>OY720632.1:171111509-172311509 GCA_963169105.1 Ceriagrion tenellum
TCATATATCCTCGATTGTTATTGAATATTCACCACAGTGTCACGTTAGTAACAATTAACTACGTCTATTTACAATAACAACAGAAAAGACTAATCGAAGTGGCGCCAAGGACTGGGTGAACTAAAAGTGGAAATTTCGACAACCTAGCCTAGGCAACAATGCCAAACATCCGAATCCATAATACCTATGTATTCATGCACTGAATAATGCATGTCTGTTGTTCCAAACATGTTATTCTTGCTTTTTTCAGAATAAATCAGTTTGATTTGCCAGATTCTTTGCAAATAATTTACTTTTTTAATTTAGGTATTCATTAGTTATTTGAGCTGCATGGTAATTTTTATGGTGGATAAAATAATTTTATCTGTCATTTTTAAGAAGTTATTTCTCCTCATGCTTGCTTACCTCATTATTTGAGTAGTGTATATTACATTGGGGTAACATGGTTTGATAGTCACTGTACTCTTTGGAAGATTTACTATCTCAAAGCTGGTAATTTTAAAGTTGTCCCCATCTTTAAAAACAAGGGCAGTGCTCAGAATACAAACAATTACTGACCAATAAGTATGCTGAATCTTTTTGCAAAAATTTTTGAATCAATTTTCCATAACTGTCTGTTGAATTTCCTTAAATCTGAATGCTGATGAAAGCATTAGTCTGAATGCTGATGAATCATAGTTAGTATATCTTTCTCCAAAATACAAATCAGAGAGCCTGCTATGTCAAATTGACAATCATTTTGTTGAAAATGTTCGTTTAAATTTTCTTTATACCGAACTCAGTTGGAAAACCCATATTCACAATCAAGCCAAATAGCTCTACCTTTTTTTTATTCAGATGTTTAAAGAGTACTGTTGACCCTCATGTCCTCATCACCCTGTATTTTGGGTATTTTTTATTCTCACGTCACTTATGGTATTTCTTTCTGGGGTTCCTCATCTATTTCCCGTAGAGTATTTGTCATTCCAAAAAGGGTTGTAAAAATCATGGTTGGGAAAGCTCCTGCTCTCCCTGTCAACCATTTTTTAACACTTGGAGGACGGGAGTTTCGTGCTACCTAGAAGGATGGCTAGGGGTCATTTGACCCCAACTTCGTTTTATCATTTTAAAAGCCGTTTTATCTTCCCACAGACTGTTTTATTGTAGTATTATTCATACTAATTCTTTAACAACACATAAGCATTAATTATGGTATTCCAATTGTTAAAAATACATAATTATCAATACTAAAAACAATGAATTAAATAATATTCCATGGCCAAGATTCAAATTTTTAGTCACTCTAATCTTGAAATTGCATTGTTATTACTTGACACAAGAGATATGCTTCCAAATTTCACAATAAGCATAATGGTCATTTCATACTTTGCAATTGAAAAGTTAAAAAATAATACTTTGTTGAACATTGGCTCACATGGTTATTTTTTCAGCATACTTTCCATAAAATATTTTTTTACACTAAAAACATACACTTGATGATTTGTTTTGACAATTTGGAGATATTTGGCACCTTTTCCTCAATTGTGCTCTTAGGGATGTGGCTATGGTATTTGATGAATTTTTGTTTGTTTTAATCGAGCATGAAGGTGAGGGTTTCGTTGGAAATGGGATTCCCAACACTTCTTCGACTAATTTTTGAATAAATTTCTTGCGACTCAGTTTACTGTTCGTAGTTTCCTATAGAGAACCCGGCTATTTATTGAGGCCAGATCAAGTATATTGAAAAATACATAAACAGGCCACCTCCTTGTAGCTGATCGGGTTGAATATTTCCCGCACATACTGTCCATAACATCTACTCCCAGTTTGTTTTTATTGAAAAGAGAATGGTGTCTGGCTTTCTTTTATTAGTGTCGGAAATCATCACATCTGAGTGCATGGTACTTAGTAAAAGAACATTCTTCTTCTTTTTTGCTTGGTAATTTGTGAGAATATGGCCTTGAGTGTTTTTGTATACTCTAGTTGTGTAAATTTCATTATTCATGCGGACAGAAAGAGATAAGTCTCGCCTGTTTTTTCTTATGGTTCCGACAAGATAAATTTGCCTTTTTTCAAGTTTTCTGCCAGTTTAATTGATGAAAAATAATTGTTACAGGTAATTTTTGTGCCTGAATTCTAGTAAGGCTCAGTCAATCTCATTACAACATATTCACCCAATGCTTGATCTGATGGCCTCTCTTCATCTTTCCCACATTTTCTATGGAAATGCATTCAGACAGTATTCAGATTTCACGGCAGTCAAGACCCAGTTCTTGATTCCGAATTTGTCCGCTTTCTTCGGCATATACTGAAGAAAGGACACCTGCATTTCATTGGATAGAGCTGTACGTCGGCGGTTACGCTTTTACTTGGATTGTAGCAGGCGTGGGAATTGGCGGAAAAATCGTTCCAAGGATCAGAAGCCAAACTAAACTTATCTGCCCTTAGTGCTTGACTACGAGTCACCTTTGAATCGGAGCGTATATGCTTCATTATATTCAAGAATCGATCCCTTGGCATTGCATCCGAGAATATTTTTTATAGACATATGCCGCTGTCCCAAGATGCCTCTTGCATATATCAACGCAATAAATATAAGAAGTTCTTCTCTGGACAAGCACCAATCAGGGTTTTGAAGCTTTCCATGGTCCACAGTATATTTTACAATGTTGTCTAACAGGGTGTCACCATAAAAGAAGTCGGGTGGCAATGCAATCCGGGCAGAGACAAAAACATCACAAAGAATGGATGTGGGGTCGATGGACAATGATATTTTGCACCGTTTCTCGAAGGCCACTAAACCATGGCTATATGAGGTATGGCTGGATGAAGACACACATATCAATGGGAGTACACATGATTTTCGAGGCGAGAATGAAAAAAATAAGATTAGAAAAATAAGAAAAATACCCATAAAAAACCATTAGCGAGTGAAATTCACACAGAGTAATTCGGGGTGCCACTTACTTTCCCTTTGCCGCTTATGATACTCCGAAAGATCGGGTACAAAAGTGATCACTGAGGTTACACTTCTGATATGGGTGTCTAGAGGCATCACCCGGGATCAAACCGGGTACCTTCTGGTTCACAACCAAGCACTATACCTACTGCACTACAACGCCACAGAATACAATCATCTTCATAATGGATGAAGAGCCTAATGGTAAGAGGAATATGAAGATGCAGCACGAAAACAAGTTGTGGGTCAAATGACCCCCAGCTGTCCTTCTGGGTATAACCTCTTGTACTATACAACAAAAAAGGATAAGAGTTTAATTTTTTCCAGTTTATCTTATTTCAGGTAGAAATAGAGAAAGTAAAGAAGTTTCAAAAAATTGAAAATATTTTACCTAGAGAAAAATTATTTTGAATTCTGAAAATAGGTCAAATGACCCCTGCCGTCCTTATAGTGTTAAATAGCTTAAATTACTGCCTCTTCCACGTATATACATTATGGTGACTACCAGCAGGTTCTTGTGGAATACCTATGCATAAAAACATTTTCCTCTTGTGTAAGCCCTGTAAAAATGATTGAAAATTTCCAAACCTTGATGTCTAAATCTAAAAAGTATAACATAGGAAAAAACTCAGATACACGGAGTGAACACAATGCACTAGTGAAAGGGAATTCTGGGGTAGAGAGTGATGGTCTTCAATGGAAATCAGTTGTACAATACACTACCCGAACTGACTCATGCAGAGCTTCTAGGGGTGTAGATGCCCTCAGAGTTTCCAGGAAGGGCCGAGAGATAAGGAACTCAATGCACATTCTCTTTTTCTACCATGGTTTTGGGGAAATAAGTTAAGAGGAGTACATGGGTCGATACGGTATTTGAGATGTGGTCTATCTAGAGTGGAATAATTTCTCTATTTCGCAATATCACAAAATAAATCATAGTCCTTTATTTGCTCCGCTGCGAATGTTTCCCCACATTAGGTCATCCATTAAGGGGGTATTTAGTATGTATGATCTAACTTTACAGGAACTTAAAATGTAATGGTTGCAGTTAGGTTCTTATTGTGCCATTACGTCGTTTATCCCTTTGTTAGGCTGATCCCCATATTCTCATATTGTTAGGTAGTTTGTGGGTGATTACTGGTTTCTAGACCAATAAAGTCATCATGAAGACTACCTTAGAATCACTGTTAAATGTCTGTCCAAACCCCTCAAGCAAAAAGATCACCAGAAAAGTATACAGTCAAAAAAATGACACCCTGCATAATTATTATTTCATGAGAATTCAAATTGGCTCCATGACCTTGCTGATGCTGAATGTGCTCTTTCATGTACAATAGCCTCTCTCTTGTTGGGCCCTCATGTCAAAATCGGACAGTAAGTGCCATATTTTACTTCCAAGTGGTAAGGAACTGCAGTGGTTGGATGTTTGTTTACATGATGGAGTTGGATCTCCTGTTCCAAAGTTCTGTGAGAGACATGTATCGAAATGCTTGGAATTCCACTTAACACCAATAATATTTTGCTCTCAGGAAATTACGTGGTAATGTGTAAAATAAAAAAAACTATGAAATGGAATAATACGTATAATCAAAGTCTTATCATTGAAATCCCCTTAAGCTCCTGGCCGGACTTATCTGTCTCTACACAGAATCTTAACATGTGTAAAATCTCCGACATGAAAACATCTTCAAAACTTGTCACACATGATGGCAGTGGGAACCACCTCTTGAAACAACAGGGAGTCCATCTCTGTTGTGTTATGCCAAAAACATGATGTGTGGCATTTTATAATTTGTTGCTATTTGCCAGCTTGCCCCATAACAATTCCTGGTATTGGCCAAGCATTGAGGTATGGCCATAGGTATTGCCGATACCTCAATGCTTGACTCAACATTGTTTTATATTGAATGTATTCAACCTATTATAACTGTGAAAATATCAAATTGACTGCCCCAACTTAATTTTTTACGTTTCACTTTTTGCATGCTGTTGTGATTATTTGTCGCAGTAACAGAAATAGATGGGAAATGCAAGCATGTATATGGCCAAATGGTTATAATTTACCTGGGTTGGATTTTAAAGGCTGTATAAACTACAACAAATTTGGCACATTGGATTCAGACCAACATTATAGCTGCATCTTAGTTTATTGCAGATTACAAAGACCAATTTAGTAATTATCACACCCTAATGGTGTAAATTTACCTAAATTGTATTGTAAATGGCATTAACACTGCTGCAGTATAAACTGCAATGGATTCAGTGCAACATCAGGAACTCATCTTAGCTTTCTGCCAATTAGTTTAATCAATCCAGTCACGCTTACATCCTTTAGGTTATTGCAATTTTTCATTATCTACAGTTTATTACATGACATTATTTGTCAATGTCAGCTTCAAAAATATCAAGTGTAAGGCTGTTTTCAGCTACCAGAAATGTTGTTAATGTGAGACCTGGGAATCTCCAACCTTAACATTTAGAATAACTTGTTTTCCTGCATCACAATTTATAATTAATTTCAACTTTACAGACTTTTAGAGGTGAGAGAAAGTTTTTTTCTAATTCTAATTCATTTACTTTTCTCAGCATTTCTCAAAGGCCTGGTCATGTTAGAGAAATACTTTTCTTGCGTTTCACTAAAAGTACATTTTTGTGTGCAGTGCAATAGTGTCCAACAAAAATACTGTTGTTGAAGTTTATTTTCTTATTAGTGCATGTTGCATTTAGTTAAAATGGCTTAGAAAAGTGAAAGTCTGTTTACTTCTTAAAGCGATGCTAAATTTATGGATTTTTATTGTTTCTTTCTGAAGTTAAGTCTTTTGTTTAGATGCAGAAAAGTTTTCTAATCTAATGAACTATTTAGTACAAGTTGTTGAGGTAATGGAAATAAAGAAATCAATCTTGTATTGTACAAGGCTTTGAAGGATCTATTTCTTTCAAAAACAGAAAATATAGCATTGATGCTGACTCAACGTGAAACTCAAGTTTTACATCATTGTTCAACTAGAGTTGAAAATCTGGTGTTTGCTTCATCCCCAGTTGATTGTTTACATATTTTAGTTAATGGTCTGCTTTTCTGAACTGTTGGAGAGTTCAGACTTAGGAAAATGAAGGGTTGTGTAAAAATATGCATTAATCATTTGAGAGAAATGGTGCTAAGTTTTTAAATTTACTTATCTTGCAAAGCTACCATCAGACTTAGGTTTACTTTTTTTAGATATTGGAAAATAATGTTATAGCTAAATGATGAATTAAAAGTTATCCTTGCAAAAATGTTTTCACTTGGTGAAAGAAAGATTGCTTCTACTGTAGCTGACATTGACAGCAATAGAGAATCTTCCTGCTGAATCTGTGCCTTCTGAGTGGAAAAGTTGGTGTGGAAGTGGCAATGACTGGAAGTGCCAAAGCAATTGAATTACTTTTACCTTTCTCTTTATGCTTTGATCAATCCTGGGGACAGATAATTTTCAAGAAAATAATTTCATATGGCATTGAGGTTTTAGGGAGCTTCAATTTGTCAGGCACAATGATTAAGTTGTTGATTTGGTTGGAGGGAGCATCATCTGGAACCTGAGGTGTGTATCCCTATTGAAATCAAAATTTCTGCATTTGCAATCCTTGTGCACCTACTGGTGATCGCAAAAGCTAGGATTATTGTGCTCCACATTCAGGTACTCCCATGAGCCATCTAATCACCAGCACTTTGAAAACATCGACACACAAATATACCTTTTACAATGTGAATAGGAATGGATTTAAAATGTGCTTATTTATGTGGCGATGAGGCCCCTCAGGTTCTTCCTCACAATATTTGTCTCCTCCCATAAGTCTTCTCGATAAAAATTTCAGGATGTGATTTTATTGTCTCAGGAGATAGTTGGCAAATTTCCCTGGTGGGCAGTTGTATATAGAGCTCTGCACCCAGCAGTCGCATACTGCCCAACAGAATGGTCAGCTCAGAAAGAAGTAGTATCAAGCAAGTTGTTTCTTGAGTGGTACATTTTTAAAAGTTGCTCTACATACTCATGTAATGAGTAAAGGATATTATTATTAATGAGTGAAGTCAATATATTTTACTGTTGTTGTAGTTAAAGTTGAGCAAATATCTTTGCAGTGGAGCCATCCTCTTCTTTAAAAAGTGTGGACTGGAGAGGTGTAATGCTGCTATTCGTAATGGGTGTCAGTGGCACTATTCCTCTGTATAGCATTTCTTGGTCATGTTATCTCTGCATTTTTGGTGCTATTAGATGATATTCAGATGAAAATTACAGTTTCTATACCGTGCAGAATACCAGCCTTACTCTGGTAATTTAGAAGTCTTGATTCTGGATGACGATCAAATTTTTTAATTAAAAAGATCTCAAAGGTTGACAATATAATGTTCCTGGCAAATCTCTCAGAAGGTAAACCAACTATGATGCAAGATCTAATATTTTATTCTGGTTGCTATGAGTGTATTGCATACAAATCCTATCTGAAATGACTGCGAGTTCAACTTAAAATAATGATGAGAGCACTGTATAATGATAATGCCTATGTTGATTTGTGAGCTGGGGGAATATTTTCAAACATTATATGCATATTCTTAATTATTTAGCTAAAAGTAATGAAAAAATCAAACTAAACCTTTCATCATGCTGTTGTATCAAGTATTTAGAGTATAAATATCTTTTTCTGTTCAGAAAAGGTATAGCAAAAATAACTGTACTACAGTAATGTAGTTCCATGTATTAAATTGTCATAATATTCTATATATTCTCCTACAGCCTGTGAAACCACCCACATTTCCAGTGAAATTTACAAAAGGCGGTAGTGATATCACCAGTCCAACTGGGAATACATCAGTACATTTTGCCTATTCAGTTACTCTTCTTCATCATGGTACTGCTGTGCACTGTACCATCCCTGGAGTTCCATGGCCAGTGGCTCGTCAAGCTAAAGCTACCTTTATGCTATATGGAGGTTTGTATAGTATTGTCTTTTTTTCCAAGATGTTCTAAGAAACGTATAAGAAAATCATCAATGGATCTTATTTTCTGTTTCATCTAACTTCTACTTAGGGAAAAATAAATTGAGATTATTTAACAAACTGAAAGTAAAAATTAAATGCTGATTACCAGCTTAAATTCTTCTTTAAAGCCATCAATACCTTTAAATCTAGAACCGCTGAGTTTTGCTATCCCTCTAAAAAATATGGCTGGGAAAAAATGCCCCATCTGTGTTTCGACCATTCCTCAGTCTAGTATTTGTCTCATCTTCAAATAAGATTTTTTTCATTTGGGGAGAGTTTCCAATTGAAGCTCAAATTTTTTCAACGTCATTCAGACACAATTAATAATTTCCTGTTCAGATTGTCTAATTAATTATGGTCTGACTGAGAAATTAAAATCTTGCGCAAAGCACATCATTTCTAACAGATTGCTTATGTGTAAATAATTACAATTGACACCCTAAAAAAAACTTTTTTCACTTCTCGTTTTGGTTAGTTTTAGATAAGTGTGCTGGCACAAAGGAGGTGAAGAAGTTGTTACAAATAATGCTCCATTCTTTCCTTTGGCAGAGGCCTGTAAGCTTTTCCATTGTAAATTCACCAAGAGCTGAGGAGCATAAAAATATGACCTGGAAGCACTTATGGCCATATTTCTCATGTTAAGAAACTATAAATTGAATGAATCAGCACCTACATTTTGAGGGGGACAACAACTCATCTACAGAAATATATGAATCAGGGATATAAAGCCTTTGGCAGTTTGAAATGAATCTATTCCATGAATGAATAGATTTCACTCTGATATCAGAGCAGACTTGTCATTACCCAAACAATCCAAAAGAGTTGATTTGATAAAAAATCTCAGAGAATCATAATTTCCCTGAATTGATCACATAATATCACAGATTTACAAAATAGCAAACCCCATTTCTTGGATCCACCTCTAGCCCTGACATGCAGGAGACCCAGAAACCAATCAACCTCTTTTAATGGCATAGGCCAATAGCAGTTTCCCACTATTATACCAGCCTCTGTTTCAGTGCATTTCTGTATGCTTTATTGGGTATATTCATCCAGAAAATAATACCATGCACCTGTGACAAGACCAGTGAAGACATACCTTTTTCCAAAGGGGGAGAGACCTCAGTTTTCCTGAACAATATTCACCTATCAGTGCCATCCAGCAGTTGTGACATTTGTAGGAGCTAAATTGCACTTTGTGTCATCAGGAACCTCAAAGTCTGTGTCAAATGTCAACAGATTGAGGTATTCTAGAAAACCAGATCCTCAGTCTTTTTTGTGCGTGATTTGATTTTGGGTCACCTGAAACTTGATTGTTGCCATAGATATCGCTGGCCTCGACATCATCTGTACTATGGTCTAACAGAATGCCACCAGGTGTTTTGCAAAGTCTCTCATGTGAGGACTATCACCGGAACCATCACTAGCACCTCTATGACGAGATGTATAGCTATTGGTGTTCTGCCTCCATCTTCACCTTCTGATTTATCTTCCTGATAAGCCATAATTGCCTTGATCATGAGATGGTGACGATGATCCATGATCCATTGGTAGGAAAGTCTCTGCTTATGTTTCTAAATCATCTAGAGGCCCTTTCGGCATGTGCAGACATGCATAGTAGACAGAAGGTGCAATCTAATGAGTGGGGTGGGAGAAAGATAAATATATAAGGGGTTTGAGATCATATCATGATTTGTGTCATCTGTCTCACTGACAAGGTACAACTATAAGTCACCAGACCGGCATATAGTTACAAATAAAATTTCAAGGATGTTGAAAGTATATTTATTGAAAGAACAGGGTGGAGAGACTGATGAAACTTTGTATCCTCAAAAAGCATACGTGGAATTAATGCTTTTTTGTGATTGTGTAACTCGGAAAATGCTCATAAAAATTTAAAAAATGTAGGCCAACATTTTATTAGTTTTATCTATAATCCAATTACTAATATTTGCGAAAGAATTAAAAAATAATTCTTCAACCATTAATTATGTAATATGACAAACATCTATATTCCTTTGTGGAACAAAAATGTCCCATCTGCTGTTTTAGGTATTTCCAGTTTTTTCTCGGAAACTACGAGTCAATGGATGAAATTATTTTCTAAATTGAACAACTCCGTGAATAATTAAAAGTCAAACACTCAGGAATTTTTACGAAAAATATTAAGAGAGATTTGGCGGGCAAGGGCCTAGCCTCATTGAAACACCAGTTCCCATAAGATCACTGAAGTTAAGCAATGTTGGGCCCAGACGAGGGTTGGATGGGTGACCATTCATACCTTCACCGTGGAGCTCTTGTCCCCTGTCTGCATGTGGCAGGCAGGTTAAACATGGGCTTGGCACAATGGACCACTCAAGGTCTAGGTTCCCGAGCTCCTGCCGAAGGCTCCCCCAACTTACAATCTAACTAAGAGAGATATGGTGAATCAAAATTTGTAATGGGACAAAAATGTCCCATCCACGGTTCTAGTGTTAATATGTTTTGAATTCCTTGCTCCTGTTTGTTTTTGTGATAGTGAGATTAAAAGGAAACTGCTCTATATAATGCTGTATAAAGTGTAATAAATTTAATTTTGAAGAATCAGTGATTTTTAGCTCTTGCATTAAGCATATAATAAATGTAAAAGTTCCTATTTGGTGAAATAAATGTGTTTGCATTTAAAAAACTACTTTCATAACGTAAGAATGCCTTGACCACCTGCAGACCTCCTTAACTTCACCATCTTATAGTTGAATCGGATAGTTTGATGTTGTTGTAAATATGTGCGAATTTCCACAGAGAAAAAATCATCCGCCTTGACCGGGATTCGAACCCGGATCCCTCGATTTCCAGCCGAGTGCTTTAGCCAGTTAAGCTACTGAGGCATCCTCTTCCCCTGTGGATTTTTGTGACCTTTATGGGACTAGATGTTCTCGACTGCCGGACATAAATAAATTGTTGTAAATAAATAAAATGTTGTAAATAATGGTAACTAAAGGAAGTACCAGGATGGAAGTGAACTCATTCTTCTTTTGCTGTCATTAGAGATGCTCTAGTCCAAAAATATAGGGGGCAATGAGAAAATAGACTATTAACCTTTAAACACCGAAAGTACCCAAATGGGCACACTTACTTTGGATGGTTTTTTCTCCAGTGTTTTTCTTTTTTTGCAATATGAAATTACTACTACTATAGATGTGTGCCTTTTCAATGACTTGTCTCTGTTTTTAATGTTTTAAATTGCTCTTTATTTATTTTTTGAGTGGTGAATGATTGCACACAATATGAAGAATTCTCAGAGCCAAACTTTACAGCAAGTCAACTCCAATTACAACCTATATATCTTTCATTCCCCTTGAGTATTTTAGTCATTCAATCCACTATCACTTGCAATGTTAACAGGCAGTAAACTAATGTTTTTTACCTTTTGCTTTCGGTGTAAGGCGGTGAAACCCTCGTGCAGAGGTAGCTAAAGCTTTGACATCTTGCTATGATCTTATTTTTGTTCTGAGAAAATACCTCCCGACTGAGGCAATAATGCTCTCATTGTGTCTGGCAGTTTTTTGGGAGGGGATTAGGCTATAGCCCCTGCCTCTGGCAAGTAGTGAGGTGTCTGGGAAAGCCTTGACCCTTGGACTCTTGGCTGCTTGGTGCTGGCCATGTTTCTCTGCATGAGTGTAACAAGTTGGATAAATATTCAATAAAGCACTATGCTGAATTGTGTTTTCAAGGTCTAATGAAAAGTCTTTAGAAAAATGCTTCTTTTTGGGAACTATTCACTGGATCATTATGAAGTGCTAGAAGCACCCCAACAAAACACTATTATGTTCCACAACTACATTTCAAGTATACTGAAACTAAACTTCATTCAGTCTCAGTTTTTTGTCAAGTGCACATCATTGTGTGTGCTTTACTGCCAGATACTGCCACAATTCAGATTCTTTTATAGTTGAAGTAAAGTGGGAGAATTATACAGGTGTGAATGAGAAATGAGTTGATACGTAGCTGTATTGTGGAAAGTATTCATGTAGACTAATATACTGTGTCCTCTGAGATAGGATACTTTCCACAATAAACAAGTATGAACTGTGAGGCCAGCCATAGTAAAGGAATGCATGCATAGGCTACATATCCAAGGGAAGGAAATGGGAACAAGCTATCTTTGTCACTAGTAGTGGATGAAAAAGCCTATGCCCATAACTTGAAGGTAACTGCCATGGGGCCAGATGACTCAACAAACTTACAGCTGGCTCTGATACAGCAACCATTCAAGGTTGGTGGCCCCAGCTCCTCTGCATTTTCCACATTACTCGCTGAGGGAGACACCCAGCTGCAGGAATTGAGAACAACTACAAGGCTTAGAAGAAAAGGGCAATAAGCCCTAGTTAGTGGAGGGTAACTGTCTTGGGTGTAGATTATGTTCTGAGAAGGATTTATGTATTCACAAGTACCATTATGAAGTGCATTGAGTGCGAAACTGGGTAATGCGCCTCTAAGTGGTTGGAGTACCACACAAAAATATGTAGTTATGTAATGTTGATTGCAAATCTTTATTACACATTAATATTATGTTAATAATCTGTAAATTTATTTCCATTATAAATCTTCCCCTCCAGAAGTGAAAGAAATCGATTTACTTGTGAATAGTTCCCAAAAAGAAGCATTTTTCTTAAGCCTTTTCATTAAACCTTGAAAACACAATTCAGCATAGTGCTTTATTGAATATTTATCCAACTAATGCTTTTTATTTGAACAATTTCTTTTGAATAGGTGTTGTTATATTGTAGTTTATAGCCTCATAAGGAAAAAATTGAGTCTGATTTAATTCTGTCAGTAGAGGGAGACACTTGGACATCTGGCGTTTAAAGGTTAATATAATATTACTGACAATAGGCTAATAATTAGAATATTAGATGGTTGGCTATTTCCTTGGATTATAATACTGGCAGTCCCTTAGTTATGTAGTAAATACATTCTGATTCACAGTATAAGTCAAAATTTACATATGTCAAAAATTACTCCGGAGCGACGCTTACGTTCCATATTTTATGGCTGATGTGTAGAACTTTAGGGAATAATTTTCATTAGTATTCTCTGCATTTCATCCAGTTCACTTTAAAATTCAAGAACTCTTATTCATTTCCTTAATCTGTTCACTTGAAATAATGCTAAAACTGCCTGAATGTTGCATATTGTGAATGTCAGATCAAAATGGATCATATCATTAGTACGAGAATAACGGTGTCATGGATTTGTTATACCATGGTAATTTAATGCTATTTTCCTAATACTGACTTCTAATTTTCATTTAACATGTAGTCTGCAATCTCAGGAGCAATAAATATAGTAATAAAGTACAAAGTGGCTAGTGCAGTGAATGCGTACCAATTGACAACCAATGTTGGCACAAAAATTCTGAGACCCCGAGTTTGAAGCCAAATACAAAGAGAATCCTAGGGCTGGTAACAAAACAATTGTTCTCATGTACCCTGTTTTATGTTCTGTTGAATAGTTGAAATTAAAATTTTTTCATCAGTATAAAAATTTTGTCACTGGCGTGAAAATGAAAAAGAGCCCATTTTTCAAGCCTCTTGTAGAAATTCCAAATGCTGGATTACTGCATAATCAATTTTGGTTTAATTGCTGTCATAATGTAATTCAACATTTTCTCATCCTTTGTAAGTGAATTCTGAAAGTTGCAACTTTTAACTTTATTTGTTATGGAGTTATTGTTAATTTTATGGAACAACTTAATGTCAGTTTGTAGAGACCTGATCATCCCACTGTTACCTACGTCTTGAATTGAGTATTAAGATTCCAGTACTTCTGAATACATGTACCCAACTGAATAAATGATAGTGATTTTGATTTATTCGTATCACATTTTAGCTAGGATTGTGCTGATGTTATGTCGAGTGTGCTTAGCAACTCCATGGCATACCGATTTAGTTTTATTTTCGTGAATGAAAAGGCTTTTCTTGTAGCAGCTATATTATTAGAGATTGATGACTTCAAAATATCACATGGCTGGCTATATCTTTTCAAAATTCAATGCAGTATTGTCGAAAACAACATCTGTGCTGAATCTGAAAATTTAGATCCTGAAACATTTTAGCTGCTCATTAGTTAGCATGTTTAGTTAGTCATTGGAAGTGTCCAACTTAACGTAATCATGTAGATGGCTGTATTCTCTTGAAGACAATTTTACTGTGGGTAAGAGAGGTCTTTTTATGAAATACTGCTGCACAAGACCCTTGACTTCAAAAGGGATCCTTGCCATGGAGGCAAACAACTAAGATTGCCTCTCTGTTTTGTTTGGAGCCATTGCAGATGGCAGTGAGAGACTGAAGCCCTTTGTTTTAGGGAAATCTAGAAGTCTACATTTTTTTAAAGAACATTTGGACCTTGCTTGCAACCTATGCAGCCAGCACAAAGGCATGGATGACTTCTAGTATTTTTGAAGGACAATGCATGCTCTTGATGCAAATGACTGGTGGCACATATAGGAAACTCCTATTGTTAATGGATCAGTGCCCTTTTTAGAAGTTTACTTGAAATTATGAAAACATTAAATTATTGTTTTTCATGCCAATTTCATCTGCTAGCTGCAGCAACTGGATTTTAAGGATAATCCATTCATGTGGAATAAAATTATGATACATTTTGTTGTGATTTCAATAAATTTCCTGCAAATTAAGATTTTCCTCAATTTACATTTTCCCATGGTATACACTTCTTTCCCCTCCATCAAAAGTGTTATATTATAGAATATTGTTCTACAACATGAGATTAGAAGATGGTCTGTCCTCTGAGATTCTTCTTAAGTGGAATCTGTCTTCTGACAGGTTTCAACTGGATGCCCTCTATTGCAGTCGGTCCTGAGTATCTTCTTTCATTTGCCTGTAACTTCGGCCATTTTTTGTCATCGAGCATTCCCATTCTTCTTCTTCCCCTTCCTTGCTCTCCTTCTATTTTTCCTTCAATAATTCTTCTAAAAAGACAATTTTGGCGTAATATATGTTCATCCAAGCTGTCTTCCTCTTTTTTATTTCCCTCAGCAGTTTTCTTTCTTCTCCTATTGTCATTAGTACTTCCTCATTTCTCATTCTATCCGTCCACTTCACCTTAAGCATTTTTCTCCACAACCACATTTCAAAACTTAATAAGTACTTTTCTTCTTTCTTTTTCACCATCCATGTTTTACAGCCGTAAGTCACCTCACTCCATATAAAACATTTAGCAAATCTCTTTCTCAGTTCTATTGGAATGCTAAATGCTGTCAGAAGTTCTTTCACCTTCTCAAATGCTTTTTTACCCATAGCTATCCTCTGTCTTACTTCCTGGGTACAGCTCCCATTCTCAGTCACTAAACTTCCCAAGTACTGAAATGATTTCACTTGCTCAACAATTTTTCCTTCTGCGGATATATTAATGATTGCTTCATTCTTACTAACTCTCAACACTTTTGTCTTTCCAACATTTTTTTCATTCCGTATTCTTTCCCTACTCTTGCAATACTCTCTTTCATATACTGTAGCTCCTCTTCTGATTCTGCCAGCACTGCTTGATCATCTGCATACTTCACTGACTTCATTTTTTCTAATGCTTTATTGGTTAGCTCTTCAGCATAAATATTGAAGAGAGATGGTGATATGCAACATCCTTGTCTGACTCCTTTTCCAATATCCATCTCATCTGTCTCATCATTTCCTACTCTTATCACAACTTTCTGTTTTGTATACAGCTCTTATATTAATCTTCGATCCTTCCAGTCTATGCCAATATTTTCGGGAATCCTCTGTAGCTCAACCCAGTTGACTGTTGAATGCCTTCTCACAGTCAACAAAACATAAATACAGGTCCCGATTCACCTCTAACATTTTTTTGCCATTCATCCTTCGGCATCCTATTGCATCTCGTATTCCTTTACCTTTTCTGAATCCGAACTGGTTTTCTCCCATATTTTCATCAATTTTCCTTTCTATTCTTCGTAATAATAGTCTTTTAATAGATTTGGTAAAATGACAAACAAAACTAATTGTCCTATAATCTTTACATTCTTTAGCATTGCCCTTCTTTGGTAATGGAACTAACACTGACTTCAGTAAATTTTCAGGCCAACTTCCCGAATCATACATCCTACTGACTAGACTGGTCAATCTAGATATTGAAGTATTCCCTAATGCTTTCAAAGCCTCCGATGGTACTCTATCACAGCCCAGTGCTTTCTTGTCCCTGAGATCATAAATGGCCCTCTCCACTTCAAATCTTAGTATCTTTGGTCCTTTATCATCGTCGTCCCCTTCACTTTCATCTTCCAGCACCAGTCTTGAATGATCAGCCCGTGATTCATATAATTCCTCTACATATTTCATCCATACTCTCTTGTTTTCTTCCATGCATGATGTCATTTTTCCATCATCATTTAAAATTCCCTGTATGCTTATTTTTCTTGGTTCTCTTTTTGCTAGTCTTAACCAGTCTGTACTAAGATATTAGGTTGAATTTGTGTGATGTTAGCCTAAAATCTTGTTGCATATTACTAAACCTTATGATACATAGATGATTACTTTATAACCCTGGGATTAATATAATGACAAGATTCGACTGTTTACAAGTCATAATGCTTGATTTAGATTTATAAATGTTTATGATCTCCAACTCAATTCAGTAGCATTTGTGAGACCAACTTGTACTTCTGATCTTTCTTGGCATTGATTATTATTTTTATATCCACATGTAAACTTTATTAAGGTCTGCATGTAGTTGTAAATGAGGTTAGATGAAAACTTTTTGTGATTTTCAAATAAATATATTAATATATTATTTCCTTTAAAATGTTTATTGAAAAACTTTTTTTTTATGTTTATCCATTTGGTCATATAAATGTTGTGTTAAGGATTTTTGAATGTATTAAACCAATGGAGGATTTCCAATCATTGCATTGACAAATGATATGGTACAAAGTCACTTGTACAGGTGCATATACACCTAGGGTTGAAATTCACCATGAAAAAATCATTTGACTTGACCAGGATTCGAACCCTAATCTCCCAAGCGAATTTCGTGAGGGGTTTATGTTAATTAGATGGTCATGCCTCACATCTACATTGTAGTACATGAGACAAAGGTCGTCATTCAAAGTTGACAGTTCAAAGTCAACATTGTAGCACACACACAATCAATGTCTCATGTGCTACAATGTAGACTTGAGGCGTGAACATCTAGTTTGCATAAATCCCCCCTTGAAATTCATCTTGAAGGAAGAAGGTGGTATAACTGGCTAATATACCTGAGCGGCAATGGGGGGATCTGATTTCAAATCCCAGTCAAGTCTAATGATTTTTTCATGGCGAATTTCACCCCCTGGTCTATGGAGGATTTATATCTTCAGAGGAACTTAATTGATGTATTTGCATGCAATATTGTGGCTTTCTTAAATATTGTATTTTCATGGGGTATAAATTTATTTTTCTTTATAGAGCAGCATCTTCTTGCTTTTGCACCTGGTGTGTTCACTCACATGCTAGATGTGGGACTTTCCCATGAGCCATATTGTGGATGCCATGTGGTCTTCTCCGTTCCACCCACTGGACTACCCACAACACCATGTCATCTTTTGCCTCTTTACTTCCCTCCACCCTCTAAGGCTCAACAATTAGCTAAAGATCCAATGGAAGATAGATCACATGATGTTGGGAATTCATCTGGTCCAACTACCACATCTGCTCCTAGACTTTCATCATCTTTTTCAATCCCTTCCTCATCATCATCATCATCTTTAGCATCATTGGCAACAGCAAGTGTTCCTCAAGTTTTTGTCATAGATCCAACTGAAATGAAACTGGTAACTTTAGAAGTTACCCGAGATATTCTTGTTGAAACTTTCCACAGCACCAAATTAGGAGAGATTAAGATGGCCATTATCCACTATTTTTTAGTCCATCTGGGTGACTGGGATGCTATTTCTGAGGTAAGTGTCTTGTACTTATAGCTTAAGAATACGATTTTATGATAGAATATGAATTGTCTCTTCATTGCATTGAAATTGTCCCTGATCTTTATGGCTATACTTGACCTGTCATCTGTTTAATGGAAAGTGTTAGTATTTTTGTGGCATATATTAATGAGAGAAATTCCTTGAGTGGAAGGAATTCTGCATTTTATTTGCTCAAAATTAACAGGATGGAGGAGAAAAATCTGTTATCAGGAATTCTTTTTACATTTGATCCTGAAATTTATTTCAATATATTGGAGTAAAAATTTATCATTTATGGGGAGAGAATAACAATTATTGAATCTAAGCGTAGTGGAAGTCTTATTTTTGTATGCACCCAGTTCCTGATTAAAATTTAAAGCCATTCCAGGAAATTTGAATGCATGGTTGAAGCAGTGATTTTTAGAGCATAACTGCATTGGTGGATAGAAATTGTTAATTTCATGTAATCAAGTTCTGGAGGTTAAGTTTATAACTGAATAGATAGATAGATAGTTTATTCACCATAAAAAATAAAGATTACATTTACATAGGTTTCTTCAAGTTCATACAAAGTTTAAAAAATAGATTACAACATAAATTAATAAATATAAAATGCATTTTTTGCAAAGAAATCTTTTAACATATTTTTTTCTGGTTATATATTTCTTTTATTTTCAAAGGAAGTTTATTGAATAGTATTTTTCCTGAGAATTCAGGGTTTTTTTGCAGTAGCGAGGTTCTACAATGATCATTAAATATGTCGAATTTACCTCTGGTGTTGTACTTATGGACATCCGTATTTCTAATCAGAGAAATGTTTTTGTAGCATGCATAGAGAATCACATTATACATGTATATGCTGGGAATAGTCATGATTTTATGCAGTTGAAAATATTTCCGGCAAGACTCTCTAGCTTTTAGTTTTAAAATAACCCTCAGAGCTTGTTTTTGAAGGGTGAGTATCTTTTTTAGATTTTCTTGGGCTGAGTTTCCCTAACAGACAATGCCATACCTAGCCACAGATTCAAATATACCATGGTATATGGGGATTAGAGTTTCTGAGTGACAGTAATTTGCTAGATTTTTAAAAAGAAATATGGATGAGCATAGCATATTGCAACATTTATTCACATGTAGCTTCCAATTTAACTTATTGTCTATTTCTAGACCTAAGAAATTTGTGTATTCTACCTCGGAAATCAAACAATTTTCTACTTCAACTGATATGCTTGTCTGGTGATCTTTATTACTAAATATCATAAAAACTGTTTTTCCTATGTGTAGTTGTAGATTGTTGGCAACCAGCCATTGGTATACTGAGTTCACCATAGTATGCATGTTAATTTCCAGCATATATATAGAGATATATATAAAGATATAATAGTGTTTGTTATGTAGAGATGAAAATATTTAATATAGATAAGTAATTCAAGAGGGGTAGAATTTTCATCTGTCTCTTGCCACTAGTGTTAGAAATGTACTAACTATCATTAAAGTGTATTATCTTTTGTTTAGTAAAAGGTACAGATTAAATAATGCATCACTAAGCAATTGACTGGCCATTAAATGTATTAATGTTTTACATTTTGATTGTAGCTTCTCATTCCATTGGCTGAGAACCCTTTAGAGTTGTGGGTTCCAAAGGTCCTTCAAGAAGTATTAGTGGCTGGAGCATATGCCTCTGCTGCTCGTAACTTGCCTTTTGATACTTCTCACCTTGTAACTCTCCTGCCTCTGACTACAATGGTGGATGTCATAGAATTAGAAGTTGTGGTAAGCCTTATTCTGCTTGGTGTAATTCAAACTATATTTTCTTATTATTTTATATTTACTGTTTTTATTTCTTCATCACTCCACTTCACAGTATGGTAATCGTCGTGCTTGCCTGAATGAAGTCACCCTTTGGAATGCTTGTGTGACCCTCTTGTCTCCTGGTCAGCGCCTTGTCCCATATCGAAGTGATTTATGGACTCGTTTGTGGGACAATGCTCAAGCTGGTAAGCGACGAGCATCTTGTGATGAGATCACACCTCTATCATCAGGAATACTGTCTCCTTCTCACTCTGGAATTGTGTGTGATTCTGGTCCTCAAAGTGGATCAAGAGGAAGCTGGAGGTTTCGCCCATCCCTGGTTGCTGACAAACTCATGGTCTCCTTAGTTTGTTATCAGGTAATTACTGCTTACTGTTCTTAATGATTCACTTTCTACTAAGAGATTATAAATACTCAGTCATTTTAAGGAGCAAGTCTTAATTTTATGATTTTTTTGTGGAATTTCCTTTCCTTGTTATATTTAATCTTTAAATTGAAGGAGAATCTAAATACTATATGCTCTCAAACACTGAGCAGTGATTAAGGAGACTTACTTAAATGCAAATTGTCATCTGCATAATTGGATAGGTTGCTGCAGGTAAACCTTGTGTGTGGGCAATTTTGCAATGGGCAATGGTGCAATTTTGTTGACTTGAATACTGCTGCTGGCTGAGAATACCGACAATAGGTGCAGTTGTTGTAGAGAGAGATGGAAAGTAAATAATACAAGTTCTTTTTTAACTTTGTGGTATGCCATTTTTAGATGATTTAATGGTAACTTTTACAAAAACCACAACATAACCTTCGAAACCCGGGTCGTGTGTGTGTGTTTTTTAAGTTGTGGTTTTTGTAAAAGTTACCATTAAATCATCGAGAGATGGAAAGGAAGAGTAAGGGAGAGGTTGATGAGGGAAAATTGCCAAATAATGCAAAGGTCATATTGTTGGACATCCAATAATTGGTGCTGAACTGTATTACCAATTATGGTAATGAGAAAGAAACTTTTTTTCAAGGACAGAAAAATCTATTGATGTGAGAAGTGTTCAGGTCAGCCCAAAACCAAAGTTTGAATTTCTAATTGCCATAATTCTTTTCATCTAGTATTTGGTTGAGCAAATCCATCATAATAGGAACCATCAATGTGTGGGAGTGGACTGAAGTTCCCTTAGAAAGATTCTCAGATGCCTATCCATTATTTGCTACGGTGTGAATTTTACTAATTACTTATTGAAGACTATGTGAAGGTAGAAAACTTTATTTGTAAACAGTGACTTTATTGTCTTACAGCCAGAAGCTCTCTCAAGATCTAGTACTCCCTTATCTCCTGGTGGAGCTATCCTCAGCACAAGCTGTGGCACTGCTGATCTCTCTACCCTATCTGCATCGCGCAAGACATCTGGTGCTGAAGGTTCCCTCCCATTTCATGAAGCTGAGTGTTGCACAGCATCTAAGCAGGAGCATGTGATATCAGTGGTAACAGAATTATTTTGGGAACATTTTACTTGACTGTTTGCTTTGTTTATGTTGTTAAATTTACAGGTTTTATGTATCAGAAGTTTACATTGGGCCAATGGTTATACTCTCTTTTTTGGTTTACATATTTTATTTGGTTGGTGTAGAGTGGTCCCTAGGACTTCATTGGATAGGGAGAGAGTCCTCAAATCATACCTCACACATATTTATTGCTACAAGCTTATATTGAATAGCGATTGGGTATTGTATAATATTCAAATCAATATCAGCTGCTATAGTCTATCAAAAAAGAAGGTAGAGCTCATATTTTACATGAGACTCCATCGCAGTACTTTTTATGAGCCTATTTATCAGAAATATAGGCATTCAAAGTTTGAGTATTTTTATGCTGGCCTTAAGGCAGCTATATACTTCGGCCAAAACCCCATTTTAGTTTTGGCTTCGGCCACAGCCTTGTAGAGGACTCCCAATCCTCTGGCTCTTCTTCCATTCCCCCACTCCATCTAAACACCCTGGCCAGCAGAAAGAGGGGGAGAGGGAATGTGCTAATTTCCACAGAGGAAAAATCATCTGCCTTGACTGGGACTCGAACCCAGGGGGGCAATTCTGTAACTAATTATGCCTGCGCTATCAGCGCTATTATGATGTAAAGTGCTATTTTGGTGTTAAATAATGCCCCCCTGATTCTGTAACTCAGATAACGACAAAAAGGAGACGGTAAATAGCACCCACAATAACGCCTGCCTTCGGCTTGCGCTATTTCAGATAGCCCCTGCACGGAGTAGGATAGTAGTAGGTCCTACTCCATGAGCCTCTGTAACTAAAATTTGGATCAGCACTGTCTTTAGTTTTTCCTGTTTATTGTATGTGTAAATGGCGCGACAATTGATGTGGTTTGAACCGGCACGAGAAATGTACTTAGAAGAAAGATATATAATACTTCCCATGCAGAGGAGGAATATAAGGGATGCACAAAATCTATTTGAAATTTGAAATGAGTATTCTATAAATTTATATCGGGTGAGCAAAGAAATCGCAAGATTTCTTTGCGAAGCTTAGGAGCCACAATTGCGAAGATGACTATCATCCGGTTTGAAAAATTATGTTCAAGTAAGTAGCGAATGCTGATTGAATTATTGATTTTCTATCCTCTAAATCGACATATTTCCCTTTTTATTGCTTGTTAACGTTGCGGTAACACTCATCGAAACAAAGTTTTTCAATGAGTATGAGTGCAAAAGTGAATTGCTGTCTGCAATACCGTGCTTTTGCTTTTCGATCGTCAATTATGATTGACAAATAAGTAGCAAATTATCTTAAATGGTATCTTAACGAATTATTATGGATAAATCGTACACAGCATAAGAAATAATGATGAAATAGCATATTCTGGATGTTTAATGCATGCTTTGCTCGTATTCCAAAAGGTTTGTGAAGTCTGCCCGATAAGTTTCTCTTACTGTTCTGTAACATCCCGAAGGTGTTATTTAGTGACTTCAAAGTCAGCGGAACATAGCACAGTGGAATTTCCAGAATCGGAACAGGCGTAATTTGTAGATGAGGAATAACGCCAGTGGAAAATTACGCTCCGAGTTACAGAATTGCCCCCAGATCCCTCAATTTCTGGCCGAGTGCTATAGCCAGTTAAGCTACTGAGGCGTCCTCTTCCTCTGTGGATGTTTGTGAGCTTTAGTGGACAAGATGGTCTAGACTGCCAGGCAATTTCATGCAACAAGCAGTTAAAGTCGTGCGCTAAGCACCATAGCCATGACAGGTAAAGCCCAAACTTTGAACAAAAATAAGTGTTTGCTCTTTAGATAGATTGTGGGTAGAAATCAAGAGTCCCGGTCAAGGTGGATGATTTTCCCCCTGTGGAAATTTGCACATACGTGCCTTACGGGTGGCTCCGTAAAGTTATCCGTGGCTAGTCCTATTGTTCCCACAACCAGGTGGGTAAGAAGTTCATGGTAGGGATGACCTGGTTTTCAGCTCTTCTCCACTTGGTCTTCCTCTAACAGTTTAATACCCATCTATTATCCTCCACAAGACAAAGGGATTCGTAAAAAGAACTGGAAAGTCTTGGTCTCTCTATCATAGGTCATCACCAAGTCTTGATATGCTGAGCCAAGAGATTTGGAAGGATAATATTTTGGCAGCTTTAGATCACAGGCAATGCCGGCAGTAAGAGGTCAGGGCAGCCATAGCTGTAGGCTTAGCTGTTGCTGTTTTCTGTGGCAATTCTCTTAATGGTTTTAAGTCCTTGGTTGAAGTTGTCAACCTTGAAAATAATGAGTTCAAAATAATTGTGTCGTTTTGTATGAGGAAAGTAGGGGTGCTGTCACAATAATAATAATAATAATAAAGACTTGTCCAATCCTAAGAGGCGTTCACCTCCATCTTGAGCGACCTTATCCTCCACCAGGTCCAGCCGGTGTGGGAGGAGGTGTACGAGCAGAGGGGCTCAAAGCGTGGAATCACGGGATGTAAGGACAACCTGCTTATTGATAGATGCATATGCCAGGATGCCATCCAGCATAAGCACAACCTATCAATGGCCTGGGTGGACTACAGAAAGGAGTTTGACACCACTTCACATGAGCTCATTATAGCCATGTTGAAGTTGATGAAAGTCCACCCAGAGGTAGTGTCCTGCATCCAACGCCTGATACCACTCTGGAGAACGCGCGTTGTCCTGAGCGCAGGCTAGCGGTCCGTCTCGACAGAGTTGGTATCATACCACCGTGGCATTTTCCAAGATGATAGCTTGAGCCCCTTGCTGTTCTGCATTTCCCTCCTACCTCTCTCACTAAGGCTGCGAAAAGGGAAAGGATACATGTGTGGTGTGCCAGGTGACAGGAAGCATAAGGTCACACATTTATTTTATATGGATGACCTGAAGCTCTATGCTTCCAACGCAAAAGACCTTCGCGTGGCCCTGGACACCGTACTGGAGTACAGTGAGGCTATAGGGATAGAGTTGGTATTGGACAAGTGTGCATCCATCCACCTGACGAGAGGAAGATTTTCGGAGAACAAGGAAGATGTGTACCTCGTTGACGGGAGCGTCATTCGCCACCTCGAGTGTGATGACAGCTATGAATATCTCGCCGTCCTCCAAAGCTGAATACAGGAGGTTACAGCAGTGAAGGAGAGACTCACCGCCAAGTACAGACAGACTCTCTGGAAAATCTGGAGTTATGAGCTGTCCGGCAAGAACAAGGTTCTTGCCACTAACATGTTTCGGTTCCCACACTGCAGTACACCTTCGGATGCATGAAATGGAACGTCAACGAGTTGCAGAACCTCGACAGGGGGACGAGGAAGATGATGACCATCTGCAGAAGTCTTCATCCGAAATCTTCCATCGCCAGACTGTATCTCCCTCGCAGTGTAGGTGGTAGAGGTCTGTTGAGCCTGGAGTGTCTCTACAACAGAGTTGTCCTTGGAACAGCATGCTGAGTGCTCAAAAGCAGATACCCCCTGCTCAGTCTCATAAGGGACAACGAAGGGGCCGGATTAGGGGCGTTTCTCTTCCAGGTGGCCAAGAGGGCAGCTGATGAAACCGGCATGGACTTTGACCCGAAATCAGATGGTAGCGATGACGGCAAGTCCCTCTTGTCGTTGAAGGCAGACGTCCTGAAGCTTGAAATTAAAAAGGCTGAGCAGAATGCCTTGCTCAAGGCACATACCGAAAAGCCCATGCATGGATGTTTCTATCGAAACAGAGAAGCATGGGCTGTCGAAGGACCTGACGTTTGCCTTCCTCTGCTCCGCTGGTTTTAAGTCAGAGATCGAGGGTTTCGTCCTCGCATGCCAGGATGGTGTCATAAACACACTAGCGTACTGCCGCATTATATTCAAGATGGAGGCTGCAGACACAAGATGCAGGGCGTGTCGAGCCCAGCCGGAGACTTAGAGCCACCTTCTCTCCGGCTGTAGCTATTATGCCAAGTCAGCGTACATTGCTAGGCACAATACGGCCCTGCGGGTGTTATACTTTCATTTGGGACACCATTTTGGCATCGATAATACTCTTGTGCTGCTGTATGCCCCTGGAGATACTGAGTCCGTCGTGGAGAACGATAAATGCACCATCTGGTGGAATTACTCATTTTCTACCACCAGGCAGTTGGAGGCGACCAAGCCTGATCCAAGCCTTCTCCTAGACCACCTCTCACGCTCCATGTTTGTGATAGAGTTTTCGGCCCCGGCTGAAACGAACATGGATGCAAAGGAGGTGGAGAAACAGACGAAATATCAAGACCTGCTTCTTGAGCTTCGGAAAATGTACCCAGGGCACTCTGTTAAACTGGTAGTCCTCATCATAGGTGTGCTCGGTGGAGTTAAGGGCTCGCTGCTGGAAAGCATCAAGTGCATTCCTCCCTGTGTGGCACAGGCGGAGTCACTTGCAGCTCACATACAGAAGGCCATTATACTTGGGTTCCTCCGTCTACTCCGTATGCACGACCCAACCGTAGAATAGCCACCAATCCGATGGGCGTCGGAAGTGGCTGCGATAACTGCCAAACCCCTCTGAAGACCTCGGCCATTATGACGGCAATGAAACCTGATGCTTGCCGAGGACTTGGAGGGGATTGTTACTACAGTAACCATATAATAATAATAATAGTTTATTTGTCATGTTAAAGCAGATACAATAAAAACTATCTATAACTAATATATGGAACGTCAAAAAAAAAAAAAAACAGGTATATACATACTACATGGTTAAAAAATTTACCTACATAGTAGGAATAGTCAAGGCAGTAACAAACAATATTATTTTCCATCAAAATTTTACTTAAATAGAGCATTAGCATTATGAGTTTTCAAAAATAAATAATGTAATCCATACCTAATCACGGAAAAATTTACGTATGTGAAATAAAAGTTTGCACTCAACATTTACATTTTTATACAATCAAGATACTCTTTTACTGAGTTGAACATTTTTTGTAATAGATGATTTGTTAGTTTGGACTTGAAGGCATTTATGTTTCCTATTTGCTTTAGGTGGTTAGACAGCTTATTAAATAATTTATGCCCATTTCTTTTGGTCCAATTTGTAAAGATTTTGTTATGTTTTAATGATGAATATTTGTTGATGTTCTTGTATTATGGTCGTGATAACCACTATTTAGTACGAAATCATTTAGACTATTTTTTACCTAGGTTACAGCGATGTAAATGTATAAACAGGCGAGTGGAAGTAAATTTTAAGTCCTCAAAGATAAGCTTGGAGGGAGAGTTCTATGGTTTCCCCGCTATTATCTTAATTGCTCTTTTTTGCAATTTAAATATACTTAACGATAGCTGTGATGAACCCCAAAATAAGATACTTTATATAATGGGAGAATAAAACTCTGCATAGTATACACTCAACGTCTTTACTTGTTGTATGGCATAGTTGTCTTAGGAGATAACAAATTGTACTTAGTTTATTTCTTTGGTGATCAATATGTCCTTCCCAAGTAATACTCACATTTAAGTAGATACCTAGGAATTTCAATGTTGAAACTTTCTCAATTGATGCTCCATTTGCTTTTATCAGGGGTTTGACATAATTTTTGGTGGGAGAATTGCATTAACTTACTTTTCTGAGTATTAAGTTTTAATTTGTTGTCACAACACCACTGGCTAATGATAGCTGTCAGAATTAAGCAGTGAGGTAGAATTACTGTCAGACTCTTTACAAAATTCAGAAGTGCACAAAGCAACAGCATTACTGCTAGAAATAACATATGTAGCATGTTCCAGGTGTCATTTCAGCATTCAGAATTATGATTGATTGTCCATTGCAATACTTGGGAAAAATACCTCAAGATGCTTTTCTAGCAAATAGTAGTCCCTATTTCATCCAGAAGAGCTGGCATGCATTGAGTGTCATTCCCATCATAATATTTTCTTATAATTATTTTTGAAAGCAAAATATTCAAGTAATGGTCCACTAAATAGATTTATCCTTTACGACCCGGGTTTTGTCACATAATGACATCCTCAGGTGACAAATATTAATCCACATGTATATATATACAAAATCAGGTGCAGAGGAAGGAGGGGGAGGGAGGGGAGGGGAGGGAGAAGGAAAACCATTGGAGTGTGGTGTTATGGATAAGGGGCAGGTAGGAAGGGGTGGGGAAGGGGAAGCGTTGGGCTGATTAGGGAAATTCCATGTGGTGGGAGAGGGGAAGGAAGAAGGGACTTTAGGGAACGCACATACATTTTTCTGAGAAATTTAAAAAAATACAATTAATACAAAGGTCGACAGAGATTAGCAAGTCCAGGCTATTGATGAGTGTGCAGTTCAAATGGAGGGGATGGCTCTTAGTCGATGCTCACTGATGGCTCATTTACTGGGAAAAAAACCATTATTTGTCGAAACCTGGGTCGTAAAGAATAAATCTATTTATTGGACCATTACTTGAATATTTTGATTTCCGATATGGAGAGGCTCCTCAAAGTCAAGCCTGAATTTATGAATTTATTAGTTAATTATTATTGAATTACTTGACTCTAGTTTCTGTCCATTTCAAATGATTCTGAAAAACCTACTTAATAGCTAAATACAAGAACATCTATACTGCTTAAGTATAATAGCATCTTTCATCGAATGCATTGGGGATATTTACATATATCTTATTTAAACTGATGTTAAATCTATCTCTTGTTTTTTTCTAACAAATGTACTGTACATTGGAAAAAAGAAACTAATAAATGCACTATTTCATTGCAATTAATTTTTCAGCATATAATCTTGTATACAATTTCCAGAACCTCAGGGAGCTGAGTATGCATCTTCTAAAATACAGTAGCAGTATTGCTGGGCCAGTCAAAGCTGGTGAGAGTGGGGCTGGGCCTCCTGCTCGTTTAGGAATGGGCCGCTTATCTGTAGGTCGCCAGCAGCAGCTTCATCCAATGCATGTGCATGCTGTTGCGACTCGCCACTCTGCATCTCAGTTGGATGCATCACGCTGTCTGTGTCGCTTGCTGTGTCTTGCTGCTCGAGTTGATTCTGATCGGGAGGGTGAAAAAGGATTTGCCCTTGTGTGAGTTACATTTCTTGAAAATGAAATGATTTTTTTATGATGAAATTTCTTCTTCCCATATCAACCTCTGAGTACCTTAATTTCACGACTTATTTCATAAACGTTCCTTAGAAACTCATTGAAAATGTCCTTTACTTGTTTACTTACTTAACATCTAATATTATGTAGATTACATACTTCAACATAACTATGCTATAAGGTGTTCCTATCATCTTCTTTTGGCTCAGATGATGAATGCTTCTACATCGACTTTACCTTTGCCTTTACTGACTGGTTTTTATGGTTCACTTTAACAGTATGTTCTCTTTTCTCACTCTTATTACAAACTCTTTTTTCTCTGAGAATATATAGGCCACATTAGACCTTTTTCCCACCGCATTCATTTATCACTTCACTTTAAGTAGGTTAGGAATTTTATCGTAAGTTATTCCCTTTCTAGTTAGAGCACAGTGAGTACAGCACTTCAGTTTAAGTAAAAATAAAAATGTGCGAATTTTTCCAGTAAAAAGTTAGTGATGATATTGTAATAGATGCAGTGAGTATTTAACTTAACCTGGCTCACTAAAAATTGCTTTCATTCCTATACATGGGTCATAAAGACGCAATCAGCATTTATCGTCATAAAAACCAAAATCAACTAACTGATTACACACATTCTTGTTTGCACAAAATCAAAAGCCTAAAACTGATGATAGTTTGTTTTGGTCAATAGGTAGGTGGCTGATAAAAATGTTTCTCTGTATACTTATGAAGTTATGAAAAAGTGGTCAATGGTCACAGTGTGATCCTATGATTAAAACTGTAGATCACAAATATAATACCAGGTACAGTGACTCCTGAATTTGTTTAATTTT
This sequence comes from Ceriagrion tenellum, assembly GCA_963169105.1. Lineage (NCBI taxonomy): Eukaryota > Metazoa > Arthropoda > Insecta > Odonata > Coenagrionidae > Ceriagrion > Ceriagrion tenellum. Next base: position 171,140,605 of record OY720632.1, read on the forward strand.
TAAACTTAACTGATTTTAATTTGTTTCTAAGTTTGTTTGTACCCCAGTGTTAATTAAAACAAATTACTATTTATGGTTATCTTTGAGGTTTTTGGACTCAAAGGCTTGAGCTTAGTTTAGATATTTATAGCATTGACATGGCAGTATAATGTTCACTTGACATTAATAACTGAATGGTTAGGAGCATAGAGAACTTTCTGATTTTAAAAAAATAGAGGTAATAGAGGATGGTGAAACTTGCTCAAAGCAAAAAACATGAGGCCTAAGTAATGCTTAGTTCCTGAAATATAAATTCTCAAAGATGTCAAAATTCTAATCGTGCAAAAAATGGCCAAAGAAGGGGGCGTGGTGAGTTCGGAGGGTCTGATGTCATTCCTGCTGTTAGGAGGCGGCAGTGGTGGTGTCCTGGCATCTTTTTCAGAGACTCCTGGTGGCATCACTGGGGAACTGAGGGCAGGAGCGCTATGCCTAGAGTGGTAGATTATTCTGTGGATGCTTGTATGCAAACATTACGCTGCTATTTGTCCTTTATCAGCAATGGAAATTCTGCTTCCAAAGTAACGGAACCAAAGTGAAAATTTTATAACAATTAATACATTCTTTTATCAGGTAAATCAGTATCAGTAAATACTTCACTAAATGATTTAACAGTTAGTATTTTGGCGTATGTATACAGGTCACATCTCATAAGTACTTCATCATCACTAGAGCGTCGACTTTAGGCAGATTATCTGATTTGGCACGAACTTCCATGCGGATGAAACCCTTAGAAATCATTAAATTATCAGAAAATGATGCACACCAAAATATGTCTATACTTTCTGAAACTCAGATGCAATATTACTATGAACTAACATGAGTGTAAAAATGAATGAATGCAAAAAATATGAGGCACTTAAAATATTTTTATATCATTATTTTATTTAAAATTTGTTTCATTAACATGTTTAGAGTGGCTGTTACTCATGAGTGACATATTGCTAAAGTGGCTGGTTAGTGTCTCGTATGAGTAATAGATATTGGTTATTTAAGTAGCTGTATTGAAAATTTTAGACTGAGAAATTGCAGTAATTTTTAATGCCCTCAATGTGTTCAGGCATGATTGGTGTGAGTGCTTTGTAAAATAAAAATTGGCTGACTTTTAAAGAACTTAGTGTTGCTAATCAGTCTTCATCTGTAAAGCAGTGCAATTTAGTGGTATATTTTGTCACTCTTACTTGTTTCCATTGTGAAGTCAATTTTTTCATGTCAAAGCAATAACCATTCAGCTCTTCCTTTTTATATTATTGTAATTTTACCTCTTCTATTGTCTGTGGGTGCATTATTTGGGTGAAGGTAATCACCTTAAATAAATTCCAATTTATTGGAAACTATGAGAGTACTATGGTTATATTTTAATTATTATTTTTTTCTCTCTCACCCATTAAAATTGATAGCTGAAATATATCATTCAAACATAATTATAACTTCGCTATCATTGTAAAATAGTGCATGTCATAGTCTACATTTTCATTTGGGTTCCTTTTTCTTTTAAAATAGTGACCAAATTGACAAGAATCGCCGTCATGTGCTGTTTTCCTTATTGGAACGCTTTAGGTGGGCAGCTGACAGCTTGGCATTTCCCCTTCCTCAAGGGTTCTCTTCCTTCTTTACGTACCTTGGGTATCGAACCCTCCCATTCCCACTTTTTCTTCAATATGCCAATAGGTCAATATTTGAACTTCAAGTTGATGCCATGAAGGCTATTATAGCAGGTAAGTCATGGTCTCATGGCACCTAATTTTTAATACTGAATTAAATTTTCATTTGATGAGTTTGGTTTTTAAGTTTCAAATTACTTATTGTCCCTGCCAAAAGGAATAAATTATTGATTTTCTTAACTTTTGCATGTTTTATTCTTGTTGCCAATATTCTTAAATTATTTCTTGCTTTGAATAACCTGCCCTTTCATACCTTTGACTAGCATCAAGTTTCATTGTTGTTGCAATGGCCAGGGACCGGGCCTGGGGTTGACTATCTGGTAACCAAGTCCACCACTGCTGGATAGTTGGTTACTGTGATGTTGGGTTAAGTACATGAAATGGACAGAGAGATTGCCATGGCATACATGTATGGCCAAACTTCAGGGACTTCATTCAGGCCATTGATATTATAATCAATTATAGCTGCCAGACTTCAGGGTATTCTACTGAATTTAAGATGCTACATATTGGCAAGGGAGTCTCAATTTTTGGGACTTAGCATTATAAAGGTCAGAAAAAACAACATATTTCTTCTGCAAAAATTTACTAACTATGACAGATTATGTTATCAAAGTATTTCTGTTTCTGCTAACTTTGCTCATAGTTCACACTTGGTCATCTTTTGGGTGTAAGCAGGTATTCCTCGAACAAATTGTCAAACATTGCCTTTCTCACGCTGCAAATTTTGCCAAATTTTCACCTTTATAAAGTTGCCCATCTATCATGCTGCTGCTTTGTGGCATTTCCTATGAAGTTATGAAGGAGTTATTGAAACAATTTGAAGCAAGATGATATAATTAAACTCATTTAAAAGCTAGGAGTTGATGTCAATGTCACCAAAAGTTAGGAGAAAAGTTATTAGAGAATTATTTAGAAGAGATTATTGTCTCCTTATCATGAGTATGTCATTACATACATTCAAAACCTGACCATTAGATTGACATTAAATTTGGTCACTGTGCAGAGCCACCAGACACAATTTTGTGCTACCTTGGAATCTTAAAGCACTCAGTTAAAAGAACTTGAAGTCCGTCAATATTAATTGCTAGTATGCTGTGTGTCTTTCTGCATTAAAACTCATTGGAATCAAATATGGTAATGCCCCAGCCATGGTGTAGTTTTCATGGAATCAACCTAAATTATAGCAATTGTGGAGTTCCATATCGTTTAACGAAATCTTGGTAATGCATTAGTCATTTAAGAATTATTCCTAGAGCAGTTTTATGCTTCTAATAGTGCTGTTTCAAGTGGCATTTTAATTTTCTGGAATTAATCAGGATCAATAATTGGGGTCTGAGTGTGCATTCACTTATCTAGTGTAAAAGCTGCTGTCAAAGAGATGATGATTTAGTCTCCAGCATGGCTATACATCTTGTCTTGGAAATGGTAGTCAATATTGGCTTCAATGTTTAGGCTTTGAAAATATTCTTTTGATTTTTTATTGACCGACTGTAAAGGCTTCATATGAATTAGCTGTTGGCTACTTCATCTACAATTGCATTGATCCTATCTTTTCATTCTTTTGGGTTTTAATGCACTCTTTGAAGTTGACATACCAAAATTGTGATATATTAATAATATTAGAACCAAGTACAAAACAGTATTATAATACAGGTACAAGGTACAATACATGTACAAGTACAAAAAAGAAAGAAATAAACAATAACACATTTTAAGTCTTAACTTTTTTTTGTAATTCCACTGCTTAAAAATCTCCTGAAGGATTTAAAATTTGTTTGGAGTTATCCGTGTTAAATTGTAATCAATGTGCAATGAAGGTTTTGCTTAATTTTGAAATTAATACAGACAAATGTTTTATGTGGTTTGGAATGCTCTCTTTCCTTCACAAGATATTGACGACACCCCTGAAGGAATGGAAAAGAAATTGAGTCTTCTTCACCTCTTGCCTCGCTCACGTGCAAGACGTCTGATGAATGCTTGGCATCATCCATTGAGTGTTATGATTCGAGCTAGAGAGCATGCCCTCAACATCCTTTCTGGAAATCCTTCAGCTCCTGCATCTCGCCATGGAAGGGCACAAATGGTACAACAGCAAATGCTTCAGCAGAGAGCCAGTAGAATAAACTCCTCTAAAACGCTTCAAAGTTCAAATAACCCAGTTAAAGGTAAGTGATTAGAAGATAAGGGTTAATCCAAGGTACTCCAATGTCACTAATAATATTTTTTCTAAATATAGAAGTCGGGTACCGCTATAGATCTCATCAGCCATAAAATTTCACAAAAACTGTATGTTACAGCAAACTTTACATCAAAGACTTTGACCTTCAAGATCTCATTGAGCATGATAGGTCTTGAAGAACCCATGAGTACATTTTAGGCTTAAATTTGTGTCCAGGAATATTTTGTTTGCTAGCTGGTAAATTATTGCAACATTTCATTCCTATTACATGATGACTCTCTGCTGATTTTTACAGCCTACAGAAAGGTGAATCCAGATCATGTTTATTGTCTCAGTGAGAGTTCACCTGATATGATGATAGTGAATAATAATAATTTCTTTATTTGCCCTATGATAAGCAAAAAATCCATTATACAAGGCACATCAATACCAAAATTAACTTTTATAATTATGGAAGTAAACTATATTAACAGTGAAAAGTTGATAATATAGTTTGTTATATACATTTATATCTATAATTTGTATCTATAATCTAATTTGTGAGGTGTTTTAGTTACCATGTTAATTTTTGCAATGCCCAAGTTACGGGAATAATGTTGCAGTGTGAAATTTTGGAAATCTTTCAGAGAAACCTTTGAACTTTTAAAAGAATCTTACAAAGATGGTGCTCTTAGTCGTATCCAATGTTATGAATGGTTTACCCATTTCAAAACTGGTTGTCAGTCAGTTCAGCATGACCTTCAACCAGGAAGGCCTTTGACGTTAACTGATGGCAGAGACACTCTGAAAATCACATTCTCAAGCAGTAGCTGACTGTCAAAAAACATATTGGAGAGTTTAAAATGTTGACTGAGTCATGTCATGGCATTTTGACAAAAAATGAACGTACATTACATTGAACAAAGTTAGTTCCTCACTTGATAAGAGCTGAGCAGAACAACCTCACGCCACCATGACAATGAACCTGCCACTCCTTGCCAGCCGTGCAAATTTATGAGTTTTATACGAAAAACCAAATGAGTCTCCTCCCCCAGCCTAGACTTGGTTCTATGCTTGGCCACTGGCACAATGTTGAGCAGCTGATTGATCTTGAAGGTTGCCCTGTTGAATGGTGACTCTATGTTAGTTTCTTCATCCTTATTTTTTGTCTTCCGTTTCTTCCATGAATACTTTTTCATGAGATTTCCATATGAGATTATATTTTCTCTTTATTTTATGTAAATTTACCAAAAAGTCATTCTCTCATGTCTATAATTTTGAAATTGTTGTGGTTTTAGTTTAACACTGGAAGCACCAGAGCGATCATTTTGACTATTTTTGAAATTCAAATGGACCCCTTTTACTTCACGATGGTTAAAAATTGCTGATATTTTGTGATTTTTAATGAATTTTCATCCTATGCCCAAACACCAAAAATTTTTATTCATTCGACTGCATGATTTTTGAAATAATTGTTGACATACCTAAAAGTGCCCTAGCGGTCATTTTGACTGGTAATATAAATTTTTAGCTCATTATTTTTCTCCTTTCAATTTAAATTTTTTTCTGGTATGATTATTACCAGTCACGTTAACGAATTGTGTTCACAACTGATTTTCTGTGTTTCGATGGAATTTTCTTTTTTTGTAATGCAATTAAATATATTACAGGACAATTGCATAGACTTTCTCAGAATTGCCTTAACAAATACATATAAAACCACTAGGAAATAGGTCCAGAATTCTTTTTCTTTTGTAAGGGATGCGAGATATGCTGTTTTCCACCTCAATTTTTGTACCCCTTTACCTTTTTTACCCCTACATGGTCAATCAAGCTTTGACCGCACATAGTGTAGGAGCAAATCCTCGATGCTCTGAAACATGTCCCAGCGATGCAGTTTTACTTCGGAAGAACTTGTGCAAATTTTGCAAGACTGATCAGAAAATGATTCTGTTATTAACGAACTCAACCCAGTGCATTCTGTTTCGGAAGATGGAATCACTTTCTTCTCTGATGCTTCAAGTGACATTGCTGAAAGTGGGTGCAGAAATTCAGATGGTAATGCCTCGACACAAGCATCTCTGCAAAATCATCTGATGGAAGCACCCTTTCCTGACTCTGGTGGGTTATCTTTCGATATGACTACTATCCTGTTTATTAGAAGGAGGGTGTGAGCACATGAAAATCATTACTAAATCGTTCGCCAGCAGTCTTCATTGTCTTGGGTAGTTTATGCATACATTTCCTCAATTGTTCTTAGACGTTGGTAATGGTGGTGCTCAGGGAGTGAGGCTTAGTTGAGGGGGAAGAAGACGAGGGGGAAGAGGACAACAGAGAGGCTGGGAAAGAGAAAGTACTAGGCACTGCAGAGTGCCGACTGCTGCTGATGACTTCAAGAAAATCTCCCACTACACAGTGATGCTGCCCTCGAAAATGCTTCCGGTGAGGGTTGCCTCCCTCCAAGAAGCACTGTACGGGAACGGGGACGGAAGGGTTGAGGGCGAGAAAAAAAGGTTAATTTTTTCATGCAGTCAGAACTCGGCTATTAGGTATGGATAGACTCAATGAGTGGGTTGTGACCCCAAGTGACATAAACACTATTGTTAGGCTTGCGAGTCAAAATACTATTAACCCTTAACCAGTGACGTGCAATTCTTGTCACGCTACCATGGACGTGCGGTCTGGGAGACCGCAATGTATTAAACATTAATAAAATGTTGTTATGGTATTTTTATTGCATTGTTTATATTTTATGTCTCTCAGCACTATGTCTGTAACTCGTATTTAATTTTCTAAATTACCAAAACTATTTTTTCAGGGTAAATTATTATTTGAAACGGCCAAAAAAATTGAAAGAATATACACAATTTATTATTAGAGTCATAAATCATTAATACTTTTCTAGAGTTGAATATAAGCCCTTAAATATTTATGTAGTAAAGTGTAATTATAATACACGACTGAAAATATTTCATTTAATACTTTTTTGATGAAATCTGCAATTGATCAAAATTATGATTTTTTTCCAAAAATCCCTCACACCTCCATATTGGCTCAGTCTTTCCAAATTTTTTTGTGCATTCTAAACTCACTGTGTTTTTAAATTTGAAACACAAGAAAGAAGTTATTTGCTTTTTTTGTGGAGGGCACAGTCTACATGTAGTCCCCTTATCTAGTTTTTCAACTTCGTATGCCTATTCCAACTGTAAGTGCCTGTCCAATCGTTATTCATACCTGTCTTGGAAGTCTAGGATTGGAAATTCTTGTTTATGCGTGGGACCTTACTAGTTCTACAGCTACCGATTCTATAAAATCAAAACTTGTCATATCCCTTTTGTGTTTCGTAGACTGTCAAAGCACAAAGAAGTCGACAAAGGAAATATCTAATAGTCTGAAAAACCCTGCCGTTGGCCACCTTCTTGTCCTTCGGATGGATGAGTAGCTACAACACATTTTATCCAATGTATCCATGTCACTCTTGGTTGCGTAATAAAATATTATCATTTCTGGTTTCCCTGACTCGATATCGTTGCTCTTCTTGTGGTGCATTGAGGAAACTAGACAAATAGCCCTTATTCTCTATAGAATATGGGAAACTAGAGTCCTGTTAGGGGAAAAAAACTGTACAGTGAAGAGCCCATTATACGCCCTTTAGATGGCCCGAACCAACTACGCATTTCCCTTTTATTTTTTCTAACTGTGCCAAAGTACCACAGTCCTTTCCCTTTCAACTTATCTACCAGCTCAATAGGTGCGAACCAATTATCCACTGTGATTGGCTCTGAGTGACGAAGAACAGATTGAGTTGGTTTCGATGACTTTTGGTCTTCCTCTGACAAACCTAACCCATCAGTGTCTTTTCCTGCATATAAATATGCATTATGCAGATAACTGTTTCTAGCGTCATTCAAGCCCATCATTTGCAAACCGTACTTGGCTGGCTTGCTGGAGATATACATTTTGAAGTGGCAACGGCCCCTGCAATGCAAGTTGTGGTTCCCAATGAATAGCAGCGTTGGTATTTCTTTATTAGACAGCACTATAAATCGGAAATCGGAGCAACCGGGTTAGTTTTGTATCGTACCATCCTTTCCGCATGACTATCAAAACGGAGACTCGTGAGAAGAGTGAGGAGATTGCTTAGGCATTTCAAAAAATTCCCATCTTCTCACACATGCGTGTGTCCTTATGTCAGACGACGAACCGCCAGGCAGGAGGACGGAGGTCATTTACATTTCACGGGCTTGGAAAATCAATACGTTAATCATAATCATAAAATCAACACGACGGGAGTCACTCGGGTTTTTCGACCACTAGCAAAACTCCTGGATGGTTGGTTTTCCAAGCTATTGTGGCATAAAACTAGCCAACGAAGGTGGTCGAAAAATATATTTCTCACTAACTTGGACATAACGGAACTTGCAGTTACGTCCAGTGAATGATTTGTTTTACACACGGTTTTTCCCTGGCCCTTTTCCATTTTTCCCCTGGAAAATACGTCGTTTTGATGCACTTATCCCAAAGACTAAACAAGAGGTCAATTACCCAAAGGTATATCACAAATGAATAGCACAAGCGAGGAGTGAGCGTGCGCTATTTCGGGATTCAAAGTCATTCTCCCAACATACGCAATCTGCTTACTGCTTACATGGAGTACAGGCATAATGACACAATAACAGGCAATTAACCGCAGTTTAATTATAATTGTTAACAAAATCTCTAACATGTTTCACATTTATAGGGCTAGAAGCACGAAATTTCCAAAATAGCAGGATTTTTTATTTTTCGATTGTCATCAGTATCGCCTTGAGTAACCATTTTGTCTTACCAAACGTATTTTACAAAATTCAATAAATAAATAATACTATTGCGTGAATACCAAATGGTACAAACAAGGAGATCTTTATTCTTATACTTGTACAATCACATAGGTTTGCCTTTTTAGCCTCTTTTGGAATCATATCCACCAACATAGTGACTACTGATTTTCCAATTTAGTGACATGAGGTCTCACAGACCGCTCATTAAATTCAAATGCCATTTTACAGAAATACAGGATATATTTATAAAATTTTGAGGATTCTACATCCTTAGTAGACAAAAATACGAAGGTAATAAGAACTACAGACTTTATGAAAATAACAGTTTGAAAATATTCATAATTTCAAAATTGCAGCGGTCTGTTAGACCGCACATCACCGGTTAAGGGTTAAAGAGAATCTGGTACCATCACCACAAGCCAAATGAAGAGTGTCTTAAGAGAACGTATCTAGTGCATGGCGTTTATTTATTGATGAACGTATGTGCCCACGTATCAATGTATACACTGAACCAGAAGCAGTGCACTTGGGTGAGGGAGATTGTACCTCAACATTTGAGGAAATTGAAGCTTTTTTTGCCCTAACATATGGACGAGGAGCATATGGTGGTGGTTTGCTAGATTATGATATGCTATGGTCTAGTGAATGGGGGCTAGTGTTTTTCTCAAAGACAATGTCACAAAGCAGATTTTGCTCGCTTATGAAGTACTTACGTTTTGATGTTCGGAGTGTAGGATCTCAGCATATCACTATAGATAAATTTGCATTGATGTCTGAAATATGGAATAGCTTTGTGGACAGCTGCATAGCTTGCTATAGTTCAAGTGAATATCTCACGGGGGATGAACAGCTTTTTCCCACTACAGCTAGGTGTAGATTCATACAGTATATGGCAAATAAACCAAACAAATTATAAATAAAGTATTGAGTTTTAACAGAAGTTTATTCCAAATATTTCTGCAATGGGTTTCTGCAATCTGGAGAAAGATGACTTGCACCCTCCAAACGAATGTCTCCTTGAAAATGTTGTTTTACGTTTATTGCGTCCGTACCTGAATTCAGGACAAAATGTCAGGAGAGATAATTTTTTCACATCACTGACTTTGGCTAAAAAATTAAAAGCAAAAAGCATTCGTATTGTCAGTACAATGAATAGAATCAGATGATACCGTAGTCCTAAAACATGAATATATTACAATGACAGTATAACAAGTTAAAAAACAAAAACCATTGGTTCTGAGTACCATGCATCCCAGAATTGAATTTGATAGTATAGATAAAAGATTACCAGAGTCAGTCAGTTTCTACAACTCCATTATCAGCCGCCATAGATTCATTTTGATGCTAGTTAGATACGTAGGGAGAGTATGAAGTCACAGTCAGGGCCAGCACCTTTCATTTCAGGTACACAAATTAGAAAAAGACATCAGTGTCAGGTACAAGAATGATAGGGAATAAAACTATGGTAAACCATTCAAGATGTCAATAATATACTCACAGAAAATGCACAGCAAGAAGTATCATAATAAGACTACGATATGTCATGAAAAATGAAGTCTGGGACGGTAAAATGATAGTATTATACATGGTTTAATGCTGTTACAAACATTATATCACTCTGCCTGATTGTAAATAACATACTTATATTTTCTCTGAAAAATGATTGTACACTAATCCATGTATTATTGTTCCACAATTGGTGATAAATCTGTGTATCCCAAAGTTTGTACAAAGTTGAAATAATAAATTGTTTATAAATCTTATTTATAAGTTTAAATTAATGCAAATTTGTGTTAAAAATAAAGTAATCTCACTTCAAAATTGAATATATGTATGAAATTATTCATATACACCACCAAAACGAGAGAAAACACCTACTGGTCAAAATGACCTCTGCCGGCGCTTTTAGGTATGCGGAAAATATGGCATTTCTAGTGTTAACTATATTTATGTCTTGTTGGTTGCCCCATTGGTGATGGGGTTATGACTTTTACGTGTTAAATCTCTTTTCTGCTGGAGGCTTTAGACATACTGTAATAATTATTTAGAGCTGGAGTGTATATATCTCTTTTATTATAACATTAGTGTAAAAAGATCGCTGTTTATTTCATTTTCCTTCCCTATAATCTTCATTGTGTAGATTTGGTGACTGGGTATCATATTTCTCATAACCCCTTCTATTTATAATAATAAGTTATTGAATCTGGGATAATGTGTGACATTGTTCTGGGACTTTCTGTTATTTTTTTATGCTGATAATTTAAAGATTGCATTAGAATAATGTACCTTCTTGTTCATTTTTAACTATAGATTGTATGTGTACCTCTATCTGATTTAGGTTTGGTGGAATTATTCTATAAAAATTCATTTGCCATGCATTTGGTGAGGGATGAAAGACTTAGAATGGTAAAGGAACAAGCACAAATGTGGGGTAACCTGAAGGAAATTTGTCCTTGGGCATCTATATTGATGCAATCACTGGATAAGATGCATAACTTTGTGATTCATTCTGGTATTGTGGAATATTTTTAATCTGGTGTGATGAGAAAAAATTAGCTAAGAGAACGTAAACAAATTTGGAAATATGATGTGCTCATAGCTGTCCTTGAAAAATAACTGAAAATTTCAAAATCCTATGGCCCTGAGTATTTTGAAATCTTCATGTTGTTTAAAATACTTACTAATACATACCTCGACTTTAAGTTGTAGATCTTTGCTACTAAAAGCTTTTCTAATCTTGATGGTGGAAAAAAGTACCATATGGAATATCAAATAAAGCAGCTCCTACCCATTTTGGGTTATTATAGTCACCTAATAGTTTGTATATTTTGATGCTAAAATTACTAAATTACTAATAAAATATCTGACTTCTTTTATTAATGCTATTTTTTCTAGGTCTTGCTGCATTTCCTTCTGCTGACAGACTGTCACCGTTAGATACATTCCTTGATTTACTAACAGCCAAAGGTAATTACTCTGTTCTTATGGAATTGTAGATTTAACATCTTGTAAAAGACCCATTAATTCAGATAATATTTCCTGTAGAATAGATTTCACACCTCAGATTCACTTACTTTCTGTGTAGCAGGCTGTGGTATGATATGCTAAGTCATCTTTGTTGAAGTAAATAAGTAATTGAAAGCAGTGGCAAATAACCGGCAGCAGTGAATGATGTAATTTAGTCAGAAACTAAGTAAAATTTGTTTTATAACATAGGTGAGTGTGTACCCAAAAATATGAATGAGTTGGCTCTGGCAGATAAGTCATCCACTCAAAAGAATTAATCAGAAAATAAATTTTCCTCAATATCATTTTATTATCGTAATGTTTTCCATGTACATATTTACAAGTCTCCGGAAATCCAGGGATTCTGGTTCGAATCCCGGTCAAGGCGGATGATTTTTTCTCTGTGGAAATTCGCACTTTGTGCATTGCGGGTGACTCCGTAAAGTGGAACTCCGTGGCTAGTCCTGGATAGCTTGAAATTTGTCAGTCTCTTAGAGGTTCAGCTAAGGAATATCTCAACAACAAATTTCGAGGATACTCGAACTAGTCTTTACCTTTAGGGTACCTTTACTATACTTTACTGGCATTACCTTTATGGAGACACTTGCAAGTGCTCATGACTACAAATTACACTTGGCTAGAAATTGAGGGATCCAGGTTTGAGTCCCGGTCAAGGTGAATGATTTTTCCTCTGTGAAATTTGCACTTTTAAGTCTGAACTGATATACTAAGCAAGAGCATGTGAGAAATGAATATCTTGACCATCATTCTATTAGGTTTCCTGTGCATTTTTGGGTACATATTCACCTCTGTTCTATACAAACTGTTCTTGGTTTCTGACTAAACTACATCATTTGCTGCTGCCAGTTATTTGCCACTGATAATTGGTAGCCTCGCTATTATATTTTGCCAACCTATTTATTTAATTGAATATTTCATTTTATATGTGAAAATTCTTAAGGTTCATAATTGCCCTCTATGAATAAGCTCCTTAACTTTTTTTCTGGTGATGGAATAATTTTTAGTTGTTAACAGGTGACACATGAGTGTGAAGATGTTATTTCTTATTCTAGAAGGTAAAAAAGAGGTGCTTTTGTCAATGCTAAATACATGGGTTCTTGGAGGAAAATGATATGATTGCTAGAACATAGCATTTCAATAAGTTACTAGTATGAAATTCACTTTGTAAAAATCATTCGTGTGAACTGGGGAGGGGGTGCCTGGATAGCTTGATTGGTTAGGGTATAAAATTGAGGGGGTCAGTGTTTGCATCCCAGTCCAGATGATTTTTATCACTGAATTTGACACAAGTATGTATGTGACCATTAGCAGGTGGTGCTGTTAAAGATACTGCAGGGCCAGTTTTGCAGTTATTCAATTCAAAGTAAGCCCAACAATTAATAAGGTATCTAATGAGTCTTTTTAAAAAAATTAACAATTTTTTCTACAGGGAAAGCATTTCTTCTATTCAGTTAATTAATATCTATTTGACTCAACAATTTAATTACTTTTTGTTACTCTATAATGCAAGTATTGAAGATGTGCTACTACAACATTGTATCTCTGTAATGTGTTATCTTTGCTGAGACATATGTGATATTACACTTTATGTTTTTTGTGAGTCTGCTATTCTAATATTCTTTGACCCATTTGCCTCTTAATTTTCCTCGGAATTTCTGGCCCTTAGTTTCTATTTGATTTTCTCAAAATTTTCGTTTCATTTTCATTTTTTTTCTCTGGTTGTAGAGCACCTTTCAGAATGAAATTTCTTCAGTAGGTAAATTATAGTGTAATTATTCACATCTCATTAGTTACATATTAATTATAAAGAAATTATAGAATAAATATGTTTTTAACGTGACCGGTGATTTGCCAGCTCTTTACCCAACTGGGTTAAACTACTGTATTTTTTGGCGTGTCTTATATTTCTTAGACTAATAAATTATTATTATCTTATTACTTGTTACTTGAGTAACATTCCCCTCCGAGTGCTCGGCTAGCATCAGGTTTCATTGCCATCATAATGGCCAAGGACTCAAGAGGAATTGGGCCGTACTCGCAGCCACGTCTAATGCCCATCAGATGTGTGGCTACACTGCGGTTGGGTCGTGCGTACGGAGTAGACAGAGGGACCCAAGTAATACGGCCTTCTGCGTGTGAGCTTCAAGTGACTCCACCTGTGCCACGCAGGACGGAATGCACTAGATGTTCTCCAGCAGCAAGCTCTTAACTCCACCAAGCACACCTATGATGAGGACTATCAGTTTAACAGAGTGTCCTGGGTACATTTACCGAAGCTCAAAAAGCAGGTCTTGATATTTCGTCTGTTTCTCCACCTCCTTAGCAACCATGTTCATTTCAGTCGGAGCCAAAAACTCTTATCACGAACATGGGGCGTGAGAGGTGGTCGAGGAGAACGATATCAGGCTTGGTCGCCTCCAACTGCCTGGTGGTGGAAAAGGAGTAATTCCACCAGATGGTGCATTTATCATTCTCCATGATGGACTCAATATCTCCAGGGGCGTAGGGCAGCACAGTAGTATCGTCAATGCCAAAATGGTGTCGTGATGAAAATATAACACCCGCAGGGCCGCATTGTGCCTAGCAATATATGCTGACTTGGCGTAATAACTACAGCCAAAGAGAAGGTGTCTCAAAGTCTCTGGTCAGGCTCGGCATACCCTGCATCTCGTGTCCACAACATCCGTCTTAAATGTAATGTGGCGGCACACGAGTGTGTTTATGACACCATCCTGGCATGCGATGACGAAACCCTCGGTCTCTTACTTTAGACCAGTGGAGCGGAGGAAGGCAAACTTCAGCTCCTTCGATAGCCCATGCTTCTCCATGTTTCAATAGAAACATCCAACCATGGGCTTATCGGTATGTTCCTTGAGCAAGGTTTTCTGTTTGCCTTTTTTATTTCGAGCTTGAGGACGACTGCCTTCAACAACAAGATGGACTTGTCATCGACACTACCATCTGATGTCAGGTCAAAGTCCAGGGGGTCTCTGCTTTTGAACACTCGGCATGCTGTGCTGAGGACTCAGTTGTAGAGACACTCCAGGCTCAACAGACCTCTACCCCCTACACTGCGATGGAGATATAGTCTGGCGACGAAAGATTTCAGCTGAAGACTTCTATAGATGATCATCGTCTTCCTCGTTCCCCTACGAGGTGCACGTCTTCCTTGTTCTCTGAAAATCTTTCTCTGGCCAGGTGGATGGAAGCACACTTGTCCAATCCAAACTCCATCCCTATAGCCTCCCTGTACTCCAGTACGGTGTCCAGGGCCACGCAAAGGTCTTTTGCGTTGGAAGCATAGAGCTTCAGGTCATCCATATAAAATAAATGGGTGACCTTATGCCTCCTGTCACCTGGCACACCGCACATGTATCCTTTCCCTTGTCGCAGCCTTAGCAAGAGAGGCAGGAGGGATATACAGAACAGCAAGGGGCTCAAGCTATCGCCTTGGAAAATGCCACGGTGGTATGTTACCAACTCCGTCAAAACCAACCACTTGCCTGCAGTCAGGAAGAAGCGGCGTTCTCCAGATGCAGGACACAACCTCTGGGTGGACTTTCATCAACTTCAGCATGGCTATAATGAGCTCATGTGAAGTGATGTCAAATGTCTTCTTGTAGTCCACCCATTGATCAGTCCATTGATAGGTTACGCTTACGCTGGACGGCATCCTGGCATATGCACCAATCAATGAGTAGGTTTGAGTTCTCCCTCACAGCCTTACTCCTTAATCCTCAAGGAGCTTTTTCCAGGCCGTGGTGAGTGCCCGAACCCTATCAACCACATGCTGCTTAATGGTAAGCAGCATGTTTTTATTCAGTGTGTGGTGGTGAATCTGAGGCTGAGTGCTATGCGCCGGACTTTGGGTGTGAAAGACCACCTAGGTGTGATGTATTTCATCACACACTGAATCCCCGAAGCCTGCCATCACGCCAGCGTGATCTTGGCCTCTAACTGTTCCAGCAGTTTTGCCTCTTTGTCCTCCCAAAAGGTGGTCTTTTGGGCATAAGCCATTATTTTGGCAGCAGCGTAGACCGTTGCCGCCAGCGCCGTAGATGGCAATTGACCGTCTAGAGGTCTGACGTCTTCGTAAGGATTTCGTCAATAAAGCCATTCAACCTGGTCAGGAGGTTGCTCTACAGAGAGATCTTACAATGGATATCTCTCTGCCTGGCCTGTCCTACATCATGCATGATTTCAGTCATCAACTGCGTTTGGAGTTCAGAGTCCGCCTGACCTACTTCCTCCCTACTTGTCGGGGGTACCGATGTTGCAGTGACTGTCAAAACAGCCAGTGGAGAGACTGCTTGTGTCGGGGAGGGTGGTCTGGCCGATGGTGTATTTCTCTGAACACGAGGTTGTTGGGGAGTTTCCTTTTTTTGCAGGTGGTTGGCATAGTCGAGCAGATTCTGCTGAGACAGGTGGTTATGTTCAGGATGCATCTCAAACCACAAAGAGTGCATCCTTGCCATATACCCTCTGCAATTGGGCTAGCTGGCAGCATAGCATGCAAGGAGGTCACCCCTTAAGGTTTCTGTCCACTCCATGCGAGCTCCCTTCTTGGTGTTTGTTTCATTGCCACACCCAACCCCATTATTATTATTATTATTATTATGACTTATAACATGTTACGAAGTTGGGATGATAGGGTAAGGTGTGCACATTGTTCTGTAAACTGGAGTTTGTAAAAATGTGTTATTGAATTCGTTAGATATTTTGATGGAATCTGTAATAGCATTGCCAAATTCATTTCTCATATGGTCCAGAGTCTCAGCAAAATTTGAGGTTGAGCTGTTTTTAATAATTTTCCTTGCCTCTTTGGAATAATTAGAAGCATTTTTGATTCTCTGGTTATTGTATTCCTTTTTGAGAGGATAAAATTGGTTGTATTGTGTTGGCATAGATTAATCAGTTTTTCCATGGGATTCATTCTTTCATTACAGTGGATGTTTCCAAATATGAACTGTCTGTCATCTTCTGAGCTGGATTAATGAGTATAGACAGGATTAATGTAAGAAGGAAAAGGACACCTATCCATAGGTGTTGATTTATGTTGGGGGAGAGGGGAGGCATTGTCCTGTCTGTCATCTTACAGCATATTTGGTATTAAATGTCTTGTTCAAAGGAGCAGCTGCTTTCCTGTGTCTCTTAGATTGAGTGAATGTGTCTCTTAGCTTAATAATGAAATTGGCCAGCATATCTTGAAAGTCTAATGTGGTCCTATTGTTGGAAAGGGAGGTCTGTTCCATCTAATTGGCCCATTGGATTTTGCCTATTTCTTGCCTATTGGGTTACTCCAAGCATTGCCGAGGGAATACCTGAAGTCTCATAAATGTAATGAGTCCCTGTTAAGTCTAACACTGTGAAAATTCTTTCCTCCTCTAAAAAAAACTCCAGCATTGAAAGCTCTGTAGGTGTGTAAGGTATTTCAAAAGGATAATATGTGTCTAAGTCATGGTACATTTCTGTCTTTTATTTTTAATTATTTGGGTTACTACGTATGGAAACTCTTTTTGTAGTATGCCTCAACCTTGTTATAATGTTTTCTAATGTATAATTTTATAATTTCAGCCAGCCTTGCTGAACTGGACTTTGGTCTTCTTGTTGAAGCTACAATTATGTCTACAGATGATATCTTCTAAAGTAGCTTTTGAATGAAATGGTTCAATTAATGTCAGACTTTGTGCTAATGGTGTACCTTTACATTGTTACTTGGCTTTGGGAAGTTTTATATTCAAAAATGTATTCTCCCTCATTTTAGTGCTGGCAAGTACCTGTACAATTTTCATAACATATCTCACATATGGTGATGCTTTGTCCTATTCCTACTGCACACATTTTCCATCCATTCTCCAAATGCCTATCCTTGCTCAAACTTTTCAGAATTCAGTTTTCCGTCCTTAAAACTGAAAGCTCACTTTAACTTGCTCTACAAAATAAGTTAGCGTCCAAATGATTGCATAGACTCCAAAAAATTTTAATGCAATATTGATTCTTTTACATGAAAAACAGAAATTAAATTATACATTTAATAATTTTGTATTCAGCTCTCAAAAGCATTTTACTGTCAAAATCATTGTTATTCCCAATTTTATGGGGATTTGTCTTGGAAATGGTTTTATCTCCTCCAGTTATCATAATATTGTTACATTATTGCTGTCAATCCATCCTTAGTTGAAACTAGCCATCCTTTGAAGCAGCTTTATCTGTCCATTAAAACAATAGCTGCTCTTGCATTTGGTGCATTTTTGAAGTACTGGCGGTTGGTGGTTTCAGATTGATTGTCTGAAAGTACTTATTACTTAAATAGGGTAATGCTAAATTTGATTGATTAAATGTGAGGGTAGAATCCCAGCGAAAAACATTTTGTTTTCAGAAAAGCCAACAGGTTCCTAAGTCTGGCTCCTTTAACTAAAGAGATGATGGAATGAAAGCATAAAAGGCAACTATAAATGCCTAGCCTTTTATAAGTATGGGTAGGGACTCGCCTCATTTCTTATCTTTGACAGTGTGCGTAGTAACATCATGCAGGCAATCATTCTCCAATGTATCTTTTGCTGTTGGCTATGATGGGCCATTTGTAGAAGTAATCATGGCTAATGCAACTCATTGTTTTATTTATGTATGCCCAGTGGTGCTTATTGCTAGTGTTGTACTGCAAAATAATTATTGTTTTTTTACCATGAAGGCTTTAAGATACACCATTCATGATAGGTCGAAGTAAGACCTAGCTTCATGCATACATATGTAATTTCAATACTAGTTTCCATTACCAAGGACATACACATGTAGTTTTTCAGTACCTACTAGTTAAATCACAAGCATTTTTGCTGGAATTGCACCCTCTCATTACTTGATCTTAATTTGTCGTTCCCTATACAAATGAAGTCATTTTTATTTTGATCTCCTATTTTGTGGGTCCAAGAAGTATTTTTGCACTTAAAATGACTAAGTGCGTGGAGAAGTTGTTATTTGTTATGCTTAACTGTTGTGTTATAGGGACCAACACACTGACTGCTAAAAGTGCAATATTTGATCATTTTTGTTTAGCTTTGTTTGCTGTTGCCACTGTATGCATCTTTTCATGACGCTGTACAAATATTGTTGAAATGGAAGACTTCAGTGGTGTTTTAAATGAAATCTTTAATCTGTGTGCCATGAAATAAAAATATTAAATTGGTTAGATAAGATTGGTACATGTGTAAGGCATAACCCTAGAGTTTGAACTAATGGAATCAAAGCATGGTATGTGATACTATTTGTGGTAAATATTAAGTTATTTAGTAATCCTTTTTCTATGAGGAGATGTGTAACTTTAAATGTGGTTTGGAGTATTTATGTTAGTAATATTTATTCCATGCCATAAATTGACAAAATCGACAGTTACCCTTCATTTGGAACATATTTAAAAGAGCTGTTATCTTGAAATTAAATAGAACTTTATTGCAATATGGCGGCTTAAATCATCTTTTAAAAGAATTTATTTTCATTGACAACTGTTTTTTTTTATTTTATCCCCTCAAGGGAATTTCTCGTTTTCAGAAGTCATTCATTTTTAGCTATGGTAATATTCAAGATACATACATAGAGACCAATCATGCCGTTCCCTTCTGGGGTAGGCACAGTCACAAAGTTTCTCTCATAGATACTTATTTGTGCACTTAACTCTGCTTGAATGATTTCCTCCATACTGACCCCATGCAATAACAAAAAAATGTCATTATGGCAGAACAACATTCTGAACTCATCAAAAATTCCTTCCTGCTGTTTTATTTTAGCTGGGTGTATAAATTATCTAGTATCAATAAATACCATGATGGTTGATCATTGACAAATTATGATTGCTCTTTCCTGGGTAGGGATAATATTGAATTCTTAAAATGGCTTTCTTCTTTCTCTATGTATGATTGTACACTCAAGGCAATGTCAGTGCACATTGCAATAATTCCCTCTTTGGAGAACTAATTTCAAGGTTACTGTGATAGAGTTTATTTACTGTTTCTCTTGGATAATGTCATCTTCATCTGTAGGCACTCATTCCATTCATTTTGTTCCATCCCATTTTCCTTAAGGAAAAGAAGGAAGAATAATTATCTCACTGAGTCACTAGACCCCACTTCTCATGATAGGGTGTGTGAATGACCCTTTGCTCTGTATGTATAGAAGTTGTCTGAAAGCTTTTAAACCTTAATTCTTTTGAACATATTGTAGCATTCATTCACACAAAACTAAGAATAATGTAAAGGAACTTAGTGAAGTGATAAGGTTGAATTTTCTGACCTCTTAAATTCTAAATTCAGTCAGAAGCTTATTTTGACTGAGTAGGGGTCTGCCCCTGTTCTAATCTCCCATAGCCATGTCTTTGATTCTGTGTGTTCTTACTCCAAGGTGCAGCTAGAAGGATAGGTGGCCAGCACATACCTTTTATTGTTCAGAGTGCAAATCTAATTGTATATAATGCTTATAATTAGTATTATGTATTTGTTTCTTTATTTTTATAGAATCATATTTACTGGCCTAGTTGTGAAATGTATAGGGGTAACTTTATGTGTAGCTTTAGTATTACAGAAACAGTATGCTGATGTATTTCTAACTGAAATCTAAGGCAACATTAATAACTCTAGTCATGTGAAAACTTTGATAAAGACCCTTCTGTACGTCCCTGTATTCATTTTAAATTGTATTTTAAGTATATTGTATGGAAGTACTGTAAAACCTCTTCTTTTAGATATTACAGTGAAACCTATCTTATCCCTGGAATTCCAATTGCTAATGTTGAAAAAAGGTTGAATGATCTAAAGAGAAATGCCTGGGGCAAATTACATTTTGCAATAATTGTTAGTGGTTTTGAATTACTGTTCAATGAAAAAATGTTACTGGACCCAACTCCTAGAAGCGCTGAAATCTTCAGTTAGGGTTGTAAGACAATTTATTTTTTTATAGTGATGATTATCCAAATATCAGACCAATACCAGAGTAGCAACTTACGAAAAAGAAACCATAGTTGTGAAAAGGTGATGTATGCTTTGGGAAACCTTGAAAGAAATGTTTACATATTCTGCTATGTGCAATAACGGTGTTTTCCTATCCAAGAGTTACCTATATATCTAACTACCTAACGACTTTGCTACGTTACATTCAGCTTTGCCTAGTCTATTTTGTTCTAAGGGAATTGAGCCGCTTGTACAGAACATGTGAGTTCTTCCACATTGCTGTGTTAAATTAAATGCCTTAGTTTCCATGAGTCTATTCACAGCATATTTGTGTGATGTGTTCAGATCACCTCTTGTTCAATACCATTAATGTTGAAAACATCAAATTTTAATTGTTTTTGTCACTTCTTTGTACATTTGTTTTACATGGAAGGGATCAAATATCATACAAAATGTCTTCAAATATTTGCTCAAATTATTATTATTATAGATAATGCATTTTAAAGGAAAGTATCATAATGCAATGACATTGTTTCCTTAATGCTGCGCACAGATCTGTCTTCATTCTAATTTATCAAAGAATCACTAATGATTACTTTTTGAACCTATGATATATTTTCTTCTTGGAGGTTGATGTGGCAATGCACCTTTTACAGTTCTTTATTGTTTTCCTAGAAAATATAAGGATATTTTTAATTTAATATCATTTAACATTCACTGCTTCCTCAGACTATTATTTTGAAATGTCATGTACTTCATCTGATTACTAACTGATAGTATTATTTACATTTATTAAGATGTTTCAGGAAGAGCTTTGCATTTAAAGTAACATTTTCGCCATTGTGTATTCATAGACCCAAATGATTTTCAAGTAGGTACATATGCATTTTTTAGACCATTGAATTTTTTCATAGTTTAATGTGCGTATGAAATGGGACTCATTACTTATGTCACTATCCTCCTATGATTGCAATGGTATGCAATTGGATGGTAGTTATTTGAAAGAAATGTGTCATTTACTTGCTGACTAAAACATTTCTGTGTCTGATGGGGCAAAACCAAGAAACTTGCCAGTAGGAGTTTTTGTGAGTATCTCGAACTGAGAAACTATCTTTTATCAAGTAAAAACAGCACATTCATCTTAATTTATGGAGTTTGGAGTTGAGTATTTTTCTACAAAACAGGTTTAAGAAAATGCTAAAAGCACATCCTATGTATGATTTAAACATTTCATTGTAAATTTATGATTAAGATTTTAAATAGTAATGATAAGAATTAATGTTTAACTTCTTAAATTTAATTTTTATCACTAGCATAATGAATATTTGAATCTTATTGTCGAAGAATCCAGAAAATGAGCTCAACTACACTCCTTAGAAAAGCAAAATATGCCATTGTTTCAACTCTCTTGTTGCTCAGCCTATTATGTTTTCTTCCAAGTTGCCTCAGGCCCAGATTTTATGTGAAGGGTCATCTTAACAACATTCAGGAATTATGGAAGTGAAATTTTGAGAAAATTTCATTTGTAAGTTTCATTGTTGGCATTGACTATACACACCAGACCATCTGCTACAGCATAGCATTTTGAAGGTTTCTTTTACCCCTTTATAACTATTTTTTTGCTCCCAGCGGTCATTGCACATCATAATATTTCCTCAAATTCTTATTTAGTGGGGTATTGACAATTTCTTATTGTTAAGTTCTCATTCCTTAGTTACATACTTTATTT
This sequence comes from Ceriagrion tenellum, assembly GCA_963169105.1. Lineage (NCBI taxonomy): Eukaryota > Metazoa > Arthropoda > Insecta > Odonata > Coenagrionidae > Ceriagrion > Ceriagrion tenellum. The sequence goes on from OY720632.1 coordinate 171,162,978, forward strand.
CTCTATTAAACTTGGCCCATGTTTTCTATGAAGCATTGGTTTTTACATAAGTAATTTTTATTTAATCTAAGGTAAATCCCTGGACAAAAATAACTTATCCAATTACATTTTATTACTGCTGTCTCTTTCCTTGAATTTTATTCTCTGCATTATTTTCTGTGTCCCTTCTTCATCACATTGTGCTATCATACCTGCATATATTAAAAATCAAAATGCTTAGAATCATTTATTATTATTACGTGTAAAAGTATTCTTTAACAGAATACAGTGCAGTGGACATCAACCAAGTGTTGATATACTTTGAATTTAGTAGTATCTTGTTGTTCTCTTCTCAGTGTTACTGTTACTGGCAAATTGTTGATTTGGTGTGGAGTTTTGCATTTTTACTAGCATGGAGTTTCCTGAGAGGAAACTTATTCCTTGTATTATATAAACGTATTTTAGACAGACTTCATAGTGGGAGGAGATTATGTACTTTAATAAGTTGCTAGGTCATGTGATAGATAATTTTATTTGGCCCAAAATGTGTTAGTTAATTTCCAGCTTTTAGGAGAATTGAATGGTCTGAAGAGAATTCAAAAGGGATAAGAGTTTTCTAAGGTTTCACTGTATTCGAAATCAATAGAGCCAATATAAAGATCCATTCTCTCTGGTGCAATCATTGTAGAAATTTAGTATTTTGTGTACCTCTGAAATGCCAGTAACTGGAATGTCTATTAACTACCTTTCATGTCTTAATGTGCTGGTCAACTTATATTTGTATGTAATTATTTTATTAAATTACTTGCTTGTTTTATGCAGTAAATCTTTTAAATATTCTTTTTAGCCATTTAAGCTGCAAATCTCTTCCTGTAACAGACATGATGGGAGGCTTGTGCCCTGAGATCACCATCAAAGTAAAGTGGTAGGAACAATTACAGATGCTCCCATTAGGACCACCCATGTTGTTGAGAATGAAGATTAAGGAGACAGGTGAATGGTAGTAGGTACGTGTAGCATTTATACCTTGGTTAGGTGGCTGCAAAAGACATCAGACCCCAGTAAAGCAGTCTCTCGCATGATGGTGTCTCTTGAAAAATGTTGAGGAAGGCCTTAGAACCCTATCTCAATGATTTATATGTACCTTGATATCATGTATAGTTCTTACATGGAAATATATTCTGGCAGTTATTCCACTCATCCTCTGTGGCTGTCTCTCAAGCCTGATAATGTTGGGAATGGTTACCTTTTCTTAAAATCTTAGATGGCAGTAGAGGCAAGAGCAGAAGAAAATCAATACAAAGTGGAGCACAGCAGTCAGAATATACATGTAATGATTGGAATATGCTTAAAGTGGGGGAGTTAGAAATCATGAAAAAATCTATAGCGGAGGTGGGCATTTACAACGTACCTCTGTGCAAATAAAGGTGGATGAGTGGTGGTGACCGCAGGTGCTATGGCTGTATTGTGGTCGCTGCGAAGTTTTAATTTTAAAGCGTGACATTCCCACAAAATCCCCTGGCAAAATGTCTCCCAGATACCAAGTGTACAGCTAACCTCAGGATTTTTTGCTTCGATGATGGCAAGGTATCAAATATAAGTGTGTTAGGTGTATACAAAACAAAATAATAATGTATTACAGCTGAAGAAAAGAGATGTAAAGGTCAACATTTAAATTTCTACAAACAATTAAAAGGACCTATGAAATTTTAGGTTATTTTTTTGGGGATAATTGTGTTATTTTTCCTTAAAAATGGTGTTATGTTACATCTTACCAGTGAATGCATTGGAAAATAATAATATTGAAATCAATCTTATTGATTACCTATATTGCCGTTATATAAGAAAGGAAAAATATCAGTCAATTTGTGAGCTCATTTAGGATTTTAGGCAGCAACATATTTGTTTCTATAGGGTGGAGTTAGAGGTGTATTTAAGGATGAGATAATGGTACAAAGAACAGATGAAGACACTTATCAAACCACTGCAAAGTGCGCAAATAATAAGGTACACAGCCCTACAATGACTTGGAAAATTGAATGGACAGGAAAGAGATTGATAAAACAGTAAATAAACCTCAGAAATATAAACATGTTGGTCACTGAAGCAAGTGCCTACTCGTAAACAAGCTTGTGTTGTCACGGGCCTGCTCTGAGTACCCAGAGTATAGGGGGATAAGGAAAGTGATAAGTCTCCAGTGTGCAACCAGCACAGTTGCATGTCATGTTCAGCCAATCTCTTGCTTTTATGTCAATGAAGGTGTCAAGATTCGACGAAAGAATTGAGATTTTTGTTCTGGAGTGATGGTAAAATGGCTATGACATTAAATGAGGTATTTCAACCTGAAAGGAAATAAAGAAGTTACATTAAGACCCATAATAAAATTGTCCCAAAAGAGATGGACAAAACTGAGGGTCAAATAATGTAGACAACTCATTTAGGCCTACCAGATAGCAGTCATGAATTCAAATCTCCCAAACAACAATGAAGGCGACTATGTGAATTAAAACTGTGAACCTAGAGGAAGTCTTTCATAGGGATTCGGTTTCTGTTAGCTAGGAAGTAGCTCCCATGCTACCAGTTCAAGCTTTGATTCACCAGCATAATATTTATTGAGCCATGACTTGAAGTTTAAAGGCCATTCCACAAAGGACGATGGGATGCTTCATTGAACACAGTAATGAAGATGTCACATAGCTGAAAATGCATTAGATATTAGTGACTGTTATCTCTGCCAAACTTCTCAATCAATTGAGGAGTACCTAATCGATTGAAGTGCAATGTTTGTTATATATGCTGAGTGATATGTCCCAGTGGAGGAACTTGCCGCTCAAATGGAAATGGTGTTATTAGTTCTGGAGATGATGTCCTGCACTGCTCATCATTAGAATTTGTCTAATATAGGGAATATTACCATTCACAAAATCTATCAATTTCTCAGTCATATCAAGCAGTGTCCACTCATGCAAATTGAAAAGTCAGCAGTCACAGAAAATCTGGGAGGGCTGTTCCACTTTGTGAAAAATGATTGGTAGTATAATCACAAAATCCCATTGGAAACATTGCATACTTGTCCGGAGGCTTTGGAATACAATAATCTTCCTTTCATTAGCATCCATAATGATTATAGCTGCCCATTTAAGCCAATGACTGGAAATGTCTGCATACAGATTCGATAGAGAACTATAATAGAAAATGCATTATTTTAAGAATCGATTGAGCATATTATAGATGCAGGAAAGCGATGTGAAACATTAGAGGAACTTATCTGACGGAGAGCAAATCGATGAACCTGTCTCATGAACATTTACCGCCAGCCCTATTACTAATGTCATCAGCAGGAGAGGTCGTAGTATCAAGTCACAGTCTAAACATTCTTTAACTTTCTTTATTAATTATCCATTCTTGACCGCTAGTCGTAGGTATATAGCTATATATAGTCCCCCGTTATACGGGGGCTAATGCCCCGTTATACCGTATTTTCATTTTAGAAACTACCGTTTTTGAGGTCTGAGGGACTAGCACAATAGCCGTGGTGGTTAAGTCAATGGTTGCTGAGGTAGCAGAGAAGGAGATAGTGTTCAAATCTCTATTGCCGACTTTTTTTTGCAATGAGCAATTTCATGTGGAACGAGTGTGTGAGAACTCCAAAGATGCACTCTTTACATCAAAACAATGCAAAAGGTTTGCTTGAGATAAAACGAATTTTGCAGTTAGTTATTGACATTTGAATCTACATAAATGATTTGCATCTACCTACTCAGCCACACTTTTTTCTCATCTGATTTCAGTCACTGGAAGAAATTCAGCATCCAAAATAACAGTTGATGGATTTTTTTGACTTAATTATGAATTACTGGAATATGTCCTTTGAATAAAATATCCACCCATTAAATTATACTCTCCTGATAGCCGAATGGCCATCATAGCCTTCCATATTTCCATCTTCTTGTAACCAGAGAGAACGTTAGTAGTAGTATTAGTCAAGTGAATTTATTGATATTTATTACTTACCCGCCAAATGGACATTAATAATTTTATTTAAGCAGACAGAAATGGACGTAATCAATATCTATAACCAGAATAAAATTTCAAAAATTTTTCTATAAAAATGACAGCAATGTTTCTTTTGAAAAGTTTGTTGTGTCATTGCCTGATTTAACCCCTCGATGTAAGTGACGTGGGTACTTTTTAGAGAAATATAAGAATAAACCTGGCGGTTTGTTTCTCATTTAAAAAAACCCTAATTTTAATCAACCGCTCTGGAAATTGACCCATTAAACATAGTTTTGGCAAGGCGTTGAGTATTACCGAAGGCATTCACTGAGACGCACTGAGACAGTTGATGTCAGACCGTCGTCATGGAACGTACTCCGAGTTCGTCATGGAACGTACTCCGAGTTCGTCATGGAACGTACTCCGAGTTCTGTGGCCGATAGACGTGTCATTGCAGGAATGGTAGCTGCAGGAACACCCATGTCTGAGGTGGCAAGAAGGATGGGTGTTAGCGGGTGTTAGCCGGGTCACCGTACAGAGATGGGCTCGGCGTTTCGCGGACGGCAACAACACTTTGAGAAGTAGGATAAGACCTGGGAGGCCACGTTGCACAACAGCAGCAGTTGATACTGACATTGCTCAGTACGTGAGGGAGAACCCTTTAACAAGCAAAGGGGCTGAGGGAGTTCGCCAATCTTTAAATTTTGAATGCAGCTATTCGACGGCGCCTCCACGAGGCAGGGCTGAAATGTCATCAGCCAGCCCATAAGCCATTTATGTCTGAGCAGCATAAACTTGCGAGACTGCAGTTCGCCGAGCAATTTTTAGGTAGTCCGCAGGCATTTTGGGATCTCGCTATTTTTGCGGACGAGAAGACTTTCAGGAGTGACTGCGACGGCAGAGTGCACTTGTGGCGTCCTCGTAATACTCGGTAAGTTATCTCAGTGCTCGTGCATAAAATTATAAATGTACTCATTCCTTTCCTTCATGTTGTCAGGATTAGCTTTTTTCCCAAAAGGCTAAACTGATCGGTTATCGCGAGTAGATTCTTGTGAAATGTCTAGTATTCAAGAATACTTGAAGCTTCATCGCCAAATTTCTTACCCAGGGCGATTTGACATTATTACCGTTTTTAATGGCATAACTTGAAATAAATTTAGTCTATATTTTTTCTATTACTGTATTTAATAGAAAAAGAACAACATCTTTAAAAACAGCAAACATTTGAAAAAATATTACCTAAGAATTTTAATATCATATTTTTTTATAACTATTAGCGTAATTTTAATTGGTTCTCTCTTATTAGGTATGAATCTTCGAACATCCTGAGGAATAGACAGGGCGAGTATCGCTGAGCTTTTGGGGATGCATGACTACTGCCGGCCCAGGCCCTCTCGTACGGACAACACCCAGAATGACTGCACGAGACTATGTCGGCATTTTAGAAAACAACTTGAAGCCGTTTGTAAGAGAAGTCATTCTCGAGGGAGAGGTGAAATTTGTCCACGACAACTGCCCTCTGCATACAGCCTCTGTTGTTAAGGACTTCTCCCATGGGAATTATGACATTTTGGTTGTACCATGGCCGGCTCATTCACCTGACCTGAACCCAATTGAAAACTTGTGGGGCATAATGACTCAGGACTGGGAACCTAGAGGGGTGACAACAGTGGAGGCAGTAGAGGCGCATGCACGGCGATTGTGGGCAGCAGCGAAGCTAGGGGGGAGGGGGGTCGGTCCTCCCTGGGCGCGCTCTTTTAAGGGGGCGGCACTGTGGGGTCTGAAGAAGGCTATTATACTATTAAATTTTTAATTCACTGAAGTATTCTTTTGCTACACTGAGTTTTTTCTTTGTTTTATTAGTCAAAACAGAGTAGAATTCGTGGCATGTCACTTGTATCACAAATCTTGTATTAAGCTTCATCAGTCATCACTTGGATCTAATTTTTTCATCTTTTATTAACATGCTGTATGTATTTTTCTCTAACAGACAAGTATTTTATATTTTTAACAGACTATCGCCCTATTTTCAGATGAAGCGAGTTAAAGAAAGTGGTGCTGATATCAGATTAAACTATGAAGCTAGTTTTCGGCATGATATGTTAAAAGTCAATAATATAGTTCAATTAGTTTTAAAAGCCTTCTGCAGCAACTAAGATGGGAGATGCTCTCAGATCGACTGTTCAAATTTAGACTTGGTGTTTTATACAAATATCAAGACGATCTATTCGGATGGAAAAGATGATGATATCATTTAGACGATAAACTATGTTCGCGCAATGAAGGAAGCATTCGATGTACAGTTCATATATTATTCAATCATTCCACTCTTTGTGTTGAGTGAGACTTGAAATGATAGTGACGTGACATGGTTTGATAGACATTTCTGTGTTTCTCTTTTAGTACTCGTTTTAATTTTGATGGGCACACTTGGCAACACTGGTACGTGCAGCTAAGGGGACCGCCCCCGCGAATGACCTTGGCGGCGACTGTCGGCGTGGTTCCAAATCTAGATAATAATTTTGGTGAAGTAATTCGTCAAGATGTGTCAACCAAAGGATAAACTAGAAAACTAACTCGCGAGTGGTTTTTTAAAACTCTGACTAATGGCGAAAAAATATTGAGATCTTGGATGGTGTACTCCCCTTCCAAGGAAGCTCTTTACTGCTTTTGTTGCAAACTGCTTTCAGAAAGAATTAACTCAAAATTTAATTCTGAGGACGAATTCAACATATGGTGGAAACTGAATCCTAGAATTTCCGACCATGAGTCCAGTGTAGATCACGTTAGAAACTTCACACAATGGAAGGAATTGGAAATTAGGATTGCTGGTGGAGCAACAATTGATAAAAAATAACAAGAAGTTGTTGAAAGCCAGGTGAAGAAGTGGAAGGCAATCCTTACACGGTTGCTTGATATTATTAGATTCCTAGCTAAACAGAATTCGGCTTTACGAGGCCATCGAGAAGGAGTCAATCATAAGAAAAACGAGTGTGATGTTGAACTTAAAGCAACAGAAAGTAGAGGAAATTTTTTAAACCTAGCGCATTTGTTGGCGAAATATGAACCAGTGCTACGTGAACATCTTCTGAGAATCCAGCTGGAAAAAAAGTTTGCTACATCGTATCTGTCTCCCACTACTCAGAACGAGTTTATAGAAATTTTGGGAGAAAACGTGAGAAGCAAAATCATCAATAATGTAAAAAAAGCCAAGTACTTTTCCATGATATTTGACAGCACTGCTGATATTTCACATAAGGATCAAACGAGCCTAGTTCTACGCTATGTTGTGATCGATGGAGATGAACTGAAGGTTGTGGAATCATTTGTTGATTTCATTGAAACGAAGGGTAAAACTGCCGAAAATATTTCAACGATGATTTTAGAAAAATTAGAGAAAGACGGAATTGATATTCAAAATTGTAGAGGGCAAGCATATGATAACGCTGCGGTGATGGCTGGTCTGCATACTGGTGTTCAGAAACGCATCGAGTAAATTAATAAAAAACCAGAATTTGTCGCTTGTACAAATCACTCGCTGAATTTTTCAGGTGTTCATGCAGCTTCTGTTGGTGTGAATTGTGTTACCTTTTTTGGATGCGTGGAACGTTTGTTTGTATTTTTTTCTTCATCAACACATCGCTGGGAAGTTCTAACTTCAGTCACTGGTCAAAGTGTGCAGCGCATAATAGAAACTCGGTGGAGTGCGAGGGGAGAAGCTGTAGGTGTTGTAAGGAAACATTACTCAAAAATCTTAAGTGCCCTAGAAATGTTAACTAGTGATGCAGAAGATACAACTACAAGGGCAGATGCTGGTGTTCTACTTGCAATCATTTTCCTTTTTGTGCTTTCTTGGCCTATGGGGACCCGTCCTTCTAGAAATTAACGAGACAGACTTATCTCCAAACCAAAGGATTGAACATACAAAAATGTGATATAAAACTCAGGGCATTAAAAATATTTCTATCTGAAAACAGGGACAAGCTAGTGAATGATCGTCTTAACTACGCCAAAGAAATTTGCAACGATCAAGGAATAGTCATGGAGCGTCAGCGTCGACCCAAAAAGAAGAAACAAATGTTTGGTGAAGGATCAAGGATGCTGAATTACCTTACGACATAGAACCAATAGAACTAAGGACAGAAATGTTTTCTTCACTGGACAGAGTGATCCAAGAATTAACTTCGAGATTTCAACAGCTGCATGCACTTGCTGAGAAATATGCCTTTCTTACCCCGTCGAATCTTTTGGATGATGAATATAAATGTAAAATAGATCACGATGACATTGATAAAGAGGAGTTCCTTAATGAGAGAAAAAGACTTCAGCATTTTATTGCTGTTGCTGATATTAAAGAAGGAATAAAGATGAGGAAAGAAGGCCCCCTTGAACTTCTGCAGTTTATTCAAAAGTATAACATTTGGAATTCGGTTCCAAATGTAGAAATATGTAATGCTGCGGATTTTCCTCCTGTTAGTGTTGCTACCTGTGAGAGGAGTTTTTCAAAACAAAACTGATCAAGAATTACCTAAGATCTACTGTGAGCACCTAGCGTTAGAGAAATCTTACCATACCGTCCATAGAGCAACAGTTATGACAGACAAAATAAATTTTGACAGGGCCATTGAAGAATTTGCAAACAAAAAGGCAAGAAAAATTTCTTTGCAGACATTTTTAGTTTTAATTTCGGAATTAAAGATGATCTTCATTTTGTACAACTTTTTACTATTTTCCTCTCCATGCTTTTTTGCTGCCATTTTTGCTTTTTTGGTAAACACTGTTACCTCTAAAGTGCGCGAATGTTGGGTGTGTATTTAAAGCGTAATACAATTGAGCATGTGAAAATAACATCATAATTGTACATATACTAGTTAACGTATATAAAACTTAAAGAGTGTGTCACTGTACAAAATGTATTTCTTCGCGGGCCGGGGGCGCCAAACTCAAGGGCCGCCCCGGGCGGCACACGCTCTAGCTACGCCACTGACTAGAAGACTTATCACTTCCCCGTTCACAAAATGTTTGTACACACTCACCGGTTCCGAGAAATCCAAATCCACTTGCAACCCGTCACTTGCACTGTATGGGAATTCTCGTGCGCCATAGGTGCAGTTTCTCCACTCGCTGGAATGCCTCTCCCTGTTTTCTCCGTCATCTTCCTCTGCAGACAAAACCTCCTCTATTTCCTCCTCTTCGGATGACGTTGTATCACTATCACCCTCAGAATCAGATGGTACATACGAATCTTCGTAATCCAAAAATTCTGTCACTGAGTCCTCCGAACTGCCATGGGGTTTCCTGGATTTGCAAATATATCCGATAGATGCCAAAAAGGTTGCACAGAATAGTGTGTAACTCGAACGAATGCCAATGAGAGACTAAATGGAAAAAACTCTACCCACCCACATTACTTGTTGGATTGCTCTACAGTCAAACGAAACCCACACTCCGCTCCCAAAATGCAGTGGACAATTGGGATGAGACGTTCGTTTGTAAAAGCCGCTTCATAGAATTTGCCTAGGGAAAGCAAATAATGCAGCTGTATAATAAAACCCACGTGCACGGGGTAAGGGAAAGTTGCCGCTGGATAATAAAACGCACGTGCGGGGTGAGTCTCGCACCCACCGTAACGGTACATTCTACGCGCCCTCAGCGCGATCAGCCCTGCGTGTGTGGACAATAGAAGGCTACTGTGGTATAATGAAAGACGCGTTCTGTCGGAGAAAACAGCTTCCGCGCAAGAGACCTGCAGGCGGTCGGAAAATCCGGGCGACTCCCGCCCGCCTCTGTTTACTGCCATGTCTGCGATCGCGCCGGCCCTTGTGGCGTCAACGCAGTAACAGTGACACACGCCAAACATCAGGAGAAGGGAATTTTGGGAAATATAAAGCAAGAAGGGTAGAAGAACGAAGCCGCGGTCGTCCGTTCTGGTGACGGTCGATCGGCCTCCCACCGAACGGTCGGCACTAGAAAGCCGTCACTCCCTCACCCCCTCTTCTGCTGAGAGGGGTGAGAGGAGTCTCCCTCTCTCTCCTTTTCCCTCGCCCGCATTAGGGCAAGGGTAGTTCGGATTTTGTGCCCGCCTGAAGGTCTCTATACCCCACAACAAACACTTTCTACGAAAGATGAGAAACCAGAAGAAGAGGGGGAAGACCCTTCGCAAGTAGCGGTCAGTTGGTAAAAGTTCTCGTACCTGAAATAAAAATAGAAATGTTCCTGCTACGAGTTTACCATATACGTAATGTTTATATAGACGGACAGGCACAAGAAGTAAGCCCTTATCTTCCTCTGGATATACTATCGTATCGAAAAATGTTCAAATCACTCGTTTATTCAGGAACAGTTTGCAAACTAAATGTAATCGCGAAAAAATAGGCATATGATTGGAGTATTGCGTGGTTGCATAACCTCATAAGAACCGTAATAATAAAAAATAATTAACGAACTCCAGACGTATGAAAAACATTTGTAGTGAAAAAAAATCATTTAGAACAATAAATAAATATGTCTAGCTGAAAAACATTTAAAAATTAAAAAAAAAAATTCCGCGAAAATTACGCTCCTGAAGACGACCGTAAAAAATGACTCCGTCGCGAACGTGTTAAAGAATCTTTTACTGAAACTTACATAAAAGGTCTCGCTAAACATCCAAAGAGGATTCATTTTTGAAAGGCAGTGGGTTTTCCCGCTTCTCGGCCAGCTTCCGCCGCCACAGAATTCAGTCCAGATTCAGTCAGATTGCGGCCCCCGCTAGCTAACATAGCACAGCTCATCGGTCTGACGTCATGATTTCTAAAGATGTGTCCTCATTGGCTGAGTACCACCACTTCCGCCGCCGCCGACCTATGAAGCCAGCCTTACTTCAAACAATACACCCTCATGACTCACACCACAACTATTCGTGGAAGGATTCACAGAGGAGGAAAAGGAAGGGTAGAAAAAGGGCTGGGCGAAGGCAAGGACATGTTTAAGAGCCCTCCCAAAACTTGCTTAACGTATGAAAGTTTAAACTTTGGTTCTAATTGGCGAGTGAGTGGATACGAACATCAGACGACAGGCAGGACGTAGGAATCAAGTGCGGCCGAGTTCTTAGGAATGAGAAGTTAACATCTCATTTGACGAGCAAGGAGACCGCTCAGATTCCTTTATAAGGCCTGAATAAACAGACACAGAAATACTATTAATGTCCACGTTCGCGAGATCGCCTTGGAGTTTTAAACGTGGTGAGTTTGCTTCCCCCAGTAAGTCGAGGTTCCGAAGTTGTAGTAATTATGTAGAGATACCATATTTTTAGAGCTTCGAACCCGTTAAAAAGCATTTATCTCGAAAATTTATAAACGTTTTAATGAAAGAATTATTAGTTGGAACAAAAATGCTTTTACTCGCCAGATCAAATCCACTTAAGACCGCTTTACACGGTACATATTATTGTACAAACGCATGTATCATAGAATATACAAGGGGATCGGGTTGGTGTGGTGGCTAGATTACTGACTGACCACACGGGCGGCCAGGGTTCAAATCCCTGCAGAGGAGGATGTTTTTCAGAAGAAATCCGATCCCTACGTCTACGTAATACCCTGCGAGCCACCACGAGGGTGTGTGGCAGGGGGTGAAGATCACCAAACATGCACTATTTACTAGCAACTAGGATATTTAATGGAGACATGCTAGAGAACAGGGTCACATACAGCTAGATGGTTAGTATCTACATAATAAGAAAGGGATTATTGGTTATTATTACATGCATCTACATATACGAAATACCCTGCGAGCCACCACGAGGGTGTGTGGGAGGGGGTGAAGATCACCAAACATGCAGTGCACATGCATCATGCACTACAGACTACTCTAACTATATTTCACCTACCTATCCCTTTGCTACGCTGCCTATTGTTCTCTCATATGGTACGCGCGAAAAATGACATTTTAAATCAATCGGTGCGACAATCTATCTCTCTAATCTTGTTAATATGATCAAACCTAGCATAATACGCAGGGGTTCTTAATATATATCTAGCGTCATCTGTGAACAAATAGGTTTCGAATTTACTTGAAAGGTTTTACCTAAATTTTAACCTGCGTTCTGATAGTAATTCCCATCCTAGTTCTTCTATTAAACTCGTAACACTTATACAATTATCATAACGGCCTATAACAAACCTAGCGGATCTCCTTTGCACGCGCTCTAATTCTTTTATCATACCTTCCTCGTACGGATCCCATATACTAGCGGCATATTCTAAATGAGGTCTGACAAGTGTAAAATAGCTTCTTTCTCGTACTCTCTCATCGCATTTGCCTAGAACCCTTTTTACGAATCCTAATCTACGGTTTGCTACACTAGTTATTTCCCTGATGTGTTTCCCCCATGATATGTCTTCAGTGATGGTGACGCCTAAGTATTTAATAGATTCTACGTTAGATATTTTCTTTTCTTTGATGCAATAACTATTCCGGGGAAAGCCATTCTTTTTCCAAAACTTCATTATCGCGCATTTCTTCAAATTTAATTCTAGCTGCCAACTATCACACCAATCATCAATCGCATCTAAATCCTTAGCTAAACACTGACTGTCCTCTTCATTTCTAATTTCCTTATACACTACTGCATCATCGGCAAAAAGATGGAGCTTGCTATTTTTTACTACGGTATTCAAGTCATTTACGTAGAGAAGAAATAAAATTGGGCCCATCACGCTTCCCTGGGGAACACCCGACGTAACTTTTACTTCGCCTGAGCTGAGACCATCTAATATCACCCTTTGAACGCGCTCATGTAAGAAGTCTCCTATCCAGCCTACTATATTACTGTCTATCCCGTATGATGCTAACTTCGCGAGTAACTTACAGTGGGCAACCTTGTCAAAAGCTTTTCTAAAGTCAAGAAACGCTGCGTCTACCTGTACGTTACCTTCTCTGGAAACTAAAATATCATGAACAAAAAGACCTAATTGAGTTTCGCAAGACCGTCCCTTTCTGAACCCATGCTGGTTTGTTATCAATAAATATTGGCTGTCGATGTGTCCCATTATTGGTGTAACTATTATATGCTCTATGATCTTACATGATAGTGACGTTAATGATATTGGTCTATAATTACATGGCTGTTCCCCATCTCCGCTTTTATAAATTGGGATTTCATCAGGACCTGAGGACTTGTTCGGGCTAATGTTACTTAGTAAGGATACGATTCCGCTGCAAGATATATCGATCGGGGGCATTGGTTGTTGAAATCGGTCTGGTATTGTTTCGCGCAAACTATGCTTAGATTGATTAAAAACGCTTTGAAAAAAATAATTCAACAAATTAGCCTTATCTAAACTGGAAGTTACTATTTCGCCTCTATCATTTTTCAAGGAATTAACCGTTGACTTTTAGTTCCCTGTACTTCCCTAACATATTAATATTACCAAAATGCTTTCGGATTTCCCTCTAGTTGTTCTCCAAGTACTTTTCTCTTGAATTCATTAAACGCTTTTGTAAGGGCTGTTTTTGCGGCTGCTTTACAAATTTTATAATGTTCTATAGTATTTTTTAGGTCGCTATTAGCTACATTTTTATTCATTTTCCTTAGTTTCGCGTGGCTAACTCGTTGGCGTTTTAAACATTTTCTAACCTCCGCGTTGTACCACCTTGGTTCCCTATTCTCACTCCTATACTTTTGAGGTATATATCTGTTGACAAGTGACCGAGTAATTTGGAAGAACTCTTTCCATGTATTGTCTATATCACTATTTTTGCTAATGTTCACGAATTTTTCAATAGAAGTCTTTAAGTCACGCCTAAATCCGTTAAAATCTGCTTTACTAAAAAGGTAAATCTTCTTTTTAATTTCAATTTTTTTCAGTATTGAGGGAAAATTTTACGTGTACCACCTTGTGGTCGCTTATTCCATCGATATTTTCAGCTTTAATAACTTTTTCAGGGATGTTTGTGGCAAGTAAATCGAGAACATTTTCCCCTCTATAAGGCAAATTTACTATTTGATGTAGTGCGTATGTTTCGAACAGGTTAAGAAATGACTCGCAGATTTCTTTGTCCCTACCCCCAGACTTATGACTACATGTTTTCCATTCTATCGATGGTGTATTGAAATTTCCACCCACAATTATCTGTCGTTCGTTACTATGGGCATTAATGGACCCGATCTGTTTCTCGAGTTCTAATACTGAGTTTACATCGGAATAGGGTAGTCTATAATAGTCACAAACGTATATTACTTTCGAATTAGCACATTGAATGGAACACCATACACTTTCTATTATATTATCGGGAATCAATTCTATTTTGCTGACTATTGTGTTCTTAACTGCGATAAATACTCCCCCTCCCGGTCGACCCTCTCGATCTCTCCTGTACACCCTAAAGTTTACTGGAAAAATTTCACTGTCAGCAATATCGCTTGTTAACTAACTTTCCGTTCCTATAATTATGTCAGAATTAGTACTCTCTATAAGGTGATGGAATTTAGGTATCTTGCTTCTTAAACTACGACAATTAACTACCACTACTGAAAATTCCTCTATTTCAATGTCTGCTTATTGTATTTGTGGGGTCTCTGTTTTCTAAATTATTGGGAAAGTTACCGTTTGGAGATTCATGGGTGTTTTTTTTTTAATTTATATGTTTTTCCTTTTTCTGTGCTTTCTTCCGTTCCGCTAAACCTATACTGTGTTGTCTGATCAACTCGTTATTCTTTGCTATCCTGGTGAATGGCAAGTTATTTAATGGCCCACTTTTGACCTACTCTCTTCCCTAAATATTTTTAAATTATTTTTATCTATTAAGCTTTTCCTAGGCCCTAAACTTTGTGTACTCGTTATTATCTGACTTTCTGGAAATGCACTGAATTCGTTCCCACTAACTGACCTACTCTCTTGCCTACTATCTATGCTAAACTCGCTGAGTATGCTCAAATATCCTGCACGCTACCTTCTGCGATGCCTCATACGTATAATGGACACCCGAGTGATTTAATGGCACTCGACACGAATCTAGCAACGGCCTAAGGTCCAAGAACCCAGCTCCCTCGCTCCCGCAGACATCACTGAGCCGCTGGTTTATGCCTTTCACTCGGCTCCAAACCATCGAACCCCGATCCGTCCTTGGTACCAAGCTGCATATCCTGAGCCTCATATTAGTACCAACTCCGCTGCGAATACGGCGGAACTCGGAGCATAGATCTCTGACAGTCTAAAATCTCCTCTGATCCCCGACCCACAACGTCATTGGCCCCAACATGGGCCACTACATGCAACCTAGAGTGTCTTGTGGAGGGCACTTAGAGTACAGTACTCCGTCTGTCGGATGAGACGTTAAACCGTGGTCCCCTTGGCGCCTATTGTTAATAGCAGGGTAATGCCGACGCCAGGTGTCCATCCACCCTTCCTCCCTTACCTATCCCCTACGGCGCAAATGACCTTAGCTGTCGGTCACCTCCCCAAATATTCAATCAATCCAATGCACAAGAAACTGAATGGAATTAGAGCAGGTTCTATTTCTCGTTAAGTCATTCAGACAATCATACAATTTGCCGCTTTACACGGTACAATTTCCTTCGTGAAGGAATTTGTACATTCGTTTGTACAATAAAATTTACCGAGTAAAGCGGCCTTTACAATAAAAAGTTTTTCCGCGTGTAGAGAATAGCTGTGGGTGAACGTTGCATAATAAGGCCTCTAACCACTCCCGAGAAATATCATACATTACAATTAACGTATTGGTGTATTATCCTGTGGATTTCTCGTTGAAATATGGGAAATCTGGTAGTGTAGAATGGTTTCCATGAGGAGAAAATGTTTCTTTACAAGTGTGTCCGTTACCTAAATACCCTATGTAAGTTTCCGCCCTCGTGCGTTCAGTAAGTCTCAAACATTTCTTAATTCTATGGAAGATTCCATGCTTACTCCCTCCTATCGTTATAATATTTACTTTCTGAAAACTACTTTCAAAAGTCCAGGACATCTTATTTGGCCTAGATTTTAAAGGAAACCTTTGAATTTCCTTTTTTCGATGTATACTAAGAACCACTGGACACAGACTTATTTTGATCGATGCAGTAGCCTAGAGGGAGAGCGTTCGTCTGCGGCCAAGAAAGTCTGGGGTTCAAATCTTGGCGAGGCCTCTTCTAGCGCCCTCATAATTAATCTATGCGATGTGACTTTATTGTCGCCAAAACTTCTTCGGAATCGCGGAAGGCCCAGCAAATGGATACCGACCTCAACCGTAAGTGTGCGAGTTTTACGCAAAATCAGGCTTTATAAAGGATACAGAGCGGTCTCCTTGCTCGTCAAATGAGATGTTTACTTCTCATTCTCAGGAACTCGGCCGCACTTGATTCCTACGTCCTGCCTGTCGTCTGATGTTCATATCCACTCACTCGCCAATCAACCAATCAATGAAACAATATTCATAAACGAGCGAATGGACCGGATCTCTGATTGCGTCAATTACTCGATTTAGTGAACTTACCTGAGACTATATTAACTTTTAAATTACTTTGAAATGATTTAAAGCGAAAGATTATTTTTATGAAAAAATTATATGGTTCAATCTTCTGAATTTGTAAATCGGATAACCTGTGTGAGCGAGAGACCCAAAGGAGTGCGAAAGTTTCTTTTTTTGACATATCCGCAGTGAACATTTTTTTGTTAAATTACGCAGTTAAATTTTATGAGTAGCATTCTTAAACTCGCGCGTAAGTAATACTCCGACAGCAATGCATGGCGTATCTTCCCGTGAAAGTGAAAGTGATAAAATACTAAAAATTACACTGGTCAACAAAGATTTTGTCCTAGAGACGTTGTTGGGTGACCTCAAACGTATTTTTCGTGCTGATTCCGAATCTGTTCTTAGATTCTTTCTATCACGTCTAGTTTCCTTAGGACAGCTGTTTTTGCTATAAGGAAAGTAGTAATTTATTTTATTTATATATCGTGATAGAATGAGCTGGTGAAAATAAAACTTTCCTGCCAAAGCATGTTGTCCTACGATGTCATGCCTTCCTATCCTGTCAAAACATGTTTAAACTTGCACTATCCTATCGTTTTGTTCAAAGCAATGCTGAATCAGCTGCCACTTCACATCAGTATGTGACTAACTGTCGGCGCGTGGAGACGTTTGTTTTTTCTCTGAAGACGGTTTTAGAATTTTGTTGCTCGCAGGAAATTGCAGCTGATTACATTGTAATCGTTGTGAAGTGGCTTAGCTTTCATCATGCCTAGACAGTGCGTGAACCACCCCGATGACTTTTGTTACGTGTGCGGTGAAATTACTTTCAAGGCTCAAAGGCGGAACATTACTCCCTTTTTGAGACAGTGTTTTGTTGTTGACAACAGAGACAGTTGAGACGGTTGAGACTTTATTTTGACTGTCCGTTGGGTGACCAGGATAAAGGATGGGCGCCTCATGTGATGTGTAGCACCTGTGTAAGGCTTCTCACTGGTTGGACTGAGGGAAAACGTCATATGAAATTTGCCATCCTCATGATTTGGCGGGAACTTAAGGGTCATTTTTCAGACTGTTATTTTTGATTAACAAAAATTAAAGGAATTACACTGAAGTCAAAACACACAGTAAAATATCCAAACAACCTGGAATCAGCGATACGACCGGTCCCTCACTCCGAAAATTTACCATGCCGGAACCACCGGAAAATATTAATCTTAGAGAAGATTCAGAAATTAATCAAGAATGTGAGAATGAAGGATTCTAAAACTCGAAGGACCCAAATTTCGGACCGAGTACATCTGATGGACCTCATTTTATAACGCAAGAGGATTTAAATGATCTAGGGCGCGATTAAAATTTGTCCAAAAAGCAGAGTGAAATCTTAGGATCACGATTAAAGGGTTAGAAATTGCTGGATCCAAATACGAAAATTTCTATGTATCGATCTCGCCATGACGAATTTAAATTATTTTTTTCTCAAGAAAACAACCTTGGTTTTTGCATTTATGTTCTCGCTGTTATGGATAGTCTTAATTTTTAATACGACACAGATGATTGGTGTTTGTTCATTGATTCCTCCAAGGTCAGTTTAAAGGATGTTCTCTTTCATAATTATTATTATTATCATTTATTTTCACTGCCCCGAATACAGCACATTAGGCCATTTTACGTCGGGTGAACAACAGTACCAACGGACGATACACAGACACCCATGTCCTGGGAAAATAATAATCTACCCAGGCGGAACTCGAACCCGCGACCCTCGGGTTAGCAGGCGAGAACTTTACCCCGCCGCCACCGGAGCCGACATGGAAATGAACTCCCCTCGATACCGTTAGCTCATGGAACTGACATGAAAGAATCTTACGAGAATATGCAGTTACTTTTAGAAAAAAATTAACTACGAAAAATATAAGTGGATAATTTGTGGCGACTTAAAAGTAATTGCAATTTTACTAGGCTTAAGGCTTGGCTACACGAAATATTGTTGCTTCATCTTCGAGTGGGATAGCAGAGACAGAAAAAATCAGTACTTGAAAAAAAGATTGGCCAGAACGTAAAGCACTCGTTCCTGGATCCAAAAATGTCCTTTTTCAGCCTTTGGTCGATCCGAAAAATATTATTTTTCCACCTCTACATATAAAAATTAGGACGTTTTAAAAATTTTGTGAAAGCCATGGACAAAAATGGTGCTGGTTTTACTTATTTGAATCAAAAATTCCCTAAAATCAGTGAGGCAAAGATCAATGAAGGAATTTTTATTGGGTCACAGATTAGGGAAGTGCTGAAGGATTCGGAATTCCAACAGCAATTGAGTTCAACGGAAAAAAGCACATGGAACGTATTCAAAAATGTAGTTGAACATTTTCTAGGAAATATCATGGCTGAAAATTATCGCTATCTGGTGGCTAATCTAATTAAATCGTACCAAAAAATGGGCTGCAATATGTCTTTAAAAATTCACTTCCTCGACTCACACCTGGACTTTTTTCCACCAAACCTTGGCGCCGTTAGTGATGAACACGGTGAGCGTTTCCACCAGGATATTTTACACATGGAAAACCGGTACCAAGGAAATTTCAGCAACATGTTAGCAGATTACTGCAGGACACTGAAAAGGAACTTGCCTGATGCTAAATATGCGAGAAAATCCTAAGTAAGTACCCATTTTTTCACATTTTTTTAATTCACGATTTATTTGCTGAAACCCCCTTGAACCCCCATTTAATCCGGTTGTCCTAAGGAAACTAAACGTGATAGAAAAAATCTGAGCCCAGATTCGGAATCAGCGCGAAAAATACCTTTGGATCACCCAACAACATGTCTAGGACAGAAAAAAACATTTTTTTTTGTTGACCGGTGTTATCTTTTCCACGTAGCGAATAAGCAGTAATTAGAAATATTCCGTGTGCTCATTCGTATTTTCCTCATAAATTCGCTGAGCAGTCAATTAAGTATACATTGGAAATGTACACCAACAAAGATCATGCGATTGCAACGTCCCTAAAGAATCTATTCCTCTTCAAATATGGCATAATATAGTAGCTTTTACGAAGGTTAAAGGTGTATGTGCCCTACACAAAGATATAAACAGACTTTAAACAGGGTTGTATTTTCATCTCTTAGTGCTCAAGAATTTTCATGGATTTTGAAAAGAGACACTATAAAGCTTTATTCAGAAAAAGTATAAAAGGTTAAGATATATCCGTAATCCTCTCAATCTGAGTCATATGTGCACATTACCACATTGATTGATCATCGATAATTAAGCTAGCATTTACATAAAGGATGACGATGTTTATTAGGCTAATAATCAATCCATCCCCCTTCATTCTTGATTTCCTGACTACGTCTTTGAGACATAAAGTTGCCCACATTTTGGTATCATCTTACTGGGTCCATTTCCCATCCTAGCTCCACTATTTTCACATTGCATCTAAATGTGGGGTCGCATCGTTTGAGGGGGTCGACAACTGCATGTTTCTCCCATTTTTCTCATAATGAACGCCCAAATATTTCCTATGGATTTGAGATTTGGGCTCTGTGCAACCCTCTCCATCTGTGTAACATCGTTTGTCTTGAACCATTTCCTAGAAATTAGACGCTTGTGAACTCGAAAATATTCGTAGTTACGGACGAAAAATGAATATTGATAATCGTTTGAATTTACATGGATCTCATTAAAGCGGACAATTTGACGACTTCCGTTTAAAGGTAATGAGAAATGGGATTTTTTTTACATTTAAACAACAAATCAAAGTTCAGTGGGTGAAAGTCGAAGGCGCAACACCTATTCGGGCAATTATTCTACAGATATATTTGCCTTTAACAAACCTACTAATCTATTGCCTCTCCTAGGAGAAGTATGAGGCATACTTTTAGGCTAAAAAGATCTTTTTTCCTCCAAGAATTAACGGAGAGGCAGTAATAAACTTTGAAAAAAAAATATCTGCTTGCGCTGTTTGCTCTGCTTGTCCGTCTATCGACGCTCGACTCAATGAAATAGTCCTTAGTATACCTTTGCAAAGTTCCGGGTGGTGGTGGTCGGGGTGGTTTGTTATTGTGAATGGCGCAGAGGTTTCAAACACTTGCTGCGCGGGAAAGAGAAGGCTCATCGCGCTTCAAAAAATGAGGAGGTAACCGTCGAATACTTCAAAGGGGGTGAAAGAAGTCAAATACCACATCTTTCGAGTAGGTTAAAGGACTGGCGTCCGAAACATGATCTTTGGAAGATAAGGCATCGCCCACAACATAAGGGGAAAACAAGCTGTTATTAAAGGCATACTACGTCGCAAATCGATATCATGCGCCCTTCATACATTCCAAGTTCGAATGGATCAGTATTGGCGGAGCTTTATATCGACACAGGGAAACCTTTTGGGATCCTCAAGAGTCTCACAAGATTACCCGTTGCTTTAACTTAGACTTATATCAGCTGGCCTCAAAACCCATGCACGATAGAAACTATTTGCGTTTGATTGGAATGGTATGGGCTGATGAGGTGAAATCCGAGAACTACTGCTTTCTGTTTGAATGCCAGGGTGAGTAGTATGCTTTTTCCATTCCTTGTAGTTCCAGTAAACGTTCGCAGTCGATATCACCACGTATCGTAAAAGTAACTCAGTTCACAGTAACGCTTACGGACGCAAATAAATACACCGATAGGATACGAATCTTTATCTGAAATTTGCCTTGAAATAAGATAGCTCGGTAGGTGTAAATGGATGACAAACCTGAATCGCGATCATGGTTCTTCAAAATTATTGTTCAATTACGCACGTGATCCTAATACGTGATCTTCGTCAAGAAATATTAGGTGCTTCATGGCAATTGAGAGCGCTCTCTGGACTTTGAGCATTGCCATTCCAATGTAGCTTCCCTTAAGGATGCCGATAACGACCACGAGAAGGAAAGAACCGTGATCACACCCCTGGCAGAGACATTTTTGAGATTTGAATTCGAATCTTGGTCAAGTATAATAATTTTTATATGGCGAATTTCATTTCTTTAGTATTTATAAAATTTCATATCCTGAGCCAGTCATTGCAGCTATATATTACATGCATTCATATCGCCAATATGAGAAAATTCAAATAAAAACTCATTTACGTTCATTGAAATTCGAACACGGACCACTCGGCGGGACAAATACGTTTGACAGCTGCAACGTTAACCGTTGCGTATTAGTATATTTCATTTTTGGCATTTTACTGCTAACTGGTGTCTTTTAAAAGACATTTTTAAAATTTTAATTGCGAGGAACATTTATAGCTAATACATAGAAGAACGTATTACGCAGTCCGACTTCAGAGAGATGTTTTATCCATAACTACAACTAACTTGGGTTAATTTTTTTCTAAATGTTTGCTCGTATGTTCTACATTTACTAGATAAAGCTTCACAGTGAATAGCTCGTCAGCAAGATTCCCGTGATTAGATGAAAGACTCGCGGGAAATATGCCTAGATTATCCGGCGTCGATGCGAGCACATTTATATATTGACATTCTCACTGTTTTCATAATCCCACTCTGACGAACCAAAGACTCGTTTACATAGAGCAATGAACGATTAGTGAGTAAATATCAGTTTTGAGATCGGAACGTCATCAATACACAACATGAAAATCATAAAAAATAACATCTTGTGGACTATACTTATTTTCATTGTGTCTTTTTTGTATTTGACATTTGGTGCGAATAATCTCGATTTATATTATTTCGGTGAAAGAGACACAGGACTCGTAATTCAAAAAGGTTCTCGGAAAGTCAGGCGCAATAAATATCCATTGGTAGTAGCAGATGAAGACTTAAGCATTATTCCGAGTAGGTTGGTATAATGAATATTTTTTATAACCAGTCTTTCTATAAAAATGATTGTTTCCATGTAAAAAACATGGTGAAATAAACACATCGATACACCACGACTGAATGCGCGAATAATATAAGAAGAAAACTCGAAAAAGAGTCGATTAATGAGTATGTTCTAGGGGTCCGGAGAATGTGAGTTCCATTGTGGATTTCAAATATTTACGGTAGACGATGACTGCCACAGTGTTACCAGCCTTACGAAGTAAGTGCTGCTCATAGATGTTCCCAAGAATGCCGCATTCTGGCGCGCGAAAAATTTTGCGTTAATTTCTTCCGCCACTGTACTAACCACGCATGCAATTTCCGGCAAGATATACACTGGCATGTTTTAGTTCCTTGTAGTGCTATTTATCTGTGATATTGATAATACTGACCAATATTTGTATCTTGAGTAGTGTACTGCATGGTAGCATGTTCTTCTACGTATCACTCCTAGTAACTGGTCTGACTGCGTACTTTTGTCCTGACTGCTTTTGGCATGTCTGGCATCCGGGGGAACGTGCGCGGTTCTCATCAAAACTGGGATGAGTACTGCATGCCTGTTGTGGAATCACCCCGTGCCACACAACCTAGTGGTGGCTTGAACGGTATTCCGTAGATGTAGATTTGTAGCCAGTAAATCAAGAATATTAACTCCTCCGTTAAGTGCCGTAGCAATCTGAAGTAGTGCGTTTAATGAGAAGGTGGACTCTCATATGTCTTTATATCTCCCCCCGGGTGATAAACGGTAGGTCTTCCAATCTATAAAGAGAACATTGAAATCTCCATTTATTATTAAATTTCTTTCATGATTCCTGGGTGTGATGCTATCTATCTGCATTTCTAGTTCTAAAATTGAATGGAGGTCAGTATAGGGTGGCCTGTAGTACGAGTACACAAATATTGTTTTGTAATTAGGGCATTAAATTGAAAACCATAACATTGATATAAGGCTGGTCTCTGGAACAATTTCTGCTTGGCTGACGATTGTGTTTTTTACAGACACTAGTACTCCGCCGCAGGCTCGGTTAATTCTATCTTTTCTGTAAATGGTGAACGATTTTGGGAAGACTTTACTATCTGAAATATCGTTCGTTAGCCTACTTTACATTAACTAACTCGTGCATTAACATCTGTCTGTCTCTCAATAATGGTAGAAAACGGAGTATTCAACGTTTTATCATTACGTCCTCGTAAATTTATTAATATTTATTTCACAACTCCTATGTAGATCATGGAAACTACCTTTTCAAAGTTATGGCCGTTTGTTTTTTATGTACGCGTGAAAACACATGTACATATTACCCTACAAGCCACCATAAGGGGGTTTGGCAGGATATGACTTATCACCTCTATGAACTGCAGTGAAGAAAATTACCTCCTCCAACGAGTACCACATTACCAGTGTACTACGATTGCTACAGAAACTACTAAAATAATCCATTATGTTACTATGAGAACATGACACAAGAGTCATGCAGGGAACATGCAAATCATGGTGTTATCACTACTCGGCAGATTTAGAATCATGCATTATGTGAAAAGCATGGAAGTTGGCTTTTGAGGTCATACTCATTTGCTCTTGACGTACTCACTGAAGACACTGAAACTGTTAGCTCTCGACCTCCAGTAAAATGCGTCAAGTACTCGCTTGATATGCGTGGCAAAACTCGTACCATGTTTTTGTCTATCGCTCAATGCCGAAAACTAACAAGGAAGACACATATTAAGTGTTCTAAGTACGAATGTGGATAATGTTCCTTGCACAGCTTCGATGGAAAACATAGGAGGTAGTTATACAAGACATCCGTTTGCCATTGATGGACGCGCTACAGACACGTGAAGCGTCTCATTTATATGGCTCAATTCACATAAAAAAACAAGAAGTGAACTATTATATGTTATATGCACGCACATTTGTTAGTATTTTTTGCACAATTCCTATGGATCTAGTAAAACTAGTAAAAATTATAGCCTTTTGTTATTTCCCTAAAAATATGTCGGAAATGTCCTGCGAAATTGCCTCCATTATGGATACAAATAGCCTTGAGCTAATACTTGTTGTAAATGTATTCCCTTTTAATTTCCCTATATCAATACGAAAATGCCCATCCATATTTAGTGGAATATTGCATAAGTTTCAATTTTCTCCCTGAATGAGCAATCTTAACCCATTCAGTATTTGACGTGAAGAAGTGCATGCTTGTTTTGGTAAGGACATGAAACTTATTTGATTGAACAGGGATTGATTGTTTGTTGTCTCTTAACTGAGTGCATATTTAACCTTAACTTAAGATGATAGAACATCGAAACTTCGACTAGAAATATTATAGGGGTGGGGAATATTTGGTAGATTTTAACAAAAACCTCATTTACTTTTTTTCGCAAATATTCCATCAGCAAGTAAAACGTAGTTTTTCAAGGTTTATCGATGTAGTGAACCACAATTTTGACCAAGAATAAAAGACTGAGGTCACCATCGAAATTTCAATAATTCATCATAATACTTCCTGGTCTAAGTAGTCGTTATATACTCTACAAAAGATAAAATAACACCGGTTCATGATTTTACAAGTATTTTCTGGAGGAAATAAAAGTTTCAAGCTGATTTAAGCCAAGCTAATTCAATAATGTGCTGAGTAATTTTTATCTCAAATACTTACAACTCCCACATCCGAAAAAAGTTTAGGATTGGCCAACTGAAATTAGTAAACAGAATGCCGAAACTCCATTAAAATTATTAAATATGCTAATGTGAAATATAAACCCCACCTCAGGATACATAAAGCTGTAGATGGAACTAGAATATTATAAATTGCATCCCTCAAACGAGACGAATATCATCGTAACGCGTCTCGGTGACAAATGAGGTAAGAGTAAACTGGTAATAGCAGAGCTCCCAGAATCGAAGAAAATAGCTGAAGGAAAAAACTCCAAGCGGCACGATAACGACGATGGAAACACCGTGATTTAAGGACATAAAGAATTACTCGTTGCCTTGGGCACGGTTGAAAGGATTGCATAGAAATATCCTGGCATAGAAAGGACTGAACATTTATCGTGCAACTATAAAGATGAAGTGTTTAGACACTGCAAAACACTTCATCTAGAGAGAGATAAATATACGACCTTACATCAATATTTTAAGTAACTATTGTAATTATTTCATATATATTGGCTAATTGATTATTATTGAAACAAGGTTAATTATTGCCCGCTGAAAGTTCAACTTGTGCTCGGCAATGCTTCCATTAAAATAGTTTTGTCCTCAGTGTTCTTAATGCGTATTATACGTTATCCTACTTGGTAAACGGATGCCTTCAAGAAGGCTGTTGGTTGCCAAAGTAAACAACAAGCCCCAAAAAACTCTTCCAGCCTTGATGAGTCAGTCCAGCTGTTCCGAGGAAAGTGTTTTGAGTGAGTTTTCACCTCCGCTTTTCAGTCTATTGTAATTTGCTATTTAATCTCTGAGGGACGTCCTTGACGGGACGAAGATATCAGGGCTGCCGGCTTAGCGTAAGGAGAAGTAAGATCGTCAGAAGCAATTCACTTGCTGGAGATGACGACGACGGGCTAGCTAGACACGTCAGCTGTTCCGAAAAGTGCTGCGAGTAAAAGAAAAAAATTGATGCCATCGATATTCATGTTCGGCTTTCTACCTCCACGGGAATACAAAGAGCGACATTTAAACAGCTGGCACTGCGTTAGGAGAAGGAAAGACTGTGAACCAAAGGACAGCCGAGCGACGTGGCGATATGCTAGAATATTATTATTCACGGATAGGTTGCTGACAATTCCTTCACCTGTCGTCTATGTAATTAAAGCTATTCATCTATCTAAATTAGCCTATTTCCACAATAACTTATAACTTGTACATAATTTCAATAAGTTCACAACGCCTTTTTATATATTTAAGCTCGTTTGTTTGCGTATCGTGCAGGTGATTGCGTAGAGATGATGGCTCAAGGACAAAATAAAGACGCTTGTTTACCGATGCCGAGATTTCGCAAATGTATGACTAAATCATAGCTCACCTTCTCTAATCATAGGTGGAAAATGCGATGGTAAATAGAGTCGCTGAGATGGTATCGCTTTTAGACGGCGAATACGGGAGTGAAGTGGTGCATCTTGCGGATTAATGCAAGGAACATCGATGTCCAGTAAATATGCATATTTGAATCAAAGTCCAAGTGTTAGTTACATATCATTAAAAACATTACAGAAAATTTAGAACCTGTACTAGATTGAGTACGACTGAACACACTACCACTGATGTAATAGAAACGATCCCGCGGCCGCTAGAATGCTGGTTCACTGAACGATGGAATTCAATTAACTAATGGTCCCGTGGAACCGATTAATATCGTAAAGCAGGGGTCTACTGTACTACATTTATTATGCGGGATAGCTAGACGGTCTGGGGTAAATTCAGAAATTACGATAACAGTCCTAGTCCATTGTGCGAATGTCCACATGATGGCTCCTCAAGCATTTAGACATCTTTTTGGCCAGTGGTAGATATGAAAAAAATTAGGTTTTACTTGTCTAAGAAACTCAAGCCATGAACGCTAGACATGATGTGATGCGACGGTGACGGGTGTCATTGTTGCATCAAGTATGTCATTCGGGTCGTGTATTAAAATAGAGAGGGAAAAGAAAGACGAGGTCTTTTTGCTCTGCACTGCATAAATTACACATGCTCTGCTTTTCCATTACTATTTTTATTATTTCTATACAGTATTCCAGTTATGCGTTGAGAATTGACTAATGTGAAAGCAGCTTTTGCTGCTGAAATGAATGCTGATATTTACTCGACGTACATGAGTGTCATAAGTTATGAGCCAGGGTTTGGCAGGCGTCTCTGCGTGTAAATATTTAATGTACGTATTCATAATGCAGACAAGTATATAGTATTTCTCCACAGAATATTAATCATACAACGAGTTTAACCGTTTCGTTCTGTTCCTCACGTCATACAAATTAAAGTTTTGGCCGCGTCCAGAGAAATTGTTTTTATTATGGTTAACAATACTCTAGCTACTACTGGCTGTAAATGTATACTCTTTTATTATACTATCTTATAAAGAAAATGCTTTTATTTAACGATTAGACTATTGAATAAGTTTCTTCCCATTTCAGCAATATTATACCATTCAGTATTTCACGTGTAGCAGAGCAACATTATTTGATATAAGAAAATAATTTGACTGAATGAGTATTCTTGCGATTGCCTCTTAAAATAGTGCATATTTAACCTTTGCTAAAGATGATAGAACATCGAACCTTGGAATGGAAATATATTTGGAGATAGAAATACAGGGTGCACCTGCAGAAAAAATCATTTTCCTATTTCGCAATGATTCCATCAACAA
This sequence comes from Ceriagrion tenellum, assembly GCA_963169105.1. Classification (NCBI taxonomy): domain Eukaryota; kingdom Metazoa; phylum Arthropoda; class Insecta; order Odonata; family Coenagrionidae; genus Ceriagrion; species Ceriagrion tenellum. The sequence continues at coordinate 171,190,625 of OY720632.1, forward strand.
AATAAATTTATAGGCTTTTCGATTCCAAAGGCTACAATTATGACTATAAATGAAAGTCATAAAATCTTAGTAATTACCATCCATATTTAAAAATGTATGAAAAAGGTATTACGGAGAATAATTTGGAGGAGTGATAGTCATAACTGACGCTGTGAACTATAAATGTGGCTATAGAAACAAGAATACAGAAACATGATAATGCGACGCTATGCTGCGGAATTTTATTATCAAATACTTCGAACCCAATTTAAATAAAAGCTTTGGATCGGCTGACTCAAATAAGTGAACAGCATGGCGAAAACCCATTCCATATATATGAAATCCTGATAAGTAGGATCATGCCTTCCTCTGGGAGCATGAAACTACAGCAGGAGAAAAGAGTGGGTTCATGAATTTAAGAATTCGAGAAATTTAATATTTCCAAAATCAAGGACTTTTCTCCGAAACACGAATATTACTCTTTATATTTTGCCTGCCTAATCGGGTAAATAAGCATACGATCAAATTAGTTTGAAGTCAACCAAGCTCTCATAAAAACACAAGATGAAAAGAGAAATAAAGAGAAGTATTATGATGAATGGAACAAACATGGAGAAAATTAAGAAGCACCTACGAAAGAAAGCATCAAAAACCTCAAAAAGTAAAAAAACTATACCAAGTTATCCATAATATATATTTAAAATAAACAGCTACAGATATCGACCGCTATCGGTCTCATGGATTGGGAAATATTGCCTAATGACTGTCGATATATTAATCAGCAGTTAGTTTATTATAAAAGTCCTGTCCGAGAATAATGCAATGGATGTCAAGAAAAAATTAATACGCTCATTTTAAATACTTAGTTCAGTGGTAATACGTTCCGAAATCAATATTCGATAGTTGCACCGAGATATTCTATTATAAGGTTACTACAGTAAGGAGTTTCACGTTCAGCAAAAAGCTACAGCAGACGAATTCGTATTCAAGTTATACCTCGCACGAAAAAACAGTAACACCGTTTAGAAATCAAACTTAACTGTTAAACAAGACGAACAATGAATGAGATGACCACAACGGTTATTCTGTGGATCGTTGGCGAAAGCCGAGCTAAGGCGGGTGTGTGTGTGTGTGTGTGTGTGTTCCTACCTACCGACCTATCCCCACTCCCCCAACCTCGTGTACCTATTGGACCGCTTTCCCGCAGGAGAGCGGAGAACAACCCTCTCTGCCCCAGCGTGTGAGAACCAAGGTCTCAGTTAGCTTGGCCACGCCATTGTCTGTGTGGGGCGGGGTTCTGATTTGGTCCCTGGCCTCGCCTAAGAGTGCAAAGGCGGTGCAATGGCCAGGGGTGTAAAGTGGGACCCTTAGCCAGGCCAACGAGTGCGTCGGGGGCGGCTAAGGGATCTTTCGTGTACCAGCCGAAGTCTTCTCGACCCCCGGTCCCCCGACCGGAAGCCATTCTCTCCAGGCCGGAACCGCGGACCTTGATTCCCCGGGCGGGGAGGTCCCTTCGGGAAATTGGGTGCGTAAGATAGGCTACCGTGGGTCGGGCCGCTCAAACGTTCCAAATCCCTGTCCCTATCACGTCGTCGATGAACCTGAAAAGAACTGCCATCGCGCCGGTGTCCTATCAGCATCTGACGGTCGCATCGAAATTGCCGCCCTTATATAGGTAGATAGATGACGTCACTGGGCTGCGAGTGGGGGCGGAAGTATGGGGGGGGGCGACTTGATCTAGTATCGTCCAATCAGGGAGGGGCGTTTCCAAAACTTCCTTATATGGTGATATTCCTCATCGCTAGCTACTAAAGGCCTCTTCCCGCGCAACTGATTATTAATTAGTTAGCATTTAATTTACAAATTATTATTACGTTTATCTATAATTAAATTCCCTGTGTTCGCCACTTTAGTTTTTAAAACTGTAATTGCAAATAGTTCGATCTGCATTTCTATGACTCTCGATTACGGTATTTTCATCTGTCAATGATGGAATAATTTAGAAATATTCGGTCATGGATATGGCTTTGTAAGCCGTCCATAACTAGTTTTGTCTCTTAGTACAAAATAAAACAGAAATTACCAACTCGGTTTTTGTTTTAACTTTTGAAAAATACTCTTTTGAATCATATTTACTGGAAAATGATGAACTCATATTATAACGAGACAACCAACATCAAACGTAACTCCTCTAGCGTAATGATCTTCAGTCATCTCACATCTTGGCTAATGAGGACATAATTATTGAAAAAAATTGATGGTATCAAGAAAGATTTTGATTGTCTCAGGTCTTCTTAGTTTTATTTCAAAAGTGTTCATCGACTTTGATATGGCATTGGAAATATAAGCTTATTTTAAACCTGGAGCAACTAAAAGAACTAAAATAGGAAGAAAGTTTTGAGGTACATATGTGATTCTATTTTGGGGTTGCTGAATAAATCCAAAACCCGTTAATCTTTACTGTTGTTTGAAAGTATAATGCATTCCGCAATCAGAGTCTTCGTCAGTTATATCATAGCGATTGTAGTGAAGTATCATATTATTATGCACAGCACTCACCTAGTTTCTGTTCCTACCGCGTTTTTTAAATCCTGACTGCTTTTGGTATGCGCCTAGCAGTCGGGAAAAAGGTCATGGCTAAAATTTTATATGACATGATGTATGTGTTCATCTATAATTTGAAATGGTATGACATACAGTGTGAAATCATCCCATGTCAGACATCCTAACGCTATCTTGCACGTATTTCGTAGATGTAGAGGGGTGATGATTTTTCTTGCATCCAAAAATATACCATCAGACCAAAAAAAGGGTAAAATATTTGGGCGAGTACGAATAGATAACTTTTGGCCAGAACGCCTGTATGATGGAGGATAAAATTTACGCACAAAACCAAGATTTGTGTCGGTATATAAGGAAGTACCTGTTATCAGTGCCATTTAGCAATGATATAATGCAATATATTGGCGAAGGAATAAGTGTGAGAGCTTAGTATATGATGCCAAAAACGTACGACCATACACAGAAACTCAAGTGCTCACTTCGACATAAGAATCTCGACCAAAATCGTGTTTCTCGCAGTTAATGCTAAATGAGAAACGTAATTGTACCTTTGGTAAAAGCTTTATTTCTCCGCACCACAGAAGAAAATTTCATAGAAACAAGCCAAACAGTCTTAAATATTTCCCTCGGCTTAACACGTTATGCGTAGCGTTGGTCAAATGCATCACCGACACCACATTCATAAAATGTTAGCGAATTACACCCAGCAGCTTTTATCTAATAAAGAATTTATATCGTCTATTGTAAATATAATACGAATGTAAATATAAAGTTTACGGACTCGCTGTAGAAGTCTAGGTATTCATGGCATAAACGGGAGTCAGTATCTCTCTAGTTCAAGGCAAATTCTCATACATTAGCAATCTCGTAGTGCCTATTATTGCTTACTCTTTTTCTTTGCGAAAACATAGTGATTAGAGAATCAAAACGTTAGTCATCATTCTATTATTTGTGGCAAATCCCCGTTCTCTATACGTATGCTATATACGTATACGAACATACTACTACTATATACGTATACGAACATACTACTACTATATACGTATACGAACAAGCACTCAGGTCCTGATGAAATTCCAGCTCGTGTGTATAAAGAATTAGCTCTCGAAATGGCTCCGTATCTTAAAATAATATTTAACAAATCCCTCGAAGAGCACGCGGTTCTCAAAGACTGGAAGATAGCAAACGTGACCCCAATTTTTAAAAGCGGCGATAGGAAACAGCCATGTAATTATAAACCGATAACATCAACGTCACTATCATGTAAAATTATAGAGCATATAATAGTTACATCAATAATGGGACACCTCGACAGCCAGGACTTATTGATAACAAACCAGCATGGGTTCAAAAAGGGACGGTCTTGCGAACTCAACCAGGTCTTTTTGTTCATGATATTTTAGTTTCCGGAGAAGGTAACGTACAGGTAGACGCAGCGTTTCTTGACTTTAGAAAAGCGTTTGACAAGGTTCCCCACAGTAATTTACTCGCAAAGTTAGCATCATACGGGATAGACAGTAATATAGTAGGCTGGATAGGAGACTTCTTACATGAACGCGTTCAAAGGGTGGTATTGGATGGTGTCAGCTCCGGCGAAGTAAAAGTTACATCGGGTGTTTCCCAGGGAAGCGTTATAGGCCCAATTTTATTTCTTTTCTACTTATATGACTTGAATACAGTATTAAAAAATAGCAAGCTCCGTCTTTTTGCCGAAATTTGAAGAAATGCGCGATAATAATCTTTTGGAAAAAGAATGGATTTCCCCGGAATAATTATTTTATCAAAGAAAATAAAATATGTAACGTAGAATTTATTAAATACTTAGGTTTCACTATTACTGAAAACATGTCATGAGGGAAACACATCAAGGAAAGAACTTGTGTAGCATACCGTAGATTAGAATTCGTAAAAAGGTTTCTAGGCAAAGGCGATGAGAGAGTACGAGAAAGAAGCTAATTTACACTTGTCAGGCGTCATTTAGAATATGCCGCTAGTGTATGTGATCCGTACGTGGAAGGTATGATAAAAGAATTAGAGTGTGTGCAAAGGAGATCCGCTAGATTTGTTAAAGGCCGTTATGATAATTGTACATGTGTTACGAATTTAATAGAAGAACTAGGATGGTAATTACTATCAGAACGCAGATTAAAATTTAGGTTAAACCTTTTAAGTAAATTCGAAACCGATTTGTTCACAGATGACGTTAGATATATATTAAGAACCCCTGCGTATTATGCTAGGTTTGTTCAGATTAACAAGGTTAGAGAGCTAGATTGTCGTAGCGATAGATTTAAAATGTCATTTTTCTCGTGTACCATAAGAGAGAACATTATGCAGCGTAGCAAAGGGATACACTTGTAACAAAGCTCGGCTATCCTCCTTAATAACTCAAAGAAAACATTTTCAATAATTGCGCATATAAATTAAATATAAGGTACTCACCCAAAAAGATTTTTAACTTGGCTTATTGGATCCCGTCCGTGCAATTGACAGTTCTCAAATTCACACCAAAGTGCACTTAACCACCTCAATGAGGAACAGTCCAACGCTGGATATAATACACTTTCAGTGAGTAAATGCTGGAAACTAATATCACCAACTAAAGAATTTTAAGCCACTCGAGAACTATTTACAGACACCACATTGATGCCTGAAGATGGGTATTTTAATCCAATTGTCTAAAATATATTCATCACAAAAGACAGTAATCACTTTCAAACACTACATAAGATGAAACTTTTTAACCTCAATTCTAGAGATACTTTCTGGGTATAACACTCTTAACTTTAGTCGACACTCAACGCCGGCAAGATGAAACTCCATTGGAACGAACACTTCATATGATGCAAACGAGATTAATTAAACTTTTTGAAGAACAAATATTCACTTCACACATTCAATTTATGCCAATATTTTACCAATCATGTTCAATTAGCGTGCAACAAAAAGGGAAATATGAAACTTCATGGAAATACACAGAGTTTAAGGTATCTGTGATAACGAAGAAATTATATTTCACAACAGGGTGATGACTCAAAACACGGTTAACATGCAGGAGGACTTGGGTAAACTGAACTGAGTTGACTGATTTCCTCCCAAACACCATTACGTCATTCCTCAGCTTTGTATTCACCATCGGCCTCCACAACCATTCCGGTCGGTCAAATGCAACAACCTCTCTTGTAATGACCTCAGCTAGACTTCAAATTTCCCTGGTAAATATAGACATTTATATTTCTGCTGAAAATGCATGTACTCAATGATGGATTTCGCACAAATGAGAATCAACATTAGGTTTTACCGGCCGAAAGGAAACGTGAATACCAGACAGTTTCACGGTACCAACATAAATATCATAATAATGAGATATACTTCTCAAATATGTTAAAATAATTCTTGCGTGGTTTAAAATGCTTTAGGTGGTGATATTAGTTTCCAGCATTTACATACTAAAAGAGTTTTAAATCCAGCGTTGGACTGTGCCTCATTGTAGAGGTTAAGTGTATTTTGGTGTGAATTTGAGAGCTCTCAATGGCACGGACGGGATCCAATAGGTCAAGTAAAAATCTTTTTGGGTGAGTACCTTGAAATGTAGATGCGCAATTATTGAAAATGTTTTCTTTGAGTTATTGTGGGTGATAGCCGAGCTTTGTTACAAGTGGTTCGTTTTCGTCTCAACAGTTAATTACTTGTTTCATCGTTCATTGTTCAAATGCCAAATAAAGGATTCCTTCGGTATATACTCTGCTAATTGTATGTGGCCTGAAGATTCATGGACCTGAGTATACGGGGATTTGCCATAAATAATAGAATGATGACTAACATTTTGCTTCTCTAATCACCCATCTATACATCAACGAAATACGTGCAAAATAACATTAGGATGAGTGGCATGGGGTGATTCCGCGCTATATATCTAACCCTTTCAAATTATAGATGAACACATACATCATGTCATATAAAATTTTAGCCATGATCTTTTTCCCGACTGCTAGGCGCATACCAAAAGCAGTCAGGATTTAAAAAACGCGGTAGGAACAGAAACTAGGTGAGTGCTGTGCATAATAATATGATACTTCACTACAATCGCTATGATATAACTGACGAAGACTCTGATTGCGGAATGCATTATACTTTCAAACAACAGTAAAGATTAACGGGTTTTGGATTTATTCAGCAACCCCAAAATAGAATCACATATGTACCTCAAAACTTTCTTCCTATTTTAGTTCTTTTAGTTGCTCCAGGTTTAAAATAAGCTTATATTTCCAATGCCATATCAAAGTCGATGAACACTTTTGAAATAAAACTAAGAAGACCTGAGACAATCAAAATCTTTCTTGATACCATCAATTTTTTTCAATAATTATGTCCTCATTAGCCAAGATGTGAGATGACTGAAGATCATTACGCTAGAGGAGTTACGTTTGATGTTGGTTGTCTCGTTATAATATGAGTTCATCATTTTCCAGTAAATATGATTCAAAAGAGTATTTTTCAAAAGTTAAAACAAAAACCGAGTTGGTAATTTCTGTTTTATTTTGTACTAAGAGACAAAACTAGTTATGGACGGCTTACAAAGCCATATCCATGACCGAATATTTCTAAATTATTCCATCATTGACAGATGAAAATACCGTAATCGAGAGTCATAGAAATGCAGATCGAACTATTTGCAATTACAGTTTTAAAAACTAAAGTGGCGAACACAGGGAATTTAATTATAGATAAACGTAATAATAATTTGTAAATTAAATGCTAACTAATTAATAATCAGTTGCGCGGGAAGAGGCCTTTAGTAGCTAGCGATGAGGAATATCACCATATAAGGAAGTTTTGGAAACGCCCCTCCCTGATTGGACGATACTAGATCAAGTCGCCCCCCCCCATACTTCCGCCCCCACTCGCAGCCCAGTGACGTCATCTATCTACCTATATAAGGGCGGCAATTTCGATGCGACCGTCAGATGCTGATAGGACACCGGCGCGATGGCAGTTCTTTTCAGGTTCATCGACGACGTGATAGGGACAGGGATTTGGAACGTTTGAGCGGCCCGACCCACGGTAGCCTATCTTACGCACCCAATTTCCCGAAGGGACCTCCCCGCCCGGGGAATCAAGGTCCGCGGTTCCGGCCTGGAGAGAATGGCTTCCGGTCGGGGGACCGGGGGTCGAGAAGACTTCGGCTGGTACACGAAAGATCCCTTAGCCGCCCCCGACGCACTCGTTGGCCTGGCTAAGGGTCCCACTTTACACCCCTGGCCATTGCACCGCCTTTGCACTCTTAGGCGAGGCCAGGGACCAAATCAGAACCCCGCCCCACACAGACAATGGCGTGGCCAAGCTAACTGAGACCTTGGTTCTCACACGCTGGGGCAGAGAGGGTTGTTCTCCGCTCTCCTGCGGGAAAGCGGTCCAATAGGTACACGAGGTTGGGGGAGTGGGGATAGGTCGGTAGGTAGGAACACACACACACACACACACACCCGCCTTAGCTCGGCTTTCGCCAACGATCCACAGAATAACCGTTGTGGTCATCTCATTCATTGTTCGTCTTGTTTAACAGTTAAGTTTGATTTCTAAACGGTGTTACTGTTTTTTCGTGCGAGGTATAACTTGAATACGAATTCGTCTGCTGTAGCTTTTTGCTGAACGTGAAACTCCTTACTGTAGTAACCTTATAATAGAATATCTCGGTGCAACTATCGAATATTGATTTCGGAACGTATTACCACTGAACTAAGTATTTAAAATGAGCGTATTAATTTTTTCTTGACATCCATTGCATTATTCTCGGACAGGACTTTTATAATAAACTAACTGCTGGTTAAATTATCGAAAGTCAATTAGGTAATATTTCCTGCGCCATGTTATCTTTAGCTGTCAATATCATGCTACACGGAAACGGCTTGATTGAGCCATCTTGCTCTCTCCAATTATTCTTTGTCTGTTATCGGTGATTTTGAGTAGAATATATGCCGCGTAGGTGCTCTGCTGGTCTCTAGTTTTGCCCATAATCGCTAGTATACTCTGAGAAACACTCCACCCGCCTTAACTATTCAAATATTACCTGTATCGTTTCGATAAGGTTTCTTGACTGTTATAAAACGGTTGTCCGCAACCCACTTCTAGGAAACAATGTGGGGTATCGACCTTCTGGGTCGCTGTAAATAGCCAAGTCACTAGTACGATTTTAATTATTCGTGTTTGAAAGCTACATTGGAGTGATTCCTTTGTGCAAAGGGTTTGTTTGGTTGACCGTAATTATATGATGTCGATTGAAGGAGCAATATGTTCATTGTGTACACTGGGAAAATTCTTCAGTAAAACAAATATCAATATATCCTAGAAAACTAATATTGACAGAACTGTGGGTTTGTTATGCGGGGTGAGAATTGTGTTGAACACCCTTTATTACGTCAGCCATTGACAGGGAAGAATAGGTACTCGAAAATTGAAGAGTTCATTGCATTTTTGTATTTAGCGTAGTAATCAAAGCAAGAGACAGGAAGAGTGAATGGAAATTGGTTGTGGAAGTTTTTGAGAGAATGTAGAGTGAACGAGCAGAAACAAATGTCATGCATGCGGCCTAAAACGATAGCATAACTAGTGTTAGTCTAACATGATTAGTTTCATATTTAACTTGGCGCAAAGGAGAGATGCAATATATCTCCAAGGCTTTTCAAAATTATTAAAGATAAATATCAGAAAGATGCGCTTTGGGATAATATTGGTGTAGTGTAAATAGAGATGAGATAACTTCGGATGGATATATAAATGTGCGAGTTTTGTTGAGCGCACATGAGCAGTGTTGCTCTCTGACATTTTAATGGAGTTCCATGATATTTCCTCGCAACTTTTTCCGGAACACGGATAATGGATAAGCGGAATAATGCGTGAAACACTAAAGCAGTTGATAATGAAAGGATAATGAGTAGAATGATTATATAATATATATAAATGAGGAAATAATTGAACAAGCAGACGGTTTTTTGTGTATTGGTCGATTGTTTGCGTAATATGGAAGGATCGATAATGATAATAAAAGACGTGAGAATATCGGTAGGAAAGCCCTAGGGAAAATTTGTGCTGCATGAGTAAGAATGGGTGTTGGCCTAGGAAAGCAAAAACGCAATTTAAGCAAGTGTTGTAACGGCAATATTATGCAGCAGCTAATCATGACCCGTAGATAGCACGTTGATACAGTTACAACTTTTTGGTTAATGGATGAAACAGGGTTGGATCCTCCAGTAGTGGGCATTTATGAAGGATATGTGCTACGTTAGCCCGACCGAGTTATGAGGAAGAATTTTATGATAACTCTCCCCACTGCTTGTGTGTTACAGGCCAATAAATGATACTTCTAGGTCTGTACTGCCCAACAGCGAGTCGAAGATCGAAAAATAGAAGTTATTAGACTATTACTAGTTGTTCATTCATATTCATCATACGTACACATAAGCACAGCCGTAACTGACTGGACTATAATGTTGTATTTTCTTAACACAAAGCTATGGATTCCTTGTTCATTAATTTCCTTGTTCGTGTCGTGGTTTATCACCCGATAAGTTTTCTCGATGTCAACCCTAATGATAAAAGATGGGAATGTATTACCACTTTTTGCTCTTCCTTTAATTATCCGTCTTCCTTCTCCCAAACATATCGATCTGAATGATTAAAGTATTATACGTAAATTAAATGTTCGTATAACTCGTCTAACTTCGTTTTGTTACTGATTTTATGTGTCGTTATGTCTAAGATTCACGGGAAATTATGCAATATAACCCTTGCGGACAGTTAAAGAGGTTTTTGTTTCTGAACAGCTATTTGAAAGTGGAATTGCTACATCTAGAATATATCATTCGGTGTTGAGGTGGTAGGCGGCTCGCAGGGTAGTATGTACAGTCACTTCAAAAAGTATCGCGACACGCTAGACTAGCGGCTCGTATATGTCGGCTGTCGATGCTCGAAGTACGTTGGCTATCCTGGTCGTCTCTGGTAGCAATGAGAATTTGCAGGTACACTTTCCATTCTCCATCAGACAAAGCGCCTGGTTAAGTGGGACTGCATTATGGGAGTGCTCTTGTTCAGAGGCGAGGACAGAGTTCCTCTTTGACTCGGCATTGAGGACGTATACGGTGAAAGAAGCAAGAAGGAAAATGTGGTGAAAGGGCAATATTGAATGGAGTAAACGATTGAGTGATTATACGAGTGAATTCGCACGGAGGTGAAACGAAAAAGAGACGAATGCATGGGAGAATGAGCTCCAACCTATGTATGAAGGAGAATGGGGACTGCTATCGTCTTAGCTCAGCAAACCAGAGAGCATTTCGGGCACCAAAGGCTGATATTTTAAGTTGACCGCCTAATGGACAATTATGAGATATATTGACTGAAGCCATTGGACAGTATTATCGTTTCAGTGTATAGTATCCTCAAGTTGTGAAACCATTTCCGTGATTATTTATAGAAAATGCAATATAATAAAAATTTTGAGGTAGAGATGTGAAAAGGATGAAGTACCGTTTTTACTCCTTTAATTACCAGCAGCTCACCTGTTGAACACATATCACTATTAAGTCACAAATAAGTAATAGGGTGATTGTTAAAAGAAAAGAAACGCAACAATGCATATGTCAAACAACAAGTAAAAAGGTGATCAAAATTATCAGTGATTTTAGTTATCGATTTCCTCTTGGACGCCACAGGCTAATTTTTCCGTCTCCATTACTCTGGACAAACTTTTCATCTCTGAACATGGTGAGGTCTCAAAAGGATTAATCATTGGTGATATATTTTGTGATAGAATCCAAACGGGCGGCCCTCTAGTCCTCGGTCAATTTTGGCTTCCAGGTCGGACGATAGTGTCGCAGGCCTGCTTCGTTAAATATATTAAGCACTGTTTTTTTTAAACTACACTCGAGTCTTAAATCCCTTTTAAGAGTTAGTATGCAACCAACCGTCAAAGGAGAATCCATCATTGAGGAAAATACTGACTCATCCACGCTCTTCCCACTTTCCTCTTCGTAAGAGAACTAACGAGTATGATTACGATGCCTCTGAGTTGCGAATACCCTTGCTCCCCGCTGTGAATTCATTTCGATGTTAGCCTTCCAATACGAACGAAGTCTATACCATTGTCGGAGTATAGTCCCACTTGATTAAGAATATATGTCGTAGTGTACCAGACGTTTCTCATAGTCACCAATGACGACTCAGGATAGCCAACGTACTTCGGGCTTCAACAACCGACCTATACGAACCGCAAGCGTGGTGTGTCGTGATACTTTTTGAAGTGACTGTACATGTATTTTGCGTAAATTGAATGAGCGTATAACTCCTCTTACTTCGTTCAATTACTTATATCATGCGTCTTTAAATCCAAGATTCACGGAGAAATATCGTATACAACCCATGCGGACGGTTTACGAAGTCTTGTTTATGAATAGTTATTTGAAAGAATACCTACATGTAGAATAAGTTACTCATTGTCAGCCACGAGATGTAGAGTATAGAGAAAATGTTCCATATTACATTAGGAACAACACCTTTTCATAGCGCCTCATTATAGGGATCCCGGTACCAAATGATTTGGGAACGAGGATGGTGAAGACGAAGATCTCATCTGAAGCACCCTCATTAAGAGGAACGTTTTTTAGGAATTTTGGAGAAGTCCCTTTCTTATAACACTCAATCATTGCGTGATACACTTGAATATCGATATATGTTTATAAATATCATTTTTAAGAGTAAGTGGAAAATATTTGAACTATTAAGCATCATGCTGGCCCTCGGTAAATCGTGTGTGCATCTGAAATTAAATTATTGCTAGATCTGGCAGTTTTTGCCGTATCTTAGAGTTTTCCATAATGAAGATGAACTTGATTAATCAATATGGTTATAAAAACTATAGATTGCGGTAGGATGGTGACGCAATCAGATTCAAGTACGTCAAAAAGATAGCACACAGAATTACCGAAAACCGACATTCAAGCTAAATGCTATATAAATTTAGTAATAGTAAATTTCCGTAGCGTAAAGAACCAACGCGCCGAAGTTGAGCATACATTTGGAAACGCAGACAGTAATTGGAACAGAGAGCTGGCTTGCAGAGAATATTAACGATAGCGAAGTTCTTCCGACAGGATATAAAATCCATAGACGAGATCGACTAGATAGGACTGGCGGCGGGGTATTCAAAGCAATGAAATCTTATTTGAATAGAACCGCACACACATTAGACGACACTGGAATTGAGAGCGTATGGTGTACCATTAAGCAACAAATCAAAAGAAATAGGCATATATCCTCATTTTACAGGCCACCAGAATCCAAAATCGACGTGTTGGACAAATTAGAAACTCAATTAACATCATTTACCTCGAAAGATAACAAAAAAGTGATAATTATCGGTGGGGATTTCAACCTCCCGGCTTAACTTGGAATACCAATAGCGTTGAACCAGTTCAAGGAAGCGTGATATAAGCGAGGCCTTACTAAATACACTTTCACACCACTCTCTTACTCAAATAGTAAACGAACCTAAGAGAGGTAATAAAATATTAGACCTTTTACCTGTTAATCACACTACAATGGTTAAACACGTCGACATCCTCGAAGGCATAAGTGATCATAAAGTAATTTTTACGACTTTGAAAACAACAGTAGATTCCACTGTAAAACCCAACCGTTAAGTCTACGTATTTGAAAAATGTGATTACGTAAAATTCGGAGAGACGTTAGAAGCTTCATTCACGAAATTTGTTGCCACAATGAAGAACAAGAGCGCCGAAGTATCATGGAGATATTTTTTGGGAATTCCTAATTAATGGAATCGATGAATATATTCCAAACGAATTCAAACGGGAGAGTAAAGATCCTCGTTGGTATAACCACGAAGTAAGGCGGGAGCTCAGGATACATAGCCAATTACACAATCTATATAACAATTCTATTTAGTTATGTAACAAAAAAACGGAGCTTGCGGCAAGAGAAATATACGTTGTTCATTATTAAAAAACGAAGAAAATAATGCGTGCTACTCCGCGAAACTTCAAGAAAAAAATCCCCGGTGAATTATTAGATGAAAACCCTAAGTCATTCTGGTCTTACGTGAGAGAGCTGCTGGGCTAATCTTCGACAGTAGAGTCTTTGCTGGATACGAACGGCAAAATGGTCGCTAGCATTATAGACAAAGCCAATTTATTAAACCACTACTTCGAAAGTGCATTCACTAAGGATGATAAAATTCACAATTTAGACATTCCTGACTTTAACGAGCCGATGGCTGACATAACAATTCAACGTGATGGAATAGTTAAACAACTGCGTTAGATTAAAAGTAACAATTCCCCAGGTCCAGAAGGAATCACAACACGCGTGCTGAAGGAGTTAGCGCCACAGATTGCACCATTCTTAGAAATTATATTTTAAAAATCATTACCCGAAGGCAAGGTGCCCCAAGACTGGAAAATGGCCAACGTCACTCCGATATTCAAAAAAGGAAATAGAGGTGACCCAGGAAATTACCGGCCTTTATCGCTAACATCACTTTTATGCAAGATCCTCGAGCACATTGTCGTTTAAGACCTCGAACACATTATTATGACATTCCTGGATAATTGTAACTTCTTACACAGCAGTCAGCACGACTTCCGTAAGGGTAGGTCATGCGAAGCACAGCTTGCGCTCATCTTTGATGATACTCTAAAATCAGGTGAATCGATTAAGCAATTCGATGCGATATTCCTTGATTTCAAGAAGGCATTCGACAAGGTTCCTCACAAAAAACTCGTATATTAATTATAATCATGCGGAGTTAATAGAAAAATTGTGAATTGGATAAGTGACTTTCTCAGTGATCGAAAACAGGAAGTAGTTATTGATGGTTTTACCTCTGATATGGTCGAAGTCACATCCGGCGATCCTCAAGGAAGTGCGATAGGCCCTTTTTTATTCCTTATTTATATTAACGTCCTAAGTTCTAAAGTTAGCAGTAAATTAAGATTATTTAAGAAGATACAGTTATCTTGCGTGAAATGAGCGAAGACACGGACTTTGAAGCTCTATCATTGAACCTTAACAACGTTCTTTCGTGTTGCCAGAAGTTGGGGTTAGAACTGAATAGCAGCGAATGTACCACAGTTCACATCCTGCGAAAGTCATCATAAAAATGCCATGCCTATACTGTGGGTGGAGTAAAAAAAAGTTCAGATACTGTCAAATATCTTGGAATTACCTTAACATCTGATATATCGTGGGGATTACCCATACAGAACATAAGTGGCGCAGCATTAACGAAACTAGGTTTTGTTAAGCGTATAACAGGAAGGTCCTCGGATGAAAAAGTAAAAGAGAGATGCTACTTCGCTCTGGTGAGGCCACACCTCGAATACGCCACAAGCATTTGGGACTCTGGTCAAATAGATTTAACCAAAAAAATTAATAAAATACAAAGAAAAGCAGCGCGCTTAGTTAAAAACTGCTACGAGCGTACACATAGTGTCTCACAGCTTTAAGAGGTTTTAAGTTGGGAGTCCCTAGAGACTCGGAGGCTACACGCTAGGCTTAGTTTGCTTGATAAATTCAGAACTGATGCTTTCCAGAGCGACGTAAAATATTATCATGACTCCTCACTACATCTCTAGGTCCGACAGATGCGATAAAATAAGAGAGATACACTGCCGAATATATAGGTACAAAAACTTGTTCTTTCCGCTAACAGTAAGCGACCACAATAAAAATTTAACTCCAATAAATACACTCCTTTAATACATGTCACCATTTCTTCTCCTAAAAACTTACACCTTCACACAGCTGGTGACCTAACATCCCCTGTCACACCCACAAGCGGCGGCTTGCGGTGTATTATGTAGATGTAGAAGTAAAGGTCCCTCATCCCCTGGTCGGGACGAGATAACTGCTTAAAGTGCTCCATGAGATAATTCTCCGCGTAGCACTGTTTCTAAAAGTACGTCTCTATGTATTAGTCAACAATTGAAGGTAATAAACTAAAAAAACCTAAGAAACTTTGTAAGTTCAGGAATTCAGGAATTAACAAACTTACAAAGTATGTTAATTCCTGAACTGGAAAAACCAAATTTGGACAATTCTACCAAATGATAGGCTTTTATAAAAATCGTATATCCGAGTGTATATACACATTATCCTTGGATTTGAAGAAAATATTTCAAAATCTTCAACAGGAAAAACTATTATTTAAAGAGAAGTCCTGTGGAATTAGAGGTCATGATGAAGTAATCCACGATATTCTGGCGGATTTGGATGAAAGAATGTATCATTAGGAGGAAAAAGTTCCGGTATGTTTACAATGGGGCTTGGCGTCTAACTAGGGTGTATGTTCCCTCCTCCCCTCCGGTTCGTCCCTCATTCATTACTATTCGCGTCCCCGACAGGAATTATGAAACTACCTGCAAATACGAAATTACTATAAAGATTGGATATAATGCTCTACCACTGAACATATAATGCGTTTGGTGTAACAAGTGTGCATAGGTTCGCTGCCATCAAAATTAACCACATGTTCACCGCTCTATAAACCCTAACCCCGATGCTTGAACACCCGAATAGTCATTGTCATCCGTTTTTATATATTTTAGCCCTTAAAACCCTTTAATAAATCTTAATCTTACACAAAAATCCATAGCACCGCAAATACCTATGCTCTGATCAGTGTAACCTAGGTAGGACTCGAACCCTTGTAAATATTATACGAGGTAGGAAACAAAAGTTGTCCAGGAAGGATATTATGCGAGAATTAATGCCGAAACCATTCGAGTGAATTATTATTTTAAAATAGGGATACAAAATCTAAGGAAGCCTTGTGCAAGACTTAAATTAGCTATTTATCCAATATATTCACAAATAAATTGTAACTTACGTGTCATGACTGACGAACGAAGTGCGAAACAAATATAAGAAACATTGGTAATATTGTGCATTAACTCGCACTTTTTCCAACCAAAAACTTCTGCACCTTCTTATAATATTAGATCACATTACTGACAGAAGCTGATCTAAGTCATCGTCTTTCTTACATTAATTTTTGTCAAATAATTTTATTTTATATATATTTTGGTTTAATATAATGTTTTTCGGTCAAGAATTTAATGACTTAAATATTTTAAATACTAATGAAAGTACCTATGCAGTATTGCTATTTAAAAAGTTTTTTTTAACCCAATACTTTTAATGCGGTGTTAGACTAGTAATAAACGAAAACTTTTTCTAACGTTGTCATAAGAAGATCACAACCCGTTATTTTCATAGGCGTACTAAATACACCACGGCTGGTGGTTTTCAATCTTAAGGTATGATGAATGCTGGTTCTGATGTCAGGGTAATCGCACTTTTTTAACACGATAAAATAGAGATTTCCACTTTCAATCCAGTGCTTTTGATTCCAAAGCAGTTGTTATATACTTTACAAAAGACTAAATAATACCGGAGTCACACGTTTTACAAGTACCTTCTGAAGGAAATTGAAGTGCCAAGACGATTTAAGCTTGGATTGTTTAAAAAATAAAAATAAAACATGATGAATATAATGGTAGCTTTTGAGTGTACGGATGAATTGATTCTCGTGGAATAATGAGAAGAAAGAACCTGTCAAAATAAAATTTGGAAAAATTCCAATAAAATGCTCAAAAAAGCTAAATTTCTATTGAAGAAGAGAGTTAATGATTGTGCTAATCTTTCAGCAGCATAAAAAATCGTTAATTTTATATCTTCTGCCCGTGCATCCCTTTCATGGTGGTGTATCCATCCTTTGAACGCGAGCAATGAGAAAATATTTCTTCGCTGTTGCTTTCATGTAATAACTTCTTGAAGGCAGTAATTTATGTGGTGGGAATATTAAGATTATTATAGGCCGACATTTAAAGGAAAATAATAAAAATACTAGTCAGTACTAGCTTTCAAACAAATAGACATGACTGGTATTACTACGCGTTATAATTTAGATGACCTGCTAAGAAGTTAAAGAGAATCGATAATCATTCTTCAGTTACATTTCGAGCATGCATTTATGATTTTTGTATCAGAAAGATTTAGATCACGAATGCAGATGAAAGCAACACGCTATTAAAATCAATGGAATAGAAAATGTTAAGCAACCATTAGCAAGACTAGACTGAAGAAGCTAGAAATTATGAGGTTTTACGTAGGACTCTATTTAGCAGAATACTTCAGATCACTCGAGTTTGGGGCTCTCTCTGAGGCTAATATTTTACTCCCTCGCTACGTCAGTTGATCTTTGAAAATCAGTGAAAATAACCTGAAAAACTTTGTACTATAATACCTTATCATCGCGCGCAGTCAGTGGCCAGAATTTCGACTTAGGGGAAGAGTAATCCACTGAAGAAGAGCATCATAAGTGACACAACAGGACCGGGAAAAGTACAAGAATTAATTTCTCCCCTCAGATTGATAACGTGCACAAAATATACCGACAGAGACAAATAAACAGACAAACAAACAACAGAGACAAACAAAAAATACCGAGTGACAGAGCAATCCACCAAAATATTTCTCAGTTATTCAACCGTAGGTTTCCGCGGTTTTTAAATAATGACTAGCATTTTTTTGTGCTCACTGCATTGGTTGTTTCTGCTGTCAACAAATTCTTCTGCGTTCTCAGCGGGACTTTACGGATCAATGTGGAGGGCGAAAGTGTTGTCAGCGGAAGGAACATGGTGAACACCCGAATAGTTTTACCCGAATGATAAAAGTACCTTCGTTTCTCAAAACTTTTGTTTCGTAAAACTTTTTGTCCATCTGCACCTAAAATGGAATGGAGTCACATACTTAAGTTATGACTTACGATTACTAACATCATCCTGACCCTCAACAATAGAGCTAGATAAAACAGATACTCCCTGTAGGCATAACAATCACTGGTTAGCATAATTACATACCTGAAAATTATATGATATGCCATCCATTTTTTGTTGATTTTCAATCGCTCCAGACTACACTACCACTCAACCTTGAGGCGGAAAACAGGGAATTATGCAGTCTAACGTCGCGCGAAAGAAGCCCAGGAGCACTGAAGTTTGTCGGAACCCTTGGGATTTTGCACATCATTCGTAACTGTTGGGCGCACTCAGAACATCACACAGATTCATCACACAGAAGAATCAGAACAGAACACGAACACACTTATATGAAAAGACACTTCATTCCGCACACACCGTAGCACACACACTACTAGACATTGTTGATGGCGGGAAACTGCGTAAACCTTTTCTTTGAATAAAAGGAATACCCCCGTATTCCTGTAAGCAAATCGAGGCTCCTCACGGATATTTTGCTACATCGATATTGTAACGGTCTCTTACGACTGCAGTTTTCCCCCCTTCCCTGGAAATAGGGTCTACCGGGCAGTGCCGCATCACCACTTGACGAGGCCGAAGGCCAACCCAAACAAGGGGCGATACATTCAGACAATTAAAAAAAATATCAATCAGTACTTTTTCTGGGTTCCAGTACATGGATGACTGCTCTGGTTGATCCCGTCCCAAGCGGTGAGGGACGGAAAGTGATTTAACCAACCGTTGATGAGGCCGGAATTTCCTCAGGTCCTTCAACGATGAGGCCGGATTTTCCTCAGGTCCTTCAACGTCCTCCGGACCAGCAACTCCTGCCCAAGTTGATCCGTGGTCGTCCTCTCAGCCGAGGTATCACCTCCACGAACACTTTCTCCCTCCTTTCTCTGTTCGTTTGCCTTCCCTTAGCTCAAGTCCCGGTCTCCATTTCTGTCCTCCGTTTCTCCCTATTTAAACCAACTTGAAATACATCACATACACGATATTCAATCCCGACACACGTACTCTCTCGTAATATTAGATAACTGCGTTCAATTGGGGCGCACATTTTGAAACACTACAGCCATCGTCACCTCCCAACTCACTCACATTTGCAATGAATGAAATTCGTTACAATATGAATAATGCTTCCCCATGCAAAAACTAAATCTGAGCACGTAAAGTTGAAACATCTGAAACTAGAAAGCAGCACACTCACTACACATAGCAAATGCCTCATCATTAACACACGACAATCTTCTCATCACCAGGTCATCGCACTAGTGAACTCTTATCGAGCGACGAACTTCGCCCGAAGCTTGAATGAACTAATGCCCTTGATTCTAATGCTCAGGTTGTCCCTCGTAACTCTCCTGGGCTGATCGCACGACCATCTCCTGGCACACTCAAGTCATATGGCCACGGCCTCGGTGCCATATTATTTTGGAAGGTTTGACGAAGTTTCTACACTGCGAGGGGACGAGAGATGGTAACGGTCTGGCCTAAAATTTGAAAATAAAGAGGGAAAGGTATCCTGATACCGATGTCGCATTGAAAAATTAGCAGGATGAAAACAACGCGAACGTGATATTTCTAACTCTCCTTCACCCGACTATTGGGCACCTATGCAAGGAGGAGGTGGTGTTGGGACTATGGGACAGAAATTATGAAAATAAATGGGAACACGATAAAGGAAATTGAAGAGAGGTAGGACAGAAGGATAATTTATGCTATAGGAGATTCTCAGCGTTTTGCTTCGTTTTATTCTGCATGTAGGTACTAATAGAGATAAGGTTCATTCAATATTTGTACACATAACTGCAGCCAAATCATTTAGTCTCTTCTATTACCTCTTACATTTAGAGATACAGGGCGGGGATAAAATAGCATCTTTCGGTAACCCGCAAAATCGCGCGTACTTCAACTATCTGCAAAGATCGCAATTTCATGGAGCTTGAGACTAGTTTTCTTGGACTCATTTTTAAATCGATGTCCTGACCCTTGGATTCGAACCAGACCCCATTGGAATGGGAAACCACTGCATACTGGCCACCAATGCAAGCCGATATACTTCTCTCAAGAGTTCCTCTCATAATGAGTCAGAAAAGTATATACATATATATTCAATCGGTCCGTCATTCGAGGGAGACAACTGACAACTGATGTTCTTAGCGCCAAATTAGCAGAGGGTTAGGTTACTGAAGGAATTGAGAAATGGTTGAGTGAACCCTGTTGTCGGAATTAGCTTGTTATTAAAGTGGTTAGAACGGCATTCAAGTGTCATTGATGGCGCATTTTAATAATTTTTCTAGTATGCCGAAAGGAAATTGGGAAAGGGAAGGCCACATTTCATTTAATTGCATTTATTTAAGGTTAGTCTTCACCGTGCATGCAGCAATGGAAACTCTACGAGGTTTATACTATTAAGTTTTTCCTTAAGTGAAGCATGTTATGACTAAAGATATTGACGTGGAATTCGGACGTTAGGCGAAATTATATTGAAACATGTTCATTTCGATTGGTCTAGTGGTGACATCTTGATATTGCTGGGAACAATTTTTAGCATAACTTAAAAGCATATTTCTCGTTTAGAAGCAAAACTGAGCGCATATTATCGAATTACAACAAAATATATATACCTTAGTATGCTTAATAACATCGCCAGAAAATAAACTGGTTTTCAAAATTACGTAAAAAATAAAATATAATGTTTGTCGTCTGTCGGAAAGCGATTCCTATTCTAGTTATTGAAAGAGGTCAGCAAATAAATGATACCATTATCACATAATTCGGAGAAGAAGTTAGTGGGGAGGTAAACCTGTGGTAAGTGCTAGCTCTTATCGAACGGCACCAGGGGCACCACGGTTGAACGTCCGCACTGAAAGAGGGAGTGCTACACTTGACCTTTTTTTCAACATTTTACTGAAGAAGGTAATGCGATTTCCGCAAAAATTCGCCGGGATTCGAGCCTGAGCCAGGCAGGGTGGGAAGCCTGTATTTTTAACTAACATAGAATCCCCGTTTCCCAAAACCTTACGGACTGATTGAAAATTATGCTGGCCCGATATTGCGATTTAGCGTCAGAAATAGCACCGTACTTGAAAATGGTATATGAAAAATCGCTAGCAGAATATCGTGTCCCTTCTTCTTCTTTCTCTAGTCCCCTTATGCTGTTAGGCGTCGGGGTCCCTCAGCCACTTTCAAAATTCCGCCCTATTCTGAGCGAGTCGCTTCACTTCACTTATGCTCTTTCCACACCGGGCTGCCAATCTCTCCACATATTCTTCCCACTCCAGCCTTGGACGTCCTCTTCCTCGCCTTCCCTCTGGTTTTGCCTCCATCACCTCTCTTGGCTTCCTTTCCTCCTCCATCCGAACCACAAGCCCATACCATCCCAAGGTTTTTCTTTCCATCAATTCTGTGATTGAGTCTTGCTGGAATTGGGCTCTGATTGTGGTGTTTCTCACTCGATCTCTCCTAGTGCGTCCTGCAGCACGTCTGAGGTATCGCATCTCGCAGCTTTGGAATCTACTCCTGTGTTTATCGAGTAGGGTTAGGCTCTCCGTTCCGAATAGCAATATCGGCTGAAAATGGTTTTATACACCCTCATCTTTGTCTTCTCCGATATTTCCTCTTGCCTACAATTGATCTGCTAAGCTGATAGTATACCTCGTTTGCTTTATGGACTCTGTGACTCACTTCAGAGTCTGGTCTTCCGTCACAAGTAATTTGTGTCCCCAAGTATTCGAACTTGTCAACCTGTTCTAATTCTAGCTCTTCCCATGCTATGTTCAGCCTTTCCTGCACCTCACTTTTGGACACTGCCATGACCTTGCTTTTCACTACATTTATTCTCATTCCATGTTCTCTAATTACATTAGCCCATTCTTCTACTGCTGCTTGCAGTTCTCTCTTGTTCTTAGAAATCAATACGATATCATCTGCATATATTAGTGACTGAACGTAGACTGGCCTTAACCTATAGTTTCCTACCTTGCACCTTGCGGTTTTTCTTTTACATTCTTTATGTATCTGGTCCATCAAAATTATGAATAGTAGAGGGCTAAGGCTATCTCCTTGCTTGACACCTTTCCTCATATCAAACTATGTTGACATTTTCCCTGCTATTCATACTACTCCTTTCACATCAACGCACATACTTTTAATTCTTTCAGTTAAGTCTACAGATACCCCTATTTTTTGCAGTGCTTCCCATATGCTGCATCTTGGAACACTGTCAAAAGCTGCCTGTAGATCTAAGAAAGCTAGGCAGACTGATCCATTTCTATTAATACGTGTCCATGACTTGGCGTACTGTAAAGATTTGATCCTGGGTTTGGCGGCATTTTCTAAAGGCACATGGTTCTTCTTCTAGTTTTTCCTCAACCTCATTTCTGAGTCTTATTTCAAGGATTCTGGCGTACACCTTCAAAGCAACGGAGGACAAACATATGGGCCTATAATTGTTGCACTGAGTAGTACAGATTGGTGCTAAAATATTCAGCTCCCAATCCGTGAGGATCTTTTTCACTTTCCATGCTCTTCTGCATATCTCCCACATCAAGTCAATCACTGCATTTCCTCCAAACTTGATCATTTCAGGTGATAGGCACCTGCAGCTTTACCAAGCTTAATCCTTTTTATTGCATCGCACGTGTATCATGCATTTTCATGCATTGCACGTGTTATTTTTTCTCCATCCCCTTCTTCTATTTGTGGGTTAGGTTCTGCGACCATTCTTTCTACTTGTTCTTGGTGTCCAAAAGTCACAGCAAAGTGGTTACGCATACTCTTAGCACATCTTTTTCCTCTGTCACTATCTTCCCTGTTTCATCTGTTACACTTCTTGCTCTCTTTCCAAACTTTCCTCTTAGGCTTTTTACCGTTTGCCAAAACTTTCGCTGATTTCATCGTGTCCCTTGCGATTGGAAAATCGCGAATGTTACTCCTATCTTGAAGTGCGGCGATAAGGAATATCCAAGTAACATAGACCTATCTCCCTCACGTCCATCTCATACAAAGTATTAGAACGTATAATCTTCAGCACAATTATGAGGTATTTAGATAGTCAGAACTCGTTAACTAAAAACCAGCATGGATTCCGTAATGACAGGTCCTGTGAAACTCAGCTAGCCCTTTTTCTTCACGATGTTCTTTCCTCTGGAGAAAGCTCACCCAGGTGGACGCGATATTTTTAGGTTTCAAAAAAACTTTCGATGAAGTTCCGCATTCAAAATTAATTATTAAGCCAAAATCCTATGGAATGCATCACGATATAATATGCTGGATTGAAGATTTCTTAGGTAACCGCGAACAGAGGGTAGTTCTAGATGGCGTTAGTTCAAATAAAGTTAAAGTCACGTCCCGTGTACTCCAGGGGAGTGTAATTTGTCTCTTATTATTCCATTTGTGTATTAATGATATCACCACCGTCCTTACGAGCAGCAATCACCTTTTCGCGGATGACGTAGTATTGTACAGGCATATTAACACGGAGTCTGGTAGAATTGCGTTGAATAAAGACCTAGATATAATTCGTTGTCTCGGGCGTGACTTCATGGAATCGACTTAACATAATGAAAAGTAAAGAAAACTTTGTAATTCATCATAAAAATCAAAAATCAATAAAAAAAATGGAATCACCCCGTGCCACACAACCTAGTGGTGGCTTGAACGGTATTCCGTAGATGTAGATTTGTAGCCAGTAAATCAAGAATATTAACTCCTCCGTTAAGTGCCGTAGCAATCTGAAGTAGTGCGTTTAATGAGAAGGTGGACTCACATATGTCTTTATATCTCCACCCGGGTAATAAACGGTAGGTCTTTCAATCTATAAAGAGAACTTTAAAATCTCCATTTATTATTAAATTTCTTTCGGGATTCCTGGATGTGATGCTATCTATCTGCATTTCTAGTTCTAAAATTGAATGGAGGTCAGTATAGGGTGGCCTGTAGTACGAGTACACAAATATTGTTTTGTAATTAGGGCATTAAATTGAAAACCATACCATTGATATAAGGCTGGTCTCTGGAACAAATTCTGCTTGGCTGACGATTGTGTTTTTTACAGACACTAGTACTCCGCCGCAGGCTCGGTTAATTCTATCTTTTCTGTAAATGGTGAACGATTTTGGGAAGACTTTACTATCTGAAATATCGTTCGTTAGCCTACTTTACATTAACTAACTCGTGCATTAACATCTGTCTGTCTCTCAATAATGGTAGAAAACGGAGTATTCAACGTTTTATCATTACGTCCTCGTAAATTTATTAATATTTATTTCACAACTCCTATGTAGATCATGGAAACTACCTTTTCAAAGTTATGGCCGTTTGTTTTTTATGTACGCGTGAAAACACATGTACATATTACCCTACAAGCCACCATAAGGGGGTTTGGCAGGATATGACTTATCACCTCTATGAACTGCAGTGAAGAAAATTACCTCCTCCAACGAGTACCACATTACCAGTGTACTACGATTGCTACAGAAACTACTAAAATAATCCATTATGTTACTATGAGAACATGACACAAGAGTCATGCAGGGAACATGCAAATCATGGTGTTATCACTACTCGGCAGATTTAGAATCATGCATTATGTGAAAAGCATGGAAGTTGGCTTTTGAGGTCATACTCATTTGCTCTTGACGTACTCACTGAAGACACTGAAACTGTTAGCTCTCGACCTCCAGTAAAATGCGTCAAGTACTCGCTTGATATGCGTGGCAAAACTCGTACCATGTTTTTGTCTATCGCTCAATGCCGAAAACTAACAAGGAAGACACATATTAAGTGTTCTAAGTACGAATGTGGATAATGTTCCTTGCACAGCTTCGATGGAAAACATAGGAGGTAGTTATACAAGACATCCGTTTGCCATTGATGGACGCGCTACAGACACGTGAAGCGTCTCATTTATATGGCTCAATTCACATAAAAAAACAAGAAGTGAACTATTATATGTTATATGCACGCACATTTGTTAGTATTTATTGCACCATTCCTATGGCAAATATGGAAGGTACCTGTTAGAAGTCGCAGTCACTTGTTCTTGATGTACGCGCAAAATTTAGTCAATGTCTTACATATGTCTCTGCATGCCGATATAAAACAAGGAAGTGTGAATATTTTTGGACTACTACAGTGTAAGACGTGGAAGTTAACTTTTAGAAGCTACAGTCGTTTGTTATTGATGAACGCACAATAGATACGTGAAATATCTTATATCTGTCGATGAATTCCGATAACAAACAAGGAAGAAATCTATAAAATGTTACATAGATATAAAATTGATTGTTCTTGAAAAAATCCGATCTAGTAAAACTAGTAAAAATTATAGTTTTAGAAGTCATAGCAGTTTGCTGTTGATGTGCGAATACACGTGTAATTAACTTCTAAAATGGTTGATATTTATCGTACAACAGCGGTTAAAAAACCATTTTCGTCTGCGTGACCATTGTAATACAAATAATAAAATAATGTTTGGATTTGTTGTTAACTTTCAAATGTTATAAACTATACTGCGGCTGGTCAGTAGGTGCCATTACCCACGCCGAGGCTCGGATTTGGATTTGGGGTCCTACTAAATGAGGGTAGACCCTTTCACTGGGCCTTGAGAGCAGGTAAAAAAACCAGCAAACGGATTTAAGCCATAGTCGATATTTTGCAATTTAATTTATTATATTCAAACACCATTCAGGCTACAATGAGTGTAAAAAAATGGAGGATCACCCTCAACTTGAAATTAGGAAAAAAACATGATAAAATAAAAAAGGGAAAAGTATAAATTTACAATCATGCAAGGAAAATATCTACTCCAAGGATTAAAAATCACTAGACGTCAGTAAATGATGTCAATCTGTCCACACACTAAAAACAATGCCAAATTCAACAATTAATCAAATCATAGGAAACAAAATTGATTACATGAATAGCTAACAAGCAGTAACCAGCTCAAATTTCTTGCATTTCATGTATGTACTGTCTTAACATTAGAAAAGAATACAAAACCACAATCACTATGAATATCACTACACCAGACAGGACAAAAACAACCACGAGTCACTTTCTCGTATATCACACATGACAAAAACAACCACGAGTCACTTTCTCGCATTCCACACATGACCAAAAACAACCACGAGTCACTTTCTCGTATACCGCAAATCACAAAGGCAATCATGAGTCACTTTCTCGTATACTACACATGACAACAACAAACACGAGTCACTTCCTCATATACCACAAATCACAAAAACAACCACGAGTCAGTTTCTCGATGAACTTTCTCGACTTCTGGGATTCCAAACAGCCCATCCACAGGCTAAAAAGAAAAAATCTCCATCAATATAGCGAGCTTAAATACTTCAAGACAATGACAGCATTAAAACTAACCCAATCCTCGGCTTCCCTTTCTTTCTCTGCAGTTTTTCCTTGCGTTCCCTTCCTATAGTTACGAACTTTTCCCTAATAATTTCCTCTTTATTAATTTAAAATCTCTGCGATCGAAAGCACAAGTGAGAAATATTTAAATGAAATCCATCAACCTACTCGTGGCCACATAAGAACAAAAAATTGAGTTTAGCTATATCTGCATCTACCCGTTGTAAGTGCTCGACCGAGTCCAAAAATTCGTGTAAATCGGTGAACATATTTAAATGATGACACTATAAATAACAGGGTTTGATAGAATGTAACTTTTAAAATGAGGGGAAAATATTTAACAAGATTAGGAGAAATTTCAGTCCATCCGACTTCAAACGTAACCATGTGGTGTACCTACTAAGAGCGAAATAGCGATCCCAGGATACTAACTTATCTACGGAGTAATTTACCATTCCAGTGGCTCATAAAAACATCAATCCGCCTGCGTAAAAATATCCGAATAATAAAACAAACATAAGAATAGAAATTCATGGCGATACCACATTCGACATAACATGGATGCGGTAGCACCTCCTGCAGCAAGATTCCTCCACGAATAGAAGAAATTTTCAGTTGGGATATTATAGATTTCACAGCCAGAATCATAAATTAGTATTGCGAGGAAAAATTATGAAACAATGACTTGAAAACACCCCAATAATGTCACTAAAGACAACAAGTATAGTTTTCGTACTTACTACTGCCTTGAATAAACTCTTATTCCACACTCCAAACTCCGCGTTCAATTTCTTCGTCTTCTTGCAATCCTTACAATAATTGGGCACCAGACAATTACGCGCAGAGCGAACCATCTTGATAATTGTTCGGAGAACTTGCGAATAGTAACTTAGTTCCCTGGTGCAGTCACCTCAAAACCAACCTGCTGTAATGAACAAAGATTACAATACACAGGACTGAACTGAACTACCGACAAGACTTAGAAGAAATATAACTTGGAGATAAATGTTAAGAAAACCAAGGTTGTTTCATGGAAGAAACAAGAAGGCATCACTATCAAACTTGGGAACAAAAAGTTGCGCAAGTGCCGCGTCAAGGCAGAAATGTTTCCCAAAAATATTTTCTAATAGCGTCCATACACTGTTATATGAATAAATCCCCAAAATTTCATGGTTTATCTCCTCAAGAGTGGGCTGCTCGTAAATGAGTGAACGAATCAGTCATTCAGGACATTCGGCTTTATATTATTAAAACTACAATTTCTTTGCAACATATTTGATGTATTTTCATTCTGCTTTTTTAAACTTCAACTGAGAGGAACGAAATATTTACACAGGGCCTCTTCAGATTTAAATACAGGGAAACCCCTCTTAAACGACCACTCCTATGAAGCGACCACCCCTCTCAACGACCATTTTTCAGCGGGACTGTCGGTGGTCGCTTCATTCAGGATTCACTGTATGCATACATCAAATTATTATACATTAAAATTTCTTAGGAGCAACTAAATTATGAGGATCTAAACGTCATTTGTATATGTTTCAACAAAACCGTCGCTTCAAGAGCTTTCCATTTTTTTCAAATGAGCCTCCCGATCATTAGCATAATATGTACTCCTTGAAACTGAACCCCTGTCGAACGACCACCGCTGTTAACGACCATTATTCCACGGTACCGTCGCTGGTTTCACTTTACATGAATACAAACCGCTAAACGGTTTTACTGCTAGTTTTTCTGCTTTGAAGTGGTGTCACCATTAATCTTTTGGTAACTCTCCCAGCAGTTTTTTTGTTTTTATGTAGTAAACGATTGCTCACTGCATGGCTACGTACCGAAATTCCTTTTCCTCTGATTGCGATTAGAAATAACTTATCTTTCTTGTGATATCATTCTCAAAGGTATAGAATGTGCGATTTTGGATAGATCATCAATTGCTTCGACTTAAATATTTTAGATTGCTCTTGAAATCTTTGTCTTGGTTCCTATAACTGTCTGCACTCATAGTTTTGCCTTCAAATGTGCGATGTACAATAATCAATTTGTTAGGGTTTCACTCCATCTGACTGAAAATTTCCATATTTTGGTATCATGGGGCCAACATATTTATTCTAATTAGTTACGATTTGGAGAATTCGGTCGGAATTATTGGTTTCCATTACAACATTCACCCAATCCTCCGTGGATACCTAAGTTTTATTCGTCTATAAAATATGTTTGCTGCCGGCACTAAAATTACAAAATATTCTGGCATACCAGGGGCGTGCCTCAAGTCAAATCAATATGTTTTTACATGAATTAGCGTGGCACCGGCACTTGTGTTATGTACTTGTATCAATTTTAAGGAGAAACTTCTGTCAAGGCTCTCAAAAAGCAATAAAATGATCCACTCGGAGAGGAATGTCAGGAGTTTTACCCAAAGAGGGCATGCTTCAAGAAGAGAAACATTTGTCGTGGCTTTCCGTTTGAATTATAGAAATTAAATGCTAGAACCAAATATGTTATATGATTCATAATTAAACTACTGAGAAATAATAAGTCGTTATTTGTACCACGGCGATTTTGCTGATTAATGTACACTTGAAGTACTAATGAGTGATTTAAGAAACTTATGTAGCTCCAGTACCATCTAACCCGAGTATTTCTCAACTTACGGATGCTTTTGTTCAAAAAATGGCAATGATAAAGTATACTCGTTAATTAACCTTTATCATACAACGGGAAAAATTAAACTTTCAATTTCTTAAGCAAATATTATGACGCTAAACGTGATTCGTGGCCGCGGACTTGGTTAGATTCCAGCATGGACGAGAGAAGGCGGGCGCGCCCTGCAACTTGGATGGCAAGCGCTCATGCTTGGGGCGATACCTGGGAAACTATCTTCTATATAAGTATATTAATTTTGTAGCGTGTCAGTCATTCCGTATCCGTTTTGTTTCTTTCTCTGACAATTACGGAGATAGAAGAGTGAGGTATGGTGGATTGAATGTGGAATCTCTGTCTTCATGATTTGGTAGTAGTTTTGGATTTGTATAGCTTGGGCGTGTGGCAGGGGGTGTTAGGTCACCAGGTAGATGAAGGTGTAAGTTATTTGGGGAGACAATAATTAAAATTTAGTTAGTTTAAATAAGATCCAAAAGAGCGGCTACTTGGGCGTGTGGCAGGGGGGTGTTGGGTTGCCATCCGTGCAAAGGTGTAAGTTATATTTTTGGGTTGTGGCTGCAGCAACTAGATGCTGGGAAACACAGTGACAAGGGAGAAAGGCCAAAAGGGGGAGTGGAAGAGTGTAAGGGTTGAAACAAAAGAAACCCACAGTGCTCTCCTATTCAAATGGCTTTAAAAACAACAAAGGAGAACAGTGAATGAAAAAAAAAACATTTTCACCAAGGAGCTATTTTTAGACTAGGACACTTACCCCCTGCGGGTACACACCCCTGCGGGTACATGGAGTGAGCAGGCTAGCTGCCTGCTAGTTCGATATAAATTGAAAAGATTCGAGTTAAAACATGTCCAATGTATGATAAGTCGTTGGTAAAAACAGGGAAGCAATTAAAAACGCCGAGTGCTCCGTAATCGCGAGTAATGACCGGAAAACGAAAAAAAGTCAACATTTTATAAGCGGCACGTCTTCCCCTTCTGCAATTACAATAATATTTTACATACTTAGTTTGATAACCCAAAGGCACAAATTTAGGGGGTATGCCAAGATCCATTCGAATTACCTGAAAATAAGGACCACTCTAATGCAACATATTAACAAGCCTCACTAAATTGATTACACAGCTCTCCTATTTTTAACATGAGAAAATATAACTCTTTCCTAAACACATCAAGTCACAAACGCGTCACATGAAAAAGTCAAGTTCATAATATTTTTTTTAATTCTCAACCAAAATACAAATTGATATTTATATTATAACCTAAAATTGACCTGCATCTAAGTTCCATGTTTGATTTTAAAATGCAGCGTAAACAATCACTCCTTGCATACAGATTTCAATGTGAAATTGAATGATTCCAAGGAATAAACATTGATCATGTGGGAGTCGTAGTTATTAGTGCAGAAGAAAGATGACATTGTGAAACTTAAACGGTGCATTTTTAATGGCACTGATTTGTGCTTCCCTTAACAGCGCGAAAATTAGTATCCAAGGCAATTTTTTAATTTTCGCTTCAAGAATCTGACCCTTGACTTTGAAAATGAATATCTTCAACATTTGGTTCGATTTTAAATACAAGCACCTCTAATTGAAGCTTTCTTTATTTTGCATTGTTTTGCAAGAAAATAATCTCTCTTACGGGCATATTTCAGCGCGATATCGAGTAAATGCTAAAGTAATTTAAAAATTAATCGTGGTAATCTCTGTGCAATGAACTTCTCTAATCCATATTATACAAGAGAAGGCATGAAATTTGTAGTCCGAAGTTTTCGATTAGGAGCCGTTCAGAAGATAATTTCGCTAATTATTATTTGAGTTTATTAAGGCTTACGTCTCACGGCATACTTATTACGTCCATTGTGGAATGGGCTTTATGCTTCGACCTTTGACAATTTGTTTAAATGTTGTTGGTAGATGAAACCCGCACTTTTCAAAACCCCAAGGTATCCAGAATAGCTATTGAATCCCTTAAAAGTTGTGGGTCGTCATCTGGGTCACATGTGCGAATAAAATCTCTATTAATCATTGGGCAAGTTTTGTTTAATTTTCCTAATTTCCAAAATTTTGAGGACGGCATATTTTTTGGGGTAACGTTTTCGGCGCGCAGGCTCAAAATACTCCGAGTAGAGGGGAATAATTAAGTAAATAATATTGACCTCGAACGTATCTTGGAAAGAGAAAGCCGGTATTCAAGGGAGAAGAAAAATTAATTTAGAGTTTTTATCCTTCATTAAATAATCTAGTACTATATGTGAGCGGTATCCCAAAATGCCAGTGAAGTGTTTTGGAATTTCTCTTTCTGGATCAATTTTAAAGAGCTCAGATCAAATTAGTATATAGTTTTTACGAAATTGAATTCAGGGCTTATTTTAATATTACTTTGAAGAAATATTGGCATTTGGCAGAATCTCTAAAATAAAAAAAATTTACTGTATTAACGTATATCACTCTTTAGGTCTCTGTAGTTCACTTTTTTAAATTTCCTTGGAAAGGATGGTAAATCGGCTGGAATTAGACATGGAATGGTGCTATCCAGGCAAGGTCCAGTTTTACACTTCATTTTTGCGTTTAGTCCAATGGTCGGCGGAGTAAAACGAATTCGGCTGTTGCGGAAATGATAGTCCCTACAAGACAAGAAAAATATATTCCATCGAATGTTAATGCCTGCGTCAAGGTATTGCACATTTCATATTTTCGAGTGGGATTGTGTTATATAAATGAACGTAAACATGCACCAGTACATAATTTCTCCTCTTACCGAATGGCCGGAATGAAAACGTCAAGATTTTCACGGAAACTTAAAAAGCTATTCCATTCTTCTCTAGATTTTAAATTGTGCAGATGTTTAATCGCTCCTTCGTGGTCTCGGATTTTCAACTCGTGCAGCGGTGAGACAGTATATTCCTCGAACGTTTTCTCCAATTGGACTCGAAAGTTACGATCTTCCATATCCTTGAAAAATAATAATTTAAGGCTCGTGACTCACCCGATCTTTCCGCTTCCCTTTATCGCTATGATTAAGGGCATGTTTTGTCATTTGATTTGCCTTATATTACTATATATTTCACCATACCATTCGATTGCGATTTTTCGTTGGACACAGGTTAAAAATATTGGACTGGAACTTCTTTGAAGATGTATTTTCATTGATTCTTACTTTTCTCTCACTCTAAATATACCCGTATCTTCAGACTGTTATTGATGCTAACGATGTTGACTGCTGCTAGGAGCAGCAGGGCTTGTTGGCGATTGCCGAACAACAAAAGGACATCGATAAAAACAAACGTCATTTTTCTATGATAGAAAACTTGAATACTTTTAAAAACACATTTTAAAATATTTATTTTGAACGTATTCTACCATTCGGTCGAGACCACGGACAAACCATCGTTCCCAGTTGAACATCGTTCGTGACCGCACTTGTGTTAAGATAAGCACCGCCTACAACGCCTTGAATGGAAAACTCCCTTTAGCAAAGAATACTAAGATTTTTCCTCAATTAGACATTGTTTATAAAGTGATTTTCATTCCCATTCTGCGGATAATTTAAAGAGGTCATGCGCTCGCTTCAGTTGACAGACTTTGAGACTACTCTACATTTTCACGACGACTTGATTTTAATTATCTTCATGAAGTCAGAGTATTCTTATGTCTATTTTCACGTAGACGTACCTTCTTAAATCGACTGGAAATTGATACTATGGCGCAGGTGCCATTGGGGAATGGGTATACAATTAACCTACTATTGTAATGCTGTAGCATAATTACTTAAATCGCCTATATCTTGTCACATTGGTTAGGATTTTTTGTTTAAAATCTACTTCCCACTAAAGTAACAACCAAGCCAAATAACTTTTCCTTTCTTATTTTTCGGCTACTCATCCACTGTTTTTTGTTCTTACACAATTTAATCCTTGGGGCGCAATATCATCTTTTGAAATACTTTACTGAATTAGCACATGGCAGCACTAGCGATGTTTGTGAGGACTTGAGCGCCAACAGTGACTTTGTAGTGTACTGTGCTGCCGCCTACCAGGATGCCACACAACCTCGTCAAGTTACTACGGCATTGAAATCGGATGACCATCATTTCGTCAGGGGGGGAGTGCGCAAAGCGCAAAGGGGCGGAGAGAGGATTAGAGGGAGGAAGGAGGAGGTTAGTTCGAGCGCCAGTGCAGGAGGAGAGAGGGAAGAGGAGACAGAGGGGAAGGGCGTGGGAGAGATATCTGCTGCACCGGCTGGGATCAACAAATAGAAAAAAAACTAATATCAGTAAGTACCATTCATTTCCATTAGTTTCGTCATTCGCCATTTCATTTTTACTTGGACAATATGGAGTACTATTCTCCTCTTCTTACTTGTTTCTTGGCCGAAATTGTTCGGCCCATCTTGTGTTTGAGATGCGAGTGGTCATTGAAGGTAGGCTTACAGAAATGCACCGCGTTGTGCCGAACCGTGAGCGAAATCGTGCTTTCGTCCAATGCTGGTGGGGCGGGTGATTGTATCGCGGCTTCTACCTAGCCTTGTGTCAGCCACGCGTACTCTCAGTGAACCTCTCGAGTAAGGAGAATTGGCGATATATGTAGAAATTTACTGGCTCAATTAGTGGAGAAAATACATCGTACCAGTTACCTATCTTATCTAGTTGAGACTAACGCATTTCTACTTATATTGTATTAAGGATGCATCCTTATTTATTCACTTTTACTTCGCCGATGGCCCGGCCGGACGGTCCCAAAACTTGAGCATTGCGGCTATGTTGTCTTCTGTCCTCACATGTGTGCTGTGATATGAATATGTTCTTATTGTTTCTATCTATCTATGCTGTCAATATCTAATGCATGTCTAACCACCCCCCCTCCACCCCCGCCGTCTTTACTCTTGAAAGATGGTATCAATTTAGTGTTTTCCTTCACCGTGCGTACAGGCATGCATACTGTCTCCCAAGTATATACATCGCGTCGAAATCACTCGTCGTAAATACTTTCAAGATTCGTAATTTGGCTCGTAAGTATCGTCACGGGCAGGGATGGATTTGTATTATTCCTCGTTCATTTTCTTACACCCGTAACCCCTTCCCGTATTTCTTCCACAAGTCATCTATGAATCTGCCTTTTCCACCCCTGGCCCACCCATACGGCTCAAGGATGGTTATTATCCTTGACCGAACTTTCGTTCGAGTATCTTCTCCCCGTATTCTTATTCCCATTATCGGTCCTAACGTGAGTAGACCCTGAACCTCCCATGCGTATTTTTCCCTCCCCTCTGAACGCCATACTCCCACTCTTCCCCCATTTTGTCCACCTTGCTATACACCACAAGTAGTGCTAGTGTTGCCCCCCCGGGCATTTTGATTATTTTAATTTTCTCGATCGTCTTACATTCCCGAGGAAATACGTAGGTATGCACAGATGTTAAAATTTTGTTTTATTTTCATAAAAGCCACTATCTTTAGGTGATGTAAAAATGAAAGAATTCTCGTCATCATCGACTGCCTAAAGGCCGCTTTATGCGGTACAGTTTATTGTACAAACGAATGTATCATAGAATGTACAAGAAACTGAAAGGAATTAGAGCAGGTTCTATTTCCCGTTAAGTCATTCAGACAATCATACAATTTGGCGCCGCACGGTACAATTTTCTTCATGAAGGAATTTGTACATTCGTTTGTACAATAAAATAGACCGTGTAAAGCGGCCTAAATAGTAATTAGTGGTGTCCTCTGAAGTATGACCTAAAGAAAACTTTTATTTTCCTCGGCTTAAACGGCGGAGTTCCATTAACCTGTCTTCTCTAAATTTCAAGGTCCTCCGTGGGGGTTATGAGTTGACACTCGCGGAAGTATCTCGTTTATGTGTAAGGGTTTGTTTCAGGTGTAATATTCATCTCCTCTTCTCGTCTTTTATCGTGGCGCTTTTGTGTATTGAAGACATTAATCCAACTTTTGACTACAATGAGAAAATATTCGACGAAGAAGGGTACACACATAGTTGCTAAGCGGGTACACTTTCGTATGCTGATAATTGATGAGGACTTGACTTTATTTTTTTGCTTCAGGTTTCTGTTCTTAACTTTTGGAAGTGGATGCGATATCCATTACATTTAGGGACTGCTCTCTATGTTCGTTCAATGGACTATATTTTACTGTCAGGATCTTTAATTAATGTGTATTTAGAAAGATTAAATGGAGTGGATATGGAACAAATTTCAAACACATTTTCATCCCTTGTTTCTTTCCCTCGTGGCGGACATTCGTCGTTGTCTCTAGTCGTCTCATTCCCTTTTCTTTTGGCTGTCCCTTCGATGTGGATCACCTAATCCCTAGAAAACATCGATTCGCAGTTCGCTCGCTGTACATAGGTGTTTACATAACATTATTTTTAGCATTAGTTATTAGTTTCCTTCTGGTCTTTGGGGAGGGATCCTCATCCTATGTAGTAAGTTTGTTTCGTCATATCTCCATGTTCAATTTCAATGTGCTACAAGGTGGTGTTGTACAATTCCTTAGGCTGTCGGCTACTTTACGACTGTAAGCTTTTTTTATTCTCGTATCAAAATCAAATCCTATCTCAATAATCAATGCAAAATGCCATCTGGCACTCATCGTGAAGTGATGAATTATTGCAATGCTTTTTAAATATCATGCTCTCAGGAAACAGGATTCCTATGCCTTGGAAGTTTTGGCTCGAGGGTACACAATGGGGGCTGCTGAGAATTTTATCGTGCTGCAAGGCAAATTTTTCTTTTTTCCGCGCGTTGAAGAAAATTTACTGAGGAAGCAGCTCGCTCTTGGGTTAACTGTTACGTTATTATTCCATTCATGGCGATGTCTATCCTACACGTCACCTTTTATGCCCTATTTTCCGTGGAATCTTTCTTTTAGCGTGTTGACAGTCTGACCGATCAAGACCATTCTTCTCAGCTACACCGCTGCCTCACGATGGGTTTATTTTAGTTCGTACGTCCGTCACGCGAGCATTCGTCGTATGCCTGATACGCATTCTCGATTGAGTGGCCGGCAGACGCGAGGAGATCGCCCGAGGCATGGAGCGGGAGAGAGACGGGGGCGACCACGCCTCTCTCACCCACGAAAAAATTAATTTTTTTCGGTGCATTTCCTTTCCCTCTCGAATTTTCTCTCTCACTCTGTCTGCTTTCCTTACCTCCCCTACATTTTTAGTTTTCGGAGGAGTAGGTCAGTGGGAATTCTCGTGTATCATGCGTCGGATGCTTGAGCAGCCAGAACTTCGTTCGTCTCCGCACTCGTCGGTTCCTTCCTCTCAATCTGCATTCCGCGATACTCTTTTTTTTTCTTCCCCTCCTCAATGTCACGATCTCTCAGCGCTGGAGGTCTTCGTAACTCGGTAGGCTGCCGCCCCCATCTCCTCCCCCTCTTCCATCTCCGTTCCACTTTGGTCCCCGTCTTCACTCTCGCTCCTCCTGAAAGACTTCGAGCGTTATTTGCAAATAATTAGCAGTCGTTTCCTTTTTCTCCGTTGCATCTTCTCTGTCGGGAACATAATGTTTATTTTGCCCGAGTTTGTGCGTTACTTCTCGTATTCCGGATTTGAAGTCGGGGAAACTAATTACTCCTCTCCCTCCGCGGAGGGATAGGAGTAATTATTTCTATAGCGTGCGCAATATTGATACGGTGCTCACTTGGTCTTACTTGCGATCACCGCGCTCCACGGCCTGTTTCTCCTCCGACAGTTGCAGATAGCTATAGGTATAATCGGTAGCGTAATGAATATCGGATAAATCGTTGAATATCAGGCGTACTGATGGCCGTCGTCATGTGAAGCATGTCGCACCTGTAGGACATACTAAGGGTCTATTTGTGCCAACTATATAGATTTTTTTACCGTTCAAAATATATGGAAAATTTTTATGCACTCATATTTGCGTTACGGATTCCAGAACACGTAGGTCACTCATGCCGATAGTGTCTATTTTCTGAAGGACGAGTCAGAACCACTCGCATGGTAAGATGTTTGCCAATTACCCAGTCCTCCCCCTAAAAGCCGTTGACCCATCAGGTGGCATTGTTTTAATGAATGGCAAATATATTTCCCACGTGTTTGTCTGAGCCAATTGTATTCAACTACTGTGATGTTGACCCCTCAAGTGACATTGGTTTATTAAATGCCAAATTATTACCCTCGCGTTTTGCTGTGCCAATTGTATGAAACTATAAGAGCTGTGTATTGAAGTTTTAGAAGAATAAAAGTTTTGAACCTATTTCTTATATCCGAGTAAAACGTTGCACAGTTCTTCCGGCTCGTAAATTCTAAATTTAGCGGCCTCAGGTGAATTCGAAAAATGCATAAATGTTGAGATCGTCGTGCATAGAAGTCAGCTGGCTCGTGTGAGAGGGGAGGGAGGTCCGTCTGCGATTTCGATGTCACATACAAACCATTCAACCTCTAGTGAGCCACCTGAGAAGGCCCTCCAGGTTCAGAAGTGACGGACAGCGGATACCGCTTGGCGCGCGTAATTCTTCGCCCGCGTACATCACTTACCCCTCTCACCACATCGCTTCTCTCCCCTCCCTCAACGGCCTACACAGAGTACGTACTTATGTATAACCGTGTGCGCTCCGAGAGATGCAGCCTCCTCCCCTCCACTCACTTCCGCTCGCGCCACCACACGCGCCGAGCAGCGAGTGTGCGTGGGCGAGGTCGCCATGGAAACGCGACCGCGGACGCCTCTGTGCTTTCTCTATATCTCTCTCTCTCCCTCCCTTTGGTGGACGTGTTGCGAGAGGATCGTCCTCCGCCTCCTCCCTCCCCTATTCCTCACCGTTGTTTACAAACAAATGCTCTCTGAGAAATTCCCTCTCGACCGAGGAAATCGAGAGCATTTTCTGGGTCTCGCGACCTGCGGTCATGCTTCCACGGCCTCACTCAGTTGCTGTTCGAAGTAGAGGATCTCGTTGGACTGTGGATTTCTTTTTAATTATCCATCCCGACTTC
Source organism: Ceriagrion tenellum (assembly GCA_963169105.1). NCBI lineage: Eukaryota > Metazoa > Arthropoda > Insecta > Odonata > Coenagrionidae > Ceriagrion > Ceriagrion tenellum. The sequence goes on from OY720632.1 coordinate 171,229,007, forward strand.
CATGTTAATCCGTGCTTCAATAAATTTTAATCAAGGTGTAATTAGGGCTGTAGTAGGTGCTGTTCGTCAATTATTTTAGGGAAAACCTACTCCCGTTAAATTTTTAACCGAGGGTATTAATGCACGGTTGAAATGAGATAATCACTATTTCCCATAGGTTTTTATCATAATTTAATTTAAGATCATTTTCAGCAGTCATCAACCAAGATTAGTATGCTACGGCTATCTATGTCATTGTTTTTCTGCTTAGCCGCATAGCTCCTCCGTTGATCGTACGTTTTTATTCTATGTATACCATCCACGGTCTAGCTCGGAAATCCATCCCATTTATTTCTTCGTCAAAACCAGTATCTAGGGTTTTGCTTCTTGATATGTATCTAGAGAAGTGGATTCATCTCCCGAACAAATTTCTCGGTATTGGACCCCATCTTTAAGATAGTTTTTTGTTTCCTTCACTTATGTTTGCAAAGTTTTCATCGCTCATCATTTCTTCTCATCTTTTCCGAGCACTCATATTTTCAGAAAAAATTGCGTTTCCACCTGAGGCAAGGCGATCATGACTGCTCGTATACTTATTAGCGGTCTCGGTGATTATCCGCGTCATTTTTCTGGTTTTTCCACTTAATCCTAATTTTTATTACCCACGACAACGCTGAAAAATCAGCTTAAATTATATGAACAAATATTTTGTTTGTGTAAATCAAATCGGCTTCGGTGGCGGCGGGAGTCTCGCCTTCTGACTCGAGGGTTGGGAGTTCGAGTCCCGCCTGGGTGGAATACATTTCCACTCCGGCAATGAGTGATTGTGTAAACTGGGTTGAGGCAAGAGGGTGCGAAATCGCCTCATCCAGCCCAGCATAAATAAACCCTGATAATAATATTATTGTCTATATCAATGAATATTTTCTGTGGAGTTGAAATGCCGCGAGTCATATTTCTCCTGAAAGCCTGGATTAGATGGGAATGAAAGCTGCTTGTTCTGAGTTCTGTGTGCCACCTGCGGAAAGGTAAAGGTCGGAAGTAGTTGGTTTCTTTCGTTGAAATTGGCAATGCGTATCTAGTGCGCGAAACTCTCAGCCATATTTACTAATGCAGTATTTCAGTAAAGTGAGAATAAAAATGAATTTTCCCCCCTCACATTCGAGCAAAGGCATGATCTCTCAAATCCTTTAACTTTCTCAAGGTCATGTTCTGGTGGAATTTTTCTTTCGCTGTATTCTATTTATATCCGACATGGTGACTGAATATCGTTTACTAGTAGGTCCCATGGGGTAGTTTAAGCGAGAGATCGCTTCATATAATGATCTTTGCCATGAATTTGTCTTAATTGTAAAGTTAAATATCTTATATTTCCACTGATACCGAAATATCTGACACTTACAGTCGTACTGGCTAAATACTTGCAAAAAACTATCAGCCATTTTACAGTGGATGTATTACGGATGTGCATGCACTCCTGGGAGACTTATTTTAGGAATATTTTGTCTCATCAGTAATCGAAGAGTGTATAGCTTGTATGTAATCCCAACTATTCAAAAAATAAATCACTTACCTCTGTAAATTTTTATCACAAAAAATCTGCTGTTATTGAGATGTTTTCAGCTTATGGCGTGAAAAAATTAGTCAATCTGAAACCTCACAGATTTATATTTAGTCAATTGCTGAGGAATTCTGTCTTTTAAGTTTTTACGTCTTCAATGCTACCATTTTTAAGTTCCTTACTTTTGCCCAAAGTAAAAAATCGAATTTTAACGTGGTCTCTGTTATGAATTGGGAGAAATCTCGTTCACACGACCTTAATTGTCCTTATCATCAGATTGAATTCCTTTCCTTATCCTAATATATATAATATCCTAATGGTGCTGTATGACCATTTCACTCGTGGCGTCTTGGTAATTCTCTTGGTAATATTTCCATCCCTGAAGTTTTGAACACGTATTTCCTGTAGTTGATACGTGGTACCCTGAAGTCATCTAAGCCATCATTCAATTCCGAGCTTCCCTCAGAGGGGTAGTCTTCGCGAAGATAATCTCTCAACCCCCACGGATTTAGATGGCGTCCCTTAGCCTGGTGGTCTCCCAATCCTGTTGTCTAACTTGTGCAGCTCCCTTTTCTTTCTTTGCTTTCTTTTTCGCGTCTTTAACATCTCTCATGCGTGAGATTTCGCCATTTTATCTCGGTTTCTTACCATTGCTGCTCCATCTTCCCTTTACAAGTCCCCATCCCTTCTCCGGAACCACCGTCACAAACGCAGCCTATCCCGCTCAATTCGGCAATGGATGCAGCCTACAGTTCCCTATCTCTCTCTAAGGATATTGCTCTTCCCTTTGGCTACCCGCCAGCGTTAGTCGGGTAGAAAAAGTCAGCAAATTAACACGATATAAATTTTGTTTTCCGTCCCACGAACACTTTTTTTCTGAATATTTTCCTTTATTTCGCAATGCACAGCATGTGCCTTTCATCACAGTGAAATCTCTTTTTCAACGCTCCCGTTTCATCCCTCTCATCCCTGTTATGTAAAAGCTACAATCGGCCTACTAGCGGAGGGCATTGCATTTACTGCCTGTTACCGGTTGCTTTAAATAACATGTAATAGAAGGAAATTTTATTTAAGGTAAAAAAATTAAATTCTTATTGAAATTGAGCTCAAAGCAATGAGATGGTAAGAGTGCCTTTAGGATGGAGAAACTAAACCTCGGAAAAGCTCCAAACAGCAGGATACTAGAGAAATAAGACTCAGGGGATGTAAATGAAAAAGGAAACTCCATATAAGGGTCAGAATATGATGCTGCTGTGAAAGGGAGAGGCGACTGGACTTGATGAAATTCCCTCGGAGTTATTTAAGTAGGCGGGGGTGAGGGCTCTTGAGTGAGCTATACAGATTGATTTGTGACATATATTTTTGGGGGCCGTTCAAGTATTATATTAGAAGATTTATGCCATTTTTGACCCCAACCCTTCCCCCTATGTAAGACAATGTAAGATTTTCCCAACCCCACCCCCCTCCCTCTCAACCTTACGTCAGAATAGGAGCATTGGTTTAGCGGTGAGATTACGGAAAATACGCCTTTGAGCGGATGCTCCATGTCACTGCTACATTTCATTCGGAAACGATACAATGTTTAAAGACGTACAAAATCTTACGTAAAATGGTTCCAGACCCCCTCCCCCCTCCTCCCCATATAAGACAATGTAAGATGATCCCAACCCCCCTTCTCCCAATAACGTCTTACTTATTACTCGAATGGCCCCTTGTGGGAAGGAGTTAGCGGACTTTGATGAGAATTAAATCATCTCCAACCAGATGAAGAAACGAGCCGGAGGGAAGCGAAGACTTCAGACACCACTTGGTCGGCCCCGGTGGCGACGGGCTTAAGTGCTCGACTGTCAATCCATGAGTCGCGGGTTCGAGTCCCGCCTTAGGAGATTGTTTCACCACTCAGGGCATGGGTGTTTGTGTACGTCTCTTATTGATGTTAATAAAATCTTATGTAAAAGGTCTATCGTGCTGTTTTCGGGGTGGAATAAGTAAATTAATATCTACTAGTCTGACATCACATGCATTGAAAATGCTGACTGGAATCCTCTACATGTAGAGGGAAGAATTCCTGGATGAATACTAATTCGTAAAGAAGAGAAACGAGAGAAGCTATTCTAGCCCTGAGACTTCTTCCACAATTCCCTGAAAATTATTCCCAAGAACAGGCCCAAGTAAATTTGTTTCATCAACCTAGAAAACACTATTGTCGGTGTGGATTGAAACAAAATTCTAACTACTGGAAAGTATATGAGTGTCATTTAATTACTGAAGAGCAATGGGAGAAGAAAGTCGGAAGAGCAAGCTTTATGGTGAACTGCTGGCTTTGGTTAAATGTGGCGGAAGTAGAAGAGATGAAAGAAGTACAACATGGATCCGTGTTCTCGCCAATGATTTTTAATGCATAACTACGCTAAAAAAAACGATGTATGGACTAAAGGAAACAAAAGATGGAATGCGAGTGCATGGGTAAAAATTCAGCTTGGTTTGTTTTGCTGATTATATAGCAATTCTTGCTGAGAAGAGAAATCTGACCACATTGCTGGACTATATGGAGAAACTGAAGAAATGAAATTTGCAGATTAATGTTAAGAAAACTAAGCTAATGGTTATTGGAAGTTTTCGATAATATAGAAAATCGTCAAACTTGGAGTAGAAAAACTAGCGCATTTGATGAAGTTTTTTTAAATGTGAAATATGAGCATCAGCAATTGAAGAAGCAAGAGATACATTGTGAGCAGAGTAGGCCTAGCAAAGAAGACATGCTACCTTAATAGGCGTGATCTGACAGCTAGTAACACAAGCGTGTTAAGTAAGGAAGCTCTTTATTGAGACATTTTTTAGAAGACCTTTACATGTCAGTGAAGGCTGGGGAATGGCCGGCAGACCAGAGGGAACAGTGGTGAAGTGTTATTACCGAGAAATGATGAACATCAAATGGACGGAGAGAATCACGAACGAAAACGTTTTACGGAGAGCTGGGGGGAAAGATGTTGAATATTCTCTGTTAGGAAGAAAGACAACATGTTCAACTTATTTAACATTTCAACAGCCTAATGAAGTCGATATTGGAAGGAGAAATAAATGGGAGGAATTCCATATGAAGACCAAAAATGACAAACTCCAAAAAAAATCATCAAGGTCGCCAGGTGATGGTTATGAAGGAATGAGGCGGTTGGCAGAGAGGGGAGTGAGAAAGAGAGCTGCTGCAAACCTTTCTTCGAATTGATGCCAAATGATGATGATGATGTATTTTTAATATTTATCTTATTGAATATTTAATTGCTGTGAATGAATATCATCTATTTTTAAACCAACTGCGCCATACCCTCGATGGTTAATAATTTTGCTTTTACATTAGTTTTCATTTTTTATTTTTTGCATAAATGTATTTTTTTGCCATTTGTCGATTGTCTAGCTTCTGTGAAACAAAAATGTTTTTTGGGAGTTGAGCCGGGCTAATGTATTAGCGGATGGTGCCGCATTGGTATAAGATTGGCGTTACGTTTTATGACGCCTAAAGTTGAGCGTATTACAAAAACCAAGAGCTTGATTATAACCGTGTTGTCGTCGCGATGAAATCGCGCTTAAAATCGTAGATTCACTGTGTGGGGGAAGGCTGTCGGTGTGTTTTGACCAAGATGTCCTTTCATTTGATAGTTCCCGCGCCCTCCGTTTGCTGGCTAGCTGCGGGTGAAATGATCTACTCATTAGTTATATATGCACCCATTGCTATACGTTTGTCCACTAACATCTTCCATCCAGGCGGTATCTCACTGTATTTTAATCTGTCCGACCCCATGCCGTCCCCTCACTTCCAATCCCTTCCGTACGGAGTTATTCTCCTCTTAATGGCCCTTCTCGTGTCGATTGTGAGACTTTTTCTATTCTTATTGCGTGTAGGCAAGTGTACCTGCATACTGAAATTCCTCGCTTGGGCCTTGACGGCTCCGTTATCCCTCCGATATTTACTCCCATCTACATCTGCGAAATACCGTGCAAGTCTCTACCACTAGGGTGTGTGGCATGGGATGATTCCACTCCAGGCAAACAACGATCATTCCAGTTTAAATCAGAACCGCGTACGCTCCCCCGGATGCCAGGCGCAGGCCAAAAGCAGTCAGGACAACGGTACGCAGTCAGACCAGAAACTAGAGGAGTGATACGTAGAAGATCATGTTACCAGCAGTACACTACTCAAGATACCACTGGTTGGTATTAATAATGCGACAGAGAAATAGCCCTACCAGGTACTGGTACATGCAAGAGTATATCATGTCGGAGATTGCATGCGAGGTTAGAATCTAATTATCGTGTTAAGATATTTAGCACTGCTGAAAAAAACCTCTTTAGCCTAGTCAGATTCCTAGAACTGATCTATCCTGGTCCCTATTGTATTATGGTCCCTTATTGTACGTGGAAAAATGGCATTTTATCTACATTTACATCTACGTCATACCCTGCAAGCCACCCAAAGCGTGTGTGGCAGGGGGTGCTTCCACACCAGGCATGCATTAATTATACGGCAGAACAGCGAAACTACATTGAAACCAGCGTACCACACCTGCAACGCGCTCATTAAAATCTACTAACCAAGAAACATTATCGGTTGTGCAGTCTATTTCCTTAATCTTATTCCTGTGATCGTTTCTACCATAATAATTTTCTCTAGCAAAATATTTTGAACGTTCGGCAAAAAATAGTCTACATCAAACTTTCGTAAAAGATTTAATCTATATTTCTCCCTTCAATCGGATAGAGGTTCCCACCCTAATTCCCTCAACAATTTAGCAACACTACTCTTTTTATCATAACAATGTTAACAAATCTAGCTGTCCTCCGCTGTATTCTATCTATACCTGAAACTAGTCCTACTTCGTAAGGATCCCATATACTAGCAGCGTACTCCAAGTGGGGTCTCACGAGAGAAAAATAACATCGCTTCTTTTCTCTACTCCCTTGTTTTCGAGCGCTTGTTCTCTCTACGACCGCTACGACCTTTCTTTTTGTTGATCGTACTCTGTCGGGGAATGGTGTGAGTGCCTATCTGCTTAAATGAGATCTCGTGGTGTAGCGTAATGGCGTTGTAGGAATGAAAGGTGAATCAAAAAGGAGTGGCAGTTTCAACGCTGTTGTGTTTCAATTTAATTTCATCATTATGTTAACAAATTTGATAAAGTTAGGCCTGAAATCACCAATAATTTCTGCGAATTTTACTGTCTACGACCATGATCTCGTTGCAACAGTACCATGGTTGTAGGTCATGGACACAGTAAAATACAGTGAAGAAATTACTGTGTTTATGTTTCCTGTTATATTTCTAGGGTGGAAGATTTCCATATCGTTAAACCCGAGACTCGATAATTTTTCATAAATACCTTTATTTTGCCTTCGAAGTCGATTCGTGTCTTCGCAGCTGAAAATTTTCTCGCTTCTGTAAAAAAAATATTTTTGGAATTGAGCCGGGATAATGTATTAGCGATTGCGCAGTATTGGTAGTCCTACTCAAATCTATCAAGCATCAGAATTTGTATGTATAAAGGATGTGCCATTGTGTAGCACAGGATAGAATAGTTTTGTTTCCAGATTTTCTCTGTTGCGAAATAATCCCTCTCTGATTGCATTCTTCTATGGAGAAGTGGATGAAGTTAATTATTTTTTATCATTCGTATCCTTACATTCTGAGCTTATGGTTCTCGCTTATTCATCTTTGGACCCCGTCGAGGTCTCCTTCCCCACATCTCTTGGCGTTCACTTCTATTTTCCTCGGTTAGCTGGTAGGTTATGGAGTTCCCTGGTGGGGAGCTGGAAGGCGGGTGATGCTTCTTCTCCTAAGTGCAGGAAGCTAATAAGAAAATATCTTTTATCGAAGATTAGACATGTAAGAGTTAAATTACCTGACGGAGGCGTTATGGGAAGGAGAAAGATGGGTTCGGCTTGGGCGATTGAGAGCGATCGTTCAGATGTTGTCGGAATAAGGGAAGAAGACTGCCGAGGGAATCGAGCGAAAAAAACCGTGGTTGGCGCAACTTCGAGGGAGACTCGTGACCTAATAATTGGAGTGAGTTGACCCACATGCGAGTTCACTTACTGTTCTACGCACCGTGTTCCTTTTTACCAAAGAATTTAGGATATATAATATCCGAAGATTCTTGCGAAATGGAGTGGAATTTTTGCATAATGTAGAATAAAAATGAGCAGTTTTCCACGAAGATTATATTTACTTCGATCCGGATTTCAATGTTTACTCATCCTCATCTGGTGTTTATTTAATTTTAGATATGGTCATGGTTGTGAAAATATATTACGGAAGTGGAATGTTGAGTACATATGGTTATGATCAGCATTGTGTGTTACAATGAACATGCCGTATAAAGTGCTTGCTGCGTAATAATTGTGTTCATACTTGGAGGTTTTGTGTTGAAGGTAGCTTTTTCTCAAATTGATAAACTCCAATCTGTTTACTAAATTTTTATTTCATTTTCGTGTTCGGTATCCTGCGATATTTCATGCTCTCTTTGGAGACGCTGATTGGCTCGTGGATAATACTACTGGTACTCCTCTCTCTGTCTCTCCTTCGAATGTATCGGCTTAGCCTTTTAAAGTGAAAGTAGTTGGGAAAGGTTATCGACCGAGGCGCTTGCCAGTTTGGTTTCATTTTGCGTGATTGATGGATTTTGTAATTGTTATATAAAGTGCACTTTCCTATTTTTTATAGTAATCATGTACGTTCCACGCCATTTTTTCCTTTCTCTCTAATTTTGATCGTTCTCTGCGTACTTTCTAAAGAACGTAACTCTACACGTGAAGTAGGACTAGAAATGCTGGCTTGACTGTTTGAATGAGAGGATAATGACCCTTTTTGAATAGCTGCGTAGCATGCTAATACATCTGACTTTTCGTAGTTGTTTCTTGGGCTTTAGTTTCCTCGCATTTCATTTCGGCTGTCTGTATAAAATTTTGGTTGGGTTGCATGTCGCCTCGATGATATACCCTCACCCCACCTCCTTATCCGGTGTATCTTTAGTTTAAACTCCGACACCCAACTTATCATAATGCCACAGTGTGGTGAAACGCATCGCGCCAGCGGAATAAATTTGTGTAATAATATTAACATTTTTGTTCACCATGATAATCGATAGCTTCCACCAGGATCCTCCCATAAGCAGTTGTATGTCTGCTCGATTTTTCTTATGAGGAGTGAGGACGTGGGGATTTTTGGAGTTTCAGTTGTCTATACCCCCTAAACCTATCAATTTTCCCAGTATAACCGTCGGAGGCCGATATTTAGGTATTAGGACATCTTTATGGTACATTTTAATTCATCACGTCAAAAAAGCATAGTAATTCTGCTGCACACTTCAATCCCGTCCAAGAATGTGAATGCTTATTACTATTTTTTCGTATTATAAATTCCCTTGCAATTTGCACGGCGACATTATAAGTTAAAATAAAGGCCATATTTTACCTAACTATATCGTTCTTACTCGAATGCATGTGAGAAATCCACTGCAATGCAGGGGATGGTACCTACAACAGAATGCACCCTTTCATTAATTTTATTGTTGAGTGGCTAAATTTGTTTTCTCTTTTTAGGACACGATGGCAAATGAATACGCAATTTCTGATACCTATCTTCTCTCCGCCGGTGTTTTTCTCTCTACAGTCCTGCCGAAACCATTTTAATGGTTTTTATATGCTTAGCTCGTAACTGATGCGTTTTATATGGTATGGATAATGTATTGAGATAAAATAGATGAGCAATAATCACGACATTTTAACGTCTTTATACAGATTGGAAAATCGTTTCCTATAGTAAAAATAAAAGTGTATAAATGTACGAATTCAGTGGGAAAATCTCTACTAAACTCTAATACCCGAAGTCTGCGCTCCTGGTGTTGAAGCCAAGTTGAATTTAAGTAGGCGACCTCTCCCACTGTGTAACTCCGTGCGTGTGTATACTTCTTGTATCGACCGACTCGCAATCGTTTCTTTGCGCATTCAGAAGTGGTCTATGCTGGATTTTGCTGAGGATGGTAAACAAATGAAAGCGGTCCGAGCGGCCCCATATCTGAAAGCCGGACACGAGGAAGAATACAAAGACGAAACCGGTAGACTACTAAATAAAGGTTTATTGTTGTGATTTTGGAGAGGGAAAGCCAGAGAGGAGCGCAGGGCAGCCTCAGCTTCGTCAGTGCGCCACCCATCGCTCCTCTCTGACGAAGGGCGCCTGCCTTCGTCTTCACCTCCCCCAACGCGGTGTTATTCTTAGCAAGAATTTCGCCACTACGGCCCGGATTCCATTCGGCCGTTTCTTCGGCTGGGGGAGTTGGGAGAGCAGGAAGAGAAGCGGGAAAAGGCGTTGAGGGAAAAAAACGACGGGAGAGAGATACGCATGACATTTGGACAAAGCCTTGTCCACGCGGAATTATTTTTCCTTCTCTCGCTCTTGGCCCATCCCTCTGTTCCTCTGTTAGCCCTAACCTAGCGCAACCGAAGATTTTCTTTCCATTTCTTTTTCTCACCCTACCGCGATTGTGATGACTGGAGGCAATTCATCCGTTAAGGTACCGAACGTTGTCGTTTCTATTAATTTGTGCGGCAGAACCCGGGTGTTTCCTTCGAAATTTCCCTTGTTTCTTGGGCAGATATGTTTACAAGGCACCTAATGATTTTCCTACGTTCTAAATAAGATTGTATTTTAGGTTCCGATTGTTCGCAGCTTGATACCTATTGATCTTTTTTAGTTTTCCCAGCCGTCCCAACTTTACTGGGCATGAATATGGTCCTGCTAGGATATGGTTGTTTTTTAGACGTGCAAAAAATGTGTTCATGTTGGAATGATTTTTATTTAATCATTGGAACTTCAACCCTCAATCACGCTGAATGACCTAGAAGTAACATATACGAGAGCTTATTTTTGTCTCTGATTAGGTTTCTTTATGTCTATATGCCCTCTAGACATTAATTGTACACTTTGGCAACGAAAATATCTCTCATTCGTAACTTTTAGCTCCTGACTCTTCCACGAGTGGGGTAACATGAATGAAATGAAATGCACATAGTGGACGAAAAAATCGGTGTAGGTGTTAACTTCTGCTGGGGAATGGAGAAAAAAGATGATGTTTTTAATGGTAGGAGGGAGAAACCAAGTAGTATTAAGTCATTCTAAATATACGGAAATGGTTCTTTCAATTTTCGGTGTCATTGCCTTAACGTTGTCTTGCCGAGTTTACGGGTTTGCGTCCATTTTTTTGGTTCACTTTCTCGTGGATGGAAACATATTATTAGAAGAGCCCTGTTATTATTTGCCTAGGTATTTACTTAGCCCATCCCTTATTGACCTTATCACAGTATCCTCCTACTAATATTTTTCGATTTATGTTTTCTCATTTCTGGCTTGACGGAATATGTAAGAAATAGACTCTAACCTCTAATTCTGTTTGATATTTAAAGAATTCATCCGCAGGTGTGGGCGATTCAAAATTATTTTCTTACTGACCTGTATCATTTCGGTAAGGCAATGGTCTTATTTGTGCAAAATCCTAGTTTAGTTTTTTACTGCCTGCTGTCGCGATGCTAGAGTAGTGTGCTCGCCTTAACTTTCAAGTCTCGGGCATCGCAGGCCATATTTCTATTGCGAACCGCATTGATCTACTCTATTGTTCGTTTGTTATCCCGGAATCGTATCCTTACTAAGTAACATTAGCCCGAACAAGTCCTCAGGTCCTGATGAAATTCCAGCTCGTGTTTATTAAGAATTAGCTCTCGAAATGGCTCCGTATCTTAAAGTAATATTTAACAAATCCCTCGAAGAACACGCGGTTCCCAAAGACTGGAAGATAGCAAACGTGACCCCAATTTATAAAAGCGGAGATAGGGAACAGCCATGTAATTATAGACCAATATCATTAACGTCACTATCATGTAAAATTATAGAGCATATAATAGTTACATCAATAATAGGACACCTCGACAGCCAGGATTTATTAATAACAAACCAGCATGGGTTCAGAAAAGGATGGTCTTGCGAAACTCAATTAGGTCTTTTTGTTCACGATATTTTAGTTTCCGGAGAAGGTAACGTACAGGTAGATGCAGCGTTTCTTGACTTTAGAAAAGCTTTTGACAAGGTTCCCCGCTGTAAGTTACTCGCGAAGTTAGCATCATACGGAATAGACAGTAATATAGTAGGCTGGATAGGAGACTTATTACATGAACGCGTTCAAAGGGTGGTATTAGACGGTCTCAGCTCAGGCGAAGTAAAAGTTACATCGGGTGTTCCCCAGGGAAGCGTGATAGGCCCAATTTTATTTCTTCTGTACGTAAACGACTTGAATAGTGTAGTAAAAAATAGCAAGTTCCATCTTTTTGCCGATGATGCAGTAGTGTACAAGGAAATTAGAAATGAAGAGAACAGACAGTGTTTAGCTAAGGATTTAGATGCGATTGAAGATTGGTGTGATAGATGGCAGCTAGAATTAAATTTGAAGAAATGCGCGATTATGAATTTTTGGAAAAAGAATGGCCTTCCCCGGAATAATTATAGCATCAAAGAAAACAAAATATGTAACGTAGAATCAATTAAATACTTAGGCGTCACCATCAGTGAAGACATGTCATGGGGGAATCACATCAGGGAAATAACTAGTGTATCAAACCGTAGATTAGGATTCGTAAAAAGGGTTCTAGGCAAATGCGATGAGAGAGTCCGAGAAAGAAGCTATTTTACACTTGTCAGACCTCATTTAGAATATGCCGCTAGTATATGGGATCCGTACGAGGAAGGTATGATAAAAGAATTAGAGCGCGTGCAAAGGAGATCTGCTAGGTTTGTCAAATGTCGTTATGATAATTGTATTAGTGTTACGAGTTTAATAGAAGAACTAGGATGGGAATTACTATCAGAACGCAGGTTAAATTTAGGTTAAACCTTTTAAGTAAATTCGAAACCGATTTTTTCACAGATGACGTTAGATATATATTAAGAACCCCTGCGTATTATGCTAGGTTTGACCATATTAACAAAATTAGAGAGATAGATTGTCGTACCGATAGATTTAAAATGTCATTTTTCCCGCGTACCATAAGAGAAAACAATAGGCAACGTAGCAAAAGGGATAGGTAGGTGAAACAGTTAGAATAGTCTGTAGTGCATGATGCATGTAATAACTACCAATAATCCCTTTCTTATTATGTAGATTTTAACCTGTACTATACCGTAGTAACTAATATCCTATTGTAATAACTACTACAATTACTTGCAATAACTAATAATCTACTGTAGTAACTAATAAACTATGACCCTATTTTCTAGCATGTCTACATTATATATCCTACTTACATGGCGGTGGTGCATGTTTGGTGATCTTCACCCCCTGCCACACACCCTTGTGGTGGCTCGCAGGGTATTACGTAGATGTAGATGTAGATGTTTGTGTCTTACCGGCCTACGCTGAGTTTTTTTTCCGTCCCAAACTCACGGCTTTGTAGGACTGAAACTGGTCTATAAAATGCTTTTATCTCCGTCTTTTACTCTATCAATGTTATCCAATTTAACGCAGTCATACCATACGCTTGGATGATTGTTTATAGCGAACCGTGCATTCTTCGACGCGAATGAACTATAGTATAATGCCTAAATTTATAATTTTATTTTTCTGCGAAATAAAACTTTAATCTCTTGGCTTTATCGCCTTAAGGTTAAATTGCATGATAAACTTCTGTCATTTGTTCGTAATATGTGGTTTTGGATGAAAGAAATACATACTTACAATGGACCCTTTTATGGAAAATTAGATCCATTATACCATTTTTTTAGATTCATTATGTTTATCATCTCGTGTTTTCCTCGAACATCATTTAAGTGAGTATACCTATACATTCCGCACTCCGCCAATTTTCCTCACGTAGGTGAACTTCAAGAATAGGCCTTGAGCCTCTGTGCCTCCGTGGTCCACGTTCATACTTGCAGTTGTTGCTGCTCATTGTGCTATATTTTTTCAACGGTCCGAAATAACTGTGCGTGTTCATATCTACCTCCGTGGAGTGATGATTGGATCCAATATTCGTCGAATACAGTTGGAATGCTTACGTGTGAGCTCCTCACTTTGGACCAACTGACCATTCTGCTCTCCCCTCTCCTGTGATTCTTCGCCTAATCTTCGCATCTCGTCATTCCTCTCCGATTCAGTCTATTCCTCACCTCGACGTAGTTAACCGAAACGATGGAGTTGGATGCACGAGGTGTTGCCCCCTCTCGAATAGAGTTGCTTCCATCCACCATAAGCATACCCCCGCCAACGGCCTCACCCTGCATTGCCTCCCACCAACCTCCCCATTGCCTTCCGTCACCCGTTTACCCCCCCCTCCTCTCAACTCCCCCATCTCTCTCTCTCTGTTAGTTTTCCACCCCTCCCAATCCCTCCTTCCAGACCACCCAGTCCTTGCGCGTCCCCCCCCTCGCCTTTCCCCACCATCTCTCTCCTTTCAACCTTCATCCGCCCTTCCCTCCCTCCCCTTTCGTCCACTTCACTCTACACCTCCTCCTCCCTCCCCTCTTCCTCCTCCCACCTCTTCCTCCAAAATCCCAGCCGATCTCCCTTTCTCAACCGCCTCTCTTTTCCTCTTCCACCCTCACTCTCTTCTCTCCCTCCTTCCCCCCCCCACCCACCCCCCACATGCCCTAAAACCAGCCACTCTTGCCCGCCATCAACTGCCTATGACCCCCCCTCCTCCCACTTCACCGAGCCCACCACTCTTTCCTATTCCCCCCCCCCCACCAACCCTCCGTCCCCTCCACACACTTTCTCACTTGCAAGAGATAGCTCCCCGTCCCTACCCCTCCCTCTCCCACCCCATTTTTACGTCCCACCGCCCCCCTCCCCAGAATGGGTTCCGCATTTCCCCTCCCCATCCAACCCGTTCCATACCCCCTCCTGGCTTACCCCCGCACCCCCCCCTTACCCGTTACCACCCTTACCTCGCCTCCCCAGCATTGCGGCGACTCTCCTCTCTCTCCCCCCCTTCCCGCCGTCTCCTCCTCATTTCGAGCCCTTCTCCCCTTTCATCCGAGTCCCTCTTGCCTCCTCCTCCTTCTCTCTCTCTCTTCGCCCTCCCTCTGTCCCTCTCCCTCCAGGATCGACCCATTCCTCGCGAAGGGGAAGGAGCGGAGTGGGCCGTGGCATGGTAGGGGAGGGGGGATTGGTGTCGGGTGGGAGGGAGAGGGAGGGGTCAGGTTTTGAGGGACTCGGGAGGTGCCGCCCCCTGCCTACTACTCCCACGTCCCATCCATGCCCCCAGGGATCTCTCATGCGCGCACCTCTCTTCAACTTCTCCTCCCCAAGCCATGGCGCCCATCGTCATCCCGGTCCATCGCCTTCCTCTTATCAGTTCCGCCGATGCCTTCGATAAAAAAAATCGGGCAGGAGTGCAAGGGCGCACATTCTGATGTCATACCTACTTGGCGAGCGGTTAACATTCTCTCATTCCTGTTTTCCTACTGAATCTTCGTCTCGGAAGAGAAGCGGTTGAGCTCACACTAATTTTTATTTTAGCGTTTAATCCTTTAGAGTAGGGATCGGGCAAGTTGGACGTGCCAGATATTTCGTCGGCTACGACATGGAAATTTCGGCTCATTACTCAAAGGCAGCTGTTGTCTCCCTGAATGTCTTGATCATTTGGTCTTAACATAGGACGTGCCCAGTCATAGTCAAACTTTCGTGACGTATCTACTGGTGAAATGGGTTGTTTTTTACCAATAGCATTTTGGTAGGCTTGCAAACTTCAGTGAGAGACCAACCGTGGCTCCAGATAATTTAATTTAATGGAAATATTTGGGGGGGGCAATTGTGCTCCTCGAATTTCTCTCATCCGTTTAAATAATATGTGATCCTCTTTTTTTAGATGTGGAATCTGGTTCTTAATGACCTAAAAACGATTAAATGCGGAACAATGGGTTTGAATGCACCATGCTGACAAATTATTATCTCTCATGCGTTGCAGTTGAAGAAGTTGTTGGACTCAGTGACTGTTCTTCATGAGCGGAAGTCAGATAAATTTTTGTTGAAATGTCGAATTGTACCGTAATTTTGTTATTCCTGTGTAGCAATAAGGAATGCATTCATTAAAAATTGCAAATTAATGCATTGATGCATATTTGATTAAAAAACTGTCATTAATGAAAAGGGGTAAGCGCCTTGCGGGCAAAACGCCCTTCGAATTCGATGTTGCTTGAGGCTTTTTTTGTTATCTACCAACTATACAGGAAGCAAATCGTTACAATGCGAATGAGAGACGAAAGTCAGGTAGAAGCGAAAATTAACAAAGGAGTAAGACAAGAATGTAGCCTCTGACCAGCACTGTTCAACATATACTTGGAAGAGGCCATAAGATAATTCTCTTTGTAGAAGTCACCCTGAGACGAGAGAAATTAGAGCTTGTGGATTCCTTCACCTATCTCGGAAATACTATCGCGTAGGACGGGAGAAGTACAACGGATAGAAAGCGGAGAAGAGCCCAAGCTAAGGGGGCTTTCATGGGGAAATGGACTACTATTGTGCTCAAAGAAGATATTACTACAAACCAGGAAACAGTGTGTGAAAACATTCGTGTGGAGCGTAGCACGCTATGGATCGGAAACAAGGACAAAATAAGGTAGGACTACTACCCTGGTAACACTATATGAAAACATTTGAGTGGAGCGGGGCTTTCAATGGATCGAAAGCATGGACCATCGGAAAAGCTGATCAGAACAGACTGGAAGCTTCGAAACTTGGTGCTGGAGCCGGATGCTGAAGATAAAATGGACGGACAAAATAAGAAATGATGAAGCGTACAGGAGAGTAGAAGAGGAAATGACCATACGGAACACCATATAGAAAAGAACTAGATGGAGTGGACACACCCTGTGACACAATGGGTTTGTGAAGAACATAGTTGAAGGCAAAATAGAGGGAAAAGTCCCCAGAGGAAGACCGAGGAATATGTTCATGGACCAAATAAAGAGGAAAGAACATAGGAAGAGATACCAGGGGGTAATGAAACTAGCATTAGATAGGGTAGGGTGGTGGGCTGCAGTCTTAGGATTGAACAACCAATGATGATAATGAAGGTTTAGAAAGGTATTGTTGGAGAGGAATGTTAAGTGTGGAATTTACTAAGAGATTTTTCTTTTTCGTCATGTCTGCGGTAACCTTCCACTTAGTTACGCATTCAACCATTAATTTTATTCGTATTGTTGGAGTTGGCCTGATGCAGTCTGAGAGGAATCGATTTTACATCCGGTGTGGTAGAGGGTTGTGGGATAGAGTGGATTCTGCCGTTGGTCCCCAACTTGGACTTTTTGGGATTCCTGTGTCGAGTATGACCAATTGATGTGGTCATTGGTCTTCGAGGGGCAATACCCCAGCCCCACCCTCGAGGTTGCCTGTACGGTATTTCACTGATGTATGTTCCAGGCCATATCAAAATACGCGGTTGAGTATTTAAAAATGCCTTTATATGAGTAAAGACAGCTAAATATATTCGTCACTGCACAGTCGCGGGTAAAAAATTGGTTGCGAGATGGAAATTAAGAACAAAGAAATATAAAATGCCTCGGATAAATAGTATACACCTGCCTCTCCGTGAAAGCATGAATATTCGTAGTCGGAAATGGGGTGTAGTTTTACGTGATATGATCAGGTAGAGCAACGTTTAAATAATGTTTCTATTGTATTAAAATGCACCCAGGTAAGTAGCCCCATGGACATTGTGGCAAATATGCGCTTAAAAGAGTCAGTATTTGGAATAAGCGCTAAGGGTTGCCATCCTTGATGTAGGAACAGCATATTCGAGTACACATACTAGTGAATGGAACTATCTTGACTGAAATAAACTAAAATGTGAAACTGACCTAACGATTTTACAATTTATTTTTGCCCAATTGATGTTCTATGTAGTATATCTCCTTCGCGGGTGATCTTGAAGATCTATTTGCGTGGATATTAACTCGTAATCCATCAGAAGTGATCAAAATATAGTGATAAATGTGTTATGTTTATCGAATTATCATAAATCTAAATCGGTGTAATACTTACGCGTCAATCACTTTTACAGCTGTCGTGAATTATGCTGATTACTTTAGACATTAATGTGGAACATCGCATTATTTTGCGTGTGATACCAACCGGAGCATTCTTCATGTTTTAGGGTCACACGTTAAAGATTGATCTACACTTAATTTAGCATTGTGAATGTTGCGTTTATCTTTTATTCTCAAGAACGAGGAATATTCTCATATCAGCCCTCTTTTTCCCGTCTTATTGTGCATCCGCATTGGGTGTTCGATACATCTCCGACTTCCTTCCTCTTTAATTCGATTATACAGCCAACTGTGCGCCTGTTTACTGCTACGCTCAATGCTCTCCTTCTCCCGACCCCTGCTCTCACGTTTACCATTCTCTGTAACCTATAAATTTTAACCGTGCGATTTCTATACCTTCCGAATGTCAAGGTCGTTTGTTCTTCAAATTATTTTTCAGAGTGATTCTTTTTCTTTTAGGCCCGCGGGTTTTTCTGCAGTTCGATTCTTGTGTGGCTTCCCAGCCGTGTAATGAGGCATAGCATTTTTTTCACGTCTATACCCACGACATTCCGAGGAACCCCCCTCCAGGATGTGTGGCACGAGTCATCGATTCATGTGGCGTTTATTTCCACCATCACAATCACTTTTAATGCACTTTGATAAACATGTAGTAACTCTAGTAAACTGTACACCTTCAGACGTTACTTCGCGGAAGTATTTCATATTTGAATCCATATTGAACATAATCCTTGTACTTTTCCACAGATATTTATTAACAGTTAAACGTAATACGCGTTTTGCAGCTAGCTGCATCTTCAGGTACAATTTTTTTATCGGCAATTGTTACAACGTGTAGCACGTTTAACTGATAATAAATAACTGTGGAAAAGTATATACAAGGATTATTTTCGATATGGATTCGAATTTAGTAACTCTGTTCTTTTTCACTCTTGAGCACCGGTTGCTTCAAGTCTTTGTCAAAATATAATTCATGGCCATATACATCTCTCTGAATGGCTTCCCATCCCGTCAACAAGGCGTGTTTTTCCCCGTTGGTATTTTTTCGGGCAGGAAATACTCATAGGATTCTGCGTGAAATGGATTGATGACCGATATCGATGGGCGTGTCGAGGGTGATGTTGGGGTTCCTCTTGGGAAGGGTTGATGCCGGAGGGCGTTGCTCCTTCGGAAGCGAGAGACTGGGCGTCTAAGGGAAGGACCGGGGAGAGGAGCGAAGATTGTTGTGTGTGTGAGTGTGCGAGAAGCCTTTAAAAACTCGGGCGACTCTCGAAAAAGGCGCGCGGGCGGGGTGCAAGCAGCTCATTGATGATGTCGGCGGCGGCGCAGGAGTGGGGACGCTCGTGCGTGCGTGCAGCAAGGTCCCCCGTGCATCCAGCCTCATTTCAACTCAGCCGCGTCCCTTTTTCGCACCTGCTCCCCCCGCGTCCCTTTTATTCTCTTCGCCCACCCTTAGCGCTTTTCCCCTCTCGCAGCTAGCGCCCTCCCTTCCGACATCCTCACACCTCTCCTCCAATGTCTTTTAATCCGGTCATAATGGACACGTGCCATAGCCGCTTGTTTTGGAAGTCGGGGTTTGTTTTTTTTCTGGCCTTACGTCGCCGGCGTATGCTCGGAAAGGACGCCGGTGTTCGAAAGGAAAAAAAAATGCCGAGGAAGAGTTTTTGCGCTGATTTTCACCTGCAAACTTGGCGAGGTTTTCTTCAGAAATCAGAAAACTTCGTATTGTCTATACTTTCTCCCGTTCTTTCCTTGGCCCTCAAACGGTGTTTCCTCCGAGTCAAGGAGACATGCGGATTGTGAGTCGGCTTTACTCTTTTCTTACGTGGATAAAATTCAGTTTTGTTTAAGGGTGTTATTTTTCGATTAGAGCTCCTGTAAGCTATCGAAAAACTTTATATAGTAGAAATTCTATTCAACTACCCATACGCTATAGACTTAAGCGCATACTTTTACTCTACAAATAATTTTTTTCTGTGGAAAAATTGATATTCTGCTCGAGGTCTTTGCACCTTATCTTTGTTCTACCCTATAATTCAGCTACTTTTTAAGAGTCTAATTTGTGGACCTATTGAAGCTCTGTGAGTAGTGACGGCATCTTGTATAATGTTGTTTAACCGTGTGATGCCTTTGGGCACGCCTATTTAAAGCCATGCTTGTTAAATTTTATATTTTGATCATTTAAGGAATCCCCAGGCGGTGAAAATCCCCCTTCCACCCTCTCTACTCCCTCTTTTGGATTGATATTTTACGTCTGATCGTCTTCCGGAAAAAGATAACGTCAGGGTGCACCATTGTCGTGTGTAGTATAAAAAATGGAGCTATCACCAGGAGTCATCGTTGCATAGGACTGCCGTATTATTATCCCATTATTTCACCGAGTTACATCATGCGGATGTAACAGATTTCAAGAAGTGTTTCAAACAATATGACCAGGAGTGTGTTACGGTGGTCAGGGTCGTAGAGTTTCTATTAGTTTCGGGGTAGTGCCACCTGCCTTTGTCCGCGTACTTGGAGAGTCTTTGTTATGGTAACAAGTGTCTTGAATGTTTTTAATAGTCAGTGAAATCTTGCTTTGCTCACTTTAGCATTCGAATTTGGTTCTTCTTCTCCTTTCAATCTGTGAATCATTTCTTAGCTCTCATTAGGGTCTCGGTCCCTCGGCATTACCGCAAAGAATAATTCGTATCATCCTGTACTTAATGGTTATATATAGACTTTTTACGAATACCGCCGCTGAAAATTCAATCGAGAGACATTTCGTTTACATCTACGTAGTACTGTGCTAGCCGCCGCGAGGGTATGTGACATGTGATGTTTCCAAAATAAACAAACTATACTCTTTCCAGTTCAAGGTCGTCCCCGCTCACCTCCCTGGCCTGAAAGTAAAGACCTAATTGCTATCTGAAGAACCATGCAAGACTTGACGATGGGCTAGGAAAGTACTACATATAGCTAACCTTACGTACACTCCCCAAGCTATGATAAAAAAGTGGTACTAATTCATGTGGGACTTGATTTCATGCGGGGTTAGGTGTTAACAGTGGTGTACCTAGGGTACCTGGCGCCTCCCTAACCCCACTTTTACCTTTATTCCCAATTTTTTTTTATTTTTGACCTTACTGTATGTTCACTGCATGTTCAAGTTGGATATGCGGATTACATTATTCTTTTAAGATTTATCCTATCTTGGGCGAGAGGAGGGGGAGATCGCGCTGCCCTGGAGGGGGCGGTCCCGGCACCCGTTAGGTACACTTCATGGGGTTAGTAATATTGGTACACATTTTTTGACCTAATCAACAAATTTAATCTGCGTAGTAAGGTTAGTCATTTCTTTTACACTCTCCATCGCAACTATGATCATACTCATTATCCCAATTCTATAAATTTTGAGCTGCATTCATGGAATGGAAGTTGAGAACTTTTTTCATCGGCCCACTATACTGTCTCATGCCTGGGCATCGTATAGTGGTAGTCACCCAAAGTAAACTGTGGAGAAAATTGTATGTTTGTCACCGCGTAACCTTTAATAATAAAAATAAATCTTTATTCCACTATCTGTGACACAAATTAAACAATATTTCAAATTTACATACGCCTTATGGAGTGACCGATCGCTAAAGATCGGTGGAGCAAGGTGGAATGTGTGGAATAAGGTGGTGGAGATGTGGTAGTGGTTATTTTGTTTGTGAGTGAGGAATATGAATCGATTCCAGGCGCTGGTCCCCTTTCATCACTTGGGAAGCCGCCCGCATTGCCAGTTGTGCTGCCTCGCGATCTCCTCGACCGAGTGAAAGAGAGACAGACGTCCACGGCCTCGAGCGCAGGAGAACGGATACACTCCGCCCGCATGTCGTCCGCCTAGGAGATAGGCAATCCCTTGGAGTCTCATGATGCTCGGCGAGCCTTCCAACTCGACCGACTAGCTGCCGCTCTGACACCACGAAAGACGACGGCCTTGGGAAGCGAGGTCCCAGGTGAGGAACCCCTTCGGTTTGGAGGGGAGCGGGAGAGAGGCGGGGAGGGGAGGGAGCCACGGTGAGTGAGCCACGCAAGCACATGTGCTTTTCTCTCTCTCAGCTCCTATACTTCGCCCATCCTCATAGCTTAGCTTTCATCACGTGTATACTGTTGTTTTCGCTGAGGATATTTATTTCATCATTCAACGTAGGAATTAATGATGGACTACCTCTCCATGCTGTTGTCAAATACGAAAACTTTTTCGTTGCGATTAAGGTTTATACATGGGTGGGCGATGGAAAGTTACTGTTTCAATAGGCACTTTTGACAATGGGCTAAAAGTGTCGTACGAGATACACTAATCTCCGAGGGTTCAACAATATCTTTGTATCGTCCTCCCTTTTTGAGGTCAATGTTTTTTTCGCGAAACTCTCTGATCTAGAGCATCTACGTAATAGCCTTCAAACCACCTCAAGGGTGTGTGGTGGAGGGTAAGTTATCACCTACATGCACGTACTAAGGCATACCCTAATGTAGGTTAATAAAACTACAACTGTTAATGCATTAGCTATTCCTCTGAGGAATTTGTTTGGCTTTCAAGCACTAAAGTATATTATCCTAGCAAGAGAAACTATTTATGTAAAGCGAACACATAAATGCAATGAAATGCAAAGTTATACAGGAAACGTGCAGGATATGCTATTTGTACTCCGTAGCTGATTTAAGGAGAGGAATTGGGAAGCAAATTGTCTACTTCCTATTGACAAAGCTAACTAGAAGTCTTATAGGCAGCTGTAATGGTCTCTTAACGATTGTGGAAAAATTGGCATTTTAAATCTGTCTGTTCTATACTCTCATTCATAATTTTATTCTCATGATCTAATCTACCCTTGTATTTCGGGTTTCGGAAAATGTTATTGACGTCGTCAGGTACTAGTTCACTTTGGAGCTTAAATAAAAGATTAAATCAAGATCATATTCCAATTTCTGGAGGTGATTCCCATCCCATTGTTGCATAAGGTTAGTTACACTAGTGAAATAATCATAGCGGCCTTTTCGTTTCTCGCTTATCTCTGCTTTACGTTTTTTTAGTTTGGCTTTGAACCCTTCCTCATAAGGATACGCAATTCTGGCCAGGCATTTCAGGTGGAGTCTGAAGAGAGTGAAGTTTCTGATTTTCTTAAATTAATCGTGGTATTTTCCTATTAATATTTTAACAAATCTCAGTTAACGAGTAGGTTGAACATATTCCCATCTCGAATGAGGGAGTCTTCGATATGTGTTAATCTATACCGGTCGGATCTCAACGGTTGCTACTGTATGAAATCTTCCTCTTGTGTTTACTAGTTTTGTGTCTCAGTTTCCTTTCCCGCCCACCCAATACACTATTTCCATCATGGGCTACTCAATATGCTACATTATATGCTATTTCAGTAGTGGTTTTGTTGTTATAGCACAGAATTCAGTTATCGTTATTAGTTCTTGACTTTAGAAAAGCGTTTGACAAGGTTCCCCACTGTAAGTTACTCGCGAAGTTAGCATCATACGGGATAGACAGTAATATAGTAGGCTGGAGAGGAGACTTCTTACATGAACGCGTTCAAAGGGTGTATTAGATGGTGTCAACTCAGACGAAGTAAAAGTTACATCGGGTGTTCCCCAGGGAAGCGTGATAGGCCCAATTTTATTTCTTCTCTACGTAAATGACTTGAATACAGTAGTAAAAAATAGCAAGCTTCGTCTTTTTGCCGATGATGCAGTAGTGTATAATGAAATTAGAAATTAAGAGGACAGTCAGTGTTTAGCTAAGGATTTAGATGCAATTGATGATTGGTGTGATAGTTTGCAGCTAGAATTAAATTTGAAGAAATGCGGGATAATGAACTTTTGGAAAAAGAATGGCTTTCCCCGGAATAATTATTGCATCAAAGAAAAGAAAATATCTAACGTAGAATCTATTAAATACTTAGGCGTCACCATCACTGAAGACATGTCATGGGGGAAACACATCAGGGAAATAACTAGTGTATCAAACCGTAGATTAGGATTCGTAAAAAGGGTTCTAGGCAAATGCGATGAAATAATACGAGAAAGAAGCTATTTTACACTGGTCAGACCTTATTTAGAATATGCCGCTAGTGTATGGGATCCGTACGAGGAAGGTTTGATAAAAGAATTAGAGCGTGTGCAAAGGAGATCCGCTAGATTTATTAAAGGCCGTCACGATAATTGTATAAGTGTTACGAATTTAATAGAAGAACTAGGATGGGAATTACTATCAGGACGCAGGTTAAAATTTAGCTTACACCTTTTAAGTAAATTCGAAACCGATTTTTTCACAGATGACGTTAGATATATATTAAGAACTCCTGCGTATTATGCTAGGTTTGATTAAATTAACAAGATTAGAGAGATAGATTGTCATACCGATAGATTTAAAATGTCATTTTTCCCGCGTCCCATAAGAGAGAACAATAGGCAGCGTAGCAAAGGGATAGGTAGGTGAAATATAGTTAGAGTAGTCTGTAGTGAATGATGCAGGTAATAAAAACCAATTATCCCTTTCTTATTATGTAGATACTAACCATCTAGCTGCATGTGGCCGTATTATGTAGCATGTCTCCATTAAATACCCTAGTTGCATGTCAATAGTACATGTTTGGTGATCTTCACCCCCTGCCACACACCCTCGTGGTGGCTCGCAGGGTATTGCGTAGATGTAGATGTATGTCTTACGTAGTGAATGTGCTGAGAGCAAATTGAGTTCAACCGTTTTTTTCATAAGGCTGAATTATCACTTTTTATTTTTACTGAATTATCACGGATTATCACTTTTTGTCTGTGGCAGATGATTTGGTTTACTGAATCAATTATGACTCTAAATATAGTGAACACTTAGCAATAAAATAACTTATGACAACAACCTGGCAAAAAGTGATGCTCAGTCGTCCAGGTATCGAATATCTTTCGGGATCCACAAATGAAAAAACGACTTCGTTTTCTTCCACTGATTTATTTTTTTGGTACAACATGTTTCGACACATAGAGGTCATTTTCAGGTACTTGAAAATGACCTCTATGTGTCGAAACATGTTGTACCAAAAAAATAAATCAGTGGAAGAAAACGAAGTCGTTTTTTCATGTGTGAATATCAACTTCCACATAGTTGAGCCTGATACCATTGAACGTATCTTTCGGGATATATATTGCATTGCTCCTTTTCGTACTTCCGCGCTATGATTACTTCAGGGTTTCGGTAGACATCTAAAAGAGTCATTTAGACAGGAAATGACTCGCTGTTTGCTACCGTTATAGCGTAATTTTGTGTTTTGTTTTGTTTCTCTATTTTATGTTTATTCTTTGCCAAATAGGAAATAATTATTGGACAACTGATACCTTTTTCGTATTTATTTTTTTGCAAAAGCAAGTAGCTGTGACTGATCGAGATATCTCTCGGATCCTGTAAAATCCTGTTGTTGCCGTAAAATTGTAGGGTCCAGCTGTAGGCTCAAGTATATAAAATGTTTCAATTTCCTAACTGGGTTTTCTGGGTGATATCGCTCGAAAAATATCTGTCATCTGAGGTAAAGCACCGTGAACTTTTAATTGATTAACAAGTGAACACAGAGAAATGCAGCATGATAATTTTCTTACCCAACTTAGTGGAGAACTGATTGGCTTTTACTGGTTCATTGTGTCTACTGATTCAATTAGACTAGTATCTTCTTGGTCTGATCTTTTATGTGTATAGAGTGAACATGACAATTCACCCTCCTTAATCATTACCCGGCTTTCCGGAAACCTGATTGGCTCTGCTAATTATTTTATTTTCCATTGCAAATTCTCATCTTGATGCTTGATTTGTTGTGTAAAATGAAACATCTCCAGGTTGTAAATATGGTCACTTCCTGACTGTAGGTACCTATAAGCTAGTAGGTTATAAATGCCTTTAATTATTAGATAGGGAGTTACGACCGATTTTATCGGACGTCGGTAAATGTTTACCAAGTCGTGGGAAACATAATTATTGGCAGGTTGGTGCCCTGTCATTTTATTTGCTTTCTTTTTCTGCTGGAGGTATTTCCTATCATGGGATATTTCATGCTCGCTCGATGAACGGTGCTGAAGACGAGACTCTCCCTTCTTGTGAGATGACCCATGGGCGACCTTTCGATGACTGACTCAGGCATGCCCTCCGGGTATCTAGTCATTGCATTTCCTCTTACTTGTTTTTGCACGGCTAAATGTTGTGACGTCTTTTTGGAATCACGACCAGCGCTCCAATGACCGTCGTTTCCTCTAGTTCGAATGGAGGGCTAAAAGTATATGTTAATTTGCTCAATGGATGTTTGAAGACTACTATTTTGATTAATAGTTGTCTCCTAGACTTTTGTTTACTTTACATTTGGGAGAGATTGATAGTCTCCCGAATAGTGCTGATAGACATATTCTCCTTCTGTAGTTTCATAGTCAAGAGAATTTGCAATTACGTGAGGATTTTAGGCCTAAAGGATATCTCGAATTTGAATTCGATATGCCTTTTTGTCTAAGCGAAATTTACGATAATCTCCGAAATTTTAGGGTTTTCGATGCCGCCTATTTATGGGAAAAAACAGTTGTGCTGACCACAGGTTTAATTTGCGGATTGATTTTTATTCAGTCCATGTGAAGCCCTCGTTATAATTTTGATTTGATTGCCATATTCCTATTTCCAGGTCTCAATGTTTCATTCGTGCCTCCGTTCTCATTAGCCAATCCAATTCTTTTCAGACTTCGCATGTGGATAAATATTCTCAGAATTTCATCTGTTGTTAAAAGCTTTCCTCATGTATATACTTTTGACACATGTAACCAAGCCCTCCTGCAGTCATTCAAAGATGACGAGTGGAAGATAATGTATTTCTAATTGTGGTACGGTCCAATTTCATATGTCGCGTGCGAGGCGCACGTGGCGTGCCTTCCGCAGACATCTTTAGCATGTAAATTCCGTCCATGGTGCTGGAGATTAAGCGTGATGGATTAGCGCGGACGTGTTTGGAATGCCTGAGCCTGTGGAAAACGATCACAATAATTTGCCTGAGGAAACGGCATGCTATAATAAAAACTGATCTTTTCCTCCAACTCGGGCGACGGCGCGAGGTAAGGTTTTTCGGAGTCTCGCACGCCGTGTGAGGAAGAGTGGAGGGAGGAGCGGAATGTGCAAGGAAAAGAGGAAGAGAACTGTGACGAAGATCAGTGACGTGCTCGCCGTGACGGCAAATCATGTTATTTCGCCGGAAATACGCATCGCCGACTTTCCTGACGACAATCCTGATAATTCGTCATTTTTTACCCAATGTTTTGATTTCTTCGCTTCTTTCGTCGGTATGCACGTTCACGGAAATCGAGAGTACGTCAAGTTCGGGGACATTGCGAGAGTGAGAGTGTTCGCCTTGGAAGCGAGAAGAGAGAGAGTGGGTTGGTTGGGATGTGGCGGGGCGGGAGGATGCCCTGCGACCGAAAATCAATGCACCGCCCTCCCTCCCGGCCATCACACGCACTCCCCACGTTCTCCAACTCCCACCACCCTGTATCCCTCAAGTCTCTAACCAAACCCTCTCCCTCCACACCCAACTCCCCTCCCCCCCACATGGAAGGAAGGTCCTCAGCTTACCGCCTCCTCTTCCCCTCCCTCTCCCCCCCATTTCTCCTCCCAACAACGCCTCTACCCCCCTCTCACTTGTCTCTTCCCCTCCTAGCCTCCTGCTAGCCTCCCTCCCAACCCCTCACTCTTGCTCCCCCACCTAGCCTCACTCCCCTCCGCACACCCGGTCTTCGTCCCCCCTCCTACCCGGTCCTCCCCCTTCCTCCACCCCCTCCGTTGTCCCACCTCCTACACCCTCTTCTCCCCCTCTCTAGCCTCCACCCGCCGGGAGACCTCCTCGCGCTCCCACACTAGCCTCCCACCCGTCCCCTTTTCCTCCTCCCACTCTCTCTCCCCGTTAGCCTCCCACCCATCCCTCACCCCAACCAAGTCCTCCCTCTATCTCCAGGCCTTAGCCTCCCGTCCTTACTTCCACCCACCATTTTACCTACCAGTTCCCGCAATGTTCAGCATTCACAATCCTGTACGTACTTCGATTTCGTCTCTCGCGCATCTCCATGTCCTTCCCCGATGCCGTGAGTAACTTTGATTCGATGCTTGAAAATATGATTGGCATATGGCCTCATTCCACCGCGTTGCCGTATTGTCGTTGTTGGGTATGATCATCGTCGTGACCGCGCGCGTTTTTATGCGTAAGCATTATCCCATTACTTATGCTAAGTATATATTTGGTGGAATCCGAGTGTGCATGGCTCGACATCTCATTAATTCCTCCGGATCGGGAGCCGTCGATCGCTTTGTGCTCTCCTCTCCCCTCCATCCCCCCTGCATTCGGCCCCTTCATTTTGTCTCCATCGTATTCCTCCGGGCGTGACCCGAGAGAGCTCGCTTGGCATCTTCCCTTCACTATCCCATTAGTGTCTGTGTGCCGGCAGATCCACCCGACACACTCCATGGCCGCTGGCATTGAAACGCATGAGCCTCGGCCGTACGTGAGTGCGTAAGCCGCGCGTCGAAGTCAAGGACGGAGAATGTAAACGTTTTTAGCGATAGCTCGCGGCAGGGTGGTGGGGGGAGGAAGGGGGGGGGGGCGAAAACAAATTGCTCGAGCTCTCAGTTCTGTTCGCTATCCGAATCGTGCGTGCGAGAGGATGCTTGAATGCCATGCTACCCTCAATTGCTTGCCAACAAACATTTAATGGTATGCATCGGCATATACTCGAGCAAAATGGTCAAATGGCTCTCTTCCCTGACTAAATGACAAGTCAAATGAAGATTAAATGTATGAATCACCAGTTGAGAAAATCTCTAAGTTTCTTAAGTTGACACAACGGCCTTGAAAAACATGGAAGAGATAGGTAGTTTGAAACGCTATGTTGTCACAGGACTTCAGTCAAATGAAGGAAATAATTACACTCGCTTACGTAGTTGTTTGAAAGGCCTTATAAATTATTCAAAATGGGGAATCACTGCAAAGAAATTAATTTCTAGTCTTCCCCCCTCCTCAAAATTCTGTTTTTGGAGTCGTTTTGACGTTGGGTTTTTTTGTAAGCTATTTGCTTTAACTTATCTGAGAGTTCTATTCGTCTGCAGTCGAACATATGACAGTAAATGGATTGCAAAGCGATCCACCCTGGCTAACGACGGAAAGTGGGTTGAAGGTACCGTTTCAGAGCAGATCCCGGTGACATCTCGGGGAGAATGCGTTCCATATTTTGAATCGACTCTACGCACCTCTCTGCCTTTGCGGCGTGTCGTCGTTCATTCAGCTTGTATATTTCTCTTAGGAGGAATATTTTTTGTGTTTTACCGTGTGTATTTGGTTTCCAGCGATGCGTAAATGAAAATTGGATTCCCGGCTTTCCCGTTATTCCTTGCAACTTATAGAGAAAAGAAGTTGATGAATATTGTTTTCTATATTGCCCCTGTATTATCTATGCCTGTAACCTCTTTATAGCCTTCATGTAGGTTCATTAATCTTTTCGATTCTATTGTCTTGGAATCGATATAAAAATAATGCCACCGGAATGACTGCTCCTCTTTGGGAGATAAATTCTGTAACGTTGGGAGATTCAATTCATCATAAAATCAAATTTCTTTAGCTCATGAAACGTATTTCAGTTGTTCTAGAGAATCGAAAGACGAGCAATGTGTCCAGAAACACGCATAGCCTGATTGCGCTACTTCCTACATAATTACTACTATGTCCCACCATCGGCCCCTTAAGGAGGTAGCGGGGTTGATTCTCCCTGTAATGCCAGTAATACGTGCCCTGCCTCCAAACTCATGCCTTAGCGTCTAACCACGTGGGAAGTATGGTGAGATAGAACGGAGAGGCGACGGATCCACAGTTCCTTGAAGCACGCGCGACCGAGCGCAATGGATGCGTATTCGACGGCTCTGTCCGGAGTGTCGGATATGGCGGCGTGGCGTGCCTCATGTTTTGGGAGGAACGACGAGGTGGAATGGGGCCGTTCCGTTCGCGCCCAGCACAAAAGCATCGCCTTCGGGATTGTCCCAAATTTTAAAGGGAACGTCTGTGGCGGGCCGAACGCTCGCATGATAAGCCCTTCCGGAATTCCTTGGACGGCGCGGAGATGGGGGAATAGAAGTGGGGGAGGGGGGAGAGTTTGGCGGAAGAGAAGGGTCTTCTTGTTTTGGGCGATTTCCTCTCCTTCGCTGCCTTCCTCTCCCCACACGAACTCCCTTGAGTGTTGGGGATTCTTCCTCAGCAATTCCGCAGACAGGCGCCTCGAGGAACTCCTTTGCGATTCCCTGGGACTTTCCTCCGTCCTTGTGATCGTAAAAACTCAATTCGGGGGAGGAGCGTGCGAGGTGTTTTCTCACGCATTCCGCACCCGTTAGAAGCTTTTTTTTCTTCATGATGATCGGATTTTTTCATTTGGTTCCTTCTTCAGCTGGAATCGTGAGTTCTTACTCGTCGCGTGGTTGCTGATCCTCGTCAGTATGCGGTGTGTGTATTCGTTTTTTCCCTCGTTCCTGCTTCACCTCGTTTCTGGATGGAAAATATTTCTCGTCCAGCTGCTGTATATTTCTAGAGAATGACAGGCCTTGCGTGGTGAGGGGTAGATGGCCTAACGGGACCTGGCACTTGCATAGCGAAGGTGTGCAAATGCCGTGTTACGTAGTCGGCGGAGGCGACGCGACATGGATGACCGGTTTGAGTAGTCTGATGGCCACGAGTGCTCATTTATGTTAGAGTTATTTCATCTGCATATTCGTATAACCGTGCAAGCTACCTCATTACATTTCCGATCATAGAGGAACAAAAATTTGTTCTCTCCACGCACAATAAGTCACCATAATAAAACCGGAGCTCCACTTAAAACATACCCATAATAAACTCCACATTTTCACCTCCCAGAACCTCATCCTTTACACCTTTACCCGGCTGGTGTCTTAACACCTCTTGCCACACACCCATGCGGCGGCTCGTAAGGTAATATATATGTATGTAGATGTAGAAGGGTTTGTGGCATTTGTCTCAAAGGGAGCTCGTGCGTCGGTGAGGGGCTCCCGTGGATGAAAAGTTTATAAAAATAGTTGGTTGATAAATCGAGGGCCACGAAGTTCGCATTTGACGGGAGGAAGTTAATTTGATTTAGAGGATATAGATGGATGGATAATATGAATCCTATTGTCCAGTGATTCCCTATCGGTGGAGGGGGAGAACGATGGCGTATATTTATCGGGGTTAATATCGGAATTAGATCGCGTGCAGCGAAGAGGAGCTAGGCTTGTGAAACGATGCTACGATAGGTTTGCTAGTGTGTTTGGTTTGTTAGAAGAATTGGGATGGGAATCGCTATCACAGCGTAGATTAAATTATAGGCTTAACCTCTTAACTAAATTTCAGGAAAATCATTTCTCTGATGACGTAAAAAACGTACTATTAACCCCCTCGTACTACGGCAGATTAGATCGCGCCAATAAACTTAGGGAGCTAGATTGTAGAATCGATAGGTGTAAAATGTCATTTTTTCCGTGCACCATTCGGGACCATAACAGCTGATCGTCGTCATGAATAGTTCGAATTGTGACTCTTTTTCGAATCGAATTGTAAATCTTTCTCTTTATATTCTCTACTTTCTTATTTATGCATGATGTAAATATTGATGCTCTTATTTCTGCATGATATTTTGGATCTGTAGCAGTAGAGTTTGTATCCTTTGCATGTGGAACGATTGACGATAGAATGTTTCTTGGTTATTAGATTTTTAATTGGCGCTTTGCATGTGAGGTACGCGGGTTTCAATGTAATTTCGGTGTTCTATCGTATCATTCATGCATGCCTGGTGAGGAAGCAACCCCTGCCACACACCCTTTGGGTGGCTTACAGGGTATGACGTAGATGTATATAAAATCGGATAATTCTTGCGAAATCGCGTGGAATTTGTTCATGGTATAGAAATAATACCACCTCCTGATGATAATGCAACAACGTTGAAACACGGGTCGGAGGTAAATTTTAATTTTTTGTGGAAAATTGCACGTTGTATGTTTTCATTCACGAGGGCATATGTGATGGTGTGGGCACGCGACATTAGGGACTAGATGGCGTTGCTTTTTTGGTCGGTCATATCTACTGACAAATCGAAGCGGCAATAAAGCTGTTGGCGTTACTGAATGAATTTGTGATCATACTACCCTTTCAACAAAATACTAATTACGTGCTAACGGGTGCTTGTTTTCATTTTACTCTCAACAGATGGTGGAATTTCTGGTGCACTTCCTTCGAATTCTCAATGGTGTTCTTAGCCGAATCTCTTAGTGCTAAAGAAATTTGCGCATTTTGCTCAAAAATTTTTCATTTACTACCAACTTTGTGAATGGTCCCATCCGCAACTGAAACCTGAGAGTTGCCACAAAGTTCGTTTCTGCACTATTTCTCATGTTTTATCTGCGAAATGATAACTGCAATATCATGTTACCGTTTTTGTGATTAACTTAAAAAATTCCCCTGCAACTGATATTATTTTTTAGTTAAATCGTTGGATTCAATAACTCGGGCTCGGGAATTTTAAAACCCGTTGGAATTTAAGCTGGGAATTGAATCGCTCTGTTTTGTACGGAATCGCGCGGAATTGCTGGAAGAGATAGATGGGAAAATGCAGCCGCTTGAGTCAGGTTGCGGTGCGGAGAATAGAATGAGGCATATTGAAGGAAGATACTGTGTCGGTAGAAGGGCAGTAAGAGTTATGAAGACGATAGTTCTGACCTGTGAGCGTGGAAGTAGAGGGCCGTTAATGGGAATGAGGGGGAGTCGGAAGTTTTCGTAGAATAAGGGTCAAAAGAAACGAAGGGGGAGGGAAGGCCATGGAGAATTTTTTCCTTGTAAGAGTCTGGCAGAAGTGGGAGTAAGGGTCGTATTCTGGAGGGGATGTTGAGGGGAGGAGACGAAGGAGAGACTATCTTCCTTGCTGACTGCTTGCAGTGTTGGAGGGAATTTTCTTAAGGCGAGGTAGATGGTGTTTTTAGCCCGTGGATACTGTAATGGGTGGAAACGCTTGCCTGGATGTTTACCCGGTACTGTTTTAATGGGTCCATTGTCGAATTTGAAAGATGTGGCATTTCATGTGCGAGAGAAATGCCCAACGACTCTCTTCGCGAGCCAACGAATTAAGAGTGCATTCATTCCAACAACGAGGGAAATTCTTGGCTCCGGTGGCGGCGGGGTAAAGTCCTCACATGCTAACCCGAGGGTCGCGGGTTCGAGTCCCGCCAGGGTAGAATATTATCTCCCCAGGACATGGGTGTTTGTGTCTCGTACGTTGTTACTGGGCGTTGATATCAGAGTTAGGACTGTCTTGACTGTTAGAAGAATTAGGATGGGAATCGTTATCACAGCGTAGATAAAATTATAGGCTTAACCTTCTAACTAAATTTCAGGAAAATCATTTCTATGACGACGTCAAAAACATAATGTTAACCCCCTCGTACTACGACAGATTAGATCGCGCCAATAAAATTAGAGAGCTAGATTGTAGAACCGATAGGTATAAAATGTAATTTTTTCCACGTACCATTCGGGACCATAACAGCTGATCGTCGTCATGGTTAGTTCGAATTGTGACAATAGGCAGACAGTTAATCTTTCTCTTTATATTCTCCACGTTCTTATTTATGCATGATATTTTGAATATGTAGTAGTAGTATTTGTATCCCCTGCATGTTGTAACGATTGACGATAGAATGTTTCTTGGTTATTAGATTTTTAATTGGCGCTTTGCACGTGTGGTTCGCGGGTTTCAATGTAATTTCGGTTATCTGCCGTATCATTCATGCATGCCTGGTGTGGAAGCACCCCCTGCCACACACCCTTTGGGTGGCTTGCACGGTATGACGTAGATGTACTGTTATCCACCCGATGTAAAATGGCACACTGTGCTGTATTCGGGATAGTGAAGATAAAATAAAATAAATAAAAAAACATTCCGATGGACAGATGCTTGGAAATTCCCATGGCTTAAAAAATGCACCGCTTTTTTCCTTCGTATTTCTTATTGGAATCCATTTTGAACACCATTCTATTTCACAATCATTCTTTTTGGAGGGAGTCACAGCGCAATGATTGCGCATCGTTTGAAGGTCTTCATATTTGTCGTTCGTAATTCGGGGGACTTTACGATGGTGGAGAGTATAATTTATGTCAGTCAGCGATCGATCTTATTTTGGCGAAGAAGATTGGATTGAGCCTGGTATATTGTGTGATATGATCATGTGCTAGAAGGAGAAGCGAAAAGTGAACGAAGGTCGAGGTTGAGTTGGAATGGAATTCTGTGCTCCTTGCTTTAGAATTTTTGGCAGAGAAACATTGGGCATGTTGTGGAAGGGTTATGTTGAGTAGCGGAGTACGAAAAGCAGAAGGTGGAGGTGGAACACACATGAGGGGTTAGTGGACGCGGTGGGTGCAGCGGGTGGAAATCGTGTCCTCCCGGATGGTCGCCTGCCTTGGATTGGGGGATGAAGGGGGGAGGGTGAATAGAAGGGGAAAAGGTGTTCCAGCAGGGTGGGTTTTAGAGGGAGGGTTCTCGTCGAGTATCCCAGGGTTTGGGGGTGGGGTTGCCAGGGAAGAGAGGTTGCTGGGTGGGGTGGGAGGTTCGAGGGGAGGTGCGCGAGTCTCGTTTGGTGGGAGGCTTTGGAAAAAGTTGGAAGGAGGAGGGGGGAGGGAGCGGGGGAGAGTGGGGTTTGGATCGCGAGGGGGAGCTGGAGGGACTCAGTCGAGGGGGTTATGGGTAGGGACGACGGCTGTGAAGGGGGAAGGGGGAGGGCACATAGAAAAGTGGGAGTTTGGAGAGGAGGGAGGATTGGTTTGTCGGGAGGGGGAGGGCAGCGGGCGGAAGATGAGGGGGGGCTGCTGTGTGGTTCTTGTGCTCGAAGGGGGGAGTGGGGTCGGGTGAATCGGTTGTCGTGAAGGGGGAGGGTCGGGGGAGTTAGGACTTTGGGGAGGGCTGCGTTGCCACGTATACCCGTCTGTCCTCCCATCGACGCTACGTTGCCAAGTGCCTTTGGGCGAATGTTCACAAGTCAGCGTCGTTCGTTGTTGATTGACATTTGTTGCAAGCACATTTGTCTATGTCGTCATAGTTGCAGTATAGTCATCGGGGCGAGTCGTCGGCGTCGCGTGCTGAAGAGTTCGGCGCAAGGTACTAGAGTAATCTCTCCCCCCTCCCGCAAGCCTGTATATCACCGAAATCGTAAAGTTTAGCGGGTTCGAAAAGTCCATTCTTACAGAGGACCTGGCGCCCTCCTCTATTGCGAATAGATGAGCAAGACGATTCTCCCGCTCCATAGATCGCTGTTGCGAGGACGGGAGGTATACCGGTATTTTCATTGGAGAGAGCAGCATTCGTGTTCGGTCGCGATTGTCTCGAATGCGTGTAGTTTGTGCTGTCGCCATAACCTTTCAACAGTATTCCAGCCAACTTCTATACGAGTGTTCACCCCCTGTCAACCCGTTCCGTTTTGCCTAGTGGCCGCATCGCGTTAGAGGGACTGAAATGACCGTTCATAAGGAACTCGCAGGGTCAAGGTCGGGGGTGAAGTTGATGATGGCATCATTTATCGTCGTATTTGCGTATTTTTATTGCGATGCTTTTATAATTCTTGCTCTTCGGTATGCCCCAGTCATCCAAAATCAAGCGAAGATTGATGGATTCTTAAAAAAAATGGATCAGTTCCTCTCACATCTTTGTGTAAGCGCTAGAATTACTGATTTTTTTAAATGCCATTTTTGTGAAACTTTTGTCCGCGATAAATTCATCGAGCACGTGGAACGCGGGATTGGGGTTCTCCATGAGACTACTCCGTAAAAAGTTAGATAGTCTGTAATTATATGCCTGTAATTATATATACTTTTCGCCGACGACGCGGTTGTGTACAGGGATAATATTACATATATACAACCGATATACAGGGACAATTCCGAAGATGGCGATTCGATAACAGTCGACCTACTTGCCATTCATGCTTGGTGCGAAAAGTGGCAGAAGGAACTAAACATAAAAAAGTGCGTAGTAGTCAGCTTTTGGAAAAAGAAAAATAGGCCAGGTAGGGCTTACAGAATTAATAATACGGAAATTATTCACGCCGAGTCTGTCGAGTACTTAGGGGTCACAATTACTCACGATCTATCTTGGGGAAAACATATTAGGGATATATGCGGTCAAGCATATAGGAAGCTAGGCTTTATCAAGAGAGTACTCGGAAAATGTGATGAGAAAGTGAAAGAAAGTTGTTATTTTTCAATCGTTAGGCTTCATCTGGAATATTCTGTTAGTGTATGGGATCCATACGAAGCGGAGGGAATTAGATCGCGTGCAGCGAAGAGCAGCTAGGTTTATGAAACGATGCTACGATAAGTTCGCTAGTGTGTCTGGATTGTTAGAAGAATTAGGATGGGAATCGCTTTCACATCGTAGATTAAATTATAAGCTTAACCTCCTAACTAAATTTCAGGATAAATCATTTCTCTGACGACGTAAAAAACATACTATTAACCCCCTCGTACTAAGGCAGATTAGATCGCGCCAATAAAATTAGAGAGATAGATCGTCGTCATGAATAGTTCGAATAGTAACATTAGGTAGACAGTAGATCTTTCTCTCTACGTTCTTATTTATGCATGATATTTTGAATCTGTAGTAGTAGTCTTTGTATCCCCTGCATGTTGGAACGATTGGCGATAGAATGTTTCTTGGTTAGTAGATTTTTAATCGACGCGTTGAATGTGTGGTACGCGAGTTTCGATGTAATTTCGGTGTTCTACCGTATCATTCATGCATGCCTGGTGTGGAAGCACCCCATGCCACACACCCTTTGGGTGGCTTGCAGGGTATGACGTAGATGTAGATGTCAATTTTGAGTGGCATAAATGCCCTATGTTGGTCCAGTCAAATCCTCCCAATGGCAAACTGCATTCATTATCTGGTTTTGATCGGCATTTCTGCAGAGTTTAGTTATCTAATGTTTATATCACCATCATTCCCAAATATTTCCCCGGGTGCTCGGAACATTTTACTGTCCTTTTGTCATTGTCTTTAATGTTGCTACATAACGTAGGCTATGTAGCAAAATGCGTGACATGGGGGCGCGCCCCTAGATTTATGTATGTTATGTAGCACGCAGATGTCCGTCTGCAAGTAAGCCTTGTTTATGGCTAAGTGATAAATTTTCTTCATTTATCCCAGATGTTTCACAGCAGTTTATGTGAACATGACTAATTTTCATTTCCTTTCGGATGTCAATTCGGAAGCATTAGAAGATTGACGAATGATGATGATTCCAAATCGTTTTAGAACATTTGTTTTTATTTGGGGTGCTTCTAGGAAATGGAGCATCCTAATGAATATTTGTGGTATAATTAGTCTTAAAAGTAATTTTACTTCGGCCGGGAAACGGCACGTCGCATTGACGCCGATATTTGATCATTTACATGACCCTTATCCGGGCAAATGCCGTGTTGTCAATGCTTCACGGGAGTCGAATATAGATGGACACTTACTTTAATAGGATTATTAGATTCGACTGAGCGATGGTACGCACGTGTTATTTGTAAAATAAATGGCGCGCTGAGCGTTGATATTTTAAGGCACGCGATGGTGAATTCGTTTCTTCTTTGGCCATAACAGGTTGGTTAGTGTGAAGGCCGTTGAAATTTCCTCGAGCTATCGTTTCCGACTGGATTCGGGAGCGATGCACTGTCATACAACCGCCTCCTCTTTTCTACCCATTTTAATGTGTTTTGTTCTGTATTCATTCACCTATTCACGCATGCATGCGCGATCGCGCCTTGCGTGATACATATATCGTTCGCTCTTGGGCCATCGTGCACATTCTCTTCGGTGTCTAGGGATGAAGTTTCTTTTTGCAGCGGAGTGGTGTGTGTTATGGAGGGAGAGAGGTACGTGACATGGAAGGGAGGGTGGGGTGGAATGCTCGAGAGGGAGGAGGAGGTGGTCCCGCGACGCAGGAGAGAAGGAAAGTGACTCCGCAGCAGAGGCAGCACGCGCATTGCGGTGCGGCCACGCTTATCCCCACTCCCTCGCCTCGTCTTACTCGCGACTCGAAAGGATCAGGTCGCCAGTCGTGTCGCGAGAATAAATGTATTTAATTCCTCGGGATTGGCATCCTAAATTGACGTAAATTGTACGGGGTGGCTTGGCGATGCTTATGTGATTATTTGCTGAGGAATATAAGGCTTAAGGTATATTGTTTATGTACAAACTGACAGCAGGCGCGTTGGAAAACACAAAACTGTATGAAATGTGTATACGTCGTTATTTAGGGAACTTCGAAAAAATGCACGTATATAGGTCAGCTTCGGAAAAAAATAAGTTGTGTTCTTTCGCAGTCTGTGGATAAATTAATGAAGAAAATGTGTGGAACATATTAGTTTACTTTAATCATTCCGCTACTAGAATTAGCACCAAAAGTTTATAATCCTTTAAAAAAGGGTTGATGAAGTAGTAGATGTTCGATAAATGTCCAAGATTTGAAACGTGTAACGGAATAATTGGCTCTAAATCCATAACGGTTAAAATGAGATAAACCGATAGTAATTTCCACTCTGTTTTAATAAACACCGACCATGGTTTCGACATTTTATGTCATTATCAAGGTTACTATCAATTACTATCGATTTATTTCATTTTTACCAATATGGATGTACAATATTTCCAAAAAGTTTGGAGTAGGCGTCATCTCTACATTGACACATTCGACAGTCCCGACGAATTGTGGGATAAACACTCGAGGGCGGTATGTCGAAGTACAAATGTTTCACTCGCACTCTTCAAAACTACGAAAGAACCAGGTCTTAGTACCAATACATCAAAATGCTTTACTATGACGAAAATTGTACGGGTAAATTGTTTGCAGTAAATAGAGATTATTATGATGACACAAAAGGGTTCCATATACATAGCAAAAGAATGACACTCCACAAGATTTTCTCCACAAGACTCCACAAGAAAAAACAATGACAAGTATTCAATGAACTGACACCCCTTGCTGCACGTTCTATTGGAGGATGGGATATGCAACGTGGCTGAAGATAAGTGTGAGATTATGAACTATGGACGTTGATCGCTATTGTCTGTCGTCTCATTATTACTTCAGGTCGACGTAGATAATTGGTATATATTTTCGTGCCGGCCAATAAACATCTATCTTACTGATTACGTTGTTCTCTGACAACGTGAGTTGGGTTTTCTGTGCTTGGAAATGCACGGCTTGATTATGGAACCCAAAGGCTAGAAGTCGATTTTTGAATTTTGGTTTTGTGTGTTAATTTCTACTGCCTAAGTTTTTCTCCCACGTCCATGCCCTTGTAACAATTATCTATTGCAAGCTGGATCATATGTTGGCTAGTCTCCTAACGCCACCTGCCACACGCCCATGCGGCGGCTCGCAGGGAAGTATGTAGATGTAGATATAGTCTACTCCGAGTTTGATAAACATGTCGAGTCTTTTATATGCTTGTTATCATTACTAATATAATTCATGATCCTGAAAACGGATTTAAGGGCCTTCTGAAGGCAATTTAACCGGTACCAGTGGAAGAACACTCGGATCATTAATCCTACCCGGGGAAGATTCGAACCCGCGACCCTTTTTGGTTGGCAGGCAGGCAGGGATTTACCCCTCCGCCACCGTGGTGGGCTGTTGAAATCTGAATGGGCTTAGAAATGAGAAATTCGGAATGAATCAACTTTTTCTTTGCTTCCTACATTGTCTGGGGACCAAGTGTTATAGAAGCCACAGTGCGTTTGTTATTCGATTTTGGGGTTATTTTTATTGCACATATAGCATAAACTGGACCGGACTGGACTGAAAGGAGAGACCAGTTACGTGGAAATAATGACTCGGTGGTAAAACTTGATTCGGTGGCCGCGAAGCCAGTTGTTCCGCAATGCCATTCATGTGCAACAGTTGCAATTGTCTTGTTTTTTTCGGTACCTGTCATATTATAATTTTCTGGAGAAAGAATTGGCACCACTGCCTAGAATGTCTTCTGTTTGACGAACTGCAAATTTGAATCCCCTCTGCTGGAAGCTCATCATTATTGTTGTTGAAATCTTTGTATA
Source organism: Ceriagrion tenellum (assembly GCA_963169105.1). Classification (NCBI taxonomy): domain Eukaryota; kingdom Metazoa; phylum Arthropoda; class Insecta; order Odonata; family Coenagrionidae; genus Ceriagrion; species Ceriagrion tenellum. The sequence continues at coordinate 171,268,780 of OY720632.1, forward strand.
CATATGTTTGAGTAATCGCGCTAATTAATACCTCGAGGTGATGCGCTGTAATATAAATGACAATAAAGCGGTATACAGTGGGTAGCAGCTCGCCTGATAGATACACCAGTTCCAAAGCATGCGTTCCAAAATGATTCGAATTGTTGGGTTATTTCAGGGTTCGCAGTTCAAACACACATGTCCCTTCGGAATGATTTAGTTTCCTAAGATGTTAGTTTTGCCTGCCACTGAAATACTTGGAGCGAATGTATGCGAATTCATAATTTCTAAACTCGCGTTCTTGTTTCTCACTCCTCGAACGTGAGTGGCCGCGAGAGCGTATGACAAGGAATGGAAGGAGTCTTATATCGTGCAGTTATACATAATATGGAAGTGTACCCTTGACATAATTGTTATCACAAAATGTATCAGTGTTGCAGTTGCTTCGTTTTGCATGTGAATGAACGAATGTGAAACCACCCTGTAATGCATCGTATTAGTTTTATTTACCTTGTGCCAACGTACAGCGTTTTTCTTGGTTAACTTATCGTCAAGGGTTAATGGAATTTTTATCATAACTTATTGCTTCATGAACTTTATCTGACTTTGTAGTGAGAGCAACCTTTTGGTACTCCATTTCTATTATAAACTAAGTCAAACTGTGTAGTCCAGCGAACAATTTTTAAAAAATTTCCGGCCAAGCTGTCAACTGACAAAGTTTTTTTTTGAAGATGAATGCAGAATCCTCTTCCATTACTGATACACTCTCGGAAGTATTGTATTTAACTCTAGAGATAATTTCAAGTGCAAGAAAAGAAATTGGGTGTACAGGCTTCCGTGTAGCACTCCTAATTGTACCTACTTTTGCTGCATTGGCTAAGCTTGTCGCTGTGTGGACACCAGTGCCCGTGTGCACAAAAGATGCTACCTTAGGGCGGACTTCAGTTACTCTTATACCGAACAACTAGTCAAAGAAAACATTGTGTTATATTAACGTGTATTTTATTCCAGAAGTTCACCACGTGAAGAAAAAAGTGCTGTAATTGACTCTTTAAAACAGTTTGAAATATGTGGCAGCTAAAAACAAAGATAGCCTTTTAATTGGCGCTGTTTTCTCTTCACTCTCACTCCTGCTTTTATGGGCCCTACTCCCTTGGCCTACACTCATTTTGAATTTATTCAATGTCACTCATCTTGATATCAGGCTAGTTATCTATAATTTTTCTGTAGCGTCGTGTTGTTCGTCTTCCCTTTCTACGATTTATTCACCACTCTCACATCAAAGTGCATTCATACTCGCTGCTATCACTGGTATGGCCTTGTATTTGGCCACTTGGCCATGTATTAGAGAGTCGAGAGATTGGTCGACAGTTTTCATTATAATTGTTTCGTGGAAAGCTAACCTCATTTTATTTAAATTATCCAGTCAGTTTTCCGGTGTATTTTGAGGAATAGTTAGCTAGACTGTTAATTGAAAATTGAGAAGTATAATTTCGTCGTCAGTGGTGGTATCAGAGGACAGTTCCATAAAATCACTTTTTGTTGAAAAAGATATTCCGTTTATTGGCGCCTTCTAAAGATGTGAGTTGTATTTATGATTTATTTCTCTGGCAAATTGACATTTGTAAGGCAATTGAGAATGATATTACATAGAATGAATGAATGTAATGCACCATCTGATAAGATGAAAGAGGGAAATAAAATATATGATTGGCAATCTACATGCACGTAATACCCTGCGAGCCACCACGAGGGTGTGTGGCAGGGGGTGAAGATCACCAAACATGTACTATTGACATGCAACTAGGGTATTTAATGGAGACATGCTACATAATACGGCCACATGCAGCTAGATGGTTAGTATCTACATAATAAGAAAGGGATAATTGGTTTTTATTACCTGCATCATTCACTACAGACTACTCTAACTATATTTCACCTACCTATCCCTTTGCTACGCTGCCTATTGTTCTCTCTTATGGAACGCGGGAAAAATAACATTTTAAATCTATCGGTACGACAATCTATCTCTCTAATTTTGTTGATCTGATCAAACCTAGCATAATACGCAGGGGTTCTCAATATATATCTAACGTCATCTGTGAACAAATCGGTTTCGAATTTACTTAAAAGGTGTAAGCTAAATTTTAACCTGCGTTCTGATAGTAATTCCCATCCTAGTTCTTCTATTAACCTCGTAACACTAATACAATTATCATAACGGCCTTTAACAAACCTAGCAAATCTCCTTTGCACGCGCTCTAATTCTTTTATCATACCTTCCTCGTACGGATCCCATATACTAGCGGCATATTCTAAATGAGGTCTGACAAGTGTAAAATAGCTTCTTTCTCGTACTCTCTCATCGCATTTGCCTAGAACCCTTTTTACGAATCCTAATCTACGGTTTGCTACACTAGTTATTTCCCTGATGTGTTTCCCCCATGATATGTCTTCAGTGATGGTGACGCCTAAGTATTTAATAGATTCTACGTTAGATATTTTTTTTTCTTTGATGGAATAATTATTCCGGGGAAAGCCATTCTTTTTCCAAAAGTTCATTATCCCGCATTTCTTCAAATTTAATTCTAGCTGCCAACTATCACACCAATCATCAATCGCATCTAAATCCTGACTAAAGACTGACTGTCCTCTTCATTTCTAATTTCCGCATACACTACTGCATCATCGGCAAAAAGACGGAGCTTGGTATTTTTTACTACGGTTTTCAAGTCATTTACGTAGAGAAGAAATAAAATTGGGCCTATCACGCTTCCCTGGGGAACACCCGATGTAACTTTTACTTCGCCTGAGCTGAGACCATCTAATACCACCCTTTGAACGCGTTCATGTAAGAAGTCTCCTCTCCAGCCTACTATATTACTGTCTATCCCGTATGATGCTAACTTCGCGAGTAACTTACAGTGGGGAACCTTGTCAAACGCTTTTCTAAAGTCAAGAAACGCTGCGTCTACCTGTATATTACCTTCTCCGGAAACTAAAATATCATGAACAAACGACCTAATTGAGTATCGCAAGACCGTCTCTTTCTGAACCCATGCTGGTTTGTTATCGATAAATATTGGCTGTCGAGGTGTCCCATTATTGATGTAACTATTATATGCTCTATGATCTTACATGATAGTGACGTTAATGATATTGGTCTATAATTACATGGCTGTTCCCTATCTCCGCTTTTATAAATTGGGGTCATGTTTGCTATCCTCCAGTCTTTGGGAACCGCGTGTTCTTTGAGGGATTTATTAAATATTACTTTAAGATACGGAGCCATTTCGAAAGCTAATTCTTTATACGCACGAGCTGGAATTTTATCAGGACCTGAGAACTTGTTCGGGCTAATGTTACTTAGTAAGGATATGATTCCGCTACAAGATATATCGATCGGGGGCATTGGTTGTTGAAATCGGTCTGGTATGGTTTCGCGGAAACTATGCTTAGATGAAAAACGCTCTGAAAAAAATAATTCAACAAATTAGCCTTATCTAAACTGGAAGTTACTATTTCGCCTCTATCGTTTTTCAAGGAATTAACCGTTGACATTTTAGTTCCTTGTACCTCCCTAACATATGACCAAAATGCTTTCGGATTTCCCTCTAGTTGTTCTCCAAGTATCTTACTCTTGAATTCATTAAACGCTTTTGTAAGGGCTGTTTTTGCGGCTGCTTTACAAATTTTATAATGTTCTATAGTATTTTTTAGGTCGCTATTAGCTACATTTGTCTTCATTTTTCTTAGTTTCGTGTGGCTAACTCGTTGGCGTTTTAAACATTTTCTAACCTTCGCGTTGTACCACCTTGGTTCCCTATTCTCACTCTTATACTTATGAGGTATATATCTGTTGACAAGTGACCGCGTAATTTGGAGTAACTCTTTCCATCCATGTATTGTCTGTATCACTATTTTTGCTAATGTTCGCGAATTTTTCTAAAGAACTATTTAAGTCATGTCTAAATCCGTTAAAAAGTCAGTCATGTTCGACTAGATACGTTTAATAACTTGGTATGCACTTATGCCGCGGCAGTGGTGAACTTAGCTGGGCATTAAGTCGCTTTCCTGATACGTAAACGTATCAGGAAAATTTACGAATTGAGAACTAGCCAAAGGTGGCGATAATGAATGTCTGCCCCAGTTGTATAATAGGATGTGCAAGTTTGGGAAAAAATTGATTGCGAAAAAATAGAAGAGGTACTGAGTTACTAAAAGCTTTACTGCAGTCTCTTGAATTTTACGTAATAATATTCGATGGTCGAAAAAAACCCCCATAGGATAATTTTGCGGTAGAATTTCCTTAAAATGAGAGGTAAGGGGCACAACACTTCCCTGATGCGCATTAATTGCGGAAACGGAGGCCGAATCCATCTTTCGAAACATTTTATCCGTCGATTTAAATCGAGGAAAACAAGGAAAGTGGCCATTTTGAGGTCATGTTCTCTCCGAGTGTGTTTAGGATGAGCTCATTAAAAAAAATGATCCCGAGATATCTCAAGGGCGAATCCTCTCTTGCTCCATTGGTCTTCATTTCATCTGCCTCCTTTAAGGCAACTTTTTTACTTCCCTACAGAAAGGTCCGGTGGAGATGTTGTGAGGAGAGTTGAGATGACTTCCGGATGATTTTCTCCCTCCCTCTCTCTCCCTCCTCCGTTCCATCTCCATTCTCAATCTCCTTCCGGAGCTGTTGCTCCATTGTTTACTTTCATTCTCGCCGGTGTGCTTTCCCTGCGCGACCTTACCTCCTCCCAAAATCGACCCCCTCATCCTCCCTCCTTCCCCGCTCTCCGTCCGCCAATTCGCCCGCGCTAGTCCTCCTTTGCTCCCCTTTGGTGCTTTCGTACAAATAAACTCCTCGTTCGTCGCATGCTCCGCACCCAAATTGAGCCCTTCCTCCGCGCTGCTCCCCTCCACTGCTCCCGCGGGATTCATGAACGAGGTGCAGTGGCGCGCGCTCACTGGGAGACTCCCTGGTAATCCGTCTTGCGGTTGCGTTGGCATGTCGGGCCGAGTTAAAGCCCTGATTTCGAACAAATGATTTAGTGAACTGATTAAAGTTTCCCCATCGTTCCCGTCTTATTTTCTCAGATGTCTGTACTAGACGAACTTAAACGACGATAGTTCTACTCGTCAAAATTTACGTTATCATCAAATGGGGTCAGGATGTTGTTAAATGTGATCTTTTGCGGTAATGTTTTTAACCGGGAAAGAAACATGGCACACCTTAATTTGACATCGTCCCGCACCGACTGTTTTTTAATTCTCTCCTCTGACTCCAAAGTATTTTTGCAGTTTTAGTTTTTTTGTGTCTATATTCCTCTCGAGGACTTTGTTTTGTGCATTGAGAATGTTTGTCTCTTCTTATATGGTGGAATTTCTTCGTTGAATCAACTCTCTCTCTACTGCTCTTCGTCAGCTCTTCCACTCCTCAATTCGTAGCATCGATATCGCAATCCATAAAATTTATTTCTTTCATAAGCCCAATTATGCTCCTATTGCAATTTGACCATTATCATCATATTTCTCTATTGATGTGTTAAGTTGAATCTCACTGACATGATCAGCTCCACCCGTCCTGCGAATTCATCTTTGTGACAAGCCTCGGTGTTGATGGCATTTTCATTCGTTTAGAGGATCTGTCAACATTTCGACAGTGAACGTATAACCTCTAATTAATAGTAGCTATTGTTACTGGTTTGGGAAAGATGGTGGTAGATACTGACATATTGTACGGTAAGGCCAAGTATCGGAGAACATTTTAAATTAGCTTCTACACACGCTGTGCGACCGCCACATTCTGATATCAGTGCCACCCATACCCAATTATGGCTGTCAGCAATTTTCCAGCTGCGAAAATTACAGTAAAATAAAATGCCCCAACCGCTGTTTTGCGCGCCTTCTGCCTTAAAATGAATACGTTTTACTGGTCATGAAATACAAATTTTTAATATCTGTTGCGGAGGCCTCGCTTTAATTTGCTGTAGGGTAAATGGAATAACTCTTTTTCAGCCTTTTCCCTCCTAATTTGTCGATTCCATTCAAAATCTCTTTCTTTCTATGCACAAGGTCATATTTTGATATCTATTTGGTCGAACTTGCTTCCCATAGTCCGTTTGTTTGAACCTGAGGAGCAGCCATCCTCAGTCCATAGTAAGCAAAAGTAGCCAATCCCGCATTGTTATGTCCACGAGAAGCATTGGAAGTTCGAGGCCATTTCGACTGACTTTCACCACAATAATTCAATGCGCCCTTAGTCACCTACCCATCCGTCACCTGTAACCGTCCGCAAGCGTTCAAGCCTATTTCCAAATTTAAAAATGAGGTCTCGCCCTCCCTCTAGCGGACTTGACGGGATCTCTTGTCATCCGAAGTGGAATGTTCCTTTCCCAACCACCTTCCACTCACGCGCTTGTTTCTCCCGCCCCAACCTCTGACTAAGGGCGGCTGTCTTCATCGAATAAAGGAAGTCTCCTGGAATCCAGCGCGGAAGCGAAAACATTTAATACACTCCTCCGCATCCGTTTCCTTGCTCAGGCGAATAAATATTCTTACCCTTACTACTTAACCCCACCTCCATGCTCGCCGTGCCCGAATCAAATCCTTCTCCGTACGCAAAAAAAAAATATTTTTTGGAAGCAGTGGGCTTTTCAGAGGAACAGGAAGACGAGAGAGAGAGAGAGAGACGGGGAAGAGGGAAGCTTTAGTCGCAAGGGGAGTAAAAACACGGCGACGCAGGGGAGCGCGCGTAGATTTTTTTGTTGCTCGTGTGAGTCAGGGGGGGCGGGGATGTAAAGGGGGAGGATCGGCGGAGAAAGTCGATGCGGGGAGGCGTCGAACAGCTCGCAGAGACTTCCCCTCTCTCTGCCCGGCGGGCGACAAGGGGGGAGGACGAGCGAACGCGATCGAAGGGGGAGAGGCGTGGGCGGATGGATGAAAGGGGTTAGGTACGAATACAAAGGCCCTTCCGATGTGCATTCTCGGATCTCGGTGTGTCTTTTGGGGGGGGGGATGTGCGGGTGGGGGACGGGGTAAGTTGCAGAAAGAAAGGGTTGAGGAAGATGCAACTGTCTTTCCCCCCTCTTGCGGACGTGACGGAAGCTCGGCGGGAAGACGGCGTTCGTGTGTGGTTTCGTGGGTGGTGTGCGTGCGTGCGTAGCCACCCCTCTCTCCTTTTCCATCTTTCGGATGCTCCGACCCACCCTTCTTCTTCCCCCGCCCGACGTCGTCGGCGTATACCACCTCCCCCCCCATTTCCTTCCTCTCTTCCGACGCCCTTGCTGATCCACTCTTAAAGGCTCTGTCCCGTCTCGACACTGAGCAGTGGGAAAGGTCGTAAATACGACTCCTCTCGCCGTGATATTTTTATTTCCTTCTCTTTTCTTTTACTTTTTGCCTTCGGTCAAGCGTTCCGAAACGGCGCAGAGCCTGACGGAGGGAATGAGGGAATATTTTCCAGGTGTCCGCTCCACATCGAGTTACTGATTAACTTCGTGATTCCATCTCGGAATCATATGATCACAGGTACTTTACGTCTCCACATTAATTCCCTTCCAATCGACCTCGTTTTATTCTACGGCATCTCTTTAATTCGCCTATGGAGCTCGCCGGGATGAATGGTTATCGTTCACTCCAGTATTAATTGGAGAAAATTAGTTATCCGGTAGGCTCCGCGACGGTGTATTAGTCTCATATCAGTGTTCATCCTGGAATTGTAAAGCCTATTTCGGTGATTAATTATTGCAAATCGAATTGTAACAAAGTCTTAACTGATTGCATGTCGTTTTCGTGACACCGCTGTGTCACCGAGTTGCCTCTGGTCGGAAGTCGGAAGGCGAAGTCATGAGGCGACTCCTCCTGCAACCCCAAGGATCTACCTCCCATCCAAGTGAAAGCTATAAGTTTGCCACGCAGCTCGGCATCGTCCCGTAGCGCGATGGGGCTCCATTTATTCTCTTCGCGTCACTCGGGTGGGGGGAGAGGATAGCAGCGGATTCCCTCGGTCGAGCAGAGGCCTTGGGTGATGGGAGGGGGGAAATGAGACGGAACGGGACTCAATTTTCGCGGTGTGTGACAATTCGCGGCGATTACGGGCGCCGCGCTCTCGTTGCGCTCCCCGAAGTAAAAACACCACCCGTTCCATCTTTTCCATCATCTCTCCTTAGTCGAAACCGCGCCGCGCAATATCGAGATGGGGATGTGAGTGAAAGGGGAGTCGGGAGAGGTGTGTGGAGTCGAAGAAGGTGAGAGTGCTCGCCCGCCCAGTCAGGTGGGCGAGAGAGTTTGTTTCGGGCGGGGGTTGGTGGGGGGAGGGGGGGGACGAGAGGGTGGTTTGGTTATGTGGAGGGGGGGAGAGTTTTTGGAGGTTGTGGCTGGGGTGGGGGAGAGGCCGGGGGGAGGGGTTGGCGAGGGTGGCTAGTATCGATCGCGGGTGAGAGTGAAGGGGGTCGGACGAGAGGGGCGGCGAGGTGGAGGGGGTTGGTAGTTGTATGTATGTGTATGTGGAGTCGGATGAGAGAGGGCGGGGTGGGGTGGGGGTTGTCGGGGGCGAGGGGGAGGAAGGTGGTGGTGGGTGGAAGGAGTGCGGCTGTGGAGGGAATGGGGGTTGGGTAGCTGCAGGGTGGGGCCTCACCCCGGCCTCTCTGTAGAATCAATACCTCGGATCTGGCGCCACTGGCGACGTGGGGGTACGAGGGGGTGTGGGTGGGGGGAACGACCATAAAAAGGGGGGGAGGGGGTTGTAGGAGAGAGAAAGAGAAGAGAGGTGCCGGGTGCTGTGGGTGGAGTGGGGGTGCGGGCGCAAGATCTCACGTGGGTGGGGGTGTGCGGAGTGAAGCGGGGGAGAAAGTAAACGGAGTGTGTATTTTCGCAAGCGGGGGAGTTGGGGGGAGGAAGAGGAGGTGGACGAGAGCGGCCGCCGGCTCGGGTATCGGTCCGGAATGTGGGTAGGAGAATCTCCCGGTTCCCCGCGATGCGAGACTTTTCTCGGGCCGGCCCTTTCAATGTTCCCTCACTCCGTCGACCGGGGGTGGTAGGCGGGCATCATCGCCTCAAGAGAAAAAAGAAATGTCCGAAAGGAAGGAAGAGTCCCGTGCGCTGCGACGACTCTCCGCATTTTATTGCCTCTCTCCCTCTCCTCGCGACCCGAGAGGACGGCGGGTCGAACCCTGGGGACGCCTCCTTGCGAGAAGACGACGCCGGCGATGTGGAGCGGGGTCGGCGGGAGTCACTCGTCCACGGATCCCTGGGGGCACCAACGCCTATGAGCTCGAGTCGGGAAGGAGGGTGGGGGTCTGATACCCCTTCCTTGCACCCCTTACCCTTCCTTCCTGGCGCTACTCCTTCCACATCCCCCTCTCCTATTCCCTTCCCCGAGGGTACGCGAGGGTGGTTCCTGCCTCGATGCGGCGTCCAGTGGCGGGGGCGTCGCACTCATGCAGGGGAAAATGGTGGGAGGGGTCGGGCAGGAAGAAGGTTTGAATTCGTGGGCAAGTCCTGTAAGCACGCTTTTCGAGATGAAGGGGTAAAGCGACTTGACTTTTGACGGGTACCAGGGGGAGGGTGGAGGAAACGCGTTCCGGGTGGATGTATCTTTTCCGGGAGGTTGGAAAAAGAGGACGCGAGCGACCCTTGTTCCTCGGACTGGGGGAATGCAGCATGTATCCCTCCCACATAACTACGTTATAGCGGACATACATGAAGTAAATATTCATGCACAGTCGAGAGACGATGCAAAGAAAATCCTCTCGCGGGATATTTTGGCTCGGACGTTCGTGGGACGGAAGGAAGAGGTGGGCGGGGGGACGGGACGATGAGAATGTCCCGAGGGCCCGCGGCGGCGCGGGGTGCAGCAGCAGTGTCGGAGACGCGCGTGGGGTGGGAACGGGCGGCGAGGGGGGGGGGGAAGGAGGGAGAGTTTTGTGGAGGGCGGTGGAGAGGTGCAGGCCGAAGGGAAGGGAATCCGGGAGGAGGATTTGCGGCGGGAGGAGGGAGGATTCGGGCGGGCGAGGATGTTGTGTGCTGGCCGTGGAGGGGGCGGAGGACGCTGGGATGGAGCCGCCGCTACGTGGGCGTGTGTGTTCGCTCCGTCTCTCTATCCGCGTTACTATTCCTCTCCCGTGGGCCCCGCCACCACCACTACTGCAGCCTCTCTCGCTGCTACTACGACTACTACTACTCTCCCTTTCATTCGACGAGAGCGAGTTTGCCCGCAGAGAATTCGTACGAAGGTCCTCGAACTGGGAGCTTTCCCGGAAAGCAGTATTTCGGCCGACGGCTGGATGTTTCGATTTAAAGCGCCTATTCCGAATCCGATAGCGTTTGGTGGCTGCGAATTCACTCCGTCGCGGCCGTGAACATTTTTAATCGATGCCTTTATATATCATGTAATTCATGTGATTATGCAGAATAGGTAATGCGAAAATCTTGAACGTGGTCGGTCACAAGAATGGACTCTATGATTAGGTATTGGTAGCTTATAATTCGGGTACATTTAAGTCATGGCAAAATTCGAGGTAATTAAATCAGGGGTAGATTTTTAATTGATTTTAGAGCTTGAAATGCAGTAAATTCGTAAACCCGAAATATTAAGTGTAAATTTTCTGTTATTGGATGAATGTATAAATATTAGCGACCTGCCAAATTGTTAACTATTGTATAGTTTCTGCATTTTATCCGTGGTAATGAAACACAGGCGCCTAATTAATATGTTATTGTTAATGCTGATGTCGTGACGAAGATACTTGATAGAATTTGGAATCACTGTTATGGCTCGTTTACCGTGGTGTGAAGTGGTTGCTGAAATTTCTGGTAAACCTAGGTGTTTATATAATGGATATTCGTCTATTTCCAGCTCATGAATATAGATACGTGAGAGATTGTCGTAATGATGTTTAAAGTGTTTTAATAAATTTATTTTAAATTCGAATTCACTGAAAATATTTAGTTTGTAATCCCGAAGCTCGCCCTGTGTTTTGTGGAAATTCTTTGAATTAAATTGTGGAAATCATTTCCTCGTGCTGGCTATCTTCAATGTCATTCAATTCCAGTTGTTTCCGACGGGACACTGTAAATGCGTTTTTTCTCTCCTCACAATTCAATATTTTTTTACAGAAGATATTCAATAATGGTTCTTTTTTGGCGTTTATTATGTATATGTTGTCAAGACTCCCTTTTTTTAAAGGACAAAATTTGTCTACGATGTCTTTCTCTTCTTGGTTTCGAATATTGCCATTCTCAAGTAAGAAAATTAATGTGATTATCAAAGAATACGATTACGTAATTTAGACAATAAAAACTTTAAAATAAATGACGTTACTAAACCTTCATATAGGTGATACGAATGTCAGCAATTATTCTATCAGTTAGCATTCGATGATTTAGCTGTAAGATTTATTTGGCACAAACCGAAGTATGATTGGCTGCTCTGGTAAAGGCAAATTTATTGTATTGGTCGACTCTCCGCGAAACGTTTCCAATCTAATCTGAAAGTCATTCATTTAGCTATTATGACCAGTGTTACCTAACTACATGTTCTCTATAACCTGGAAGAAATGGAACGTACGAATAACCATTTCTGCGTCATTTTCATTTTGAGCACTTTTCTGGCCATTCGTTAAACTCGAAACGTTGATGCCGAGTGGCAGTATGGCGTGGAATTGAAGGGAAATAGTAGTCTCCCGGTTCCCCTTAGGAGTCCTGATGACCTTGTCGAAATTACAGGTGATGAACCTCGGTCTGTCTCGGAGGTTTGAATCGATTATTCGACTCTTGTTCATGCGACGTTCTACGCTGTAACATTCAGTAATAGCTATTTCTAAGGCTGAGTAAAGAAATAGTCTTATTTTACTCATGCCTGTCATACCTCTCACCGATTACGTTGATAAACTGTGATATTTGACCAATTAGTTGGCTGTATTACTCTGCTTCTTAAATATGAAAACTGGATGCTTCGGTTGAAACTTCAAGGCTAGCTTTGGTTGATGTTATATGGTAGATGTTATATGGTATGGTATATGGTATACAGCCATTAATCTGAAAATGAATGAAAAGTTATTTTTTACCTAAACGCCTCGAGTGATTAAATGGTTTTTTTCTTCATCGGGAAATCGGGAGTTAATCTGTCAATTGTGAATAGTATTTCAGTCTACAAGAAGCGATTTGAAATAGGCTATATCTGCCAATATGTAATGCTATTATGTCGCAGGCTTAAGCATTCGACTGAATAAAGGGTTTACCTAGAAGTGAGTTTTTACCTGTGGAAAATGAAGTTTCTAGTTGATAAAAATAATTATTAGCTGTGATCGGACTATCTCATTTTATATGTCTCGTAATGAGGGCTTTTTAAAACAAATTGGTTTATCCTTTTGGAAGGTCGTTTCACTTTCTTGACCCCTGTCCAAGGACGCCTATCCAAGGGTAAAGTTTAGCCTAAATTTAGTCTGACATGATGATAACGATCTGTATCCATCATATTATAACTTAGATCCTTTGTAAACAGATTCTGATTGTTGTGTTTCATGGTAGCAGAAAGTATTGTTAGAAGGCAATTAATCTACGGTTTTGAAGATAATGACTTCGTATGAATCTATGTTTTTTTAGTGGATCACCTGTATCAAGGAATAGTGGTATATAGCCTCCCCAGTTAAACTCAGAAGTCTATACTTTTCATTTTGCGTTAATTTAGTTAGTATATTTCAAGCCTTAGTTTTGTTGGAGAAAAATTGGGATCGAAAAATATTAATCTCTCTTGAGTAATAATTAGTGCCTATTTGGGATACTAGGATATTAACCTAAGGGTAAAAGGAAGGACAGTTGTGCCAAACATCCCCATTCATTGTAATTCTGAGCCAAACTCCGAATATATGCGATAATGCCTTTGGTTTATTACTGAACTCAAAAATGTAGGAATCATGAGTTTCAATTTCGTGTCTAGTATACTTGGTAATTATTATACAAATATATAACGAGCATTATATGTATACATAAGTAAATAAATGTTTGTATTTCATCGGTCAGTATCATTTGGTGATTGCACTGTTTTAGGGCATGGATTGTGTATGTTGTCACAGTATCTCTACATTAGTCGCTATTTAATGACATAACTTATAACCAGCCATCATAACCAGCGTAGTTATCCCAGACTGAACGTAGCCGTGTATTAATTTTGAAAGAAAAGACTCGTATTAGGGCAAATATTCGCTCCCTACACTTCCTTGCGGGGAAGTTCTTTTTCTCCCAAATGGCAGTTAGCTCTTGGTACATGTTTTCTATTGTATGAGATGATTTTTCCCTCCTGCCGAAGCTTAATTATTTGACCGGCGCATTCATCCACACCCAGTTTATTGGTAACACCATTTATTTTGCTCCCCCGTCTTAGTACACGCTCTCTTCAGTTCATGTTTCCCTTCTCCGATTCGCAGATACCCAGTTATCCGACTTTCTACCGCCTAAGGGGTGTCACTGGGTGCGCTGCTACTTTTCCTTTCCCTATATGTATCTCTACGACAGAGCTACTTTCTATGATATCGGCATCTCAAATTTCATAGATTTCGTCTGCAGCGTGGCTTCCCCAGTGATGACTTCGAGATGTAAATTTTCTCTAATGTCTATGTTTTGTGATGCTGGAGAGCATCGTACTTGCATACATATCTGATTGAGCTGGATACATAAAGCTAGTCCTCGTGTAGATTAAATACTCGCTTAGGATTATCCTTTCAGTGTAATTCTTAAATTTAGACATGGCATACTTTTTCGTGTTTTACATGCAGATGCTGAAGGATTTATCTTATTGGAATCGTGCGTGTTTTGTATTATATCTGTATGAAAAGTAAGAATTTTATGTACCGAATCCCCGAATAGTAGAACTTAAAACAATGCTCACTTTATCCTGACTCATGCCAATAGTATTACTTCTCTGGGAAGGTATTGTTAATTTATCGGGTTACTCCTCCTTCACTTTATTTCATTATATCACGTTGAAGACATTAGTTTAGCCTGTTCGACAAAATGTCTTTACGTTTTTTAAATTATTTACCCTATGTGGAATACGGTAATTTCTCGATTATTCTAAGCCACTTTGATTGCTACCATGTTGATGAGTTACCTCTGGTAGTATTTGAATGAATTTGCTCGTAATGTGTGCCATTTGCTTGAAGGTACCATATTTAACATCTTGTTGTCTACGTACACCCATGCCATTCAGTCGGGAATTACCACGCATTTTCTTCAGTAATGTGGGTAACAGTTTTGAAAATATTGGCCACTGCAAAAAATTAGGTGTTTTTCTTGAAATAGGTCAGTTGAATGCTATTTGTAGCAACTTTGCTACATGTTTATTGGTTTAATTCACCAACGATAGTCTTAAGCTTATGTTATCCATGGAGAGGATTGGAAATGGATTCGTAATATTCCCTGGCACTTCTTAAAAAGCCTACACTTGCATAATAAGTGGCGCATCGAATAATATGAATTTAGCATTTTATTCCGAGTGCAGTTTCGAAAGGTTGAGGACACACTTGAGGCACTTTCACTCTTCATGTTGCCTTGAACTTCGGGAATCAGGCGCGCACATTTGCCGCTAAATTAACCCTCGCCGAATCTGCAGAGGGAGCGCGTTTGTCGGGTGATGGGGAAGAGTGAGGAGAGGGAGCAATCTGGAGCGGCGTTGAAAGAAGAGGCAGCACGATGCGAGGTATGGGGGCATAAAGGGAATTGGCGGGTCGCTCGTACGACACCCCTCTGGCCCCGGGCCCCATTCCCCCGAAATAAATTCCCCTCAACTCGCAGCCCCCTCATTTCTCCGCCGTAACCCCTCCCCACCCCATCTCTCTCTCCCAGTGTCACAACCCCATCCATTCTTTTTCCCTCCAATCCTTGCTCGCGGACGTTTTATAGGCGCGAAAAATCATTTCGGCGTGGAGAGAGTGAAGAGAGATATCGGGAGGAGCAGAAGGGGCTCACGGGAAACAGTCGTCGATGGCCGTAGCTCAGTAGTTCATATTAGGAGGCTGCCGTTCAAATGAAGATTCATTCTTGATGATCATGACTTAAATGTTGAATAAAATAGGTCCCTGCGTTTGACGAACGACATAGTGTAATTTTACTCCCTATTAACGTTGAGGGTAAATTTCTTGTATTCTGTGGCCAGGAAATGAGCCAAATGCGGTCTGATGTTATGCACACAATCGGAACTAAAAGGAATTCAAGGCTGAATTCCAATCAAATGCACCTTTATGCTATGGGCGTGCTCATTTTTGTTGAATGTGGCATTAGTGTCTCCTGTTGAGTTCCCAAAGTCATCCATTTAAATGCTTTATAGAGCAACAAGCGGCCTACTCTGCTCATCTAATGGTCTGTGTAAATGACTTTAATCGACAATTCTTGCTGAGGGAAGTTAGCTTTATATTCCTGTGACTGTAGCCAAAATTCCGGGTCGAGTCCTAGATTGAAATGTAGGTATCAAGTGCGACAATCCCCTTGTAGGCATAAACCCCTTCGTGATGTCGCTGTAGTAGAAGTTGGTTTGCATATATCACTGGATAACACTCGATTTGAAAAATCGATTTTGTATCTTGGTTGAGTCCGATGATATTTCATAGTAGAATCTGCACATTAGTTTCGAATGTAATTCCTCTTCGAACGTTCGTAATAGATAATATTGAGATATAAATCCACGAGCAATCGCTAATGGATCGGTTGTGGTGAAATTATTAGGATTTCTTTCTTTACCTTCGTCAATTCATCTGGTTTTTTTCCAAGAGTACATGAGAAAACTAGCCAGACTCGTGGTGGGTCTGAATTTAATGCATTAACATCCTATCATGCACATAATTTATTTTTTCCGTCTGAATCTTGAAATCAGTTGTCTAAGCCTTGTATGCCGAAAAATGCGTTCATAGATAATATCTTAATTGTTGATACATAATCTTAAAGTCATTTTATTCCACAATGTACAGGATATATCATATCATGATTCTTAAATTAAGCGCGATTATATGGCATTTTTAACGCCAGGGTCACATTCATACAAGAGTTCATTTATGCTAGAGTCGAGATTATCAACATCATTGTTTTCCCTCTGCTACCTATTTCTAAGCAAATATTCTGGGATGAAATAATAGAATGATATATGCCTTGAAGATTGACGATTGACATTTATTTCTTTAGCGAATTATCGATAAAACAAGTGAAAGCCGTCACCTTGTGCACGAACTTCTGTTGTGCACTTATATAAATATCCTTAATTCTGTGCAATTTATACAAGCATTTTTTATCTTTCGTTGTTCAAGTTGAGAGAGGTTTTACCTTGACTTCTAAGTTACCGGCTAACTATCTTCTCATTTGTGGAATGTGATATTCATGGTCATGGGGTTTCAATATTTATGTAGTGGAATCAATTTGAAGCGGTTAATATTCATTGGCATTTAAAATAATAATCCCGTAGCTGACGTCGACGTTGAGTGCACTTGACGTCGAGGTGACAGGCATATGTATCTCGAATTTTCTTATCTAGTATTGTGCTTTGATGTTTTTGATAACAGTTCTCAGCATGGTCTTTGTACTGTTTGAGCACGTTTTCACCAATTTAAAGTAGCAGTAGATGCAATTTTGGAATTAGAATAGCGTTTTCTCAAAAAAAATATTTTCGATCGACTGTGTAGAGTCGATGGATGTTCTGCTGTGACTTTTCTTTGTGGAAGTTTTCTAATGGTATTTCCATTTCTTCTCTTTACTTGGAAGCGCCCCGAAGAGGAAGAAAACATGGTGTTGAGGATGGGTTCGTTAATGGAGAGGCGGCGAGGGTTGAAAATATGATCAAGACGCTGATGGGACAAGTTTGGGAGTCATATGAGATATGGAGGCTACACTCTAGACTAAATTTACTTGAATATATTAGATCAGGGGCGTTACAATCTGACACGGATGATGTTATTTTAACCCGGCTACGTATCTCAAGAACTATTTATGCAAGAAAATGAGAGAGATACTTTTCTCAATCGTGCGTACGAAACTCCTCCTTCCCGCATAATGACTTCAACTACAACACGTCGAGATACTGAGACCCTTCGTTTTCATACAGTTTACTTTTGTGCTCTTCCAATTCCTCTTCCTTATTTCCTCCCCTTCCATTGGCCGGTTGATGTAGACCCTCCGTATTCGTTCCGCCTTATCCAATTCCTTTCCGTGCACTCAACTCATCGCCTTAACAAGACGATGCCCGTCCTCACCCTTTGTGGGTGGTGCATTTCCCCCCTCCTTCCCGAAGCGGGGATCGCGCTGTCTAATATCTTCTCCGCCCGTTTTTACCGTGCAACGCGCTTGCAAGCCCCCTTCACCCGTTCGATACAAGCAGTGCCACGCGACACCCTACTTGCACATAGTTCGTCCTCATGACTCCCTTCTTTCCTTCACCACGTAGAAATCCTACCTCCCCCCCTTCGCGTACACCCCCTGCTCCCGCCTCTTTTCCCCTCACCATAACTATCGATTCTTGTGCCGGATGAGGAGTTGAGAGGGAGGGGAGTCGGCCGGGGGAAGGAGAAAGGAGGGAACTAAGTCGATTAACTCCCTCCAGGGTAAAAAGAGTCGGTCGCAGGGTAAGGGGTCCGTGGGGAGAGAGACGTTGAGAGGAGGAATCTCACACCGTATTTTCACTTGCGCGGGCACCATGGCCTAGGTCATTATCTCTTTCTCTGACTTGCTGTATTATCACCGTCCTCCTACCATTCCCTTCTTCCTCCGTTGTCTTCATCCCTGTCTATCGGTAGCATCATACCTCTATTCTGACTATTACCACTTCTATGAAGTTGCGAAGAGTTTTATGATTCCATCCCTTGAAGTAACCCACTCCCGCGCTCCTCTCGAATCGCGAGAAATATTCCAGTAACGAGTTTGTCGGTGCAAAAATATCCGAAGTTTTTTTCCACTTGTTTGGTTGTTGCTTATTTTTAATAAGTAGTGTTTAATTAGCAGATGCACCCAATTCTATTTTTGAAGGTTGATGTGAGTTGGTGTACAATCACTCGTCTTCCGAATGGAATAGTGTTTTATTTACCAGTACCTTAACCTGTTCTGTTTTGATTGCGGTTGTTTCAGGTGGTTCACCTCGCTTGCTTTAAACGGTGTAGGTATGGAGATGGCTGGGAACCCTAAGGGGTCTTTCAGCTTACCTACCTCCGACAAACCTTCGGATTAATAGGCAGTATTAGGCTATGTTAATGAAGCGTGCTCGGTTTCGAATGCGATTCTCACCATGGGGTTTCCGATTAGGGGACGGCCGTCGGGGGAGCGATAGGACGTGCGTCCCCTGTGGGTAGGGTTCGGTGCAGATGAAGGAGACGGTTGTGTCGACCCAATATCCGCAGAAACGATGAGACGCCCGCGTTTCTTTTACTTCGTATTCCGGAAGCGCTAGCCACCGGAATACATTAATCTTTTTCTGCCAGCTCCTTCCCCGAAACCTCGGGAGTGCGTTCGGAAGAATGCGAAGGTTGGTTAGGGAAGGGAAGGGTCTTTCTTCATAGAAGATTCGCTGATTGCGATCGCTTTCTCTCGTTTTGTGGGCGACGCTGTGCTGGAGTGGTGGATCTTCCACGGCGCCTTTGCGGTCTTCTGTGATCGAAAGTGAGGAGAGTGGAGCGGGTGGAATATCAGGGTTACGGAGGGAGGTGGCAGGGGACGCGGCCGACCTGCCGCGGGACACTTTCCCCCCACTCCGATCCCTTCCCTCGACGCTCTAAACCCATACCTCTCCCTCCCCCTGATCCCTTTATCCAAGCCCCGAGTAATGCGATAATAGATTCCGCCGTGGTCATCTTTTCCCAAATTGAATTTCTTCACCTCTTTCCCTCCCCCCACCCACCTGAACTTTCGTTATTTCTCCGGCTTGTATACGTGTCTCTTTTTCCACTCCTAATGATTCCCATATTATTCGTTTTTCTCATTCAACTCTATTATTTCCTCTCCATTTCGACTGTCCCCCCGTAACCACCCGATTCCTGTCCGGTCCTTCTACCCCTGTACCCTGGCGTAACTCTTACTCATTTCGTTTCCTGACGAGGAGAGGTCCAATCTTTTGTCGATGCGCCGGAATAAAATAAAAACCCTCATTGTTGAGACATAGTGTTCCTTCACCTCCCTCTCTTCGAGCGACTCCTGACGCCCTCGCGACCCCCAAAGCCTTTCCACCCTTTCATCCCCCTCGCTCTCTGCCATCCCCTTCTTCCCTCCCCCCCAACCTCCCCAGACTTCATCCCCTCGGTCGAACCTTCCCATGGCCCCCTTCACCCTCACCTCCCCTCCCTCACAGTTTTCTCCCCACATCCCTCCCCATCCAGCCCCCCCCCCCACGACGCGAAGTGTAGTTTACCCTCCCCCTCCCGCCCGTCCACCCGGCCTTTTCCATCCCTCCCTCCCGCTACACCCTCGAATTCCTCTCCCCTTCGACTTAAGCATCCCCTCCTCCCTCTTTTGTCCAACTCCCCCTCTCAACACTCCTCCCCCTCTTATCCCTCCCTCCCACTGGTCCGCCCTCCTCCCCCAACCCACCCATCAGCGTTACCTTCGTGCACCCCCACCCCACTCCCCCTTATAGTTTCAACTCCTCCTCCCCCTTCCCAGCACCACCACCACCTCACCGCTTTCCTCCCTCCCTCCCTCCCCCTCCCACCCAAACAGACCCATCCACGACGCTCTCCGCCCCCCCACCCCCCGCCACTCCCCTCCATACCCCTTCCTCTCCGTGTCCTCCTCCCCTCCCTCCCCATTCCATCTGCCTCCCTGCTTGCCATAGTCGTTTCTGCCCGGGCGCGGAGGAGGGAGGGAGGTGGGGGGGGGAGGAAGAAATGGGGAGGAGAGGGTCGGAGGGGGGGAGGGGCAAAAGAACAAGAGAGGGATGAGGGCGCAGGGACGGACGTATGGCAGAGTGGAGTGGGGGATCGGGAGGGACTCCTAGGGCAGGCAGTGTGAGGGGCCTGTTTGAGCGGGTGGAGGGGAAGGCGGTCGCACACTGGTGGAAGGGGACTGGAGGAGAGGGGCGAAGGCGGGTGCGGGGGGGGGGAGGGAAGCGGGGGTGTTGGGGGGGAATTGGAGTGCGATGGGGCGGTTGGGAGGAGTAGAGGAGGGAATGTGGTTGGGAAGGGAAGGCTTACGAGCGAGTTCCTCCTCTCCTCTCTCGTAGAAGGAGGAAGAGACGCGAAGGAGGGAGGGCCTTCTCTCTCGTTTCTGTGCATGTGTGTGTGTTTTCGAGGGAGGTAAGAAGAAGAGGGAGGCATTGAGGAGTCGGTGGGTGCGCCGGGTGGACACTTTTTTGAGGAACCGAGAGAATTCAGAGGAGAAAGAAAGGGGTATGTATCCGTCCCGTCTATCTTTATTCGAGAGTGTGTGTGTGTGGAATGTGTCTCGTCTGAAGGAGCGAGCCTCGTATGCATGTGAGCGAGTGGGAGAGATGGTGTGTGATGTGGCGCGCAACGTCGTTCCGTCTGCCCGAGTCCCGACCGCGGGTGCGCACGTGCTCTCCTTGTCCGAAAGTCGGCGGTCGCCTCCTTCCCGCCCGCCCGGCTTTTCCCCTTCGCTCCCTCCGTTCCCCTCCGTCAGCGCCGACTGTCTCCTGGGGGAGTCGGTTGTGCCTCGGCCGACCCGTCGTCGGGTCTCGAACTGCTGTCCCCACGTGGGGGCTTCTCATCACTTATTTCCATCGTCGTCTCTTTCTGCCCCCTCCTCTTTCCTGTGGCAACTCTGCTGCACCCCGTCACCTCTTTGGGGGGGCGAGCCGGGGGGAAGGGAGGAGGGAAGGGTAACATAGGGTGGAAGAGTTTTGGGGTCCGCGCGCCGAAGGGAGACTTCGAGTCTCGCGCTCTTTCGTGGTTTTCGCCGCGCCGTGTCGTCAGGGACTGGCTCATTTCTCCCGCGATATGAATGTTGTTGTTGTTGTCGTTACCTTTTCCTTAGGCACATGAGGCTGACCCGTGGAAAAACCGAGGAGTAGAGGTGGTGTTGTCGCGGAAAAAAAGATCTGGATGAAGGGAGCGAAAAGATTGGGCGTTGAGAGAGAGAGAGAGAGGGCGCGAGTTGGGCGACGTAGAAGAGGAGAAGGTAACCTTCTTGGCAGCCGCCCAACCACCCACCATTAGGAGAGCGACGCCTCCCCCTCCTACCTCCTTCCATTCCGCTTAGCTCTCTCGAACCTTCCTCCACCTCCTCCTTCCATCGGGGAGGTTCTCTCCTTCCCCCATCCCACCGCATACCTCCCTTCCCGCCCTTTCGCTGTGGATCCATCCCCTCCTCTCTCCCTCCCCCCCTCCTTCCCGAACCCGCTTCTTCGGAGCCTCTTCTTCACCCTCCCCCCACCGCCTCCTTCGTCCCCACTCCCCCTACGACTTAACTCCCTTCGACGCCATCCCCACCCCACCCCATCCTTCCCTCACCGCCGCCATCCTTTCTGCGTCTTTCCCTTCCCCTCCTCCCCCATCTTTTACCTCTCTCACTCCCTCACTCCATTCCTCCGTCCCGCGTCCTCCCTCCCCACCCCACTCCCTCCTATTCCTCCTACATAATGCCCCCACCATCGACCCTCGCCGTCTCCCTTGCGACCCCCACCACCACACCAAGCCTCCCCCCACCGCCACTGCCTCCCTCCCTTATACACTCTCCCTCTTACTCGCTCGAGTCTCCAGTGCCGAAGCTTTGAGGCGTTTGGAGGTGCCTGGAAGCGTTGGTTGTTTGGTTCACTCCCTCTCGGAAGTCGCGGCTTCGAAAACCTTCCAGCCCTTTTCGTTCATTGCGGGGAAGTCGAAGTTGGGACGTTTGTATTAGTCGCGATCACGCACGATGTCAGGATACGCGCAGGTAAGAAAATTTTCCTCGGGGAGGATGGGATAGTGTTGACTCTCTCATCAGGGAGGTTGGGACGGCTTTTGAGGTCGGGACATTGGAAAGGGGTAGTCTCCTCGGGTTCCTTTGGTGAGCGATTGGGGGTTGGGTGGTGGACGGGAGGCCCTTTTGGTCGTATTCCGTCTCTCTTTTACCCCACACGTTTCCTCCTCTTCACTCCCTCGCATTTTATCTCTCTCTTTCTCCTTCCTTCCTCCCGAAAATCCCTCCTCGGAGCCCACTCTGGTTCGGTGTGGGGTGAGCGGGTGCCTTAACTCTTGAGGGAAGTTGTGGTGGTGTTGGTGGCGGTGGGGGATGTTGCAGGAGGGAGGCTCAAGTGGGAGATTTCTCCTCGGAGAGGGACGGCGGAGGAGGGTGGGAAGTAGGCGGTTTTGGACGAGGGTGGGGTGGTGCGCGAGAGACGGAGCAGCACCATCTGGTTGAGGTATTGAGAACATGGGTCTGCCCCCTTGTGCCCCCCTCCCCATTTTGGTCTCCCTGCCACCCTCCCACCACCGCACGCCCCTCTCAATACCCTTCTTTCCTACTCGGATGTAAAGCCCTCCACGATCACTCGCTCACCTCCTCCTCTCTTCCTTTCCCTTTTCATCGGCCACCCCTCCACGTCGCGCCCTGTTCCTCGGCTTCATCCGAACCGACTCCCACCCGCCTTGCCAACCCCCGCGAACTTCTTCTTCCTCCCCCCCACCCCCCGGCCGCATCCGACGAGGGACCTCTCTCGCTCTCTGCTCCTCCACCCACCCACCCCCCCTCACCTCCGCCCCGAGTCTCTTCTTTACACGTCCACTCCACGACTACCCTCGCATTTGATCCAACTCCCCCTCGAACATCATGCTTACCTTCCTCGATCGACACTCGTGCCGGACCCCCTCACTTCCTCTTTCGTGTTTCTTCCTCCCACCCTTCACTCTCCCTTTTTACTTCCCTCTCTCTCGACGCCTTTCACCACCTCCTCCGTATCTTTAACATCTGCTTCAGTAATGTACGTAATCAATCAATTATTATTCGCGGGTGTAGTCAATGTTTTTAAGTTTTTCCTTTGATCGAAAACAATCACATTGCGTCTTTCTGCCCTCAAAGGCGTGTTAGTTTCTAATGACCAGTTCTCGGATTTGAACGCGGCTAACTATATATTAGCGTTTGATTGATCGAAGAAATTAAATGCGGCTGGTTTTGCCGCAAGTGAACATAATCATTGGGAAGACCGTATCAATACCTCCCTAATATAGTCTTTGGTTGTCTCTGGTGTTTTAATTCATCCGTGTGCGTTGTTTCGACATAGATGTCGAATTCACTGTTATCATTATTTTACTAATATTTGTAGAAATATCCTTTTGCTGTATATTACAATATGTGACATATATACTGGAAGATTTTTTATACTGTGTTGTTCGTTTGTATTTTTTACATTCTCTTGGAATTTGGTGATTGATGAAGGATCTTCAGAGATAAATTGCTTTAAAGCTCCTATCCTGCGTCGATTATTTGCGGTGAGCCTGTGCAAGTGCGCATCACTGAGGATTTAGACCTAAACGCCATAATAATGGGTGGATGAAAAGTCTTACCCGTGGAGTTCATGGGGTATGTGTGGATTAAATCTAGGTCATTGAATCAGAAACATGTTTACTCCCGTTATACGAGAGTTGGAAAATATACCCTTAGGCTTCTGTCGAGTGCTCTACGCTGAGACAAAGGCTTTTTAAATATGCCATTTCGGAATATTATTTCATGTCTTACCTGAAACCTAGCCTTAATTATTTCCTCATAGTCAGGGTACAGGTTGAATGTGTTGTGCCTGTGATAAGTGCCATCGAAATGCATCGCAAATAACGTTTGCCTAGTGTTATTTTGTTTGTGTTAGCAGTTGCGTAGCCGCTTAAATTATTAGCCTTATGATTTTCACCAGTTTTTACGTGTATCAGCAAAGTCTCGTGGCCATTCGAGGTGCAAATTCGAGTGCTTAGCATGCTTCGTGGAATAAGCATCCTTTCATACTTCTCGACTATTACTTACCTGCATTGCCTCTATGTGTATTATTTTCTGTAATACTGCAACCATCACATAGTTCCTAATTAGTTAATAGAGTACTCCGTAGTTTTTTGACATATTTCTCTGTGGATAACGTGCTCTCGGAAAGTTACCTAGTGCTTAAGCCTCCCTTTTGGCTCATGTTCTTAATTTGGCTAACGATGTATGCCATATTCATCTGGAGTAACCGCGATTTTAGAGTTTTATCTAATATGACAACCTACAACTTTGTTATTCCACATATTTTTATTGAGAACAATCCGGGTTTCGACGTTCATCGTTATCTTCAGGATACAAATAATACACCTGAAGATGACGTTGAACGTCGAAACCCGGGTCGTTCAAGATAAAAATACGTGGAATATCAAAGTTATGAGTTATCATCGTTGTGTTAATAAAGTCCATTAAGTTACGTGCGAAACCACCAATTTATATCGAGTGTCTTCTAATTAAGAAACGTCAATTTTAAACTGTCTTTGAAGATTCGAATACTTTTTGAACTCTTCCATTAAGGCCCGCTCGGGGTCCATTTTTTCCTCTGTTCAAAGTCAGTTGTTCACTCAGGCAACATTTGCTAAGTATCTTGACTTTCCAGCTCCATTGTTTGTTATTCACATTTCCATTTAAATTCCGCGCACATTTGTTTTCCGTCGTAAAATAACCATTCTTTTTTATCTTAAATTTCTCTTGAAGTATTGCTTCCACCACGTGACTCGGTCTTGCCGTGTTATTTACAACTCCTTTCATGGACTGCATGCATGTCTCAGCGTCAGCATGGAAAATTGTAATCGAAAGAAATGCTTTAAACCTTGTCTTGGTTATTTTAACACCACTCCTGAATCCTTAGATCGGCATCTCACTGTCATTTATTTCATAAAAGTTTGAGTGGTTGCTTTAAATTCGCGAAATTATGCGTTTGTTTTCCCATTCGTTTTCTACCAAGTTCAATTTTGGACTTGGAGTGTTTCAAGAAATGCAGTTTCCAGCTGCTTCCTTCTTTGTAATAATTGCACTAATTCGCAAATTGTTTCGCTCTACGTGATTCTTACGATGTCTGTCTCGTAGAAGATTAAAAAATATTTTTTGAAGTTGAAGATTTTGCATATAAGAATTACCATTACTTGCTCACGTTCCCCGATAGATGTATAATCTTCTTTATTGTTTCTGTAGATATGAAGAAAAACTTTTCGTTTTAGTATGCTGCTATTAAACTACTGATGTTTCAATATGTTATGATCATTCGTAACAATCAAATCATTTACATCGTTCTTTTAGAATTTCCCGGACTTTCCACTGTCACTTGGTTTGCAGATTTTTATTTAGAACCCTTGTTTCTCCCGAGCACTACTACTCAGGTGAGTCCTGAGATTCAAGGTTCAGCTGTCATCTGTTAGAAATTGACATTTGACACACATCCTACCACTTGGCTAGGTGGTGTCGGGTTGGCGTATTTCGCGATCACGATTGCTTTTCAGACTTACTCAAACGAAACTTTTTTATTTGATTAAGATACTCTGGATTTGTTGCGGCGTCATTTTTCTCAGTTTTCTATGAGGAATTGATCGCTAGAAGACCACCTTAGGACATTGAGCGACAATCTTTTGTGTAATGTTACTGCTTCCATCCGGTGCTAGTAATGAGGTGTATCATGATACCATCACGTTGACTCAGTGGGATTTTTTCATGCATGTCTGTGAATGGTACATTTTCTCATCCTTTTATTTTTATGTTTTCCGGTTTGCCTCAGTAATTAGCTCAACTAAGTTTCTGTACACTCGTGTTCCAAACTGTGCAAGTATTTCTTTTTCTTCTGGCATTTGAATGAATGAAAATGTGTAACTTTGAAGTAAAGGCCTCACTGAAAGACCTCGGTTCTATTTAACGTGTCAGAATTTTTTTTCCTTTTGAAGAGGGCTGAATATTATTCTGAATATTTTTCTTCATCATAGAGACAATTACTATCGGAGACGATGTTTGGAATTTAGTTTATCCAAGATTTATCAGAGTGTTAGACAACCCGCAAGTCATCCAAGTCTAGTGTCAGTGGGGTTTGGATTGATCCATTACTGTTAGAATAAGTTATGGTCAATTAACATCATTCGACCTCTTCGTTTTTTGTTAAATCTACGTTTACGAATTCTTGCGATCGGAAAATTCTGGCGTCTAAGAGCTCCCTTTTTATTCATTTGTATGATCTGTAATGCATGATAACTGTATGCAGTGCCAATGGAGGAAAGACTAAGAACAATAAGCGATTTGATTTTCCTTTTAGTATTTCATCCATTTGTGAACTTTGCTTTATTCACGGAAAGATACTTTCATGCCATAATTGATGTCTCCGGTTGAAGTGAATTTCGCGCTTCTGCTTCAAATCTCTTTAGTCAAGCTTCAGAATTGTATTTGTTGTCGTGGTGAGTCGTGTACTTGTTCTTCTCGGGGACAACAGGTGAAAAGGAACAGTTCATTCTTTCCCTTCCCTCTATTTTTACCCTCCTCTAGTGCATTTTGCGATTTAAGCACTAACAACAGGAATAATGGAAGTTTCCCGAAAAATTTTCCTTATGTTGCTGAGAAACAGTTCTATTCATGGAACCCACGACTTTTGTACCTGCACGGTTAATTTTTAATTAGGTTCATCAGGCGATGTTTGATGTGATGCTTACACACTGTCAAACGAAATAAGTAGGTATGTTTCAATTTTTACCTTTAATCTCAATTCTAATTGCGTTAGTTATCTTTGGCATAGTTTAATCTGTGACAAATCAAGCGATATTAGCCGGACTTCGCGTATCTATTGGCACGAATGGTAATTATTGAAGAAAATCCATGTAATAGTGTTCTGTAAGCATTTGAAGGACATTCTCACCTCATGCATGTTCTCATTGTATCTCACTTTCAAGCTGTCTGCGAAAAATCGTTTACTTGTCATACTCATCAAGTAATATAAATGGTAGGACCAGCCAAGGTCGAATTTAGATTTCACGTATGAGCGACTTTAGGTCGGGTCACAGCACAAGTTGATTCGTAGAAATGGCATTGAAAGCTTTAGTTTATATTTCCATAAGATC
The DNA here is from genome assembly GCA_963169105.1 of Ceriagrion tenellum. Lineage (NCBI taxonomy): Eukaryota > Metazoa > Arthropoda > Insecta > Odonata > Coenagrionidae > Ceriagrion > Ceriagrion tenellum. Next base: position 171,295,752 of record OY720632.1, read on the forward strand.
TCTGTTTTGAGTGCTTGAAAATAACTCGGATTTCATCGACATCCCCGGGGATAATTTTCATGAAAAAACTTGCGCGTCTTCCTCTCATATTGGGGTCTAAAATAGGTTGTTACTAAATACCATCAGTGCAAATACTCCCGCCGTAAGATTACAATCTACACCGCATACTTGATTCATTGCTTCTCTGTATTTTGCCGAAAAATGTATACGTGTATCACCGTTAATGAAATGCGGCCTGCTGATTGAAATCCCAAATATGGGTTCATGTTTTGCCATCATTGAAGTGTTTTTTCTAATTTTAATGTTTTCGATGCTTGGGAAATGTTCTGATCTGGTCCTGTGTAGGATTTCGTTTGTTGGATGTTCGCCTCTGGGTTAGGGTTACTCTCTAGTTCAATACACTTTTAGTGCTGTCGGAATAGTCAAACTATTGCTTTTCTTGTTTCTTTTTCTTGCATGCGAATCGGAATTAAATACGCACCACTAATGAAGTAACTTCTATTATGGATTTATGGCCTTTATTTGATACTCCAATAAAAAAATATTTCTTTTTTATATTTTAGTTTATACGTAATCCGTTGTGTCGTTGAAAATAACTCTCTCTAACTAAGTTAATAATCTCTTCGGTGATAGCCATTCCTGTTAGTCCGTTTTAGTATTTCTCGAATTTTCGGTGTGTGCATTCGAGATTCCTCCCTTAATAGTTTACCTGAATATGCACAGAAAATACTGACCTTTCTTTTGATGCGCGAGAGAGATTCGAAGTATGTGTTAGCATACACGTCTTACTTACGTTGTGCGTTCTGACGTGCGTACAAAATGGCGAATTCATTAATAGAATTCCGATTTTAACGGTTTATCTGTTATCACTTTATATCTTTATATCCTAAACTCATTAAAGCTTCTTCGCTTAGAGAGCTTAATATTCGCGATAATGTTACATCACGTTTGTTATTCTAGTTTTAGTTTATCATGATATACTTTGAAATTCATTCGACCCTTTATTCTTACCGAGATAATGGTAGCGATTAAGTTGTTGTGTTATTGTTGGAGATACTGTGGGTCTTGATTCTAATGTGTGAATGCTGAAACCGCGTTCATTCCTCCGAGCGAAGTAAATTGCATGCATTGATCCCGTTACCTGATGCCCCATACCCAGCAGTCGATCTTTAGGTGACGCGCTTTCTTTCCCGGCTCATCTCAGCAGGGCTCTTGGAGAGGAGTTGACGGCTCGGCGTCTTCGGTGGGCGTCGAGGGAGGCAACGGTTGGAGGGGATCCGGAGAGTGGTGGACCAGCGGCGCGGCAACGGGATTGGGCAGAGAGATGCGACCCTCTGACCGGTCATGACTGAAGATGGAAGTGACTCCGCACCACCACCCTCAACACCCGCCTCTGGCAGCCATGGACTGCTATGAGGACATGTTTAAGGAGATTACGCGGAAGCTGTACGGTGAGGAGGGTCTTCCGGAGAACGCGCAGGGCCCCGAGGGCGGCGGAGGTGCCGACGGTGGCATGAGGATGATGGACTACGGTGAGGGAGGGGGCGGGGGCGGAGGCGCCGGGGGCGGCGACGCCGGCAGCGGGGCGCTCTCCGCCTTCGGCCTCGCGCTCATGCACAACGGGTTTCAGTCGCCGGCGGACATGAAGTTCCGAGCACCCGTGCACCCGGCTCACCTCAACCACCACCACCTGAATCACCATCTAAACCATCACCACCTCGCCAACCACCACCACCACATCAACCACCTCGCCAACCACCACGCCCACCCACTCATACACCACGCCCCCGTGCACCACGCCCCCCCGCCCCCCACCGCGCACTACGCCTCCCCACCCCCACCGCCGCCACCGCAGCAGCAGCAGCCGCCCCCCCCGCCCCCACAGCAGCCTTCTCCGGCAGCCGCCAGTGTCCCCACCTCCACCTCCTCTTCCTCCACCTCGTCCAACGCCGGCGCCTCTGCCAATGCCGCTGCTTCCACCCCGACCACGCTCGGTAGCACCACCCCAACTGCGGCGTCCTCCTCCTCTAATCTACCACCATCTTCCGATGACAAATGGATGACGTCCGATGATGCGTTGCCATGGACCACCTCCAAGATTGCTAGTTATAACCCTGCTCAGAAGCTTTTCAAGTGCTCGGAGTGTGACTGTGTCGGCTTCCTGTCCAGGGTTGCTGAGCACTGGCTGGGCACGCACGCTAATTTACGTGTGTTCCAGTGTCCTCAGTGTCCTTACGCGAGTGCTTGGGCTCGATGTGTTCGCATGCACCTGACGAGGCAGCATAGTGGTGGGGAAGGAGGAGGAGGTGGCGGTGCCACCACACCAAATGGCACCCCTCAGCCTCCCGATTCTCCACAGCCCTATGGGGCTGATGGGAACTCATCTTCCTCATCTGCCTCTCCATCTCCCTGGAAGGAAAATCCAGTCCTGGAGGAAGTCACAAAGTTTCTGCAGGCTCTGAGGAGTCGAGTTGAGGAAAAGGGCGATGGTGGTGGTGGTGGAAGTGGTGGAGGGGGTTTCGCATCTTCCACTGGTGGTTCAGCACCAAGGAATGGGGGTGGGGGTGGTAGTGGAGAGCCCGGAACAGCCACTGCTACTCCAACCACTGGCGGTAGGGGCAGCGGGAAGGGCGGAGGCCGCAGAGGTGGGCACTCAGAAACCCATTCTTGCTTAAAGGATAATATCACGCTCCTGCTGAAAAATATGCCCTGCATTTATTTGCCAAATTAGGACTCATTCAATTTTCATTTCTTATGTTTCTTTTGCTTTTCTAAACTTCCGTGCACAATTTTTCCTGCCAAATGACTAATAACAAATGTGGGTGAACTGTTGGTGCTGGACTGTATTTATGAAAGACATTCAAAAAGCCTAGAATTCCTCTTCTGCAGTTTCTTAGATACTCTTCCCACTGATAAACATTAATTTATAATGAGCTATCCGAAGCTGCTGCAAGCCTAGGAACATTTTTCACAGCCACATGATGTCATTTCACATATTTAGATAAGCACACAAATTATCATCTGACACAGTAAGTACATGGTGCATCATAGATGGTGTTTGATTACCTCTATGGAAATAACTCTACCCCTCAGTTTTTCAGTACACATGGGGAGATATGCATTCATGGTTGAAATGAATGAGGCTACATTGATATTTATAATTTACACATCTTACACTGGTATATTTGTGGTGGTGGTACACTAACACAGAATCATTAAGGCTTTAGCACATATATGGTTACTACAATGCTTCATTTTGTTTTTTAACTTGGAGAATACACTTTTTGACTCTCCTATACTTTGATACTCAACTTATGGTTGTTTTTTATATTGATGTGGCACATGACAAAAATACAGATAGCATTCTTAGTACCTTGCAAACTTTTCTGGAAATATAATTTCTTTAATTATAACTCTAAATTGCTGCTATCAGTTCTCTCTTTTTTGAGAGAAAGCTTCTTATTTTTCATTGTATTATTTGCCTGTCAGTGCTTCTTATTTGTTAAATAATTTTTCATGTTCCATTTTAGCTGTTACATTATGAGCTTTCTGTTAACTAACACCATCCCTGCTATAGAGCCGTAATGGGACAAACTTTCTTTCTTTTGAGCAATTCACCATGCTTAGCAAGCATTAGATAGATGTTTATTGTAAATAATGGACATTTGTGTGAAATGACCACTGGAATTTTATTAATTTTACTCTCTGAATTAAAACAGCTTCATATTCATTTTCCAGGTGGAGGGAATAATGCATCAGCAGCATCAGGAAACAATAGTGGTGGGGAGAAGCGCTATTGTTGCCCTGCTTGTCCATATGCCACAGATCGGAGAGATCTTTTCACAAGGCATGAGAATATTCATCGAGATGAAAAGCCTTTCCAATGTTATGTTTGTGCCAAGCAATTCAACCGTGCCGACCATGTAAAGAAACACTTTTTAAGGATGCATCGTGACCATCCATATGACCTCAACAAAATTAGACGGTCTCCACCCAAAAATGCATCTGGAATGTCATTCTACCATAAATACAATGGAGGATCAGGGAGTGGAAGTGAAGGTGGTGGTGGCCCTGAAAGTTCTGGAAGTACTACACCTGGAACAACAAATGGAAATGCCAAGTGAGTACCCAAATTTGATTTACTGTTGAGAATGGGGTTACTTTTCATTTTGGGCCTTTCTCATTCGTCGCTAAAATGAATTCATTTAGCAATTAGGGATACCGTGGGGTTTTTTCTGTCCAATTTTAGGCTGCAGGATTTAAACCATGGATGCTCACTTTGTAAAATATTCAACTATATTAGGGGCTACATGATTCAAATTTTTCCATCCTGTTTCATTCCTCCCTCTTATTTCCCTATATTCATTCAGTTTTGGATTAATGTTAGTTGAATTTTTAAAATATTTATTTATCATGAGGTATCATATGTGCTAAGTCATTCTGTTGACTAATTTCTTCCATTGCGCACCAACTAGATACTCATTAATTGACCTTATATAAATGTTTATGTTTTAGTAATTTTAATTTGGTAGACCAATGTATGTACATATTTTGAATGCCATTAAAATTTAAATGTCCCAGCTGTATTTAAAGCTGTCTTTGTCTATTACTGTTTTGAATTTTTTTAAATTGCCTCTTTGGTTTGGTGCTCCCACTGTTTACTTTTCCTATCTCTAAAATGATAGTTATGCTGATAGAATTTCACTCTTTTGTAGATTGCCTTTTTTATTTAATCCAAATTGGCAAAATGTGAAAATTTGACTTGTTAACTAAAGCTTTCCCAACTCTGCATTGGAAAGACACAGCATGAAAGGGTGCATGGACCTTGTGCCGAAAAATGCACCCATATGTCTACTTTAAAACCCTTACATTCATCAAAAACTGACTTTTTTCCCTATAACACTTTTCCTGTGACATCAAGGTTTTATAAGCTAAATATGTGACTCTGTCCATCGTAATTTGGGAACAGTGATATTTGTCACCTTAGGGAAACTAAAGTGCAATTTTTAAATGAAAGAGGTATCCTTCATAATGGAGAGATCTTTTCTATGGAAATGCCTATTATGGACTTTAAAATTGCAACATATTTTTTTCTCATGTTGACCCTATGTCTAAATTCTAGTTCTCTTGGGTAGATTTATGTATATAATCATATAATACTCATATTACGTAATGTGGAGTTGGACAAACTATATATTTTATGTCTCTGAAATGTTAGAATTCTTAGTCAACTCATAATCACTTAACCATCATTGCATGAATACAATGTAAACACTATCCAACTACATACTTGAAAGCTTTTAATTTTTGCCTGTAACTGATAAATCATAAAGAGTGGAGGAAAATATGTTCTTTCCTGATAGAGGGAAAAAATTACCACCAAAAAATGGAGAAGGCCACCCTTAAACTATGGATATCTGGTCATTATCTGAAATTCAATGGATGGCAGTGGGAGAATGTAAGTACATGTGCTAGAATGAGGTGATTCTTTAAGAATTCCTTCATAGGGGGAAGTGGCACAGTCGAGGAACATCACCTCTATTTAGGAAATATCATCCAGTAGATCCATTTTTTGCAGTCTGCATGGCAGTGTTAACAAATAATGAATACAGCATTATATTTATTGAAAGGCTGAAGATTCATACTGACTGTTTTATTCCTCCAGAGTTGATTGCAGACCTTTGTAAAATGCCAATGAGCTTCAATTTTTTGAGTGAATAATGTTTTGGCGTGAATATGGGGCTAGTGTGGCCAAATGGTAGATCACACTGCTGAGAGGCAGCAGTATCAGCAGAAGTCATTGATTGCTCAGATCAAGAAGATAGGACCGATATCAACAGGCTTAGCTTTGGGCAAGACTGAAGTTCTTGGAATAGACCAGGGTACTATGATGTGGAAGGCAGTGGGGAAACCACCACATTAACCTCCCTAGAAAATGCCTTGTAATCAAACTATGTATGACATGATGGCATTCCTTCCAGTAAAATATTCCAGAAGGAATATAATCCCCAAATCGGATCTCTTGGTCAGAACTTCTGGGAGGGGTATATCAGTAAGGGAATTAGCATTGGCTAGGGAAGGGCAGAGGGCTTCAGTAAGCCAATCTTAGGATTGATCGACCAGAGATGATGATGAATGGTTTTTATTCCTCTTATGATCTCTTTATTCTGTCAATCTTAATCATATGTTATTTAATTCTAGTTGCATAAGAGCAGTTTTTTATTTCATGGAAAATACACACCAAATTTGATACCTTTTTATGAAAATTTGAAGTAAACAACATTGTTTTTATTGGCTGAAAATTTTATCTCACTATCTGGATGCCACCCATTATTTGAATCTGAAATTGGCAATGCATTTTTTATATCAGTCAGTGAGAGACTAAAGGAATCACACCCAATTTTTGGTGTGTCTACCCCAAAAAAAATTTGCTGTGTCGATTGTATTTGATGGAGGAGGTTATTTTCTAATTTTGAGATTTGAGCCGTGGCCGAAATGGGTGCAATGCAGAGACAAAGCATGCTTTAGCAAAGTGTGGTTGACCTTGAGCCAACTTTCTCTCTTCCAAAGTGGGCTGAAGTGTGGCTGAATATTGAAACTGGTCGCCCAAAGTCTCTAACCACAGCACAAGCACATAGCAAGATACTCAGCAGATTTACTGGGTTAACTCGGGTGCTTCCTCTTTATCATCACCGCCTCATGCTCAAGCATGCTCATGCCAAGCAGGCTTGAAGATTTGGCCACGGCTGTGATGATACTATTGTTTGTGCACTTAAATACATTCATAAATGAGTTGGTCACAATTATTTTTTTGCCATCAAGAGTACAGTAGCTAGATTATTTGTTAATTGATAATTTAAACTATGTATACATCCAATTATCCTTGCAATGTTTTTATTAGCAATTCCAGGAATGTTTTGCAACAGCCAAGTCATCTTCAAGCACCGTCACTAATCCCTGCACCTCTTGCTGCCTCTCTAATGCACAGTAATCACCATGCTCATCTTGGGAATACTCCTCAGAATCACCAGCACTTGGGCTTGCATTCAACAGGGAACTATCAAGTTAGTATCCATATCTTAAATTCCCTCCATGCTAAAGTTAAGGTAAAGCTTCAAAGAGAGGTGACTGTCAGGGCAATAGGGATGTATTTTGGAAATTCTAATGCTGCTCATTGAGAGTAAGATGAAGTTCCTTACCATAAATTGCCTTTCAAATTGAGGTGATTAAATAATGCTTAATCTTTGACAATCAATACATATGTTTCGTGATTTGTTTGGAGGACATAAAGTGTTTCTAAAGATCATAATTGAGCAATTTTCCATGTTTCTGTGGGTTTCCGTCCTGAATCTTCTATGAAGCAAGTTGTGAGTTCCAGATATTTTATTATCAGAAGCATGTAAAAACATTCTTGTTGATATATATTTTTTAGCCATAGCTAATTTTATTACAGGCTTCAGGCACAGGAAAAATGGGAGGAGGAGGAAAAAGAAATCATCATAATGGCATGAAAGGCAACGCTTTAAGTGGAAATGGAGCTGAAGCTGGTACAGGAAAGCCCAAAAAGCCTAAGAAGGTTGGAGACAAGAGGTATTCCTGCTGCTATTGCGCTTGGTCAGGTGCTGATAACTGGTGTCTCAAACGCCATCTCAACACCCACATCAAGCCTTTCCTCTGTCCACTGTGTGATTACAAAGCAGCAAGATCTGAACGTCTGGCGACTCATGTTCTTAAGGTTCACAATAAGAGGGCATGTGCCAAATGTGCTTTCTTGGGTGATGATCAACTCGCACTCAGTGAGCATGTTCAAGAGCACCAGTAAGTGTGTTGAACTATCACGTTTTATGGATGTGTTAAAATGTTATTCACTCTAATTATATTAACATTTCTTGTATCGTGGAAATACATCAAGCTGTAAACCTGTTCGGTAGTAGCATTGAAATAACTGAGGGGAAAATTACTACATGAATTTTATATTACTTGTGCTGATGTATGTTATAATATTTCATTTTATATTCTCTATTCAATTGCAGCCCAACGGAGATAAAAAATACTAATAGGACATCAAATAACACATTACTCCGGAATGTTGCCTTCCCATGTTACCAGCCTCCCATGTCCAGTTCTTTTTGGTAAGAGACATAATTTCTGTTTCTATGAGTTAGGTCAGCATCTGCATGGCCTTTCTTCCCCATCCTACCGCCAATATTTCAAAAACTTTTTCTCTGCTCAGAAATTTGGTCATGAATTAAGGAAAAGAGTATTTTTCAATGATTGATTCCTTGTTAGATATTTGGCATTTTTGCTTGAAGAAAAGATAAGTGAATCTGCTTGCATTTAAGCAGGTCCACTCTTCCTAAGGTAGTGTTTGTATTGTGAAATGTTGTATGTCAAGCAGAGTTAAGTTAACAAACCTTTCCCATATTTCCTTACTGATTGACCAATGGTTCGAGTCGGGAGAGAGGTTTATTAATTGGTTGATGAAGTTCTCTGCCTGTTGCAGCGAGGCCAGTCGTGGTCACCGTACCCTCAGTGACAGTACCCTCCTCTATCGCTACAACGGCAGTGGCCGCAATAACATCAACAGAGGGGGTAACGGCTGGAGGCGCGGCTACAGTAGCCAACTCGGGGGGCGGAGCTGGGGGCCCGCCAGGAACCACCCCTTCTCAACCTCCCCCCGGGGGAAGTGGTGCGGCGGGCCCCTGGTAAGGGGTGCTGGGAAAAAAGTGGCTCTTGGGAGGGGAGGGAGTACATCTTCTGGAGCCAGTAAAGGATCAGTTGTGTTGAAGGTTGGAGCTTCAGGAGGAGGAGGAGGTGCCACAGTCACTTTGAGGGGTGCTGAAGGAAGACGTCTCTCGCAGTGTGCTGTTTGCTCTTTCCGTTCTGCTGATGAACGCAGCATGGCTGACCATCTGCGTATTCGTCATGGACTACCACATCGATGGGGTGATACTGTTCGGGAACTGAGGCCATTTTACACAGATCAGAATGCTTCTCCTACTAGAGACAGTGATACTAAACAAACTAGAATGGTTGTGAATTTGGAGAATGAGGAAGAAGAGGATGAGGAAAATGAAGCGAATAAGAGGAAGAGGAGGTGGCCTCCATATGAGTGTCGTCAATGTGGATGTGAATTTGCTAATAAGTGGTCTTTGGAAAATCACATTGCCATGCATCACAAGTCTGGCAATACTCAAGACTTTGCACGTTTTGTGAAGGCTCCAGGGGAGAGGCATCCTTACATTTGTTCCGTTTGTGGGCTGGCTACCGCATCTCAGGCAGCCATGATGCGTCACCTCCGTTTCCATTCAGGCCTTTCCCTCAGGTGCAAGGCTGGTGGAGGCTGCATTTATGAGACAACATCTGAAACTGCCCTTGTTGAGCATGTTAGATCATCCCATGATGATAAAGACTTCACTGCCAGGTGTCCTCATTGTGGTCATGGATCTAGTACACCAGCTGCTTACGCGCGACATTCAGCTATCCACCATCCAGCAGCCCTTTCTTCAAATGGGAGGCATGGTAGTAATTTCCAGTCAAAAAGAGAAGATCCTGATGTGGAGGAAATTACTTCAGAGACTCAGAAAGATGAACAGCCATGCAAAATGTGTGCAGAAGTATTCCTAAAACACTTTTTTCTGTCTCTTGAGAAATTGCACCAGAATGGCATTGGTAATGGGCATGTTGCAGTTAAAAATAACAATAATAATATTGCAAATAATAATGAATTGCATAGTCAAGGCCAGAAGCTTCCCAATGGACTCTTGGATGCTGTAATTGGTGGGTTGTCGGAAGTTGCCACTCCTGTTCATGCCGCTGAATCATCAAACCCTAAGTCATCAGAATGGGCAGCATCAATGGAGGAGGCTAGTCGTCTAAGGCGGTCGAGGAAACAATCAAGGCCAAGGAAGCTTGTGATGACTGCACTGGACCCATCCGAAATTCAGGTGTTGAATGAGCCCATGAAAAGGAGGAGGAAACGACGGTGGAGGAAACGGAGAAGAAAGAGGATGGCGGAGAGGATGAGGTGGTTGCATAGCTTGCAAGAGGCAGAATTGCATATGCCCAGGATTCGTGTAGCTCGAAGATTTCCAGAGTCATTACGTGGTCTTAGGGATAAATATGTGCAGCGTAGGAGGTTAATTAGAGCGAGTAGGTGGTGGCGAGGACCATTTCACTGTGCATGGTGTCAGGAGGCTGGAGTGACTTTCAGGACGCGAGCAGGGTTGGCCTTGCATGATTACTGGCGCCATCTGAGAGGAGCATCCAGTGTCCCTCCCTCTAGGATTGGGTGCTTTGAGTGTGGACAGTGTGGTGATAGGTTTCCGCACCAATACCAGGTTGTGCTTCATGCTGGTAGGGTGCACGTAGGAAATGTGACTCTTGAGAGCTCCTTTGGCAAGTCAACGCATGGTAGTTCCACTTCAGCTGATGTAATTGAAGGCACCAGGGCTTCATTAAGTATTTTGGAGTCTTTGAATAGTTCCTCTCTTGCTCCCCAGTTGGGACATGCATCTCCACCTCCTCCTCCAGCACCCCACTTACCTAAGTGCGACTTCCCTCCCCACATTCAGTCATCATCCCCCATCCCTCTTTCAATGGAAGTGAATGCTAACTACGCATCTCCCTCTGTACCTGTTGCAAATGTTGTATCTGCTCTGGCTTCCTCTTGAGAAAAGCTATGTGTCAGACTTTATACCAGACTTGGCTTTCTTACTTGGCTTGCACATGGGCTGCAATACATGTGTATGGGTTGATGAGAATGAGTGATTTCCTGTGAAATAGTGTACGAGTGTATGCAAAAACTTACCATTACTCTATTACATTTTCAAATATAAAGAAATATATAATTATATACATGAAATTATGTATGTTTTGATAATTAAGTAAAGATAAAGTATAAACTGATGTATTTGAAGTGAGAGGAAAATGGAAATGGTAAATATGTTACTGTCGAGACAAAGTTGAGCTGGTTTGGATGGTAGGGTTTGATCTGTACCTGATTTGTACCAGTCACAACTTCCTCAAACCAATCTCAAACTTTGGTACACAATTTACTTGCATTAATATGTTGAATGTATTTTACATGAGTTTGGCCAAGCATAAGATGACATAAGGAAAATCATTCACTGCCGTTTGACCACACCATGAATATAAAAAAGCTATGGTTGAAGGTTTGATCTGAATAAAAACTCCATTTCATTTGAGAAGGTGTTTCAACCAGATAGGCAACATGTATTGCAGGTTATTAGCTGCTTCTGTCAGCCTCTAGTTCCTAGAAAGATCTATGACTTTGAACCAGCAACAGCCAAAACACTGATAACAGGTTGTACAACTTTTGTTTGTGAAGGATTTCATTGATACCATTACTTTTGCAGAACTTGAACTAGTATTCTGACACTTGGATGCCTCCACACGATGACCAACAAATTCAAAAGTAATCAACAAATATTTTGTCATATTTTTGTACAATCTGTGTAATTTAGCAGAAACAGAAGCTAATTTTGAATGTTTTTATAGTGTTATCATTCAGGACCTGAACAATACATGGATACACAATTTGTCTTGAAATATAATTCATGATAATGCCCCTTCAAACTCATTATTTCCTATATACACCAACAGTGAAAGTAAACCAGGGAAAAACAGATATTTAACACTCACTAGATTGGTGGTACAAAATAAGATTATTAAAAAGCCAAATGTATTTTAAAAATTTTGGGAATTGTATTTATAAATGTATCTTGGCTTATAGTACTGTCCTTTATGTGAGAGTGTTGTGAGTCATTAAATACAAATTATTATTTTTGTTGAATAGTTAGTGCTGTACATTGTGCACATTTGAAAAATGAGAATCCATAACATACCAAATGTATAATGGTGTGGGCAAAACTTTGTCAAAACACCAAAATCAGCATGAGAGTTATTTAGGTAAAAAATGCTCAGCACGAAGAAATGTTATGTGCATATAAGATGACTACAAGTGCTCATTCAGCAGCATTGTAATTGATTTTCCATAATTTATTAGAAAGATTGTCAACTTATGTGTCTTGTTTGTAATAAAAGACCTTTTATTAGCATCATTTATTGCATTTTATTGATCCATTTTAATGGTTACTTTTTGTGATGCCAAGTCTTAATTTCAGGTGTTCTTTAGTGATTGTTTATTTAATGTGTCCTGAAGAATTCTACTCTAAAAGTATCTTGTTTTGATGTTTGCTTTAGTGAGGAAGTGAGATGTCAGATCAATCACGTAAGCAGGTAGAGCGGAGGAATGAATGAGAAATTTGTCAGTTGGTGAGAGGGACCAGAATCCCCATAGTTAATGAAATTGATGCCTCACAAAATTAATATATTTTTGAGAGGTAATATATTTTGCATTACGATTTAGCGATAGTCAGGAGTGAGCAAGTCTTAATGAAATAAAACTTAGCAACCTTGAGAAATTTAATGTCAGTGTATTTGATAATACTTCATAGTATCGCCTTACCCCATAGAATCTCTGCCACCTTGGTTGTCTAGCGTGTGTTAAAGGTACGAATCTTGCTAATTAACATAATTTCAAGTTAAAGGTATCACTCCCTAAACTTTCATCTCTGCTGATCGACATTTACTGTTTAGTATGGAGAGTGTCACATGATGAATATAATTTTGCTCATGAGTAGGTATTAACAAGTAGATATATCCATATTCTCATTGTATATATACATATTTCCCTAGTCGTCCTGAAAAAATGGAATTATTACTTTCTTGGAATGCTCATTAACTGATTAGGAGACAGCTCTAATGCTCCAATATGCCTTGAATATAGTTACTGAGGATCTAGATAATGAAATAGTTTCTCCAATGATTTTCTGAAAATTGGTTGGTAAGTATTAGCTTTTTCAATTATTTTGGAGCAGACGTGTTTCTCTCCAGAAGAAGTAACCAGTGGTATTTGAAAAATTAATCTTGAAAGCCTTTTAAACTCTGCAATTATGAATTTTCCTTTCAGGATCAGTCATTATTTTACTGAGAGTTACCATGCTTTTGTATTTATACAACAATGTTATATGTCATAAGTATGTTGTATGAGTTATCTGAGGAGTATTAGCGGCAAAAGTAGGATGGATAGGGTCAGGAATGAGTGGGTCATGAAGGAATGTGGATTAAATGCTCCAGTAATGGACGTGTATGAAAGGAGTGTACTTCGTTGGTTTGGCCATGTTGAGAGAATGGATGAGACTCTAATAACGAAACAGATATATGATAGTAGAATGAATGGTGTGAGAGGTAGAGGTAGGCCGAGAAAGTTGTGGTGTAATGTGGTTGAGGAAATTCTTAGGAGGAGGAATATTAGGAGTTTTTAAACAGGAGGGCGTGTATGAAACAGTGTATGGGGGTAAATGAGGCAAAAGTGGTTTGCAAGGATAGGTCAGTATGGAGGAAATTATTGAAGCAGAGTTAGGTGTACAATTATGTATTAATGAGTGAAACATTTTGACTGTGCCTACCCCGGAAGGGAACGGCGTGATGGGCATGTATGTATGTTAACGAAGTTATTTATACAATGTTACATGTATGGAAAGCTGGGTAATGCACCTAGGAGGCTAGGATCACCAACCACACCTGTGCTGATGGTATGGTGAAAGCAATCCATCAGCACAGATCAGGTAGATGGTTAGGCACATTGCTAATGGGCTCACAGCTGGGTTTTATATATTGTCTCTGCTAAGCTGGGAGCCTATCAAGCAGTGAAGAAGGTAAAGTGGTAATAGCTGGTAGCTTCTGGCAAAATCCTTCTGGAAATATGATGGAGCCAGTAAACAATGCGATCAATATTTCTCTATTAGGTGTTAGCATCCATTAGAGAGCATTATGATAAAATGCTCATAGTGGCATTTTACAAAATGGCAGTCTTACAGTTATCTTTGGGGCATTGCATGTAACTGGAGAAGGAAAGGTTTACTCTTTTAGATATAAAAAAGAATGCACAATCAAAATAAATGGATATAGCCCCAGAGTGGGTCCATGTACTTAATGCTTAAGTCCCATAATGAATGCTTATAAAAATTGACAATCTCTCATGTAGCAGTTCATTCAATACTTACAGAAAATGAGCTGGAGCAAGAGATTTTGTGAGTTTGAGTAAAACAAGATGTGATTGACAATGAGATTGAAATGGAGCAGAGCATCGATTCCCATCAAAGCACTCCTCAGAGAGCATACATGCATGGCATTGAATGATATTTCAATAATTCAAGGTACAGAGAAGCCTAAAATATTCATTTGAAGGTGGATTTTAATGAATTTTGGAGTTATGAAATATTTAAGAATTGAAAACATCAGTTTATTGACTCTCGGAAGTAGGAGCCATTGACTCATTGGTAAGTCACTCGAGGTTATAGATCTCCATCACCAGTGTATTCAGGTAAATTCATTGTAAGAGAAACAAAGTATCTGCAACAGGGTTTCCACATGTACGAAACTGAGACATTAGTGTCATTTAGCCATTGGTAGATACATTGTACAGTCCCATACAAAAAAGTCTTACCTCTTTGCACCAGCATAGCCAGGATTTATGTAGGAGGTGGGGGGGAACAGACACACCCATCGGTAACTGTAGGTGAATGTTGTGGGGGGGGGGGGGGGGGGGGGGGCAGGACCTCATCCTGTATGGCTCCAAACAGCAGATTTGATGTGAAATTTCTTGGGTTGGGAGCAGTTGCCTTCACCCCTGCCCCCCCCCCTTACTAGGGTCATGCCTCCTAACAAAAGAAATTTTCAGAGTTCTGATTAATCAGTTTAAATAACATTGATTTCGCTGGTAAAATGGGTTATCTATTTCAAGTTTTCAGAAAGTCTGGAATTAGTGATCATGGGTTTATAAGTCAAAGAAGCCTAGGTAATGCCTTCTAGACGGATCTTCACTTGAAGCGTATTATGGATAATATAAAAATGTGGGTGCCAGTAATGCATTCACCAAATTAAAATCATTATATTTTCAATGTGTTTGCGTCAATAATGGCAACTGTATTTCTCTCACCTGCGATATTGACAATTTTTACGCGATTTTCACATATTTCACGTGAAAAATGCGAATTTTAGTGTTCATTAAAAATAATTTCCATAAAATCCATTTTTGTAGTTTTAGTTAGTTTAGTAATCCATAAAATATAGGAAGATGTAGCGCTAAAATTTAAATTAGGACTTTCTGTCACTACGCAGCATCCATTTTATTCTAAATTCGGGGCTAAAAACTAAACAATGTATCGCGTCTCATTAAACTGAACCATTTTGAGTTTTACTCGTATCACTCAGGTGTTCCTCGTAGCTCATATGTAGCGAGAATTATCGGTATCTCACTCTGGTGCGAAATCAAGCGTTGTTAGCTAGCTTGGGCATATAAATTGTCATGTGCGTTTCTATAGATAAAAAATGTATGCTCACTGATGTGAGTACGATTGATATAAGTGCGCAGTTACTTGCATGTACCTGCGCACTTATATCAGTCGCACTCGGCAGGAAATTTTTAATATTCAAAGAAACAGTAATGCTGTGATGAAATTGTAGCTGGAACTTCATCGATGAGTGGTTCGCCGATTCGTATTCTACGTCAGTACATGGCAATGACTGGGGCCTCATTAAAAAGTAATTGAGTGCGCGAAGGTGAATTGGAAGCAATTGAGGCCTGCCTAAAACGTATGCATCCACTTATATAGGCCCGTGGTAAAATATCCGAGTTTTCGTGGGCTATTTTTCTATTCTTTTGGGCATTCTTGCTCTGGCTTGGATTAAGCTTGGTTAGTACAGTACAATCATGGTATACGGTACAATCATGTTCTCACCATAGAACAAATTAGCAAAACATTCATTCGGCCTCTTTAACAGCTTTTTCTTTTGAAAGTTAGAAAATTGCCGTCGGCCGCACAATCGCACAATTGTTAAACCTGATTTGAAAGGCACTTCTTGTTTTACCGGCCCCTCTCGCATCTATCTCAACAACCATCTTTGGAACGCTAAGTCTATCGTTAGTGCATTATCCAGTGGTTTGAACATTGTCTTAATTGGTCGTATATTTCTTATTTCTCAATAAAAGAATATTGAATAATGGGTCCCCAAATATCCTTTGCACAGCGTCCCGCAATCCCTAAAGACGACCGTAGATTCTATTTCAACTTCATCCCGTTAGTTTCATGCTCGAACATTTCCTAATAATTCTGTACAGTTGGTAAACGTCTTACTTATTGCATATGAGCTTATTAAATTTCCATAGCAAAGGCGTAGCCATTTCTCAAAACCTTTTATTAAATCCTTTAGTGGCAATCACTTTGATTGGCTTCTCAAGGTTTTCTGGTGGATATTCCTCGCGGATAGGTAGATATTTATGTCTTTTGAGAGATATTTGCGACCGCAGTATTATTGGTTATACTGTCTAATTTTCCATTTAATCACTTTAATTTAATAAAGTGATGGAGATAAGTTAAACAGAGGAACGAGAAATGTTCTTGTAAACTTATTATTTGCGAGTTTGTCACATAATAAAATTTTTTTCTCTTCAAATTACTTGGAGGAGGGGGGTGGGAGCCAACTACCCCCGAAATACATATGCCTATGCCTACGGCCTCCAGGATTTCTTGGTAAGTTTGTGGCATCCTGAAAAATAGTTACAAGAACGATGAAAACATGAAATAAACATAAAACATCGATGTGCCATTATACCCCGCTGACGGCACTTTCTGAACCTTTTAGGGAACAAAAAAATTAAAACATGTAAATGTATGTTTTTTAGCGGATAATTACTCTAAAATAGTTTCTTGAGGAAGGAAAAACGCGATAGACGGACGGTACATAAACTGCAGTTTGGCGATTTTATGGTGATAACATGATAACACTGAAGGGAAACATAATGTAACTAAATGGAAGTTAAACACGGAAATGTGATTTAAGCCCTATCTGGTTTTGCCTACTGGTATCTAAATCATGAACCAACCGCCATTTTCTACCTCCCTCTTCCCTAAATTTACTGATTCCTTCAAGTTTCGAAATTTTCGTGTTTGTACCACCTTCACACAGTAAACCGCCTTCATACCGGTATGTATAGTTCTATACCATTTTTTCTTAGGGTATGGTTGTAACCACCAGCAATTATATTTTTTGCAGTTTCATTTAATTTTGAATACCGCAAGATAGATAAGGCGAATTATTTTGTTATAGGGATAGGCATCTTCCAAAGTTTTAATTCTTGTGAGCCAGTAATGTTTGGATTTTCATACTTGGAGAGTTGGATGGAAAAGTAATTCAAGTAATGGATAAAGTGATGCTAAGGATGTAAATCGGCAGTATTAGTAGGGTAAACTATTTGGGATCAAAGAATTTACTCGCATCTAGATGTGAAGAATGATTTTATGAAAAGCGCATCAAAGTAATGCTGAAACAACTTTTAACCGGCTTAACATTCGCGCGTGAAACTGTCAGCACAGCGCCAAAGTTGACAACCGGTCGAAACGGTCAACCGGTCAACCCATGTAGGCATTCATTTGTTCAAAGCACGTTTTTCTCCGCTCTCGGTGGACTGTCAACAGACGTGGTTGGAAGTAGAGGAATTATGTCTTCGAAGCAGAAATTACGGAAAAGAAAAGTCCCAGAGATTGAAGTTTCAAAGGAAACTACCTTTCAAAATGACAGGCCGAAAGAGACCGATGTACGTATTTTCATATTAGCTAGTTGCTATTTGATGTACATTTAGGAAGGAAACAATGTGTTATTAATGTAGATTTATGCTGGAATTTAAGCGTATGGGAATGTGTTGATTAATTATTCAATTGTACACTTTGATTAGGGGGATGCCTTGCTGGTAAATATCAATAATAATGAGGATGACAGTAGTGACGAAGATTACTCTTCAATCGAAGACGAAGGCAGTTCCGATGGTGAGGATGGAGAGCTAGATGACGGGAGCGATAGTGCTAATTTTGAAGAAATTAGTGGTGAAGATGAACCATCTGAAAGTGATGAAGAGTCAGAAGGTGGCTCCGATAGTGACGAAGCCGACATATCTAGTGAGAACAAGGGAAGCAGTTCGGTGAAGCCCCTGACGAAAAGGACGAGTCCGCAAGTTCTTTCGCCACCGTCTGATAAAGTGTCTCTCCCCATCGAACAGGGTAAAAAGGCTACTCGAAGAAAAACACAAGTTCCCACCGCTCTGGGCAAAGATGAAATTGAGAAACGTGCCGCTGAAGGAGCCTCATCCACTGAGAAACAGCCTGATTTGAATGAATATGAAAGTGATACATCTGATGAAGAGGTAATGGGGAAAATATATGTACATGTCCTCCCTCAATTCATTTCTCCAATTCCCTTCCATTTATAGTCATTGGCTGGTGGCTTAACACTACCCTTTCTCTTGCTCTATGGATAATATGGCGGATTAATGTATTAGATCTGTTAATACTCATTGTTATTATTTCACATTGTTTTTACTACTTCTCAAGGAAAATGCCCGCTATTTGATCAAGGTCTTGTTTTTTGTGATTTTATCTTGCCCAAAGTATTTTTGAGTCTATTGTCGCAATCTTACCGTAATCTGTAAGAATGCTGAACAACTGTAATTTTTAAGCTCTTCTTTGTGGCTTAGCACATATAGGTACTGTGTGGATCATTTAGGTTCTGATATAGTGTCTCTCCCCATCGAACAGGGTAAAAAGGCTACTCGAAGAGAAACACAAGTTCCCACCGCTCTGGGCATCCATCCTGGGCGTCCATCTGGATATCCATCATGTTGTTCCCTTTTGTAGTCGATGTAGTCTGTAAGAGCAAACTCATAACTTAGTGAATCACATGCCTATTTTGCTGAAGTTGCTCTCTTGTATTTCTTCATAAATTTTTTCCTATTCTGAAAACTCCTAATGTTTCTTTTTTTGTCTCTCCCACCATTTCCACTTTTGACATTTTATACATACCTCTTCCTTTCGTGCTTTCACTCCTTCATTACGATTTGATTGTCATCCTCTCTCTTTGAGGCGGACAAACCAACGAAGATTGCTCCTCTCACACGTCTGTCAGGAGTGCAGCTATTCCACATTCTTTTCATGAACCACTTCCTATTTTTATCATTCCTACTTTTATTGGAAACTAGGTATGCCCAAGTAACTGATAGCATTTATTAATCAGCAATCAATAAAGCGATTCATGCTGATAAATTTGGACCGATTAATTAGGGGGCAAAACATCAGTTGTTCGACTATTAATTTCTACTAATAATTAATTAATTCGAATATAATATTCAACTGATTAATTTCTTTAGAATGTAATGTCAACGTTTGGTCATGCTTTTTCCAATACCAGTCAGTAATATTTAGTTTTTAAATAAGCCATAACTGTCATATGTCATCCTCTAAGCAGGCTTCATTGGCAAGTAGAGTGTTTTGTGTTCTAGGAAACAAGTCACGTGGGCCATGTTTTATTTTTCCTTCTTCCCCAACCCGAAATTTTGAGAGAGCTTTAGTGTTTGTCTATGGAGGTCTGGGTGCTATGGCAAGAGTCCTGGCTTCTCACTCAGAGGCTCCAAACCCAGGTGGTGGCAGATGTTTTCAGTAGAATTCTGATGTGTACTTAAATGCTGTTTAGGAGAACCTTGAGGGCTCTGGTCTTGTGTGTGTTTATCCTGGCCTTCCAAAACCACCCCTCTTCGTAATGAAGTGAGAATGTAATTTTGTGTTTTACTGTAGTTTTTGCTTCTGTAGAAAGTCATTAATTGCTTGATTTGCTGTACCTACTGCGTAAAACTTTTTCTTTAAGCATCTACACACCATTTCCTCTAAATTTGTATCCTTCTCTCTTTTGTTAACCTTTGGCCTAAGTAAGCAAAACCATCCACTTCATTATTTTACTATTCATCTTCCTTATGCTATCTTTCTTTTCATTCTCTTTTTGGTAAACCACATATTTGTTCTTTGATGCATTCACCCTTAATTCAATGCTCTCTGTGCTTCCCCGAAATTATGGAACTGTATCACAATGAAAACCAGGTGGATGCACCATGCTATATGTAATTCCATTGCATATCTTACCCTATTTTAGTTTTGACCACTCACTTTCACTCTTTAAATACGAGAGTATTGTCTATCAGTTTCATAACCAACCATGATTATTCATGTCTCTTAGTCACTCAAAAGTTTCCACTGCTTATTTCCATTTATCCTATCATATGACTCCTATAAATCTGCAAATGTTCATTTTACTGCCTTTCCTACATCCATAAATTTTTCTAGCTCTTGTTGTGGTGCAGGAAAATGATGTGCACATCCCTTCCCAGACATGAACCCATGCTGCACGCTCTGTATCAGCTATTCGGTCACAATTGAACTCTTAATTGCCTAAAACACCATTTTTCTCCTGATTTTTAAAAATTCCCTCCTTTCTTTCCCCCTCTCCATTCACTTAGGCTAAAAATGCCATGTTCAAGACTCTTTGATTACCCTAAGTATCTGTTGTGAGTTTTTTCTTGAAATATTGTGCTATTGATTTGAAGGAGAAGGTATTTTATGGTCCTGCACTTTTGACAATATCATAATTGACTTAACCTGTAGCAGATTCATCTTCGCTAAATACTATTCCAAATAGACTACATCATTCTTCACTATGTAGAAAATTGGCGCATTACTTCAAGTAGACATTGTTTCTTAATTGTAAAGAATTTATTTTCTAGAATAATGAAATAATTATTACTTATTGAGTTACTAATGAGTTATTGGGTCTGCTATTCACCTAAGATTGCTTGTTTATAAATTTTTCTTTTTCCCCTCTATGTATGTGGTATTCCCTTGATAAGTGTTTGGACAAATTTTGGAAACCAAGGGTAATACAACTTTGGTGTTTTATTACCCTAAATACATAATTCTTTAGTTATTCTTCCATGATGTTTGAATAAGGAGGTATTAAAAATCATAATTTTAGCCTTAAACACAATGGACGGAAACCATATGATTAATTCTGTGGTGTAATTTCCCTTAAAAGGCAATCGCTGCAAGGTTCGTTGACATTTGTTGTGGGGTTTATTTTCTGCTTTAAGAAGTGAATCTTTCGAGCAATAGGCCAAGTAGTGCCAAAATATGCCTTGCAAGCACCATATTATACCCATGGCAGTATTAGTGTGGAAAAAAAGGGTTTGATGTTTAGGGCAAAGAGGTTAGGAAATGAAAACCCTACTCTTTGTTATACTTGTGAAGCAAGTAATTTGATCATTTACTTTAATCAATCCTGAAAAAAATAACATGATATATGGAGCATGCCACAGTATATCAGCACATAAAAATGAAGCATGGTTTTAAAACCTATGGAGTGAGAAAAAACACATCCAACTGCTTTGGTTACCAACTCTCGAGCTCCAAACTGCAAAGCAATGACTGCTGATGATGATCTAGAATTTTAGAATTCCTTTGAAAATACTATTGTAAATGATTTAAGAAGTACATCACTAGCCAAAACATTAACTGAGGCTGGTAAGGTGGTGATCATAGAATACTTAGTACGATTTTTATGTTCTAAGATTGTGCTGGAGTCTAATATATGCGTGATTACAATGTTGATATACAAAGAAGTTTCAATTAATGAAGATTGATACTGTGCAATGAGGAAGCTTGATACATTAATCATTATGCTCAATGTACTTATTTTGGTGATTGCTCTAATGTTCATACAAAATCTAGCTAACATTTCTCTGATAACTGACTGTTCTAAGGTGGTTGTAATGATGTAAGTTGGCAGTTCAATGTAGAGGAAAAGTTTAATTGCCACAAATGCAATCAGCATTAGATGCTAATTGATTGACTGTGTATTGAAAAACCATTATTTACGTTCATTTTATATTTTACCTTGCAAGATGATATGTTCAGTTTATAAATTAGCTCATAAAAATAACAATCTCCAAATGGTTTGCCTTTCAATGGTACATGATGTAGGTACTCATGCCATTTCAACTCTTAACATTCTCATGCTGACTTAACAGTAGCTAAAGGAACTGTGTATACATAAAAGTAAAGTCTTTTAAACTTTGATAATATTTCTCAAACTTGAGTATGTTGGTAGATAATACTGGATAAATACTGCTTATAAATTTCCCTCTTTTAATGGCTGTCCTACATCAATTGCATTCTGCCTAGATATTTCCTGTTAATTGATCCAAAAACGAATGTCTCATTATAAGATGAAGGGTGAATTAAACCTGTTATCATTATTGACATATTTATTTCCTATTTTTGATCTGCAATGTTTGAGGTATTAATTTATTTCCATTTTACAATCCAGAACACGATATGAAACAAGTCTCAGCTGTGTGGATAAGGGGGATTATGTCACAGCTAAAAAATGTGGTTGCAGAAACAACACTCAATAAATGATGATTGATAAACAAACTTGGCAAAATTAAGTGCTGGAAACTTAAATAAAATTGTTTGAAAATGCCATGTACGACTTGGAATAGAATTAAAATCAGCATACTTCCACTCCATCACTTCAAGCCTCTTCTTATGTATTTCAGCATTGTGGAGACTCCTTTATTGCATCTGTTGACCTAACATTATTCCTTATCACTTATGTAGGTGGATAGCTTTGTTGACATCTTCTCATTTGAGTTAAGTTGTCTACGAATATTCCCTCTTCATTATGCAAGTCCAAACTTTCCGCTTGAATTGTCAAAAAATGGATCCCTTTTATGGAATGGAAACTTTGGAGACCTCTTGATTGTTTCTTTAAATTAGACTTTTAATAAACTAAAATTAAAAATGTTTGATGCTGAATGTTAGATACTTGTGATTATGTTCTCTTTACCATAAGGGGCCCAGATTGTTCAACGTTAAAGAGAAAATAAATTTTCCTGAATGTTTTAGGACATGAGAAATACTGTTGGTAAAATTCCAATGAAATGGTATGATGAATATCCTCACCTTGGTTATGACTGGGATGGCAAAAAAATCCTTCGCCCAAAACGTGGTGATGAATTGGATAACTTCTTGCGTAAGATGGAGGATCCAGATTTCTGGTAAGTGTTATTCTCTTATACTACTTACTGATTTTTAGCGTTTAGTCTTCCTGAAGTGTGTAAGATATTTAAGATAAGTGTGTTCCAGTATAGTTATTTTTGGAAAAGCTTTCATATTATTTTTTGCCTATTGGTTAGTCTGAGAAACTAATTTTCTGTGATAACTTTGAGATTCAGGAGAGGGGAGGGACTGATCCACATTTGGCGTATTAACGGTTACCAGTCAAGGAAATTCAAGATCAATCTTTTATATTTGTTGCAAATATAGATTAGTTTCTCGGCAATATTTTTGTAACTTTTATTGTGTCTCATTTGAAGTCATTGAAATAAGCAATTTTTCAGCAGTATTACTTTTGATATTGCATTCCTGTGGGATGAAAATATAATTTTTAAATCATATTCCTTCATATTTTGATTTGCTCATAAAGCCTCATAAGAAAATTGATAATCTGTCAACATCTGACATTTCTTTGGCATTAAGGTATGATTTAAATTTATAGAAATAGTCCTGGCACATAAATTGTATATCACTTGACCCCCTCAATGGAATTCATTAATGACTTCTCAAAATTTTTAGGCGCACTGTGCGAGATTCTCAGACAGGACAAGATGTAGTTCTTGGTGAAAAAGATATGGAAATCATAGAAAGAATTCAAAAGGGGAAGGTTCCTGATTCTGCATTCGATGAGTATGCTGTGAGTATCAAAATCGTTTGGAGCATTGAGACATATCACTGGTTTAATTCCTAAAGTGATCACTATTGTTTTATGTCACTTGGTCACTTCTTCCTGGTGCAAGTTGAATCACTTTTCAGAATACGTATTAATGAGCTTCATGTGTTATGATTTACTTATAGTACTTAATATTCTTGAAATTATTTCTCTTTTCACTTTTAGCCATGGGTGGAATGGTTCTCTTCAGTTGTAATGAAAACACCAGTACGTAAGTTTCCAGAACACAAACGGTCATTTTTACCATCAAAGACTGAGAAGGAGCAGGTGTCTCGTATTGTTCATGCTATCAAAATGGGATGGATGAAGACAAAGGAACAGGTAAATTTAGTATTTATTTGGAATAGAAAATGATATAATGGAGATTAATTATCCATTTAATTTTCTTTAAGCTGGAGATGCGATGTTGCCAATAGCTTTAGGAAAAGTAAATTAAAGCATATGCCATCAAAAACATAATTCCCAAAGGAGGCAGAGATAGTATATCTAATCATTAAAGTGTGTAATTGATGTTGTGTATGGTAAAAATTATATAGCTATACTTTCCTACGGTATGGTAGCTTTTCTTATTTTTTCTCATAATGTTATTTCTGTATGGTTAACATCTGCTGATAAAAAATTCTTAGGAAATTTTCTAATGCATTACTTTTTATATCGGGAAACTGAATTGTTGTTTACTCCATCAATTTTGTTATATTGGTTGTATATATATGTTAGGCTATAAATTTTTATTCCTGTGTGTTGTATTGAAATTGCTTGCAAACTTTTGATTCTTAAGAATTTATTCTATGAGCAATGAATGGGAAGTATGGATTAAACTTGGCTATTATTTTTGATGGAGGAATTAAAGCATTATTTTGGTTCAAAATGAAGTTTGAAGTTTTGATTGGATCTTTTTTTGTGTTGAAAACTGTTGCCTTGTGACAGGAAATGAGCTCTGAGGGAGTTACGAAGAATCTAGAATGTGCACCACTCCTGATGTACGTTGTTTAGAGAGAAAACTGTTTCATTCATCTCTGCATATTTTGATTGCCAGAGCATGTGGCTCTGAAGTAATAATGAAGTATTTATATTTTACTTTGTGGTGAATGTATTTAATTTCATTGGCTGGTTGGATATTAATTTTATTTCATTGAAGGCAGGGTTGGGTAGTAGTGAACAGTTTTTACTAGTGTTTTATTCTATAGCTATGTTAGTCTACATTTTTTTGAAATTGCTGTCTATACAACAGGTAAAAAAATGTATGTAGCTGTAGCTGTTTTCTACCACTAAATCTGTAATTACTCGGTTAATTATGGTATTGAATACTGTCTCAGAATGAGTGTAGCTGAGTGGAAGAGTATTCACCAATTTTCAATAGCAGGCTTTCCTCTTGCATGTTATTTTTATAATTTTCCCATTTTTTTCTGAAGGAAGAAGCTGAATTTGAAAAAAGGAAACAACAAGGACCTAAATTTTTCATGTTATGGGGTGCAGCTGATGATGAAGCTGAAGAATATACCCGGAGAATTCATGCTCACATTCCAGCACCAAAGCGGCAGCTTCCAGGGCACGCTGAATCCTACAATCCTCCTCCAGAGTACCTGTTTGATGAAAGAGAAGTATGAGTTAACTAAACATTCATTTTCCTGCCAAATGAGAAGCTTTATATTTAAAGTTTTGCCTGAAAATCCCTTAGTGAAGCCTCTAAGATTAGCTATAAGATGTAGCATTTATTGACATTTAGATTTTTCTCTCACATTTCTCATGTTTTCACGAATATTTCGGAATTTAGTTGGTGCCCCAGCCAACCAGCCAGCCGTATATGCCATTATTTCCTCAATTTTAAATGTCTTCCAATTCATGTTTTCTCTGAATTTAAACTATTTTACGAGTCCCCACTGCAACTTACTACACATTTTTAGAATTTCTCAACATTACTGCCTTTTCCACATATGCTAATTTTTTTTACAGTCATTGGTTATTAGGTGCTTACTGGCTTCTGGATTAGCCAAAATAGAAGTTACTGAATCTCCTGGCACATAAGATTCATTCAATCAAGAATGCAGAAAGGCCCGGGAGAACTGGTTATAAAGCCATTGCATGGAAATCAACAAAAACATGAAGAAGGGGAACACCGGAACTTCATACTAGCTAGTGAGGAAATGCTTTGGAGAGAGAACAAATAAGAGCCAGAACATCAGGAATTTGAACAGGAATATACTGAGAGAAGGTGAAGACATTGGGAATGGATGGAAGCATTCTAAGAAGAATAGAAGGAAGAATTCTAACAAGGGCTGAGGCCACCAGAAGGAAGTCTACTGAAAGACAAGAGTGAGGTTGACGAGGAAGACCGGACCCCACACATGCTGAGGAGTGAATTCCATTGAGATGTAAAACACCTTAAAAAGTAAAGTGCTTGGAGTAGACAACATCAATGGAGAAATCATCACAGCCCTCTGATGTAAAGTCAAGGTCAAACTACAAAGTAATTAAAGATAGCTACCAAAGTGGAAGACTCCTATAGGACATTCGAAGGAGTGTTAATGTTGCTATACAGAAGAAGACAAGGACTTAGAAATTTGAGGAGTACAGAACTCTGGGTTTAGTGTCAAATGCATCAAAAATACTTACACGAATAATAAGTGGAAGGATGGAAAGGAAAACTGAAGTCAAAATCTCGAAAAGCCAATTTGGATTTGGGAAGAACAGAGGAACCTGGCAGGCTATACTCTTCCTGAGAGTAATAGTAGAGAATACAGTGCTTGTGAACAAGCCACTGTATGTGGCGTTTGTGAACGAGAAAGCCTTCTACAATGTTGATTGGAACTAGATGCTCGGGCTGGTGGCACAACTTGGATTACAACGTAGAAGAATAATCCACCAACTATGCAAGAAGCTAGTCATCACTATGCGAATTAGAGACAGAAGGCAAAGAGATGCTGGAATTAACAAAAGAGAAAGACAAGAATGCATCCTTTCACCAGTAGTCTTCAACAGATACTTGGAGGAAGCATAAGAAGTAACATTCAATTCGATTTGACATCAATTTGGTTTCATGACTGGGAAGGGAACTACGGATGCCTTGTTCCTTCTGAGACAGATGATGGGAAAGTATTTATTTAAGTAATTGCTCACATACAGCATTTCTGCCAGTTTACAGTGTCTCAGTAACAATAAACACGTAATGTAGACGTAGACCAGCAAACTAAACAAAGAGTACATGATAAAAATATGCAAACAAACCAATAAAGAATAGGTGGAAAGGGAGGAAAGAGGGAGTGGTTTAGTTATTTGCCGAGAAATGGGACATGGCAAGATTGATGAAGTACATAGTTGGAAGAGAGCAAATAGGGATCAATGTTATCAGGCAGAGAATTGAGAAGTGAGGAGAGGTGGTAGTGAAGGGAATGCTTGATAAGGGATAGTCTAGGGATAGGCATATGGAGTAATGAATGCGTATGTGTGGATCGACAAGGAACTCGGAAATTAATGGAGGAAAGCCATTCAGGACAATCAATATTTGAGTTAAGAATGTTGTAAATAAATTTTAAATGTTTTCATTCTTTGATTGCAGGGATTGGGGATGGATAAAGAAGATAGGATCGAATCAGTAGGCATGTTGTGTAAGTGGGAAACTCTGTATTTTACTATTTTAGCAAAGAAACTAGTTCAGCTGTTAAGAGTGGTGAGATTAGTTGGAGCAGCGATCGACCATATGGGTGAGCAATATGCTGTGAGTGGAAGAACAAATGCTGTAAAGTATGATTGTAGGGCTTGGGGGTTAGTGATTTCCGTGAAGCGGTAAAGGAAAGTGGGACATGGCTTTGCTTTTAATCAATTGAATATGGTCCAAGTAGGTTAGTTTACTATTTGTTAAAGTACCCTTTTCACTGAAGAAACGTGATTAAGAGGCTCAGAATTAATAGCATAATTAAAATTAAGAGGATTTTTTTTGAGAGAAATGAAAATAGTATTGCATTTAGTGGAGTTTAAGTTCAGCTTCCAGGTATTGTACCATTTAGCGGTCATATCTAAAGCAATTTGAAGGTCTTGGCAGTCTGAGGTACTATAAATTTGTTTGAAAATCTTGCAGTCATCAGCATTAAGAAGGGTATGAGCTTGGGTGGGAAGAACAAGGGAGGCCAGGTCATCAATTAAGAGGTTAAAAAGATATGGCCCCAGGACACTACCCTGAGGAACCCCAGATGTTACCAGGGACCAGTGGGATGAGGTGCCTTAAAGTATAACCCGCTGAATTCTATCATTGAGAAAGGATTTGAGTAGATCAAGAAAATTGCTGTGTACGTTGAACCGCTGACTAAGCTTGTGAAAAAGGAGGGTGTGGTCGAGAGAGTCGAAAGCTTTAGAGAAGTCAAGAAAGATGGCATCAAGTTGTGTATTCTTCGCTATTGTGCTGACAGCATGGTGTTGAAATACAGAAAGATTAGACAGACATGAACGACCTGGAAGGAAGCCATGTTGATTATTGGACAGGAGTGGAGATGTAAAGTAATATAGTCTGTTGAGGATAATCCTTTCAGAGACAGGATGGAATTGCAAGCAGTGAAATTGGTCGATAGTTAAGAACGTCGCATTTAGGGCCAGTTTTATGTATAGGAATAATGTTTGCCATTTTCCATTGGATAGGAAAGACCCCGAGTGAAAAGCAGCAGTATGGTGAGAAGAAGGACCTTATCTTCATAGACCTTGAGAAGGCATATGATACTTTGCGGAGGAAGGATATCTGGAGGTGTATGAGAATGCGAGGAGTTCCAGAAAAATACATTTGTCTGGTGACAGACATGAATGAGGGAGCCAACACTAAAGTAAGATCTTTGTCGGAGTGACGGACAGATTCCCTGAGACTGTTGACTTGCACCAGGGCTCAGCTTTGAGCCCCTATTTATTCACCCTGTTGATGGATATGATGACAAAGCAAGTCAAGGACCACTCCTTTTGGGCAGGGATGTTTGCTGATTACATCATTTTAGAGAAGGAAAATCAGGAGAGGGCAGAGGAAAAGAGCAGTAAGAGAAGGCTGAAACATTGGAGGGCAGTCTTAAAAGAAGTAGGAAGAAGACCAAGTGGCTGTAGTTTGGTGGAGAAGAAAAAGTAGAAGAGGTGAGGTTACAGTGAGTAAATTTGACGAGGACGCAGGACTTAGAGTACCTTGGGTCGTACATGACAGAAGGCAGAGTTCTCGATAGAGATATTAACCTCAGAGCTCAATCAAGATGGATGGACTGGAGTATGACAACCGGGGTGTTATGCAATAAGCAGATCGGAAGGGGTACATAGGAAAGGAATTTTAAATCATTTATGAGACCAGCCCTAATCTACAGTAGCGAGATATGAGCCATGAAGATGAGGCAAGAAATAAAGTTGGAGGTAGTGAAAATGAGGATGATGTGATGACCATGGGAAAGACAAGGAGAATCAGAGTAAGAAATGAGTGGTTTAGATAGTAGGGAGGGGTAGTTGAGGCTTCAAAGAAGGTAAAAGAGGGATGCAATGGTATGGGTATGTGATGAGAAAGGAAGAGGGCCATGTCTTGAGGAGAATGATGGCCCAGCAGGTGAATGGCAAGCAACTCTGAAGAAGACCTAGGAGGAGATGGATAGACTGCAGTATGAAAGAGCTGACATCTGAGGACACAAAGAACTAGACAGAATGGAGGAGGAGAGTGAGGAACAGTAACTCCTAGTCTCACTAGGGATTAAGCTGAAGAGAAAGAAGAAATAAGATTGAATGAAATTAAGAGTAATGGAGAAGAAATAACCATGCTCCACTTTGCAGACAATATTGCAGTCATAGCAGGAAATCACATTGATCATCAAAGGCCAATAAATGCAAAGGACCAAATGCTCTAAGAAAACGGCATGGAAATGCATAAGATGAAGACTAAAATCGGGAAACGGGAGAAGCTGAATGCAAAGGTCACTCGGAGAGAAGAAAAATTAGAGCAAGTAGAGAGTACCATCATGTGGGACGGAAGACGCACAATGAATGTTCAGCAAAGGATAGCCCAAGCTAAGAAAATGCTTGTAGTGAAAAGGCAGCTGCTGCATTCAAAGAAAATGGAAATGAACATTAAAAAAATGGAATTCTCTTACTCAAGCGAAATATAATGCTATTTCAAATATATTTTCTCTTCATGCTAAAAGAGATATTTAATTTTCTCCCCTCTGAATTCAGAAAAGAAAACATGAAAATTTTTGTGTTAGTTAAAAAATTGGTTGTCAACCCTCAAACTGTGACCTAAAAAAGTTTTGTAAACCGTGGCTTTGGTCTCTCCAGTATTCAATATTTTTATTTCCCTGTTCCATCATTTGATTTTCCCGGTAGTGTTTTTTCTTCTAGTGTCAGTCTTCCAGCATTATTTACATATTTTCTAATGTCATTAGCCCACGTTTTTAAATGATTTTATCCATTTCTCAATTTCCCTGCAAGGTTTGTTACACGCTATATGAGAATTAACTTAATTTCATCGTTAACAAATTATTTAATTGACCAGGACCTGATCCCTTGATTTCTGACCAAGTGCTTTAGCCAATTAAGCTACCGAGGAGTCCTCATCCCTGGATGGCAGATGATTTTTCCCCTGTGGAATTTCACACATTTGTGCATTGCATAATCTCTCTCATATTATTAGTGGGATAGGATGCTAGATAATCCCATAGTGAATCATAACAATTTTTTTCTATGGTCATGTGGTGGATTAATTTTTACCACATGCTTATGGTGAGTGTTTTGAGTTCTTGGTGGTGCAAAGTGTGTGAATTTATGGGAAGTGTGGTTACTATATCTTATTTCAGAATTGCTTTGATTTTTATCACAATTTAAGATTGTTGGCAATGCCATTACATCAATCCTGTTAAAATGTATTGAACAATATCAAATATGCAACCGAAGTACATAAAATGTCCTTGAAAATGTGGTACTCCTTTTTGGCCAATGATTTGTGTGGACCTGCCTTCTTTATCGACTTTTTGAATTGCTTGACTGTTTGAATGAGGAAAAAATTATATATGTAGGTATTTATTTGTAGAATCATGTTTTTTTTTTCATTTGCAGACAAAGCAGTGGTTAAAGCAAAAGGAAACACCTTGGAAGAGAAAACTTCACTTCATGCCAAAGAAGTACAACAGTTTGAGAGAAGTTCCCGCTTATGATAGATACACTAAGGAACGTTTCTTGCGTTGTCTGGACCTTTACCTCTGTCCTAGAGGCAGGAAGATGAGGGTAATTTAATGCATCATTACTGTATGCTGATTTTTTTCTTTTCTTTCCTGACTCCATACAGAAAGTGAGAGTACCATTGCCGTGATTGACAACAATCTCTCTCAGAATCATGGCTGTCTATTTGTACTGTTTGGAATGGAAAATAGGTGTATGGGTCCCTGTTCACCACTGGTGAAAAGAATTTCACGTTTTGGTGTTGATTATTCATAGTAATTTTGGGGGATGTGCAATTGCAAAACTAAGTGATTGATAATCAATTCATGTTCAGTATCCTATTACACCTCCACTTTATAATATTCATTTATTCCTCAGGACTGCTCCCTGAGTGAATTCCATCGTAAAGTGAACCAGCACATCACCAGATAAGGGATCAGTTTTGTCAACTCATCTAATTTTCTTGCATTAATATACAAGACATACCACTTCTCCCTCACTCTCCCGGTCTAACTGTGATTTGAGCTACTTAATATTTGATCTCACTTTCATGCTCTGGAAAGAGAACTGGGCAATGAATTATTCAAATCCAAGTTTGTTACTCCATGATCTCTACATCGATATAACCTCAATGATACCCGAAGAAACCCATGCATAGAAAGCGGTGTTGTGAGCTTATTTTTTAGTACGTTCACAAAATTAGGCATTGAGTAATGATAGAAGTATGCCAAGGATGAGTGACAAGTTGCTTGTGGTTATACATAGATGACTGATGGAGAAATAATCAGTCGTCTTTCCACGGATAAAAATTTATGTACGTGTAGCTGTTGTCACCTACCTGTCTTCTGCTTCTGAAAATCCTCCCTCTTAATATGCTAAGCTAGCAGCATTGATATCATTCTCCTGGTCAAGGTAACCCTTTGGAGATTTAATAGCCAAATAAGTAGTAGACAAACAATAAACAATAGGCAAACAATAGAGATAGCAGCAGGGAGAACCTCCACTTAAAGCTCATTTCTTTTCAACTGCCTACCTGACTTTGGGGTTGGGAGAGTTAAGAGGGTGGATTGTTTATGTCAGGGACACATCACCATCTTAAAAGCATCTGTGTCGTGTGTGAAACACTTATGAATAGCATGGAGAAAATATCAATTTTGTTGAAAGCTTGGCTTAGAACAGGTTGAACTTACAAGATGAAATGATAATAACCTGTCTAACAGAGGTGATACTGGCTCATTAAAAAGTAAAATTCAAAGATCCTTTGAAAAGTTGATGTAAGATGGTTTGTTAGACCCCATCTCTTTAAGTGTTCCATTTCTTCATCTTCATTTTTGCATGATAAAAGTTAAGTCCTTTTTATTTCAGGATATTTCTTTACCATCCTTTTGACTGTATCTTAAGCAGCTAGTAATATTTAATGTCCCTATATGTCACTATTTCCATTGTTTGGGGTATCCTAGTTGCAGCTACTTCCTTCAATCATTTTCTCACATTCTTGAAGTTCTTATGTGGTCAGCTCTCTGTTGTGGTTGTTGGTGAACTCCTCTGTATCGTTTTCATCATCCTCAAGCCCTGAGGTTTTGCTTAAGTTGAAACAAACCACCAACTTCTCAATTTTAATTATCGAATGGTTAATGTGATCTGAATAGAGATGGTTCACTGTATGAACAGTGCCCTTAGATGACAGTACCACTTTGCACGGGGGACACTTGAAAACTGATGTTCTTTCTTCATACAATGGTAGAGTGCATCAGTGACCTCAGATGGTAATGCGAAGAATATTCTCTTGATATAGTGGTGCGAAGTCGTAGGGAACAGGAATATTGATTCAAATTAAGATAAGCCATTATATTATGTCCCTATCGTCCATTGAGAAATGTAAAAATAAGGTTCAACTGACATGATATATGTTGACATGATTCATCATCACCTGACAGCTGGAATCTTTTCACATAGTTGGTAGGTAATGAATGTGCTATAACAATAGTTACTTTTCAAAGGGGTAAGGGCCTAGCCTCATTGAAACACCAGTTCCCTCAAGATCACTGAAGTTAAGCAATGCTGGGCCCAGGTGTGGGTTGGATGGGTGACCATTCTTACCTTCACCATGGCGCTCTTGTCCCCTGTCTGCAGGTGGCAGGCATGTTAAACATGGGGTTGGCACAATGGACCACTCAAGCTCTAGGTGACCAAGCTCCTGTCGAAGGTTCCCCCAACTAACAATCTACTTTTCAAAGAGGATGCTCATATTTTTCTAAGTTGGTCAACAAATATCCCTCTAGAGACTAATGAAAGCCTTAGTTTGAGTCATCATGGATGTGACCCACATTGCGTTGTCTCATTAGAGCTGATTGGCGGTAGGGCGGTAGTCCTGGCTATTGAGCTGAAATTGGTCAGCGATTTATGTACCTTATTAAGCATGCCTGGAATGTGGAAATTATGTAGCATAAAATGTGATCTCATGTATAATGTATGACTATGATTCTTATTTTCAGCTAACCATTGAACCAGAAGATCTGGTGCCACAGCTCCCAGATCCAAAGGATCTACAACCATTCCCTACCACATTGTCTATGATATATCAAGGACATACTGATATGGTCCGAACAATTGCCGTTGATCCTAAGGGGCAGTACTTAGCATCTGGATCCGATGATGAGACTCTCAAAGGTCATTTTTATATTTATGTTGTTTTTAGTGCTTTGCATTGTTTTATTAATCATTGTTAGAGGTGGGTCAGTTCAGTTCTTCAGTTCTCAGCTCGTCTGGTTCTTGAGCTTAGCACCAGTGCTGGAACTGAAGCCAAAAAGTATTATTGCCGAAATAATTGGCTCGAAAATCTGTTTGAAACCTGATAGCTCTCTGAAGGCGGAGACTTCCCATTAAAATCACGTTGTATCATATAGTTCTTTAAATTTCTCGCAGATTGATGAGATTCATAATTTAAGAGGATTGATTTTATGACATTAAACTCTAGTACATGATGAAATACTACCCTATTTTTGCATTTGCCCAGGGAATGCATTTGTTTTCAATTATGGCAATTGCTGATCCAGTTATTATCGATGCTACATCACCCATTGAAGTTTGTGGATGAATCGTTTTTTGCTATTCACAATGATGATTTGTTCTTATAATTGTATTAAATTAAAAAAATTAGTCAATTACAAAATGCAGTAGTATTTTTAATTTTTAATTATTATTTTATATCTAAATCATGGGATTTGGAGCTACATTACCACTGTGTCTTATGTTATCGCAACTTACATTGGTGAATTCAGTAACGATCATACCTTTATGGTTACAATATACCTAAATTGGAATTACAAACTAGTAGTACCATTGTGGTATAACTTACAGACTGCTTTGAATTGAATATTGAATATTTATTGATTTTTTTGGGGTCATGCCCCATAAGAACAAAATAAATATTAACATGATGATGCGAGACAGCAAACAAACTAAGAAAAAAATAAAAGAGAATAACATGGCAAAGACGAATGGATGTATGAATCATTACATTTTTACATAGAAGTTATACAATGCAAGTGAGAAACAGTCAACAAGTATGCAAGGTAAACTGCAAAGTGTTACATAAAATGAATTTGAAATTCAGTAAACAGGTTTATGATATAAGGATACAACTACAACATTAAGAATCAAAAGTATTACATTATAATAATTCATTTTGAAAGTTTAGAGATAGGGACTATTTTTTATATGTTTAGGTATATTCCACTGTTACGATAAAAGAATTTTGGAACTTTAAACTGCTTATCTGTTACATGGCATTTTACCATATTATTACTGCTATGTAATTGTTTAGTTGGACGGTAGACTTAGATTATATCCTAATTGTTTTTTGCGATTTTCTAGTTTGGGAGGTATCTACTGGTCGATGTGTCAAGACTTTTGAATTGGGTTATGGTGTTGTTCGCCGTATATGTTGGTGCCCCAACACTTCTTTGTCACTGATAGCTGTTGCCGCAGGAAAAACAGTTTTACTGCTTAATCCAGGAGTAGGTGAGGAAGCAGTTGCTGAGAGAACAGATGAATTGCTTGCTACACCTCCCGCAGAAGACTCCGACACCATTGGTAGGTCCTAGGTTAATTTTACATAATTTATCTAGTCAGAGGATGCTATGAATGCTTTTTAATTCCTTTAATCATAAGGGAGCGATAATCGGGGAGTCTCCAAGTGTCCTGTGACCTAATTCTCAAACTTGATCTGGTTGTCATATATATTGTTTTTTTTTGGATTGGTTAAGAAAAATGTATAAAATTAAGACCTTAAAACTTCAAAAAAATTACATGTACAGACTTCATTAAAATAAGGCCTCATGAAGCATGAGATAAATCCTCATTACAGTGAAATATTGTTTTACTGGGTGTAGGGTAAATGCTATGTTAAAGATTATCAATACTTTCCTTGGGGTCAGGTTTGTGTGATGGTAGAAGTAATTCCATTTTTGGAACCTGTGCTTAAATCACAATAGGAATGGAAATTTTGCAGCAATTCCAAACCTTATTTTAGCATTTTGTGGGGAGACTTTAATAATTAACATAGCTCTGTATCTGTCTGGTGGGATATCAAAACTGTTAACAACTTGGCACCTCTCCTTATTTGCTGACTAAAGCCAATGTAGAAGTAATTCCATCAACAGAGCCTGTGCTTATATCAAATACAACTGTAAATTTTCCACAATGATTCCTAATCTTATGTGAGTATTATGTAAGGCGACTCTAATTATTAACATAGGTCTGTATCTGTCAGATGGGATGTCGAAACTGTTAACAACTTGGTACCTCTCCTTATTAGCTGACAAAACCCAATGCAGAGTTCGTTATCACCCTTACATCATTTTATAAACTACCCTCTTATCTCAGAGCACCCCATCCCTCAGAAAGAGGCCAGTGACCTCAAATTGTAGGCCATTTTCCCAAGTACATTATTGGCCGAGCTTTACTTTTCCAAGTTTAATACACATTCAAACCATAATTTTGATTAGTTTCACCGAAAAGTGAAATCATGGTTGAAAAAACAAAGTTGTTATGCAATAAAGACTTGCATTTACTATTTCCCTTTGTTGACCTTTAAGTTTCTAATTAATATTTCATATTCATCATGGCATTTCACTGCAAAAATTTTGAATGAAGCATCGCATTTGTTTCTGCCGACGAGAGTAAATGGTGGAAGGATTGTGGCTGTGGAGAACATTTACTATGTTATCTCCCATTAGAAGTCATGTCTTTGCTGAAAATTACATTTTTATTCATTACCTTCATGACAGCCTTGAAATTTATTGTCATAAATCATGTTATCAAATTATTACAATGGAATTAACTTTTCACAGTCCCTGAGCGGGTTAAAACTGCAGTTCAGTGGGAGCATGCTGATGAGTCTGCTTGGGATAAAGGCATTCGAGTGTTGGTGCGTCATTTCAAGGATGTTCATCAGGTATGTATTAAGTGAAACAATGATCGAATAATACCAATTTATAATGTAATTTTTATCCTTATTCCATTTTTTTCCATGAATATAACTACTGTAAAGTATCTACAGTATTGTGATTGTAAAACTTGGTATGAATTAAAATTTCAATGTAGGGTAATTGCATTTTTAGTTCCAGCTTTAGATTTAGATTGTGTATGCCATGGTGAAATATGCTCTTGGAACTGTAAGAATTGTTAAATTAACTTCATATTCATTTTTTCATTGAATTTTCAATTACTTGAGGATTCATATAAATCCTGCCCAAATTTTCTAATTTTGTTTTTTTTTTACGATTTAATACAGCCTGTATTTAATCAGCTGCACTACAGAGAAATTCTTTTCTTTTATCATGAAAAATTTAACATTGGCCAAGCCAACAGTTACCTTAATTATGGCGGTCAATATTGCAGGGCTTTTTTCAAGTATGAAAGGGAAAAATTTCATGGGCTATTGAGCCAAAATATTGGTGAGAAATTGGTAGTATTGCTCTTATTACCAATATCAGTACATGTTTTTTAGAATTTTAGAGAAGTTCGTCATCATTTACCTAATCAATCTTTCTTCTTGATTATTGTTTAATAGCCATATTGGTAATCTGTAACTGCTGTATGCTACCCATAATGCAACTGTGTTGTTGATTGATTTGTGTCCGTGTTTCAGAGCAACTGAGGTACCCATAGGAAAAGATAAGCAGCTTAGCTGAGGCATTCAGCAATAGTTCCTTGAGTTGGGAACCAATATTTTTAATCTCATAAATTTTCCTTTACAGCCTATTTATGATGCAGAAAAGACATGCTGTATGTTCGTTTCATGTCCAGTTCAATGTTTGAAGGGAAAATGTTTTTTTTCTGGATGTGAAGGAAAAAGGTTCTGGTGAGAGGTTGATCACCAGAAGAAAAGACAAAGAACCGTGCGTCATAGTTTGAAATACCAGATTCTCTCTAATAATCTTATGTGTAGATAATAATTTTGAAACAGCATCACAACATTTCTTATAGAATTGGTGTGAAATTGGTGAACGTATGAGATAGGTAGGCTATGTAATTTCTATCTGAGAAAGCAGTGATGAGGAGGATGTAGAAATTCTACCTCCAGAAAATGTAGCTCCTCTCGAGTATCATGTAACTCGTCATTTTAAATTGTAGAACCAATTGGAACTCTGCCAAATTACTTAGGGTATTATGGTATCAGAAAATTTTCTTCTCTTGGCAAGCATTCGATTTTACTGTTATTCCTGTATTTAAGCATTAAATACGTGAGATAATTTGCCATGATGTTAATTGTAATGTTTGCTATTTTTTTAAAGCAATGAGGCATTTTATTATGATGCTCATCCACAAATATTTCCTACCTGCGAAATAACTGTTTCTTATAGTTAGATATGAGTTGGAGAAATGAATCATTTTGTATCGCAAGTGAATATTCTTTCATCATAGAGTTTCTTAAGTTACAATAAAGAAAAATGTTTTCAAAGGGTTCACAGTTATCAATAAATATGGGAATAACATTTCATAATTGACTATGACTAAGGAGTCTCGACTGGCTGCAGGGCAAAGAAAACTGTCTTCACGGCGACCAAGGCGATCTCGTTAAGGTGGACCTTATCAGTAATCCTTTTTTTGCGATGAATAAATCAGTTTTCATTCATACTGAGTTTGATTATGCCCTGATGCAATTAGCTGATTGATTGTTGTTAAGTTGTCGAAGGAATAGTGATTTCAATTCCTGCATATGCTGCGTTTAGAGGCCAATGAGTTTTGCATTATTTTTTTCCGGGATGGTACATTATGTTTATGGATATCAGTTAAGTATCTTTATGATGATTTTGGATATTTAATGAAATTTTGAGCTCCATCTAGTCCAGGATAAGGACATTTTGTCTTTAATTGAACCTAAATGTAGTTGAACATACTTAGCATCCAAATGAAGGCTGATGGTTTTTTGAATAATTACTCTGCTGCATACTCATATCTGAGTTTTAATTTTTGCATTTGTCTTTATGTATAATCTGTTAGTTTTAATTAATAAGTACTTCAATGAAATTATGTATAGCATTAAACTCTGAGATGTAAAATTAAGATGCAATTATAGAAGTATTCATGGGTGGCAATGCCTTTTGTTGTTATGTTTACAATATGGTTAAGATACTTTTTGATTGAAGGGTAATTTTTATTTTATAAAATAAATTTATTCTTCCATCAAATTTTCTATTATATTCTGTCCATACCTGATAATTACCTTGATTTTTTTGTTGAAGATCTAAGTTAATAATTTTCCAAAAGTTATTTGAAATTGTTTTTGGGTCGCCTTAACTTGAGTTCAACTTGTTTTTGGGCATATATACCTGTAAAGATGTTAAGTGACACCTTTTAAGTTTTACCATAGACTGAGGAGTAATTGCTTACCTTATAGTTTTAACCACAGTCATTATTTTTATTACTCTCGATTGTATGCCATTCCAAGTTTTGATTTGAAGTAAAACCTAATGTTAATATTCCTTGTATTTACCTAACTTTCTATTTTACATGGAAAAATGTAAGCCTAGCTAAGAAGCTGAGGGAAGTTGCTGATGAACTCCTAATTTCCTTAATGTACTAGATTGTACATGTATACCCTGTAATACTTAAGTTCATTCAGGGAACGTATTACATATTATTTTTATATAGTAATTTCAGTATTTCAAAACTTTGAGCAAAACTGTTGAATTCGATAGCCATCTCTAAAATTTTCTCAGGTATAATCAAAAGATTAATTTTCCTGCCACCAACGTGGAGATATCAATCTACTATCTGTTGCAAAATTCTGTCACCCGAGTTTGAAGACTAATATCTCCAAGACGGCTCAATCGATTTTAAAGTGAAGTACATCAAATCAAAGCTTGTTTATTTCTGCGTTTAGTGATGGTGTACAAAACTTTTTAAAACCAAGGTGACGGAATTTTGCAATGGATAGTAAATACGCGATGAAACAGATAGGGGGGGGGGGGAAGGGCTCGATTTAATGGCAAGGCCTTTCTTAGTGATATTGATCTGAGGGTTTGGCCCCACCATGTCGTCTACAGAGTTACTTCAACCTACATGAATTGAAGGGAATTGATTTTCAGAATTTCTAGCCAAGGCTCAGAACCTTTTTCCTATCAAGTACCACTTGGAAGGCACTGCCATACTAGCAGGGAAAGTAAGCATTGCCAAATCTACAGGCCATACTAGTCAGGGGATGCCAGAATCCTTCTTGGCATCAGAGTACTTGTAGAAGAAATTTGTTTAAATTTGATCTTTGTGGTCAAGGGAGCTCCCTCCTGCCTGTTGACTCGTTCCATTTTTCCATTGCACTTTTGCTCACAAGTTTTGAAATATTTAAATTACTTAAAAAAATAATATGTTCCCCTGAAAGAACCAAAGTATGACAGTATAAATATGTAAACTATAGTAAATGAGGGAAATTAATTTTTCCTCTGCTTCCTACTTTTGCCCCTATTCTTGCAAAGATATATGTAACAGATAACATAGTTGAAGTTTATAATTCAAAATTTTTAATGGCTTAGGAAATGCATCAATTGTTTTATAATTGGAATAGTTCCAATGTTTAGCATAAAGTTGAAAGATTGATGTGAAATTAAAGTTTTATAATAATTATTTTTAATGTACTCTCTGAATTGTTGGTTGTATTTGAATATTTTTCAGGTGTCTTGGCATGGACGTGGTGACTATTTTGTCACTGTTATGCCTGAGGGGCAGAATCGCTCTGTAGTAATACATCAGCTGTCTAAAAGGAAGTCACAGTTGCCCTTTGCCAAACCCAAGGGTTTAGTGCAGTGTGTTCTCTTTCATCCTATTCGACCTTTCTTATTTGTTGCTGTAAGTAAAGTAATAATTATGAGTTTAAACCTATAAGATCAATGGTTTTACATCATGAATGTTACCCCAAAAAGTTTTTATTTATTTTCAAAGTATGCCATATGCTATGAAACTATGGAGTTAATAAAATATTTAGATAGGTAATTGTTTCTGTATTGTGTGATGTAATAAATACAAGAGAGAT
Source organism: Ceriagrion tenellum (assembly GCA_963169105.1). Taxonomy (NCBI): domain Eukaryota; kingdom Metazoa; phylum Arthropoda; class Insecta; order Odonata; family Coenagrionidae; genus Ceriagrion; species Ceriagrion tenellum. Next base: position 171,336,196 of record OY720632.1, read on the forward strand.
GAATTTTTCAATAGAATTTAAAAAAAAGATAAGAGAGAAAATACCCATGGAAAACCCAAACATTGTCCTTCCTAAATATGAATTTCCAAAGCCCAAAACAATAGAGTATTTTTATATTTATGGGTAAAGTTTTATGTCCGTTGTCCTAAAGGTGCCTCTCAATCTGCGAACTTGTTCGGTTCGATGCAAAGTCTTTGTATATCACGACATACACTTTGGAAGGTTTTAATTATGATATTATATTATTTTGCTGGCAGTTTGCAAATGTCTGTATAGCCTTGTCACGTAACAGTTGAGAACCTTTAATCCGGCACCGCCGGGACTCGAGCGATGCCAGATTATCGATTTTGCCGGACTACGGGTGCTGTGGTAGTAACCAGCATAATTATGGGGTCCGCGATATTTTTAATGAGGGAATTCAATAAATTATAACAAATTCAATAAGTTTGAATAAATTCTGTATAATTCAACAAGTAATTTGAAAAAAATAGAAATAAACTTCTTCTTAATTCACAAAAACAAAATCAGTCAACTGGTAGTATGGCAAAACGGCTGGGTGAAAGGACTGCATATAACATATAAATATATTGCTGCTCATCAAAGAGTATATAAAATAGATAAATAAAAATTTTTCATCGCTTCAAATTTTCCTTGCAATCCTTATTCCACTGTGTTTAATATGATTCAGTGAGCTGTCTCATGCTGTCCACGTGACGGGTTACAGTTTCAGTAAATACAAAGCAAATGATTCAGCAAAAAAGTTTGTTTTCTGCGAAGTACACCTTGGAAATATTGCCGGATTATGGGTGTTCCCGGATTAGGGATTACCAGATTAGGGGTGCTCATCTGTATATTATAATTATTATGTGGTTAATTTCCTGAGAACTTGTAATGAGATATGTTCTTCCTGTTTTGGAATCAGCACATTTGCAACCAAGCATGGAGATATCAGTTTTCTGTGATGTAATTAGCCTATGTAAAGTTACTGAGTGTGGGATTTCTCATAATTTCTTATGTAGTTATTCATCATTGTATCAGTTCTAATTTGAGTTGATTTATGCATTTATTGATTACTTATTGATGGGCTCAGCCCTTTTTTCAAGGGAAGATTTTTTACAACTTTCAACATTGTAAAAGATGAAACTTTTGTGGACAGTATTATAAGGTTTCTTAGTTGAAGATATTAATACAAAAGCACAAGTTAATGATTTATATTGTGAATTGAAATTAGTGATGTGGTCAGGATATTAAGGCATGGTCAAATCTTATCAAATCCATGGATTTGAAATTCTATTGAATTCTTCCAAAAAAAGATTGTGTAGGGGTGGCAAATATGCTATGTTCCAGTAAACTGTAAATTGTGGTGACACCTCAGAATTTTAGCATTTTGACATCATTTTACTACGTAAGAGGTGATTATTAGTATGAAAATTCATTGCATCATATATGTATATGCGTGCACTGCCTTCATAACCTCCCAACACGTCACTTTTAAAGCTGACATGTGTGTCACAGACTATTATGTGTGCTGTTTTTGTAAGTGTGATCTACTGTGAGACAAATTTTCTCTTGTGAAACTTTCATTTAATATTTGATGCTTGTGCACATTACCTGCATAACCGCCCAATGCATCATTTTTAAAGCTGATGTGTACTCTGGAGATCATTTTGTCTGCTGTAATTATTTATTTGACTTAAAGGGCTAACATTTTTTTCTCTTTAAACTGAAGTTTTTAGCCACAGAAAACTAGTTCGATAACTCAGAACTTCTTTTTTTCATACTGCAGAAATTGAGAGTTTCATTTGTATGTTTTTGTTGCTGTATGTGTTTTGTTGTGGATATAAGGCTTTGAATTCCTAGTCCTGCATTATGACTTAGAAAAATTATACCCCCTCCTTTTCATGCTTAAGAAGTAGAGAGTAATGGTGTTATTTATTTTTGTTTTAAACATGGGAACAGGAATGATTTTATGATGAAATGCAAAGAGAAAAGTTATGTTTATGTCTCATCATCATATCATTACATTTTAAATCTGGCTGTTAGATTTAAATTTGTTGGAGTCAAAGTAAAACACTGTGTCATACCCTTTTTGTGTTAAATTTATGTATGCGGTTATTCCAACGGTTTTATGCGGTTACCATTTGCATTTCTGAATATAAAGAGTTGATATTTTAATCTTCCTTTTTTTGAAAAAGTTGTGAGAATTAAAACCAGTTAGGCTATGTAGCTCATGTAATGGCATTCATGTAGAATGGCCCAAAGGTGAAATCTGCTAATTTTCTCTGAAAAATGCCATTGATAGTCACGATTGTCTTCTCATGCAGCAGTATAATATTTCCTGTAATGACATCTCTGAAGCCACTAATGCACCTTGGAAGCACTAAAAAAAACTTATCATTTCCAGCCTGCGGAGCAGCCAAAGCCTGAAGTTAGAACCAAAATCAATAACAAATGTTTTGAAATGCCTTCTGCAAAAATAACTTTGGACTACTCTAGCATCAGATATAATAAAAAAATAATAATAAAATAAATCAGTGTCTTAAAAGACCTTAGTTCTCCAGGTTATTTGGTTAATAATAAGAGAGACAGATTAGGACTAAGGATACCCCAATTCAAATGCAAAAATTAAGTAGTTGCCTGTGTTCACTTAGCTTTCGTTAGCATCCTTAGTTTAGAGTTAATGAATGCCATGGTGGAACAAGTTGATGCTCATTAATTCTCCTACAAAAGCTACTTTGTAATGAGGGAAAACATAGAGCTTCTTTGTGGTTCATAAATTTTCAAGAAAATAAAAAATGGACCCCAATTTGTTTTATGCACCCTTGTGTAGGTAGTGAAGAGGAACTGGGGGTCATAATTTGGTTGAAGCAGTATTTTGGATTTAATTCCTGTGGTGTGGGATGTATTAATCCTTGTCATATGTCGAGATAGATAAGGAATACTAGTAGTGGGTTCAAAATCTCTAAGCGTTCATCATCACTATTATTATGGGTAAAAGTGGTACAGCAAAAATAATCATATAAATTACAGTTTTCATTATTTAAAAATGTCATAATGAGATCATTACCAAATAGCATATAGATTATTGGTTAGTGAAGGAAAGCTATTAGATTTTAAATATGTATGTGGTCCTAATTACTTTGGAGGATAATTTTGTGATGGTATCTTTTTCAGACTCAGCGTAACATTCGAGTGTATGACTTAGTGAAACAAGAACTTGTGAAAAAACTTCTGTCTAATTCTAGATGGATTTCATCAATGGCTATACACCCAGGTATGTATACTATTAAATTGTATGCTAGAAACAGATTACTAGCTCGGTTGATGGCATGCTTCAATTTCTTTATCCATAGCTGAATGGAAATGTACTCATGGAAACTTTAGGTTAATTATGTAAGTTATCAGGTTGGTGAATCCATGAAGCCATTCTGTGGAGGTCAAGTAGTTATTTAATTCTGGGAAAGGTCTGTATTTCTGTGAAAAAAATGTTTTTCGCCCACTTCCAGTTTAGACATCACCATAAAATTCATGTCACATATTATGACAACTTTGTGTGTTAGTGCAACGTTTTTAACAGTGATGTGGTCAGGATTTGAATTGGATTGAATCTCATTGAATCCATCAATTTGATTGAATTCTTCCAAAAAAGATTCCAACCGCTGTTGTGCAAATGTTTGCACATGCACCATGTTACGACTAAGTGTTGACGGTGATGCTTCATGGACAACTTTTTGTCGTCCATCGCAAAGTCATTTGAAATCTCACCATGGAATTAAGAATCCATATTGTTGTGTGAGTTCCTCATAGATTAAGAAGGAATCTGCTAAACTGAAGAAAGAACGTTGCACAAAATAGTTGAATTTTGTTGCCAGCAGCTAAGTTGATGAATTTGTCCGTGTCTTATTTAGAAGGTAGCTTATCAAGGAAACTGCATGTACCATGTTACACTACAAACAAATAGCTATTTTCAACTTTATAGCTGTGGTGCATCCTTTCAAGGAATTTGATGACGGTTCCGCTTTGTCAGGAAGCTGGAAAGGTCCGAAGTATCCATGCTTACAACATGCATTTTTCCTTTCTTTTCTGTGTTAAAATGACCTACTCGTTTCTTGATTTTTATTGTTGTAGCCTATTTGTTATCAAAATTGGTTGCTGTAAATTTGTTGTAGCAAAGTTTCCTAGATTCCTGTAGTGTAGTCAATATAAGTATTCCACGTTTTTTTGCTGTTTATTTGGTTCTTTCTATTAGCACTACGGTTATACACTGGCCTTCTATATGGGTAACTTAGGATTCAGACCTGAGACAGGTGGTAATTTTTCAGTGGTAATCAGATCACTGCCTGGGTACTTAGGGTGAAGTTCAAGGTCAGGTCTGTCAAATGTGATATTGCAGTCTTTCGTTAAATGCTTTCTTCAGCCTTTTCTCTCTTCTTCCCTTCCTGCCATTTCTCTCCTGGTAAATTTTCAGTGACGATTCTATCGATCTATGTGGGTGGAATCTAATAGATGACAGATGATGTTGGATAGTGCAGTGCCTCAGGTACTGGCATCCTGCACTATGGGTCCTTCTTGCTCGAGTCTCATTGATGGTGGAATTTTTGCTGTAATTTTGCCTCAAATTTTCTATGTGGTACAGTGGCGGAAAAAATTAACGCAAAACTCATCGGCATCTGAATGCGGCGTACACGGGAACTAATTGAAATCGTTTTTCCTTTGACAACTTGACAACAATGAGACAGCATATGGAAACCGGGAATATTCAAACTCTCTATAAATGGACATCGATTTTATCCGTCATGTAAATAGCCATACTAATAAGGTTTACGTTCGCGAGATCGTCTAGGAGTTATAAACGTGATGAGCTTACTTCGACCTGCACCCAGTCGAGGTTCCGAAGTCGTAGTTGATTATGTAGAGATGCTTACCATATTTTTTTAGAGCTTTGGACTGTTTAAAAAGATTTTCTTGATTGAAACTTAAGAAATAATACGATGAAAGCATTATTTGTTGGGACATAAACGTTTTTTATTTTTCAGATCAAATTCACTTACAATAAAACGTATTTCAGCGTGCAGGGAATAGCTGTGGATGAACATCGTTTTTATAGGCCTCAAACCACTACCGAGAAATATGATGCATTACAATTAACATTTTGGCGTAATTTCCTGTGAATTTCAAGTTAAAGTATGGGAAATCTGGTTGACTAGAATGGTTTCCATGTGGAGAAAATTTTTCTTCAAAAGTATTTACAATACCTTAAAACCCTACGTAAGTTTCCGCCCTCGTGCATACAGGTTGTCTCAAACATTTGAATTTCTAAATTTCTCCAAACGTAATATCATTTAATTTCTGAAAACTACTTTTAAAAATCCAGAACATTTTATTTGATCCAGTTTTTAAAGGAAACATTAGAATTCCCTTTTTTCGTTTTGTAGTAAGAACCACTGGACGCCGATTCCTCTTCATCGATGAAGTAGCCTAGAGGGAGAGCGTTTGTCTGCGGCCAAGAATGCTTGGGGTTCAAATCTTGGCGTGACCTCTTTTAGTTCCTTTATAATTAATCTTCGCAATGTGACTTTATTGCAGCCAAAACTTCGCAGGAATCCGCGGAAGGCCCAGGGAATGGATATTGCCCTCAACCATGAGTGTGTGAGTTTTACACATATTCAGGCTTTGTAAAAGAATCAGAACGGTCTCCTTGGTCGTCGAATGAGATGTTTACTTCCCATTCTCGGGTACTCGGCCCCACTTAAATTCTACGTCTTGTCTGTCGTATGATGCTCAAATCCATTCATTCGCCAATTCACCACTCAATGAAAAGCTATTCATGAAGGAGGGAATAAACCGGATCTCTGATTGTGTCAGTTACTCGATTTAGTGAATTTACCTGATGCTACATTCACCTTTAAATTACTTTGAAATAATTTAGTAAAGAGGGCAATTATTTTTATTAGGAATTAGAGTTTGGTTCTATCTGCCGAACTTGCTAATACCGATTACTTATCTGAGTGAGAGACCAAACAAGGGTTGAATTTTCTTCAAAATATCTTTAAAACGGTATTTGAAGCTTTCCCAGCATTGTTTTCTAGGTTTGCTATGAGCAATACATTAACCGTGTAGTTCAAATGTTCAACTTATAAGATGGACGATAATACTTAAAGGATAAGGTAAATTATTGAATCACTTAAATATCTTTTGACATATTCGCAGTGATAAATGTTTGGCTAAAATTATGCAGTTAAATTTTATGAGGAGCATTTTATACCCATGCGTAAGTAATACTCAGACAAAAATGCATCACGTATCTTCCCCTGTGAAAGTGATAAAATACTAAAAATCATCTTTTTCATGTAGCGACTAAGTAGTGATTAGATATTTTCCCTATGGTCAATTGTATACTCCTCATAAATCCGCAGAGTAGTCAATGGAGTGCAAATTAGGAATGTGCACCATCAAAGATCATACGATTGCTACGTTCCTAAAGAATCTATTCCTCTTCAAATATGTCGTAATATTATTGCTTCAATGGAAGTTAAAGTTGTGAGTTGCCCCACATGAAGATATTAACAGACTTTTTACAGGGTCATAAATTTCATCTCTTAGTGGTAATGTATTTTAACGGATGTTGAAAAGGGACTCTACAATGCTTTATTTAGAACGAGTGGAAAAAGTTGAAATGTATGCGTAATTCTCTCAATTTGAGTTATGTGTGCACATGATCACAGCAATTGATCATCGAGAAATATGCTGGTATTTACATAAAGAATGTGGATGTTTATTAGCCTTATAATCAATCCATCCCCCTCCATTCTCGATTTCCTGACCAAGTCTTTGTGACGGAGTTTATTTTGGTATCATCTTACTGGGTTCATTTCCCATTCTTCCTCCATGATTTTCCTCATGGCATCTTAATTTGGGGTTGTTTCGTTTGAGGGGGTCAAAAAACGTTTGTTTCTCGCATTGCCCTCATAATGAACGCTGCGCTCCGTGCAGCCCGCTCCATCTATGTTACATGATTTGTTTTGAACCATCTCCTAGAATTTTGACATTTGTGAACTCGCAAGTATTCCCAGTTGCGGACGAAAAATGAATATTGATAAACGTTTGAATAAACATAGTTCTTATTATAGCGGACATGAATTTAATGAAATAAGTTTGACAGTAGTGAGAAATAGATTTTTTTACTTTTAAACACCAAATAAAAGTTCAGTGGATGGAAGTCGAAGGCGCAACACCTCTTCGGGTAATTTTTTGACAGATGTTTTTGTCTTTTACAAACCTACTATCCGATTCCTCCACCTGGGAGAAAAATGAGGCATACTTAAAGGCTAATAAGATCTTTTTTTCCTCCAAGAATTTTTGGAGAGGCCGCTAAAACTTTGAACAATATCTCGGCTTTTGCTGTCCGCTCTGCTTGTTCGTCTATCGACGCTCGTCTCAATGAAGTAGTCATCAGTAAACCTTGGCCAAGTTCCGGGTGGTGATGGTCGGGGTGGTTTGTTGTTGTGAATAACGCACAGGTTTCAAATACTTGCTGCACCAGAAAGAAAAGGTTCGTTGCGCTTCGAAAAAATTGGAAGCCCCCCATCGAATACTTTTAAGGGCGTAAGAGGAGTCAAATACCACTTCTTTCCCGTGAGTTAAACGCCTGACGTCCGAAACATTATCTATGGCAGAAAAGGTATCACCCGCAACACAAGGGGAAAGTAAGCTCTCATTAAAGGCATACTCTTTCCCAAATCAATATAATATGTCCTTCATACATTCCGATTTTGAATGGATTAGTATTGGTGGAGCTTTGTATCGACACGGGGAAATACTCAAGAGTCCTCCAAGATTGCTCATTGCTTTAACTCAGACTAAAGGTGGCTGGCCTCCAAACTCATGCATGATGGGAACTAATGGCATTTGATTGGAATGGTCTGGGCTGATGAGGTGAAATCTGAGAACTACTTCTTTCTGTTTGTATTTCCGGGAGAGTAGTATGCTTTTTCCAAACCTTTAGTTATTTAAAACGTTCGTAGACAATACCACCACTCATTTTAAAAGTAACTTAGTTCACAGTAACGCATACGGACGCAAATAAATTCACCAAAAGGATACGAAACATCATCATAAATCCGCCTTGACATAAGAAAGCTCAGTTAATGTTACTGGGTTGCAAACCTGAATCGCAATAATGGTTCTTCATAATAATATTGTTCAAGTACGCTCATGATTGAAAACGTGATCGTCATCAAGAAAGATTGGGTGCTACATAGCAGTGGAGTGCGCTCCCAGGACCTTGTGCATTGCCCTACCAATGCGGCTTACCTTTTGGATGACAATAATGACCATAAAAAGAAAAGAACCGTGATCCCACCCCTGGTAGAGACACTTTTGAGTTTTTCATTCAATTTCTGGTCAAGTAAAATAAGTTTTATTCGGAAAATTTTATCTCTTTTGTATTTAAAAAAATTCATATTATCAGCCAGTCATTGCAGCTACACATTACATTCATTCATATCGCCAATATGAGGAAATTTATATAAAAACTCATTTGCGTTCATTAAAAATCGAACACGGACCACTCTTTAGTTAGCCAAATACATCTGACAGCTACGGCATTAACGTTACCTATTAATTTAATTCATTAATGATATTCTACTCCAAACTGAAGTCTTTTAAAAGGCTTTTTGTTAATTTCATATGTGCGGCGAATTTATAGCTAAGCATATAAGATATTATGCAATCATCCATATGTTATCCATAAATACACCTAATTTGGGTAAACTTTTCTGAATGTTTATTCGTATATCCTGCATTTACTAGATAAAGCGTAACAGTGGACAGCTCATCACCAAGCTTTCTGTGATAAGATGAAAGAAATATCGGGAAAATATGCCTAGATTATTCGGTACCGATGCGAGCACATTTATTTTTATTTCGTGAAATGATATACATTAACGTATGTTTCCATAGTTTAATCCCATTCTGACGAACTAAAGTCGGATTTACATTGGGTCAAGAACGATTCATTAATAAATATCCGTTTTGAATTTAATAAATATCAGTTAAAGGAACTTTGTCAATCTACAAATTTGAAAATCGTGAAAAACTACATCACGTAGACTATACTTATTTCAGTTAAATCTTTTTTTTATCGACATTTGGTGCGGATAAATCTCAATTTATATCATTTCGGTAAAACAGACGCAGTACGCGTCATTCAAAAAGGTCCTCGGAAAGTCGACCTTAATAAATATCCCTTGGTGGTAGAAGATGTAGATTTTAGCATATAGTATACTGAATTGGGTGGGATAGTGAATATTATTTATAATCAGCCTTTGTATAAATATCATCATTCGACGTAAGAACCATGCTGAAACAAACACAGCGATGCACCGTGACTGAATTTGCGAACAATATAAGAAGAAAGCTCAAAAATGAGGCGATTGATGACTAAGTTCTAGGCTCCATTGCGGAGTTCCATTGTGGATTTCAAATATTTGCGGTAGACGATGTTTCCCTCAGTGTTGCCAGTCTTTGGAGTGTGTACTGCTCCTAGAAGTTCCTAAAAATGCCGCATTCTGGCGCGCGAAAAATTTTGCGTTAATTTCTTCCGCCACTGTACATATAGAGAGAGTCTTTATATCCGAGTCAGATAACTGATTCTCAAAGTTCATAAATTGTGTTCTGTGGCTACAGCATATGCCAGTAATTAAGTACAGGATACATATATGTTTGCATATAATTTTTAGCCTCAAATTCTCCTTGTAGTTAATTATTGAAATTATAGTGGTGACAATGTAATCCAGTAATATTAATAGTGACTCTAGATCAAGCGGTTTAAAATTCCTCATTACCGCTTAGTAGCAATGCTAAAATCTTATTAGTTGACTACAGAGTTCTTAGTTGTAAATAGTTAAAAATTAACTTATATGGTATTAACTATGTGCAGTTAAACTTCCATTTTATGTAGTTGGAGCAACCAATAAATAGGCACTACGTGAAATAGAAGTTTCTAATATCAAGGGGTAACTAAGAGTTGACTACAATGCACTTTGTTTAAATATTTAGGCTGTCTTTTACAGTTTATTTTATAAAAACCCTACCATACTCAATTTAAAGATAGGTAGAAATCATTACGTATTACAAAGTCAGCAGGACTGAAAAATTGACACTTTGTATTTGTGATCATTATTAATAAATCATGAAAAATATTTTGTTCTCCCTAACTATTGCTGTATTTAACAATGTGTTGAAATGAGTTATGGTCATAATTTATGAAAGCACCCTTAAAGAAAGATGTTTATATGATAAAGAATCGTGAAATAATTATTAGTTGGTGGTTTGCTTTGCAAATTCTTTAAAAGTGCAATCATGGTATTGGTGAAGTTTCCATCCTGCTTAGAAAACAAATATAAAGCTTAAGTTGCAAGTAAAATCCCAAGCTTATATTCATATTTACTGTACAAGAATTTAATTTTCCTATTTAGCCGTCTGCAGAGAGGAGAAACTATTATGGGTGCTTAAGATAGGCATATGTTTCTTGCATGTATGTAATTCGGATGGTAGCTGGCTGAAATGCACTTCAAGTCGCTCTATCTTCATCGTGCAATCATAGATAAACAGAGGGAAGGACTCAGCCTTCAAAAAATCCTTCTCATATCAAAATTAAAAAATCATCATTTTTCGGGTCCTCCATAGTCTGTTAAATATGTGAAGTTGGGATGAAATACTATTTCGTTCCAAATACTTATTGCTAGACAACAAATGGGGTGTGATTTGGAGTATTTTCCATGTTGCCGTCAGTTTAGGATGCATAAAGTCAAAACTTCATATTATCAAGTTTCTACTGTATTCAAGAGAAGTATTAAAAAAAGACATCTTTTTAATTTTAATGAACTCATTTTTGGTGAGAGTAGTCCTTTATTTTAAGATGTGCCACATCACACCTTAGGTTTTGAAATTTTGCTATTTCTGGTCGTCCCCACCTATTATGAAGTGCTCAGCATTTTTAATTGCTTTTTGGTGGTTTTCTTCATTCTCCTAGCAGGGTTGTTGGGGATCATAGTACTTATGGCCAGTTCCAAATCCTTCCGTTTGCAATACTCTCTCATACTTGAAGAAGTACTACACTACTACAATACACTACTCTTAAGCATAGTGAAGCTTGAAGGGAAGAATCTTCGCTTTGAGGCATCTTGAAACTCTTCTCATATTTTTTCTTCTGCAATAATTGAAGTCAAGTGGTTGATTCTCATTCAAATAAAACAAAATAGACCTCATTACATTGTTTTGTTTGTAAGTGTGGACTGCTGCTCTGAGCCCCAAATTGGAGTGTCCTATTCCCAATCCCACAACTTAAATTTCAATCAACTAGTCTCTTGCCACTGCTATCAGGAGCATACTACATGATTTTTTTCTTAGTGGAATTTCGCTCAAAAAAATCAATCAAAAGCTCACTCATGGGAAGTGAAATAGATGTTCTGAAGAAAGTGAGTTCTATAGTGCATTGAGCCAAGTGATAGCCAGTTATGTTCTTGAATGACAACTCCCCCTACTGACTTATGTAGAGCTTCAAGGGGTGCAGCTGCCCTCAGAGTTACCGGGAACAGCAGAGACATAGGGAACTCGTGAGTAATGCTTGTCCTCTTTTCGTACTACAATGTCGGGGAAAAAAGTGGAGTGAGGTGTATGGATTGATACGGTACTTGGGACATATCTTGACTTGGGGCCTATCTGGAGCAGAATAGATTCTCTCTTTCAATTACGTAGTACTGTAGTTCTTCTTTTTCTGCGCCGTGTTTCCCCACGTTAGGTCACCCATCAAGGGGGTGTTTAAGATGTATCTCTACTGGAACTCTAATTGTTATGGTTGGAGATAGATTCCCATTATGCCATCAAAATCCAGTATTTGCCATTGTAACTCCATATAGTTCCTGGCCAGACTTGCACTGTCATTATGCAAAATTTTGATGCATCTAAAATCAAGGTTTTACTGCCATTTATAAAGTTTAGTAAGAAACTTAAAAACTATCCCCCTGTGTTTGCTCATTTTTTTCAATCTTGAGAAGTTAAATGTCAAAATTGTGTGGGAAATTTGATTAAGTCAGAATTTCCTTTTCCTCTCTAGTGATAGATGTAATTGTGACTAGTGTTTTGAATTGTTTGATTTTACAGGTGGTGATAATGTTTTAGTGGGCACATATGACCGAAAAGCTCTATGGTTTGATTTAGACCTTTCTACTACTCCTTATCAAACACTGAGACTTCATGGAACAGCTATTAGAGCAGTAGCTTTCCATAAGCGCTACCCCTTGTTTGCATCTGGATCCGATGACCGTGCACTCATCGTTTCCCATGGAATGGTCTACAAGTAAGTGAAATAAATTTTTGTCTCTTACATGATTAGTGTGGGAAAGACTAACTTTTAATATGCAAATGGCAGGGTGACTTAGGATTCTATATGATAAATTATTTTTTATCCATTGATTGTATGAATGGCTTGTTTTTGTTTGATTATCATTTAGTATTGAGGTAATATCATTTCAGCTTGGTTTGTGTCTTAGTATTTGTATACTCCTGTCCAAAAAAAACTTACCACCCTGGAGCAAAAAATTTCTGAGTTGGCGTTGATGTGACAACACGGTTGAACCCCTATGCGGGAAAGCAATAAACAAACTGAAGGAAAGAAAGGCCTTCCTCCCTGCAGTTGGTGAGGAGAGGTCGCACATAGGAAAAATTTCTATTCAAGCACATAAAAAACTATCAATTCCAGCTTCTGAAGAAGCAAAAGTCTGAAATTTGAACCAAAAATAATGATGGAAAGTTTTTGAAGTGCCTTTTGTGAAAACGCCTTTGGACTGCTCTAGCACCATTATTTTTAATGAAAGTCCATCACAACTTCTTAGGTTGATCATTATTCTCTTGGTAGATGGAGGATATTTTGTAATGTTTTTTTACTAGTATATTAAATGTGTATTGATTCCTTGTTTTGATGCAGAAATATTCTATATTTCCAGTGATCTGCTACAAAATCCTCTCATTGTTCCTTTGAAGCGACTCTGTGATCATGAAGCATATGATGATTTTGGTATTTTTGATGTGCAATTCCACCCAACTCAACCATGGGTGTTTTCTGCTGGAGCAGATTCTACAATCAGGTTATATTCTTGAGAACTGTTATCAATCTTAAGGCAAGTGTAATAAATAAATTTGAAGTATGAACTCTTTATGACTTCTTTTTTATTCATGTAGTGATTTTAATCAAATGGAGATAAGTTTGGGCTAAAGTGCTCCCAATGCTTCAATGGAGCATCGAATTTTGCCTTCACTATAGCCAGTAATACCCATTTAAAATAACTGTGTGGTTCAGCTGCTAGTGTTTTTGTAATGGCTAGTCTTGTAATAATAATAATAATAATAATAATCCTTTATTACGGGCAGGTGCCCAATTTCCAGAGCATGAGTAGTACATGTAACTTTTAATAAGTGTGATTCTAATAATGAATAATATGTTAATACACAACAGAAAGGAAAAAATATTTACACAATATAAAATAGATACACAGTATAAAAATAGATATCAAATATAAAAAAACGTTAGAAAATTCAGAAACATTCAGAACAAGTAATAATTAACCTTAAAGGAAGTAATTAAAAAAAAATAGATACAATATCAAGTAGATAAAGAGTAAACAAATAGACATCCAATATGAAAGTAATAAGAAAAAAGTCAAACACTTTGGTGCACAATATAAAATAGATATCCATGTAAAAATTAATAATTAAAAAGAAAGTCCTAAGCTTTCTAAAAAAGTCATAAGTAGACTTACAGGAAGTAAAGTATGTACCAAAAAAATTAACAAACTTACGAGATTCTTTAGCATCATAATTGACTAGACATATTCAGATAGACCTTGTAAACACCTTCTTTTATAGACAACCAGGGAATCATGGTGTATATCAATGTATGATATGAGTGAATTATACAGTCTTAATATGCGAACAATAGGTTCGTTAAAAGAATAATTTCTTCAACAATATTTAATATGATATAGTTTAGATCTCCTGGTGCTCGTGAATGATGCATCGAAATGCAATAATGCAAGTAAAGGCGAGCACTTGACAATATTATTACATAAATTGTACAAATACAACAACCCTGCAAGTTTTCTTCTTACTGATAAAGTATGCAGATTTAATATAACCATTGTTTCAATGTAAGGTGTGTGTGGAGTATGGAATCCGGCATAGAAGTTGATTATTCTCAGGAATTTTCTTTGTACACGTTCCAATGCATCAACATGGCAATTGTAATAAGGAGACCAGATGACAGAATTGTACTCCAAAATGGGACGGACTAGGGAGGTGTAAAGGCATCTTAATGTGTAAATATCTCTTAAGTCCTTATTAAGTCTGGTACAAAAACCCAGCATACGTAGGGCTTTAGCTACGATGTTTGATACATGCTGGTCAAAAGTCAGAGACTTATCAAACAGTACACCAAGATCTTTAATCATGGAAGCACGAGGAATATGTTCATCACCAATAGAATATTTGAAGTTAATAGTTAATTTTTTCCGATAAAAGGAAATACAGTTACCTTTCTTAGTATTAATGACCATCAGGTTTTTTCTACACCACTCTGAGATCTTTTTCAGACAATTATTGATTAGCTGGCAGTCATTAATGTTGTTTATAGCATTGAAAACTTTTAGGTCATCTGCATACATCAAATGTGGCAGTGGAGAGATTAGATAACTAAGGTCATTGATAAAGATGAGAAATAGTATGGGCCCGAGATGCGACCCCTGTGGAACTCCAGAGTTGACCAGAAAAGGATTTGAGAAGGTGTGCTCAATTTTTACTTGAAGATTTCGGCCCATGAGATAACTATGAAACCAATCCAGTCCACTCCCACTGATACCAAGAGATTTCATTTTATGTAACAGAATAATATGATTAACCCTTTAAAGACCGAACTAACTTACCAACTGATTTTTATTATTTTTTTTGCATATTCTATTTATTTTACAGCTAATTAAGAGATTTTACGAAAGAAAACCCGAACAAAAATTTTTAAATGCGTTTTCAAGCATGTTCCCAAATGGGAACATTGGACACTCCAGTGAATAAAATTTCAAGGTTTTACTTTTTTTTTGAGCATGTATATTTTTCGAAAATATCATAAATGTGGTAAAAAATACATGTTATAATGACATCATTCTCATTATACAGTGTATAAATTGCATTTCTGGATCACTCATGATACATTGAAAAACAGTGAAGATGCATTTTTTTTTCACATTCGGTGCATTGGAGGCGAGTGTTTTTTTTGCAGACTACGCATCTTCCCTGTGAAGATTTATTTAGAATGTGCCCCCCAGTTTTTCTTCGTTTCACGGAAGAGTGCGTCTTAGGTCCAGGATGAGAGATTATTTTTGGTCGTAGTCGCATGAGACTTGTCGCTACGTCGCGGAGAAACTCCAAGTGTGTTTTCGACCCTTTTCCATGGATTTCCCTTTGCAAAAGCCATGCACTGACGGCACTCATATTCAAAGCATTTGAAAAAAGATTCCACCACCATTTCTTGCTTCGAAGTTTTGGTCGGTAGCTACTCAGAAGTTTGTCCAATACATCAACTCCCCCCATTCCCAAATTATATTTTTTTTATCAATTGCGGTTGTGTAATTTCTATCCTTTTCCCTTCCTTCCTAGAAAATCTCTTTACAGAACCCAATGGCTCATTAGTGTAGCAGTTGGGTCCTAATGTAACCACTGAATTATCATTCCATCGACAGAAAAATACCACTCCATCACAAAGGAAATCAAAATCCCCTCGGTGAGATTTTGCCATCACTTTTGATGGTTTTAGTGGGCATTTGGCTATCCTACCTTCGCGAATTGAACCTGTTGCCTTTATGCTTCTATCTGCCAGTTCTACTAGAAGTGAGTGGGATGAAAAGAAATTATCGAAGTATAACTCAATTTGCTTAGGGTGCTCTACAACAGCCAAAAGATCGCATACTACCCTACTTCCCAGTGGTCCAGTAGAATTTTTTTCTTTCCCTGCATATATTTGCATCGCATAGGGATATCCTGATGATGAACATATCATCCAGATTTTGTACCCAAAACGAATTGGTTTTCCTTTTATAAACATTTTGCTCGAGTGATGGCCGTAGTATGGAACCATAGATTCGTCAAGGCTTAGTTCCTTATGGAAGATTCCAAATTGCACGACGTTTTTTCCCATCTCTCTATACAAAGGAGAAATTTTTCCTAATTTGTCACCCTTTTGCAACATGTTGTTATCGGACAAGTGAAAGTATCTTTTTATGTCTTTGAAACGATTCCTGGGCATCACTGATGGAATAATTGGAATCGACATATCCTCTGCAGAACACCAATACAAATTTTCTTGGGGGACCGTGTGGTATACACTAAACAAAAGTATTCCGAAGAACTGACCAATCTCTTCCCACGTAACATCAAGAGATGAGCCTTTTTGTTGAGCATAAAGAGAGGACATGTTTGCAACATGACTCAAGTACTGCTGTGGTAAATACTTGAAGAAGAGTTCAATCGGCTCCAAGGCAACCAGTTCCTCCAGATGATTATCTAGCCCCCGCATTGGTTCTGATGGAATTTCTTTTTCAAATTGATTCAGCTTCTTCCAAGCATTGCCTGTGAATGATACAATCATTCAATTACTTCATGGCTTTGGAATATATAAATTGAAAAAAATGAAAAGTTTTGAAGTCTTAAAAGATGCTGAATTGTAATTTTAAAAAGAACATAACTCCGCAACGAAGTAAGAGGAAAATTTATTTTACTGACCTTTTCCCATAGTACTGCTTTTCTGTTTTACTCCTTTCCTTCTAGGTAGACTGCCTTTCTCTTTCTCTCCATCATCATCTCTGTTTGGTAGAGTGAGGCTGATTTTCCCACATGTGTCAGCCGGAATTATTTCCCCTAGATCATTTTCATTGACATCTTCTTCATCCGTCAAACGGTGGTCTTCTTCAGGAGGAAGCTGGCACAACTCGTATTCCGACAGTTCATCGTCACTTAAAACGTCTAAATATTCGACTACTTCTTCCAAAGTAAGAAACTCCTTTGAGCTCATTTTATCAAAAGTGTCTAAAAAAAGTATGTTCTTCAAAAATTGTGATCACAAAACCGACTCTCAGAATGACTCAACAGAGGAGCACACACTGGACGTCACAACCTGAAGGAACAAGGCACATCGAAGAACTAACCTCAATCAAGCATTTAGAAGAAGACTGTTCCAACTCACTTGGGTTGACCGGGTCTATTTCATACCACAATGTCCAACAAGAAACTACAATGTATTTATAAAGCTGCAAGCAGGCTGAGATGGCGAATTCAGATATAATTATGCCAAAGAAGCGACAATGTTTCAAAACTCCTTTGTATGGGACGAAAAAAATAAAACCACAAGAGTTTAGGGATATCTCATCGGAGGCAAAAAACAGCAACTGACTTAGATATGCCGACAGTCCAATGTTCCCAAATGGGAACACACCTCAAAATTTTGTTATTGCTTGGTAAATAAATACAAACTTGACCAAAAAACTAAGTTTAACAATGTAATGTATATTGATCTTTTGAATAAATGAGTATTTATTACTTGAGAGCGAGTGTAGAGAAAAATATTGGATAAACCGCATACTCACATCAGAGGTAATGAAAATAACCAACTTTGAAAATGTATAATTAACGAAAAATGTATGAACAAGTCATACGATTCACTTTAAAAAATACTTCCATACTTTATTCACATAACAAAAGCTATAAAATTAATCACAGATACGAAATATAATTTTTATGAATTTTTATAAATCTGTTCCCAAATGGGAACATTGGACTGTAAATGGTTAACCTTATCAAAAGCTTTGGAGAAGTCTGTGTAGACCACATCAATTTGATGACCTTCCTCAAGGCCATTAATTAAGTAGTTAGTAAAAACCAATAGGTTAGACAAAGTAGACATACCCTGTCTGAATCCATGCTGCTCAGGTACAATGACATTTCTAAGCAAGGGTTCAAGTTTATCAACAACAATGCTTTCCATCACTTTGGCTATAACAGATTGAATTATAATGGGACGATAGTTTGATATGTCACATTTGTCATTAGACTTATGAATAGGAATGACATAACTTGTTTTCAGTACATCAGGGAAAGTACCACATTTAAAGGATAAATTAAAGAGGGTGAAAAGCGGGTAAGAAAGAGCTGAATAACAAGATTTGAGAATGATAGGGTGGATTCTATCTGTGCCACTGCTTTTACTTGTATTCAAACCTTTTAGCTTGGTTATTATTTCATTAACTGTAACTGAAATAGAATTAAAGGTAATATTAACAGGAAAGGTACAAAAAGGAAGTACGTCGACTTGGTCAGTAGAAAAGACCCCAGAGAAATATTTAGCAAAAAGCTCAGCAATTGAGTGGTGGCTATCAGCAACAGCATCGTCAAGGTACATATTTTGAGGAAATGAAGTATCATTTCGCATGGTTTTCACATGATTCCAAAATGGTTTAATATTACTGGAGAGATTGGAAGACAAATTATTCATCTACTTATTTGTATACCTACCTTCTTCCTAAGTGATATACCATGACCTTCCTCCCATGCTTCATGTGAGAGAGACCAAGGTATTTGAAATAGAGTTTTAAAAAACTCAACTTGATTTGACATTAATAAAAATGCATGAGTTGAGTATTTTTATAATAATTTTTAAGTATGTTGATAATTTATTTCTAATGGACTTCTGAAGTACAGTGGATCTTTTGAAGTAAAAGAATCATCTTACTTTCTGAAGTAAATTCTTCAACTGCGATTGGATCGCATAATCTAAAGTATGAGGTGACCGAGATTCCCTAAAAAAATAAATCTGTCGTAAATGCTTTGTTTCAAACAAAAAATGGAAATAGATTATAAATTCTGTTAGAATTTTATGTTGAAATCTTATGAGTTGTTAGGAAAATCAACATTTTGTATGTACTCGTCATGGTCGTTATTCACTGGTTTAACATAATTATTATGGTTGAAATTTTATAATACAGTGGAACCTCGCTTAACGAGCAAAATAAATTGAAAAAATAATTCGCTGAACGAGTGACAAGGAGAGGGGAAGTCCCGGATTGTGCGCCTGCGACAGCGAGGGCCGGAAGGCAAGGGGTGTCGGACAGAGTGGTGAGGGGGGCCCTATATAGGGCCAGCACCACAGAGCACTGCAGATGCCCGACGTCTCAAAATCAGCCAATCCGAGGAACGGATGCGTCAGCTGCATGCCTGCTGCTGATCAGCCAGTGTTAAGCACTCGTTAAGCTTGGATTTTTGTACCACTTGTAGTCACGCATTTTCCAAACTTGTGTTCAGACATATTTTTTATGATTTTTTTGTGTTAAGTTTAATAACCCATGC
This sequence comes from Ceriagrion tenellum, assembly GCA_963169105.1. NCBI lineage: Eukaryota > Metazoa > Arthropoda > Insecta > Odonata > Coenagrionidae > Ceriagrion > Ceriagrion tenellum. The sequence goes on from OY720632.1 coordinate 171,355,639, forward strand.
AAAAATGTCTCAGAAGGAAAAGTCGCAAGGAGATGGCTATAAGATAATAAAAATAACGGTGAAATGAAATGTATTACCATTGAAAAGCGAGAACGAGGTGTGAGCGTGGCTGATCTAGCACGCAAATACAAACTGTCGACAGCAACGATTTTCACTATTCTCTGGGAAAGGACAAGATTAAGGAGATGGATGTTTCAGAGGGAGTGATAAGAATATCTATGCAACGGTTACGTATTCTAGATGATGTTGAGAGGTTGCTTCTCATATGGATAAACGAAAAGCAACTGCAAGGCGACACTTAATGAGAATATCATTTGTGAGTAGGCGAAAGTTCGTTAAGAAGACTCCAGAATCACCAACAGCCGAGGAAGAAGTATTTTAGAGAAGTCGTGGGTGGTTTGAGAAGTTAAAGAGAAGGACCGGCATCCATATCGTTGTGAGGTACAGTGAAGCAGCAAGCTCCGACATAAAGGCAGCAGAGAACTTCATCGGCGACTTCAAGAAGCTTGTAGATTCAGAGGGTTACCTGCCGCAACAGGTTTTCATTTGTGACAAAACGGGTCTCTTCTAGAAAAAGATGCCAAAATGAACCTATATCACAGCAGAAGAGAATGCATAACCCGGCCAAAAGGCAATGAAAGACCGTCTCACGCTGCTATTTTGTGCCAATGCAAGCGGCGATTTGAAAATTAAACCGCTGCTTGTTTACCATTCAGAAACTCCGCGAGCCTTCAAGAAGTGTAAAGTACAGATGAGCAGAATAAATGCGATGTGGTGATCCAACAACAAGGCTTGGGTGACATAAGAACTTTTTACTGATTGGATCAATGAAGTGTTTGGTCCTTCTGTGAAAAAATATTTGCTTGAGATGAATCTACCACTCCAAATCTTGCTTGTTATGGACAACGCTCCTGCCCATCCTCCAGGACTATGAGATATCCTCCTTGAAGAATTTAAATTCATCAAGATCCTGTTTCTGCCTCCCAACACTACTCCGTTACTCTCGCCTATGGACCAGCAAGTTATTTCTAATTTTAACCAGCTCTACACTAAAGTGCTCTTCGAGCGTTGTTTTGAGGTGACAGAAGGGACTAATCTCACTCCCGGAGAATTTTGGAAATATCACTTCCACATCGTTGCCTGCCTCAAGATGATCGAAACGGCATGGGAAGGAGTAACCAAGAGAACCCTCTCTTCTGCTTGGAAGATGCTTTGGCCGAAGAGCATTGTCAAATGTGACTTTGAGGGGTTTGAGACAGTATCTGTGGAGCCTGTAGTCAACGAGATTGTGTCTTTGGTCAAGATCATGTGACTGGAGGTGGATAACAAAGATTTTGATGAGCTTGTGGAAGAGCACTGCCAAGAGCTGACAACTGAAGAGCTTAGGAGTTGCATTGTTTCTCACAGCAAGAAGTTGTGGAGGAGAATTTGTCCGAGGAGGAGGAAGAGGTAACAGCAAACCAACAATCTTCTGGCGCAATATGAGAAATGCTGAAAGCATGGGAAACTGTTGAATCATACGTTGAGAAGCATCACCCTAATAAAGCAGTGCTACTAATTTATTTAATGATAATGCTGTGTCACATTTCCACCAAATTATGAAGCATCGGCAAAAAAATGTCTCTAGACAGCTTTCTAGTCAAAAAGGGTTAGGTGTGTATCATAAATAGTAATTTAATTATTTCGATTTTGTTTTCTACAAATCGAATTCTCATTACAGATTTGTTCATTCCGCAATAGAAGAAAAGAGGAATCACACTCCTTTACAATGTATAAATAATTTTCTTTGAATAAACATTATACATAAATTATTTTGAGTATCTTTTCGGCATGGAACGCATTTTAGAATTTTACATTAATTTGTATGGGAAAAACTTTCGCTTAACGAGTGTTTCGCATTACGAGTAAGACTCTGGAACGAATTATGCCCGCTAAGCGAGGTTCCACTGTACTTCTTCCATGCTATTGTATGGCAAGAATTTTCTGGTGGTAAGAGAACTTCTAGATTGCTTTGCCTTTTGACTCTGGAAAGTGGTACGTACAATATGCCATACATAAACACTTCTGTTAGCAAGTAATGCCAACCAATTCAAATATTTTGCTTTGAACCTTATGAATTCTCTTAGCAAGAGCTGCTCTGACTGGAAATTGATGCCTTTGACATTATATTCAAGCTGCATTTTGCTTGATTAAATATAACTCTGAGAATATAAGCGTAGTGGAGCATAGGTTGCTGCTTTGAGTTACGAAAAAATGATCCTCTCATTCCGACTGTATCTGAGATAGCCTTAAATAAGAAAGAGGACAACTTTTACTAAAAAAACATTTTTATTACGAAACGACCTGGGTTTTGATGTGCATTCACATCATCTTCAAGTAAATGAAAGCTGAAGTGCAGGCCTTATATAGTAGACATTACCAGGTGAGGAGGGGGGGCAGGTGGGAAGGAGAAGACGTACAGGAGGAGGGTGGCCACAGGAGAAGGGGGGTGCTAGAAGGACGAAGAGGAGGGGATTAAAGCTTTGAGGATGGGGGAATAGGCAGGGAGCATACATTCATTAAGAAGGAATTTATCACAGTCATCTTGGTTTTTAAAAATCTCTAGCTGTTCTAAAGCATTCAGCTTGCGTCTGTCATTAGTAAAAGGGAGAGGTGTCATGGTAAAATCACTTTTATGTCTGTGGGTAAAAGATGTTTGACGAAGTTGTGTTGGGAAGACACAAGTGCCGCCCACGACCGACGCTAAGTCCGCGGCCCTTCGTCATCACCATTTCGACGGTTCGGAGAATATCCTTGGGCAAGCCCTGGGTCTGCGACCTGTCCTTCAGGGTGTCCTCCTCCCTCCCCGTAAAGAAGGGGTGAGCGGTCCCTTAGCAGGGCGATTTCTCCAAGGGCCGCGCCCGCTTTCCCTTCGACGGAACAATTGCGCTCGCTCCCTTTATATTCACCCTTTCGCCGGCGATTCGAGAGAATACCCGTATCCTTGGGTCGAGCCCTGGGTTGGTGACCTGCCGAAGGGCTGTCCCCTTGCAGGGTGGGTCCATCCCAAGGACCGTGCCCTCTCTCCCGCCGTCGGAACAATTGTGTTCGCGGCCTTCATCATCACCCTTTCGCGGGCGTTTCGGGAGAAAGTCCGTACCCTGGAGGCGACCCCTGGGTCAGCAACCTGCCCGAAGGTTGCCTCCGCCCCCCCTTGACCAAAAGGCGTTTAGGGGTGCGTCGCTGGGGCGAGACGGGAGTTGACAATTGGGCATCGAGCGAAGATCTTCTCGGAGCAGAGACCGACACCGAGGGAAGACCCTGAAGCCGTCAGTCAGCCGCGACGGACCTCGACGCCGGCACCAGAGACAGGACCGGACCAATTCCCGTCCCTTCCCGGCCTCATCTAGCGACAGGGACCCAGAGCCACCATTGAGGTGATATCATTAAAGATCAGTGCCACCAATCGGCTTCTTATTGACTTTAACACTCCCAACCAAGTAGGGCCGCACGACAGTTGCATGCGTTAAAATTCAAATTTCTAAAATCCCTTTTATGTTCCATTTGTCTAATTTGAAAAGTTCTGCACGTCTGTCCAACATACTGTCCACCGCATTCACTACATTCTATTAGGTATTAATTTCTGGGCTTCAATGGGGTCCTTGCCATTCACTAACAGGTTTTTCACATTATATGGTGTTTTAAATGTCACTTAAAAACGGTTCTTTGAAAACAGCTGCACCACTCGACAGGAAATCCCCCCAAAGTAGGTAATTGAACAACATTGCTGAACAGGGGGTTCAGTTTTGTTACACAAACTGGCCATGTAGCTCAAGTATAGTGTTAGCTGTGTAAAGGATGTGAAGTCCAAAATGGGCTAAAATGAGTTATCATCTCTGGCATATTAGAAAAATGAAGAGTTGCTGGTTGGTATAGATTTTTCTCCACCACATTATAGGAGATCTCCCATCATGACTAGAGATGTCAGAGGTTTTAAGTGTTAGTGATGATGACCAGTCAAGGGAAAGTATTATCATTAGATGAGCAAGTCATTCCTTTCGAACCTTAATGGTTTGGTATGTTTTCCTTCCACTGCATCGTATGATCTTAAGCTGTTATTTATTCTGGTGATCATTGCCCTTCAAAAACCTTTGCAACCAGCTCCCACTACAAGGGCTTCCAATGAATGACTTGAGAATCTGCTCTCATTAATTCCCTGATGATTGCATAGTTATGGTTTGAAAATGAATTCACTTTCTAATATTCCTCAATGGTTTTTATTATCCCGACCTAGGTTTTGACTCGAGTTAAGTCATTATCGAGTCTAAACCTAGTTCAGAATAATAAAAACCATTGTGGAATATAAAAAAGTGAATGTATTTTCAAACTATCGCAATGTTGTTCCACCAAGTGAAGCCTGAGAATTTATTATATATTGTATAGTTACTGAAACACCTCATCCTCTAGTCCTTAGGCATATTGTGAACGACATGATGCAAGTTTGCTTCATTGTCAAGGGTCTGGATGAGATATGCCTTAGAAGCACAAAAGAGTGCCTTGACAGGGTGGCTACTGATATCCAATTTTTAAATTCCCTGATGGGTTGACCAACTTTCCTGACCAATCGCCTAAAGGTCACCTATTATTGGAATATTTTTTTTCTAAATCTTCTACAGCAGCTTTAAATTTTCTAATCATCGTCTCATATTTTTAGAATTGCAAGCATGTATTTACTATAAGCTGGTGTGCTCCAGCTACCTCTCAACCTGAGCTTCGGAAGTTAAAGTAAAACTAGAGGTAAAATTTTCCGAATAACTTAGCCCCAGATTCCTTGTGTTGAGCATTGTGATCATGAATTTTAACACTACTACGCAAATATCGCAATAAGGATATACAAAAGGGACACATTGTACATCTGGTTCACAACTGAATATTTCACTAATTTATGGGGCTTATTCCATGCACGTCAGCAACAGACTTAAGTTTCAGTTGGTGAAATAAAGGACAGGAAAGACTGGCCAATAAAGGTAATGGTAAAAAAATAATGAGGATTCATATCCCAGTTTTTCCCTGACTGTTACAAGAATTCCCTGACATTTCCAGAAATTCAAAATTCCCTGACAATTTCAGGTTTTCCCTGACGATCGCCACCCTGCTTGAGTCCAGCCAGGCATATTGGCTAGGAAGAAGTTAAATACCATAGACGTTGGGCAGTTTTAGGGAGCAGAGAACAGGGAATTTTAAGTTTAGTGGGGAGAGGGGTAGTGATTCACTTCTCCATCATTTATGTAATAATAAATGGGATGACTGTAATTTCCTTTTTTAATGAAATGTACAGGTTATCATTTCACCTCATAACAAACTTGAGTTGTCTCCTAAAGTCAAGTGATCCAGAGTTGTAATTAAATAACAGTCTAGAGCAACTGCTCAATGTTTTTCCATCCATGGTCTTCTGTGAAGCACTTTCACTTTAGCTCCGACTGCTTTCCACCATTCAGTGGTTCTTTGAAATGCTATCAACATCACAGTTATCAAGCAAGCAATTTAGTGTTGGTGGAAGGAAATCCTAATTCACTGTCATTAGTCAGTGGAGGTGAGTAATGCATTCCAGGCTGACCTTATCACAAAATGCTTATTGCTGCAGGGCACAGCTGTCAGTCAAAACATCTTGTGGGACATCAGTCACTTTTAACATTCAAAACACAAGTTATCACGGCACACATGACATCTTTTCATTCTTCTGTTGACATTGCTATTACCAGATTTAATGCCCTGGGAGAGAACTTCAACTCAGGCTAACAATAATTTGTCTGCATTTATTCTAAAAAATTGAAAATCATAAGAAAATTTTACAATCAGGCTTAGAAAGACATTACCAAATGTATTGCATTTGAGTCACACTTTTTAATAAAGAAAATACTTAGAAAATAACAGTAAAACTAAGGCATATGTAGTTATGATATAACTCAAGTTGCTATTTAGTTTAATACAAATCAACTCTATTAATACAGTGAGATCATTCAGGGGATGTATTCCATTTAATGCCCCAAAAGAAATTACAATTAGCTGGAAAGATGCAATTCAAAAGTAAGTGCATTCACATGAATGACATCAAGACTGACACTTGTCACCCAAGAAACTATTTCGTCAAATTGCACAAATAAAATTCTTTTTGAGCACACACCACCTAGATTTATACATAAAAAAGGTGATACACACAGGTCTTAACAGTTTTCCCAACCAGATTGTACAGCCACAACATTCTCGCACTAGCATCATTCCAAAACTAACTTGGCAGCTTTCCCGTCTATTTCCTGTTTCAACCCATTGCGCAAGGAGAATTCTCTTTTGATGTAAGCAAACAACAAATCTGTGATAAGAAATATCTGCAAAAAACAGAGTATATTAGAACATTTTATTTCACGAACTGACCTAATCATTGCAGAATGTGAATCAAAATGGTACATCAATCTTAAGCCTTGTCATCATAAAAGCACTCTTAAACAATCATAGAAAATAACAATGAAAGGAGCATTACTAATAAAGAATCTTACTTGTGCAGCAGCAAAAACAAGGGTGACCCCAAAGTAAAAGTTAGCATTTGCTGAGCGAGAGTATATCCACAAATGCCAAACTGTTGGACCCAAAACAGACGTTATCAAAAGGAAACAGCCAACAATAAATCCCTGCTGCATATCTAGAAAAAACATTAGGCTTAAAATTAGCAAAGAAGAGACATAGTAAAAAAGCATTAAACATAATAAATTAGGAAAGAAATTTCCAACACTTTGAATGCTTGCCATTTATTGCATCTGCTGCAGGCTGGCTATTTTCATTGACTTAAAGAAAGTTCTGTACATTTTGTCCGTCAAAAATAAGAAGGTACAAGTTCTACTTTCTTAGTTTACAACTTTCTCAGGCAAACATACATATACACACTTCTCAGGCAATATGACATATATTGTATAGACGACATATATAAAATTTAAACTCCCATACTTAAAATTAACTTGAAATTCAAAAAACTTAATATTACGCTGCCAGCAGCTATCATAGAACTTCTAGCAAAGTAATATAGTTCATCACCACTTGAAGTATTAATCTTGATGCAAACATACTATTGTAAATGACCCCTGGTTAGAGCTAATGAGTATGTATGACTTATTACAATATTAATGGTTTTTCAGTAAGACCTTAATGAAAATTCAACTAAAATACAGGTACCTCAGACAGCAAGTATGATTAAAATTAAATTATGTGGTATGCTGATTTCCAGCAGTAATTCTGTCCCTTAAAATACACAAAATATCTAACAATAAACATATGTCACAAATAAATACATATGTTGGCAGTTGCCAACATTACTATGAATCGGATTTCTAGATGGAATTAAAACTTACATGCAAAGAGATGCCTCCATGTTGGCAATAACGCAAGAGGAAGTGAAATATCACCAAGAGATGGATATGAGCGGAATACAGCAGCTAATGCTATCAGAGCCTCAGCAAGTAACAGAGGAGCTGAGCGCAACCTCATTCCTAGTGGCCCCACGTACAAAGCTAATGCATTTAGCTGGAATGCAGCCAAAAACAGAGATCTAAAATGTTCAAACATCTCTGTGAAGAAGTACCAAAAGAGACCCACATTTGGGCGAAGATCGGGAACTGTTAAGCTGTGGATAAAAAATGATTCTATTTTATTGGCACTCAGAAAATTTACTTATTTAAGCAATCACACCAAACTAATTAATACTTACATGAAACCATATACAGAATTCAAAAAATGCCAACCAGAAGAAATCCAAGCAGAGAGATACAGTAATGAGGTTATAGACGCAATGAAAACCCCAAGGGTTATAAAAACCCCAATTTTTCCCTTTATTTTGCTCGAATTTCCAAAAGAACGAGCAGCATACATACATGAAGGTACTAACAAAACCACAGGATACAATGACTGATAGGTAGCGAATGCCAAGAAGAATCCACTTAAAATCCGACGTCCTGGAAGAAAAAAATTGATGAAATACGTAATAAAACTTCATGCAGAGATCCATTTATTTGGAATAACTAACGGTCGAAAGGCAATCGAGGATTCCAAATGCTTCACAGAAAAAAGAAGCAGAATCTGAAAGACAAGCAAAGGAAATCACGACTGGGCAGGGCAAGTTATCAGGAGAAACCTTCTTCCCAGCAGGAATCACAGTGGCTATTCAAGGTTTATTTCTCTAGTTTGGAATTTAGGGTGGGATTGTCACTTCCCGTACTCAGTAATTTAACTAGCATCCGTGAAGACCGATTATCCACGAGCATAATCATAAAAAGCGAATTTTATAATCCACCAAGAATGGAGGAATTTGGAAATGACCGAACACAGCAGATAAGCAGTAAGTTACTCACCAGAAACCATAGACAACAATGAAGACGCCAAGCATAGGTTGGAGAAAACTGTGGTAGTGAGAGAGGCACAACTAAGGAGGGCGTATGGGTTGAGAAGATAGGCAGCAGCCACATGCAGCGGAGCCTCTCTCAAATCTTTTTCTTTCAGCAAAATATTTCCAACATCTTTTGCGTAACTACTTCTTTCACGATTTTCGGTTTCTGCCTGAGGATTAAGAGATTGCATTGTACGTGCATCACTCATAACATTATCACTTACTACAGCGGGAAAGAACAGCGTATCTCTGAACCCTTGTGAACTTCATTTCTAATTCAACGTAACTTACCAGTTCGACCATGAAATGTCTAGCAGTCATATATAGGAGATGAGCCGTTAGTAGATCACTAGCAACAAAAATTAAGCCCAACCAGCGGGAACAATTCCTGATTAACCAGTCGAATACCACTAGGCCCACTGGAGTTTCGTGGAACATATCTCCCGAATAAGGATCAATACCCTCATGATATAAGTAAGCTCCTTCGGTTACTAAAATAGAAGATAGAATATGAAGCTAACAGATTTATTCATTTTGATTCATGAGGTAATAATCTGCTGCGAACGTTACCTCTTTTCCATGAATTTAAAGGCGTTGAGACTTCAACTCGCCCAGCAACCGTTTGCTGATATTCAGAATTAATCAACCAGTACCGAGCTACTCCGGCAACAGCATGCAAGGTTAGCAGTAATGTTCCCATTTTTTAAACCATACAATTATAAAAAATTGCAAATGACTAAATTGACCGCAAACCCACGAACATTGTCTTCTGACTTGAACGGCAATCACAGGAATAAATAAACACCGGCTACCGCATCGTCTTTGTTTTAGCAATTGACTCTCGGAAAGACAAACTCCCGAGTTCTCAAGTCAAAAGTTCGTAGAGAAGATCAGACATGAAGGGTTCATTCTTGGGGCTTTAATTGTGATGAAGCTGAAGTTGGGAGATTGCCTTCTTGCCTAATGTAGGTTTGCTATTGTTTTAATTGTGGCCAGGAGAAGTGTGTACCTGTTATACATTTTGAAAATATTTTATAGGACGCACGGTGAAGGTACAACGGTTTCTCCTTATAAGTTTTTTGGTTTTAGTAAGAGTGATATTCAGGAGTCATTATCGGAATGGAAAACAGGAAATTTAATTCTGTCAAAGTTCATATATGGTGATGGAGACACCGTAGATCTCCACGTGAATAGAAAGGTAATGAGTTAAGGTACTACATTCTTATCGTACCGTTGCTTAATGTGCTTATGTGTGTTGTGTAATGCAGGTTATTTTTCAGCATATTACGAAAATGATTGAGGAAATTGGTGACATAGAAAACACTTTAAACAATATTCAAGAAAGCGGAGACACTGATACCATTCAATGCCCCAGTGACATAGCCAGTTGCCACCATAATAGCGATGCTGGGCTTGCTAGCCCATCTTTCCTATCTGCTGGTAAAACTGCTCAACTCGAAACCTCAAGTCATTTAATGAATCTTTCCTCCGGGAAGGCGAGTCCACTCAACCGAGAGACTTCTGTGTTATCGCACGCCTGTGAAACGGTTGGGATAGCCGATAAATCTCAGTCGACTTCTGCCCATGGAGAAAGAGGTCCATCACCTCTTCTCTTTACTCCAGTGAAGGGAGAGGATACACATGGTGCCGGTTAGTATTATTAAATTCTCTTTATTTGCAGGCTGAAATATTCTCTGTGCTTAATTTATGCGGCGTTGTACCGCTAAGGTTCAAAGAAGTGAACAATCATTTGTTTTAATTCTAGGATTCCTTTCCCAAAGGACGAATTACCAGATTACTCCAACTGCTGCTGGCAAAGTTTCATCTACCCCAGAAAATCTTCCGCCTCGGTTCTGTACACCGTTGCCGAAGTTGATCAACAAGCCGACCACTGAGCAAAATGGTAGTGGTTCGCATGTATCTGTGGGTAAGAAGAGATCGAACGAATGCTGTTCGATTGATAGCCCGGGGAAGAGCCGTAACATATCCGGTGCGAGCCCAGAACTTAAAGTGAAACATTCCAGAAGTGAATGCATTATTAGTTCCAAAAAGCCTTGTGTGCCTGGAAGTCTTACTCCACAAAATCTTCCCTATAATAAATCAGATCTTTTAGTTTCCCCCTCACCATCCAAATCCTCAGGGACTGACCTTAAGGTAACCGCTGCGCAAATAGACTCATCGCCCTCACCCTCCGAATGTAATGATACTTCTTTCTTTATTACTCCAAAAAAGGAAGAGGAAATTCCTGTGATGCCCGACCAACTTAAACTACCATATCACAATACCCAAATCAGAACCAAAAGGAAGCATCGCCTACGCACTCTTGTGTCTCGTGCTCGTCACTCGTTATCCGGTATTCCTCCCCCTCCATCATTAACTATTCCTCAAATTACTATTGATGAAATGCTTTTGAAACTTAAAAGTAGAACTGTGTTTTCGGGTTTTAGAGAGCAGGCTGATGATGCCCTCTTCCCTTCTGTTAGTGATACAAAAAATTTCCCAACCACAGTTTCCCTGTTAGACACTATGAAGAATATGCTGCAATGTAATTTGGAGTCAGGAGTTGTTTCAAGTACCATGGATGATATAGAAAATGCAAGTCAATGTGCTGAATCACTGGGTGGATCAGGAATATCCTTGGGAAGGGAACCAGAGTTGGTTTCTTCACCAATGCTACCTCAGCAAAAGTTGAGCGATGGAAAAACTACTGAATCTCAAAGCCTCTTTCACCCATCAGCAACAGAGAAGGAAATAATTGAAATGTCCTGGCCTACTGTCTTAGACTGTGTTCATCCAGGAATATGGTAAGTTAAAAAATAGTCAACTTTTACCCATAGGTTCTCATATGTTGCCTAATAACACTATCATTTATTTACTGGTGTAGTGGTTGTTAAGTTTTTTGACGAAGTGAACACTATATTTGCTTAAAGCTTGAGAGGAATTGTTTGGAGATAGAATGGGTTCTAACTCTTGAAGTGACTTCCGAGTGATTATTTAACTCTTATCTATAGGAAATACAAACATCATTGAAAACTGGAGAATAATAAAAACAAAAATTGCTCTACAGGATGTGATATGTTTAAATTTTCTTTGCTTCGGTAAAGCATCGCTACCTATTTTGAATTACTGGTTGAGATAAAAAAAAACAGATCAAGATTGTCCACTGTCTGAACTATGGGCCATGTCTTTATATTAATATTTTATCTGGAAAACAGTAATGTAGAAGTAATGTGTACACAAAGTAATTTGGTCTCTGCTTCCACTTCACTAACATGGTAGGCTTAAGAACTTGAATTTCCCATCCCTCAGACTATTTAATTTTAGTTCTGAGCTACTTCATTCATATGTCAATGGTTTAAGAATGTTTTGGTTTATATAAACAAACATTACCATATACCGGACAGAACTGGCGGGTAAGTCAATGCACTAATGACTGACATTGTTGACAGTAGGAATTGGTTATCAATTTACTGAAAAGGGCTGCTGGCTTAAGTAACTATTTCTTTTACGTTCGCCCATTTTTAAGTAATCTTTTTTTATCTATTTGGGACCATGATTTGGAAGTGATGAAATAATCTCACAATTTTATAAACCTGTGTGACACCTTATATTTCCTTTGAAATCATTGCAATATCATCAAATTTTGCTTTATTTCAAAACGTTATTTTTTCACTTCAATGATGAGGGCGAATGATGAAGTAATTGAACAGGTGGATGATTTTGTGTACTTAGGTAAGATGTATGCGATAGATGGAAGAATAGATGAGATAAAGAGACATGCAAATGCTGGAAGGAAAGTGGTAGGTAGCTTGTGGAGCATATCAAGGAATGAGTGCTTGTCTAAGGAAGCGAAAATTGCCTTGTACAAAAGTGTACTTCTTCCCACTTTGCTATATGGTAGTGAATCATGGGTATGTCAGGATAGACATAAGAGTAGACTAAACACCATGGGAATGAGTTATCTGAGGAGTATTTGCGGCAAAAGTAGGATGGATAGGGTCAGGAATGAAGGTGGGTTAAATGCTCCAGTAATGGACATGTATGAAAGGAGATTGCTTCGTTGGTTTGGCCATGTTGAGAATGGATGAGACTCGAATAACGAAACAGATATATGAGAGTAGAATGAATGGTGTGAGAGGTAGAGGTAGGCCAAGAAAGTTGTGGTTGAATGTGGTTGAGGAAATTCTTAGGAGGAGGAATATTAGGAGTCTTAAAAACAGGAGGGCGTGTATGAAACAGTATATGGGGGTAAATGAGGCAAAAGAGGTTTGCAAGGATAGGTCAGTATGGAGGAAATTATTGAAGCAGAGTTAGGTGTACAATTATGTATCAATTAGTGAAACATTTTGACTATGCCTACCCCGAAAGGGAACGGCGTGATGGGTATGTATGCATCCATTTCCTCCTCCCCAAAAAATCCATCATGTCTCAAGATTACAAGCGATGAACCACCAAATATATGTATTAAAATACAAAAATAATGCACTGAATTCATACAGATAATTGTACATAATTATGATTCCAAGAATTTTGAAACTCTGCAGTATATACTGGAAATGAGTGAAAGCTACCCTAAAAACCTGCAAGAAATAATGAAACCAAAATCACCTCTTAAGCTCTAAAATAATTGTGGTTCATCAATTATTTGCCTCTAAGTACTGTAATTAGCTAGCCCATTTCAGTGTATAGTGTGAGGACAGAATTATATTAAGTAATTGTAATTTGTTAGTAAATGTTTATTTATTGAGTTGTAAATGTATTCATGTATTCTCCTCCTGTTCTAGATATGAGCCACTTATGTAAAACTATGGGAAATACATTTGTATACCATGAGTGCTGTGGCAGTCAATGTATTATGTTGTTTAAGATATGCTCTTGTAGCTAAAAATTAGTTACATAGATGTGAGCCAGCATTTTAAAATCATGAAACCTGTCATTGTTAGGCAATTTCACCCAAGCTTCAAATGCCTTCCGTCATCTGCCGGTGGAATAACCTTTTTTATTTTTCAGACTTTTGTGTTGTTCTATGGTGTGATTTTATTGGTTGACCATTCAAGGTGTCGACATTGTATTAATGCAGTGTACTAATCTGTCAGTTTTATGTATTTTCCTGACATAGTGAGTAGAGAAATGAGTTATTATTGCGCTTAATAGGGAGGCAATAAAGCTATCAAAGGAAATAGGTAGGCCAAGTGGATAACAGGAATGAGCAGGAATTTGAAGACCACAACATAATACAGAAAATTAGGTCAGTGCGGCAAGGATGAAGGTATATAGATATTTTTTGATAGGTTCAAAGAATAGAGAATATTTGAAATTGGAGCATTAGAACATTGTGTTTGAATACTCACCATCAATCAGTCTTTGAATACTCGTAAATCAGTAGAGATGGTAGGGGATGACATTTCTGATGAGTTAAATGATAATCAGTGATTAGGAGGCTAGAAATGAATACTAAGTTGGCAGCTTTTACTATGTTATCTGGAGAAATTGAATCAAAAACAGAATTCATGAAATAATGCTGTGCTAAATTTGCATCGATGAAATTCATGCAATATGAGACATTCTCCTAATATAGTTTAGTGGCCAGGATAGTGATAAGTTGAGTAAACATGCCTTAGGAAGGTGGGTTATTTAGAGTCATTAAATAAGTGAAAGTGTCACAAATATATTTTTTTTCATTATTAACTAGTGCAGCAACACATCATTGAATGGCTTATGGTAGTAACCCCTTGTATGCATAGGTAATTAGGAGCCTGTTTTTACGAAGAGGATGATGTTTGAAAATGAGCATTTTAAGGTGACTTGTATTTCACAGATTTGTTATTTATAAGTTCAAAGAATTATCTTTCATTTCTCCTCATATTAATGCTTTCTCATGATTTCTTGATGTCTAGTCACTCTTTGATATTTCTTCTTTCATCTCTGGTCAACTCTTTTTAAAAACTTCTAATTATGTTATTTGCATTTTTTAAATTCATTTTTTTAGCTACAACTTAGGAACTAGCTCTGAAGCTTTGGAGGAACTGTGCCAACAGGTGCGAGAAAAGTATGTTGGTAATGAAACAGCCTCTTCTTGCACTATTTGGTCAGTGTCTAATGTTAGTAGAAGGTCAAGTCCAAGGCAAAGGAAGAACAGTAACTCACAGGCCAATCCTCAGGTCAGAGAAGGATACATGATGAGGAGAAGGCGAGCTTTCTCTGTGGCATCCCTGTCTTCCTCAATTCCATCAATGGCTACTAAAAGCAGACAAATCCTAATTGACAAGATGACCAAGTAAGTTCTTTTTTCATGGTGTCTTAATGTTTGAAATCTGTTCAGTTGATGATGATGCTTCTTTTCATTTTTATTGGAATATGTGATCTTATTTCACAGGTTGTTGGAATCAAAAAAGCCAAAGAAAATAAAAGAAGATAAAGTTAGTTTAATGTCTAAGGAAGCCCCAAAAATATCACTTTTGAAAAAGTTTTCTGAAGATCGGGATGGGAACTCAAGTAAACTTAAGAGGTCCTACTCATTCAATGACAGTTCAAGTAGTGGTGCACAATTGTCCTTTCCATCTTCATCTGAGGTATCATTCTCATATCAGTCTACTTCTAAGCTAATGTCTACAAAGAGAGTTTTGGAATTTGATCGATTACCACGAGCATCTTCAGCTTCCTCTCTTGATTGTTCTACATCTCAATCTGAACTTAGTTCCTCGTTGTCCTCTCAAAAATCATGTGATAATATTAATTCATTATTGAACAATACCACTAATCACTTGAAGAATCAGACATCTCATTCAGTTGGAAATGCAAGTAAGGATCTCAGCGAAGTGTACAAAAAGGTAAGAATTGTGTCATTTGAAATGTGATTAACTTAGTTTAGCTTTTTGTGTGTCTTGCCTCTCTTGTCTGGTCTGTTCTTGCTATATTTTTATCAGGTTTTAATTTTTAATTCTACCTTCATCCTAGGGGTCTGTAATGAATTATTACTGCCTTCTGTATATTAGAAAATCAGTATGTATTTTCAATGATTGCAGGAAGCATGTTTTGTGTTGGGATGAGTATATCAGTGGACCTTACCTTTGGCAGTTTATATTTTATCTGCATGTTCTGTCAGTTTTTAAAATACTTGTAATGCAATGACATTTTACTATAATTGTCACTAAAATGTACTATTGCTTGTGATGTAGCCATGTCTTGGAAATCTCATTTTATTGTAATAGTTGCCCAGAATTTTTTTATTTACCTTTGTAGTTATGCATTTTGAACTTAAACCGTATGTAGAAAACTCAGTACTATGATTGAAAATTATAAGATTGTTATTTTTCATTTTTATTTTCCCAGAAACTTCTTTGGGCTGTAGCTGAGGCATTGCGTTCCAGAGGATTAGGAACTGGTCATGACAAGTTTAAATTGTGTGCTATCCCACTCTTCCGTTGCTGTCGTGATGCTTTCATTGCTCTTCCCAGTGCTTCAAGTAGTAACAGTTCCATGGAAAGTTCTAGTGAGAGAGCCAGTGATTCTAAATCTAATGGTTCAGTGGACTGTCAAAAGGAGCGTACTAGTGACAAAATGTTAAATATTGCTTTACAATTAGTAGATCAGGTCATGAATGAGGTTGGTGTTGAACCAGTTATCAAAGATAAAAGAACATCAACCTAAATTGTGTTTGGCAGTGCTACAATTTCTCTCGTGTAAATCTGAAGCACAAAGAAAATTTTCTCTAATGTTTTTAATCAATGTAAATGCTGAGTAATTTTATAAGGAGTTTATTTTTTTATTGATCAATGTATATAGAGCTCTGGGAAATGTTTTTAGTAAGTTTAGAGCCACTTTTGTTGCATATCTCCTTTCATAATGAGCAAAAGTTGTCATATAACTTTCGAAAAATAAAGTTTTTAATGAGATATTTAAGGCTTATGTGGAATTTGAATTATAAATTCTTTCATGTGATTGTCCCAGCAGAGTAAATTGTTTGATGTCTGTTAAAGCAGATCTAAACCCTCTTTCAAAAGCCAGGAATTTATTTGCCCCATAATATAACAGTAATAATATTTATTCCACTACAGTAACTTAACTGAAAAATACAAAAGACTGGTGAAATACCCTGGGAGAAAAGTTGGTTTTGGGGTTGCCATTCTGTGGATGTGACAGTGATTGGCAGTTGCAAGAAAATATTAACTAACTTACATTACCATTAACAGACTTAATTTACCAAGTATGTCCTTTGTTGGTATACTTGAGTATCATGAGTAGGTAGTATTGCTTGGCTATCATAATGCAGTTGATCCTGCCTTCCCATTGAAAGAAGAGAATCATCTTGCTTTCTTCACTATATTTTGTCTACATTTATGAAAGTGCAATTTTCTTTTTTAGTATATATAGTTAAATCTTCAAGTTGCCCGGAGGTATTAATAGTGAATTATGCAGGTTATGAGGTGTAGAGGAGTGGAGCTCTATGGTTACATAAAAAATAAGAAAAATTTCGATTGACGGGTAATTTTTTTTTAATATTTACACATTGGTATGATTACTTTCAATTCTAAGAATTACGTCTCTTCTAGATTTGAGATTGCCTAGCAATCTTTTTCAGGAACATTGTCTTCCTGAAGGCATTTAGTTGTCTTGGCTTTCCTGTATTACAATATGGCAGTACATGGCTTGCCACTATTATAGGGCTACTATATCAGCCATTTTTTTCTGCTTTTTAGGCTGCAGTATACTATGAAAAAGTAATGGTTAGTATGATGGTTGAAATTCCTGTACCTTGTTACTATTTTTCCAGTTTTAATTAAGTAATATGGAGCAGTAGGGTTCAGTAGCACTTGTGCAGTTATCAGGAAAAGAAAACTTATTAACCCTTTCCTCTTTTTAAGCATCTGAAGCTACCCGAACTTGATACCACCTTAGTTGCCTGAAAATGCCTGTTAGATGAGGATGTGAATAGAGCTATTTGAAGGGTTTAAATTTGCTTAATACTTTCAAACATTGCTCTAAAATTTCATTGTAAACCTTGAATTGCCTTTGGAGCCCCTCTTAAGGAGCTTTATAACCTTTGCTCACACTTTGGTTCCTCATGAATGCTTCTAACATTTTATTTTTAACTGTCCATGCCAAATCTGCTATCCCCTAAGAAAGGATTTCCCACTTGTCAATGTTGAGGGTGTGTTCGGGGGGCCTTGAAACTTACAGGACTGGCTGCCTCTGTGACAACTGACCAGTATTTGGCTGACTATATGGCTCAACGCAGTCTATCAAGTATCAGACTCCAAGTTTGTGTTCATTCGTCGTTCAGGTCGATTGAAACCATAATCTGCCATTTCTGGGTTGTATATGAAGTTTCTATTTTGGCACGAATGATTTCACTGGTCATATTGTTGACCATAAAGTTAACACCAATATTCATTCATGTCGCAGGACCATCTAACGATCTTCTAATGATATAATTATGCCATAACATATCACTAATTGGATTTAGGGAAGATGGATAAGGGAAATTTAATTATAACCAAAGCTGGGAAATAAAACTTCTTACATTGATTATTAGAGGCTTTATTTAACTTCCCTCTCCAGTGAGTAAACTCTATTAAATTGTGCATGCAGTAAGCGTTTAACAATTTCAATTCAAAATACATATTTCATGCAGCCAACTCCAGTTTTCCAGATACGGTGCTCTAGTTTTGTTAACTAAACCACTTCTACGACATATAAAAAATATTATTCTCAGTAAAATTCATTTTTGACGAATTAAGCACTTCCAGGTTGTATACACTATCAATGTTCAAAGCACCATGTCCTTGAAAATATAAATGCTGATTTTCAAGTACGTGTAAGGCAACTAGCTGCAACACCCAGCAAACTTTAAATGAGGGAAACGTTGAAGGGCATTGCAGGCAAAATATGCTTTTCTTTTCCAAAAACATTAAACATTTCTTTTAGAAAAATTTACCACAGCACTTCAACCAGATGTGGAAACCAGAACTTCATAATCAGGAAATCCAAGTTCACTGCCCCCATAAGGAATGTAGCAAACTCCATGGCTTGGATGGACCTAAGGAAAGAAACAGTAAATATAATAGCAAAAATTGGCGCATTGAAAATAATAAATAATATAATGAAAAAAGTATTCACTGAGGATTGTAAGTTGAATACAGGGCAATTTTTAAGTCCAGTGAAAATTTTAAAATATCATTAAATAGTGGGGTGGCAACTTTTCTTCATTTGTGGTAGTTTTTTTCAGAGTGATGGAATTCTAAAATATTCATATCCTAGGTATGCAAGTAATGTGTTACGTCATTTAACCTATTGTTCTAAATCTTATTATGGAATAACAATCTCTACCCACTCAGTTGTTTTACTTCAAGCATACCAAATTAGTGAAAAACATACCCTCATGTAGGTATACACAAATTAAAATATTTGTCATGTAATAATTTGTATAGAAATACTTATAGAGCATGAGTGCACAACCTGTCACTCCCAATGAATCTTTTTCAAAGCCAATGGGTACATTGAAGATTATTATTATTACTTTTTATTGAGGGGTTGACTTGTAAGGCTTAAAATAGTCTACTTTTGGAAAACCATTTTTTGTGTCGCAGAAAAATGTACTCCAAAGAAGAATGCCAGATCAAACCTTGATATTTCAGTTTGCAAAGGTTCCACATAATTGTATTGGTTGCTCCATTGTTATATGGTTTTGCACCATAACTATGAGGCCAGATGCACTTAACGTTACTGCTTAGAACATTGGGCCTACTCTTATCAAAGAATTATGAATTAAGGATTTCTCAGGTATTACAAATACATAACTTTTTTTTTAAACTGAGTAGAATTAGAAAAAATTATTATTTTGTCCCAGAATCAGCTGAACCATTCTTAATATGATTCATTATGATTCAAAAAGGTATGAAGTTGAGGTTTTTCCTTATTTTACTTATAATACATTGTGTGCAGCCAAGATAAAGCCCTATCATTTCTATACAGAGAGGTCAAAATAGAGGTATGAACTCAAAAGAGATGTGGTACTTTTTTCCCAGTTATTTTATTCCAAGTCGACTGGTTTCGTCACATGGGCGACATCGTCAGGTCTATCACTAACGGTCGACTAGGAATAAAAAACTGAAAAAAGTACCATATCTCTTTTGGATTCATCAGAATGAATTTTCAAAAAGTAAAGCCTGAAACCATCGAGTTAATAAAATAAAGGTGACATTGTGTTATTAAGGGTAGTTTTGTACGTATTTATAGGATGCTGATAATTATAAGTGTGAAAATATCTGGGAATATTTCTTTCTAACTGGCATTGTGTCCACTAAAGAAATTGAAGTGTTCATCACTAACCATCTAAAAAAGTTGAAAATATTACTTTGTTTTTATACAGAGGAGCCAGCAAATTAATGAAGCAATCACTACAGTATCCGGAGCACAACTTTTTATGACCTTGGATCCAAGTAAGATGATATCATGAAGTTTTAAGATGAAACAAATTGGATTCGAAAAGGAAGTGCATATGTAAGTTAAGCCATTAATCCAAAGTCATAACATTTGCTGATTCAGTGGTTTATGCAACAGTGGGGTGAAGAAAAACCTCTCAGGATCTCTAATAATGAAAAATTAGTATTCTTTTTGGAAATGATGGATGTTACAGGACCATGTAAATTTTCCATCGGTTGGCTCAATAGATACAAAGAGCATTAAGGCATTTGGAAGCTTGCAGTGTCTGGTGAGAAGTACTCTGCTGACTAAGTTGGTGCAAATGGATATTTGGAAATTGGTTAAAAATGCCAGTGATCATGAACTGACTGCTGAACACTTATTCAATGCATATGTAACCAGGCTCTTCTGGTGATGTCTTCCTCAAGCCACGTTGGCCACAGGGAATGAAAAACTGGCACCTGGATTTCTGGTAGCTGAGGGCTGAGCTACAATGGTGTTTACCTTTAATGCCATGGAATATAATCAGTAACCACGTATTGTCAGTAAACATGCTCACAATTTACAGAGACTGGTTTGATGAGAGCATGGTGCCTCAAGTTGAAGTATATTTCCATGAGATAGTTTGTCAGAGAAAAGCAATTTTGCTTTATACAGTTAAAAAGCACATACCAATGTGGATATGTTGGTAAGTGGTCACATTTTTTTTCTTCTAAATGTTACCAGTTAGATACAACCACTGGATTTAAGAGTGATTGGTAATGAGAAATAAAAAAAATTACTCTGGCAATGTTTCAACATTCTAGAGAGCTTGCGCTTTAAAGGTGCTATATTCAATCATGCAATGCAAGGGATAGGGAGTCCTCTTGAACTATTCAAAAGTGTTGTAGCCTGCAGCAATGCTTGAAAGGTTTTGATTAATAAAAAGAGCAGTGATTGTTATTGTACTGTAAACAAGTTTGTGTATTGATAAAATTTTCTAATGCAGCTCTTAGGAGCAGATTAGTGTTGACGATGGGCCACGGGCCAAGTGGTCCAGGTTGGTAGCTTGATCATTTTGGAAAAAATGTATATTTTGAGTCAATAGCCTTCTGTTTTGAGTGATTGTTTTTAAGTGTTACCAGGGGAGGTCAATAATTAGATTCCCCCACTATCACAAAAATAGCTGCGGTAGCCATCAAATTTACAATTTCCAATTACTTTGCGACTACCATTAATCTCTAATGAGTGGAATCTCAAAATTGTAGTTTTAATTATAAGTAGGACTTGTTGGCATCTTCATATTCTTTAATTATCATACTTTAATAGTATCCACAACGGGGATAACTCGAGCTTTTTACTATGGATACATATTATATAGTTTTTAATTTCTGGTTCATTTCAGATCGTTAGGTTACTGACCAGAGATATTTGACCTTGAAAATGACAAAATTTATAAAGTTACATTTTATCAGTGGTCTAAAGATAACTGTATGCTTCAAATTATTTCGTCATGGAGTATTGATACAGAGGTACTAAATGGACAAATTTGATAAACTGCCTTCTTTTTCAGAACAATTCCAGAATGCAGAATTTTTTTCAATTTTAGCTACACATTTTAGCAAGAAAAACATGAATAATTTAAGGTTATTAGGCTTATGAAGCTGTTTAATTTAACAAAGGATCTTTACTTCATTGTCCTAGAACTGACTACAGCTGACGAAAAGAGGTTGCTTCTAATTAACATAAATGCTGTTACATTCTGTGGGATCTACATACTCAATGTGGCATTTAATTGAATAAACCACTACATACACTTTGTGGCTATAGGAAATTTAATTAAATAAATACCTTCTGATGGCCATTATTTGATTTTGACAAAATTCAGCAGTAATAAAAATAATAACTTACCTTTCCAACAGTAATCGTTCCTTCATGAGGAACACGGCCAATATATAGCACTTCGCCATCCTCTGTATTTCCACCAGGCATAGCACCAGCTGGGATATCACTGCCAGAGCATGAAATCCATTCCAAACCAGTTCCACAGAGTACCTACAAATGATAAAGTCAATTTTGATTAAGAAATATTTCTAGAGTCTAGTAGGGATGCCTTCTTTCCATGAAAATTTTCATTATCACTACTGTTTTACTTAATGAGTAAATCTTAGTTTGTAGCACAGAAAACAGCCTTAAGTTTCCCTTCTTGACAGTTGTCCCCAAGATATGATCTTTACCCAGCTAGCACAAGGGATATGCTTTCCCGAAGATAAGTAGGAAATGCAGCTGCAATAAAGTGTAGATTACCACGAACTTCCCCTCATCTTACATATTAATCCCATGCTTCAGGGAGGTCAGGGAGACTGGAACATACCTGGTACTCTTCCTTGCCATGCTCCTCTCCACCCCAAGGCACATAACACACTTTGTGGTTGGGGTTTAGTTTCCCAGGAAGTAGAGCACCTTCATGACTAGCTCGGCCAATGAACAAGTCACAGTCATGGTCACTTCCTCCAACAAAAGCACCAGAGGGAATTTCTCCTCCGACACTATCAATCCACTGTGCAGAGGTGTTACCAGAACTAACTACTGGAGCAGAGCCAGCCTCATCTCCCTCTGAAAGACAGATTCTTTTTATGCAATATGATCTACTACAACTGATGAGAATGTTCTTCCTTTACCTTTGACTTATTTGTACTTTCCTTGTTTTCCTTTAATTGGCAAATGTGCTATATTATGCATTTTACACAAAAATTAGTGATAAGATGAAAAATTTCCCCAAAGTCACTTGATCACACAGCAAAGACTTGTACATGTTGGTACAGAATTTAGTTCATTCATCCCATAGGTCAAGTTTTCTATCATTTTTTTTTTTACAATGAATTACCTCAAGATATGATAAGGAAATATTTTATTTATAATTCCATTTCTTTTTTTTAACTGACCCAGGTTTCAACTATACAAAGTTATATTCAAGGTGACAGTTGATCATTGCCAAGTCCCGTGTACACAAAAGTTTGATGAGAAGATGGGAGGGGGAAAGGGACCCCCCCTCAAGATTTTGTTTACATGGCACTCGCAATGACATATTGTCACCTTGAAAATGACTTTGTTAAGTTGAAACCTGGGTCAGCTTTAATAAAAGCTGTGGAATTTCGCAAGTGAAATTTTTTCTTACCATTAGGTGGTAACATAGGTTAAAACCAGTGAATTTCCAGTATATCTTATGATATATTGTATTCACGAGTGTACCACAACTCCTTTATGGCACTCACTATGAATTTTACAGAGAAAATAGCAAAAATATCCATTGAAATGTGATTGTATTGGAAGTTGGAGAGACTGAAATAAGGCATTCCATGAGAAGAACTTAAATAGGAACTGTTTGTTCCTTAATACTCATGATACATTAGTCTTTGTCTGGCAATTGGAGAACAGTGCGTTCAGAATACAGAGTGGTTAGTAACCATCTTTTAGAGAATTTTAATAGTTTGAAATTATGATTTGTTACATTATTAAAACTTTCACGGTCCATGTTCGTCAAGCAGTGATGGTTTTGGAATAACTCACGTCAAGGTTAAAAAAAAAAGCCAACATTTCTTCTCCTTTGCCGGAGACCTCATCAGGTCTGAATGACCTAATTGCCTTTATTGTGCATCAATTTATATTGTGACGATATAAATTGATGCACAATAAAAGGATATTAGGTCATTCAGCCCTGATGAGGTCACTGGCAAAGGAGAAAAAACGATTGTTTTTTAAATCTTGACATGGGTTATCCCAAAACCATGACTGCTTGATGATTTGTTAAGCTGTAAGCTGCTAAGCCCTCTTTTTTAGAGTTAGGGGCATGATTGAATGCTCAATCTTCCATGCCTAACCTCATACACGACTTGCATGTGATTTTTTATTCTAATTTTGAGGAAGAAAAATCATTAAGTAAATTTAAACAAATTAACCCTTTCGCTGCAGTGAACGTAGCTCCTACGTTCCGTTGGCAAGTGGTTGTTCCTACCCACGCTACTGAACTTTCTCTTTTTCTGCGAATGCCATTCCCCAAGTTCATTGTTATACATCGTACTAATCCCATCCCGGGAGCTTGAGTGACTATTGAGTTGCAGGTGCAACGAGAGGCATACTTTCTGTGCCGACGTAGGTTAGCGTTCACGTTTTCGCCGCACAGGGGCTGGAACGTCTCTGCAGTTTGACCGCAGCAAAAGGGTTAATATTGAAATTAATTGCAAGTATAAAATTTTCCATGCTAAATTAACTAAGGTTACTTTGCCAGCCAACTAATCACCAAGTGGGTGTGTTGTTATAACTTTTTCCAGCAATGAATCAAGTAAGAGAGAAAGAAAGTGGAGCATAGCACTATGTTTAGGATGCTTGGAATCTAAATGCATTTGTGTTTGCTAATGGAAACCAGTATTAAATGAAAAAAGACAATTATTGCAAACATTTTTACAATGTTAATAAAATGTGAGGAGATAATCTCAATCCATAAAATATTAAATCTGTTAAATTTATGCACTGATTGACAGTAGCAATGAATTTTGAGTTACCTACTTTAATACTTCATTGCATCTCTTGAAAGTATAGTGAAACAACTTTTATCACACTCGTTCAGGACTAAAGATACAACTAAAGAATATTCAATTGTCATGCAGCTGTTCAGTCAATTCTATCCTGGCTTTACACCAATGAAGCTGTATACATCATATCAATGCTAACATAGAGTAACATCCAAGAGTCAATAGGCATTCTAATTCATTTTTTCAAAGAGTAGATAAATCTGAAACAGTCGATGCAGCAGATTAAAATTATGTAGATGAAAAAGCACATGAAAAGCATAATCGAGGGGTTTCTCAAGAAGGGACTTCATTATGTGTATTCTGATAGCAATTTTTTTTAGATCAAAAGGGTGCCACCATGGTGGCTGACCAATACTGATGCTGTCCTTGCTAGTGAATTGCAAAACAGAAAGATGACTTTCCAAGAATGTACCATATTTTCCTTCTTATAAGCAGTATGGAATATAAGATACCCCCTAATTCTAGCCACTAAATTGGAGTGACAATGCATATACCTCATATTACACTTTGATATAAAATTTTTATATGATGAAACAAGTGATCTTATACAGATTATTTTTTCAAACTAGGCATTATCCACAATGCCACTATATTTTTCTAACATCTTATAGCAAGACTAGTACTACAAAGATTTCAACATTTTCTCCTGAAATGCTTGTTATTTATGTAATCTTGTCGAGTAATTCAGCTGAAGGCATTCTCAGTGCAGGATTGTCTCTGGTGGGAGGGCTTCCAGATTTTTGCCCCTTTGGCTTCTCTCATTCATGATTTTTCACCACCATTGCAAGATATATCTTTGGGTCAGGATCGGATGAAACATCCATCAATGCCTATGAGATCATCAAAGGAGGAACCAAAGTGGCAAAACCCTGAAGCACTCCCACTATATAATGTAACCACTGATAATTCAGTGTGTAGGCATTTGCAGCCGTAGCCAGATGTTAATAAGGCTTTTGGGTCATGTTCCAATCACAGCATAACTTAGAAGGCTCATCAACACCACCAACAATTGTTGAAATCTATAATTACAAAAGAACTGTAGAAAAATTGCCACGCATTTCAGAGGTGAATTTTTGAATGAACACACTGAGCCACAAAAAACTCAGATGGCAGTCTTCAGAACAAATATAGCCACAACATCAAAAACATGCAAGATGTGTTGATTTTTCTTCTATTTCTTTCAGAGCAAATTATGTTATAAGGTAGAAAATATGGTAGCTACTACATTTTGCCTCTTAGGCTGCCAACAATAGTTATGACTTCCGAGCCTCCTCACAATTGGAAAATGCCTGGAACTCATAAGGCTAAAGTTGACTGCTTGAAAACCCCTTCAATATAGATCTACCCATCAGTCATGGTTATCATAACATCATAGGAACAGTCACAGCAACACAAATGCCTAATAGAAGAGTATTAATAGCAAAAAAGGCCATAGAAATTGAGTAACAACTATACGTTCATCTTCTGCATTGAAGAGAAAAGCGAAGGAAAACATTTATAAACAAATAAATACAATTGCCAATCCCAAAGTCGGAGATGATCAGATGATAAAATGAAGGGATAGTATTTCAACAAGCTCACCATCAAGTGACAGTCACATGAGTTGATCAGCTAGAGGTTGGCAATTCCAGTAAGGCAATCCAAACATACGGTGAGAGAAAATTCTATTTCAATGTAAAAATAAGGAATAGCAAAGAGGATCTCGGTTGAGATTAAAATGAGTTTAAAACCTTCCTATGAGAAATGTGGTTGGTAAATATTTAAATTAACAGCTTACAATGCATTTTTTGGAAGAAAACAATCTATGCACACACAACACAGGCATATCTATAAACCACTTGCACGCACAAGCATTACAACAATGACATCAGAGCAAATGAAACTGGACAGAAGATGAAAATAATAAAGAAATACATTTAAACCTGAAAAGTTGGTTTCTTACTTTGTTAAAACATTGAAAACTTAAAACAGTAACATGAATCTGATTGGCAAGCTTTTTTCTTTTACATAATTTCAAAGATTTCAAGGACAATCATAGATGGGTTGAATAAAGAAAGTTACAAACGCACATTATCCTTATAGTTTCACCAATTCATGCACAACCATCACAGATCTTAAGTGTTATCATCAACAGACTAGCAGAAAAACTACTTAAAGAAATCAAATTATACATAACTGGATGACTTCTACATTATGTAGATTTCCCTTCTACAAATTATTTACGGAACAAAAATGGCACCTGACTTAAATCCAAGTCCCAGAACAACAATCTCTTTATCATCCTCATACACCAACAGATTCAGTTATCTTCCTTGACAGTACCTGGGCAAGGTTTATTTTTGGTATAAAAATGCTGATTATGGCAGAATAGTATATGCCTTTATTTCAAGCCCTCATATGTATTTCATTGGAGGACAATTGCGTGAGCTAGGAATTCTCAATGATAACACACTACATTGTGATGCTACAACACAAGTTTAATTGTTGTGTAAGTACAGGGGAAGTAGCATAATATGCTCAAAAAGTTCCTGCATTGGATTATTTTCCAACGTTCAGTAGGTCCTAAATAAGTGTATTTCCATTATTTATATTCAAATGCACTGTAGGTACATTGTATTTGTTTTGTATTTTCATTGCACAATCTCAAATGTTAGCACCACGTCTGTTCCTCTTCCAAGAGCAACCATTTGTCCCTACAGTAGTGTAAATGCAGTGTGAAAAAGTTGAATGATGAAAGAGGAGGTCCTGATATTTGCAAATAATGTCCCTTGGTTATATAATTTGGTTACTTTGCATTTTAGTAAGTAGAAATCAATATTGACGGTTCACTCTTCAAATGAACTCTCAGAACACCTCTCCCATATCCCTATTCTCTGAGGGAGAAAGTATCAACAGCTCAGTTTTTAAAAAAACTTATGGGCCACACAGGTACACCACATACCAGCCTCAAAAATAAATTATCTTCATTTGTTCCACATAACCCAGAAGCAGCCTCAAGGACCTTTTACTTCAGGCACATTAATAGGTAACAACAGACAAAAACAACCATGTACTGGGAAGGGAGATTCCTAACCAGGTAGCCAAGATTCAAACCCGCGACCCTTCACTTGGCAGGCAAGGACCTTAAACCCACTGCCACCAGGTTTGGAAAATATTTTGGACACTATTTAAGTGGCTGAATATGGTTTGTAGAATAGATAATGACAAAATGTCCAAGAGATGATCCATCAATTTCAGCAAGAAAATTGTGCAATCTTTGGGAGGCAACATGCCCTGGAGTGTACTGTAATTGTACAGGGACTTGAGTCAGCAACTTTTGATTAATACTGCTAGCAAACATTTACTTTTTACTAAAGGTAGAAGATTTTATTCACACTTCGTTTAAATCAAAATATGATATAGTTAGTAAATTAGGATGGTTTGAGAAGTAAATCTAGGCTGTTTGATCCCTTTTATCTTTCCACACTATCCTTATAGATTTTTCAGTAATTGCAGGAAGCATATTTGTACAGTCTCTTTCATCAAATACATGTTATCATGGCCAACCACTACCATAACATGAATGACTTGAATAATCAATGGTATTAGATACTTTATAATTCACACAATTTTTGCACAGCTTGGCTATGCTGATTGAAGTCCTAGGTACTGCCCTGACAATGAGTCACAAAAATGTGGCTGACCTTTAATCTTCCAGTGTCCTCTGGATCCCCAAGCTGTTCTCACCCCAACATGAGTGACTCCCACATGGTCAGGATCGTGGTACTCAAGGATTGGTACTGATGCTGCACCTCCAGGTAAAACAGACACTTTCCCATTATTCCACTTCAAACGAAAACGCTGAAATGTAGAATCTGTGACAATGCCAGGAGTTTCGGCAGTGGCACGATCAGGTTTGACACCATCACGTCGAATCGCTGAACGGGTATTTTCCCACCCTCCGATGAACACTTCTATGCGAGGAAATGCCTCATGGTTGGCAGGAGTTGGGGATGAGATGAGTGCTACGTGAGCATTGGATGAACAGCGGACATCTATCGTCACTGCACCACTGGGGACTGGCCAAAACTCATACTGCAGTTTGTCAGGAGAGTGGATGGTGCGTGAGCCTGGTGATAGGCAATGATGATAGGAGAGGATTGCACAAAGCTATATAGGGTCAGAGGTTTTGATAGGCAATAGATAAATAATGAGACAATGATATCAAGCCTATCCTGAACAATGAAGTTTGAGGTCATTGCCTTATCAAAGAGGTGTGAGGAATTACAACGATGGAAAGAATGAACAGTAGAAACATTGAACGACTTGCATAGAATTATAGAAGTGGGCATCATTTACAAGAATTTCTTAAGGGACAGTATACAACTTGAGAAGCGTGAAAAAAATGAGAGCAGTAAGTTAACCTTTAACGTACAAAAAGAAATCAATGTTCTAATCATAAAACGGATCCCACAGGATGGAAAGGAACTTTGGTGGAATTCAAGTGCTCAAAAAACTGGCCAACTGGACCACAACAGTATTTAAATGAAGTTTTTAAAAGGTTAAGGGAGTGTCATAGTCTGGTATTTTAGTTGGAAATACTGGAAAAAATCGATTAAATGAAATCCTGAAAGACAACTCACAGATGACTGATGATGACAGTTAATGGAATGAAACGATCCACTTAAAAAGAGATCACATCATAGATATCAATGAAGGAACTTATGATAAACAGAGTTCCTAATGGACTGACTTCATTACAAGGGAAAGATACATTTAGTACACCCTAGTTAATCGAAGAGTATGGTAAAATAAAATTCAATTCATCACCTTCATAACTTCTTTTGGGATTGCCAAATGTTTCATGAATAATCAACTAATAATTGATGGTTTACCAAATATTACCACAATTATGACTTACCCTCTACAACCCACTGTCCAGTGGCACCCCAACCAGTTCTAACACCATAGTGTCCAATAGGAAATGGATCAGGATCAGCATACTCCAGAAAAGGAGAAGATTGTCCACCATGCCCAACCTGAATGGTTCCATCATTCCACCGGACCCAAAATTCACGCTCCTCATCTGCTGTCACAACATTAGGGGTGTCTGCCTCAGCCTTATCAGGCTTTTGACGATCACGACGCAGAGCAGATCTGAAATTATCACACATTTTAGTGTTTACACCAACAAGTTCAGTAGTTGGTCAGAGCTATGGAAAAGTATCATATGAAAATTGGTGCAGAAATACTAATGAGATATGAATTAACTTGAGAAAATTGTTCCATTTGTTCTAATGGGTTTTGGCTGCGTTATCATCTTTGGCCTGAAGATGCCTCAAGGAGAGGAGGAGAAACATAATCATAAAAACGACGCTACCGAATCCTGGAGGAAGAAATGGAACAAATACCAGCTCACAGAGGATACATTTGACAGAACTTGAGAAATTTAAAGACTAAGTATAGCTCAATAGGAAGAAATATTGGGTTAGTGGATTCAGAAAATTTTAAGTGAAGGATTTAATAAAAAACAACAGGAAGTTTGATGGGTTTTCAGAGAAATTCAAAGCAGTAATTTGATAATAGATGATATCCACTAAAGTTGTGAGGAATTCAAAGAAAAAATCAACTGCTTGAATAATATGCAAACCTATTGACTCTATTCCGATGGATTCTCTATGCCTGAGGAGCACTTAACATACGATGTTTGAAATGTCATTTAAGTTGATGAGTTGGTGTGAATGGCAATAATAGCCAATTCTTAACAATTTGATTGACTTGAAAAATGACGTTGAAATGTATCTGTGGCACTAAATGAGAAAAATCTGGATAATGATGCTCAAGAAGAGATTGGGCGATGGTTGGATGTAATTGATCCAACAATCACAAAACATGGTGGATACTCTACCATATATCAGGGTATTCGGCAAATTATGACAATAACTTTATCGACCATGAATAACTACTATATAAATTCGCTCCAAGAGCGCACTCGCAATGCATTTCAAAATAAAAAGTCATAATCAACTGAAAGAACTTCAACCGGCGCAAGCCAAAAGGTTGACCAAAGCAATAGTGAAGTTTAAAATTAACGGCATTACGCGCGCCGAAATTAGCGGACGCTTCCAGCGCAGCCAGCTACTGTTTTTTTCTCCACCACCTGCGCACAAGTAGATGTTTTTGAATCATGTCAATGTTAGTGCTTCACTGTTCGGCTGGTGCAGGCTACCAATGTGAGCTAGCTTAAGTGACAGAAGTCTGGCAGAGTTAGTTCAAGAGTTCCGGCAGAAGTTCACAATGGAATGGGCGGTGAAGATGAGTCCGGTAGGTGGTAGGGCCCCGGATCCTCGGAAAGTAAGACAGCGGCGAGGCTGCATCGCTGGAATTATTACTAGCTGATGGACCAATTGAATACGCTTTTTTTCTGAAATTTAGCGGTGGAATATATCAACGATTAATATCTCCCTGTCATTGCAGATGTTGCCGGGTATTTGTGATCCGCTGACAAGGCTCAACTGACTCAACTTCTTGACTGTCTGGAAACTCGACAATTTTGTGAGGTAAGGTACCGTCTTGGTCTGTACGTCTTTATTGTATATAATGAACACAAATGACAAAATGTAATGCTTCATTCACCTTGTAGACATATTTCAAATCCACAGAAACTTTTTAGCTATCATTCAGCGCGATGAGTTATTGTAGATAGGAATGCCATGCTACTCTAATAGGCATTATTATTTTGAACTTGCATGTATGAAAAACGGTACTGTGGGCTGCATAGAATGGTTTATTTCATTTAGAGAAGGGGGAATATGGGCTTTTGATTAAGTTGTTATATTCAAATTTGTGGTGAGCAAGAACTACCCCCAGAATAAATGACAAACGGCTGACATGAATACTGCCTACCGCATTTGCTGGAACACAACACGTTCATCACATGCTTGAAAATTATATTAATTTGTTACTCACTTAGTGTTTCCCCATCCTCCAAGGAAGATCTCGTATATTGGTTCGCTTTCACTGGGTCCGGTGGTTAAGGCTACATGGGCATCATTTGCTGCCTTCACGCGGAACCTCAAAGATCCATGATGCAATGGAAAAAAGGTGTATTCCAACCTGTCTTCCGTCTGAATCTCTGTAAGGAACAATTCATTCAATGAAAATAATGCCTAAAATTGAGCACAAGATATCATTCAAAAGTAAAATTTTCTAGATCACATGGATAATAATAGTTTCATGCTTCGTTGGGAACGTCGAGTCACGGAAACGCAGAGGTCGAGCCAGTTGAGAACCCGATCGGTGTGCATTGGCTGCTCCGGGTGCGCTCAGACAATTTTCCCCTAAATTTCCCTCCAAGGTTTGAAAGAATGTCCTGTTTGAGTGCAAGCCCGGATTGAATCTTGAAGAGCACTATCTCCTCTCCTAAGGCCTGTTTTACGCGGGGCACGAACTTGCACAATTTTAAACTGCATTTTTCCTCAAGCTGGCGTGCAATAGCAATGGAAGATAGAGCAGGGCCCATTTTGACATCTCGCGTTCATGCATTCACAGCTTCACACGATGCAGTTTGAAGTACACGTCCATAAATTCACCAGCATGTACAATTACATGCCCCGAGTAAAACGGTCTTAACAATTGAGAGTGCTTCGCTGGATAAACTCACGTTTACCGAAGTAATTGATGATTTGGCCATGCGAGCATCATTCGGGATCTTGGAGGAGTGCTGTTGATGTCATCGTCTAATATTAACTCGCGCGACGTCATCGACGCCTTCTACCTGGGCGCCAGAGAGTACATAGTCACTTTTACTCGAATATATGTATGCGAATCCTGCTCAATACAGCTCCCAATTCGGAAGCTAGGTTTGAGGGTTTTGGTTATTTATACCTACCTTCTGACAAAGAATATTTTAATTTGACAAATTTTGCAAGGTATTTCAAAACAATCGCGGAAACTTAATCGGTGCTTAACACTTATTAATCATTCAAACCTTTATATGTGGCCTACATACAAGATTGAGCCCGCTTCAACCAAAGATGAACTTGGATTTCTTCGGCGAAAACCCTCTCAAGTTCTTGATGATATGGTGTGTATTCGAACAACACACATGACAGCCTCTTTGGATTGCATATGATTTTTAAGGGAAAGTAGCTTCCCAATTCGATGAGAATGCTATATCAAATCAAACAAATCGTTACGGACCGATCACAATGCAGGAAGTTTGACTGAACGGTCCATTAATAAATTGAAATTTGACGGAAACGTTTTCCCGCAACTTATTGGGATCTTTTCCCTTATCGTCCGCACCGACATTCTGATGAGAAAAAATAAATATGGTCGCTTTGGACTGATCAGGGGATTTGTCGCACGCAAATATCCCTCCGAACAACTTGTAAGCACTCAAGTAAAAATATTTGGCCTGTAATTTCTCTGAGTCTGGGCTGTAACTTCCGTGAAAATGGTCTGCCACTACTCAAAGTCTAATATCTGATCTGGAAGTGGTCTATTACTGGTTTGGATTTGAAGCATTAAAATCCAGATAAGCTCGGTCCAGATACGGACCCCTTCCTGGTCGAATATTAGTCTTTCCCAGCAGTTATATATAAAATATTTTTACCTGGGAGATCTTTCAACAGTGGTTATAGCATGGATGGTTTCAGTTCAAGAGTACGCATGTTTTTATCGAAATCAAATTGCTTATAACACCGAGACTACTTTGGCACACCACTGATTTAGCTTCTTTCGAAGATGTTGCAAATGTTAATGAGATATGCTGTCAGTTAAGCTCAATTTTGTCGGAGATTTCGTTACCGACAATTTTATAATACGCTTAATCTTAAATTAATTTGCCGGCGGAATCGTAGCGTAAAAGTTCCTTGACCCTTGAATTCAATGTCAAGGCGATGGTTCACGGCGTACACGAATGGTACATCGCGCTTATCACTTGGTGTTGCTAGAAGCGGAACATTATCACCTACTACCAAGTCTAGAGTCATCTCTCATTACGAGAACCGCGTCCTTCGGGAGTCGCCCGCAATGGTGAATGATAGGCCTTGGACAAACCTCTCAGAAGTTGACGTCATCCCCCTTTTCACTGTTCACTCACCGACCGTTTCGCAAGTGCTTAGGTAGCATGCTGTAGTAGCTACGTCATCGATCTCAAGAGAGAAAGGAACGGCTGTTTATCTCTGTCCGAAACCGTATAATTGACCAAGTATATTATTATTTTCATTGATGGGCAATGATAGCGAAGTCTCTATGTTCACTTTTAAAAAATACTTGAAATCATTTGGTGGAAAAAAATGTTTAAGTCTTTTTAAGAGTGAATAGTTATTTCTCCACACTCCTATTTTAATATTTCTCGGAAAAATTGTACTCCGTCAATGGATGAGAGGAGGACACGAGAGATTCAGCGCAAGCAGGTTAATTACGATCCAAAGGATTCATTGCTAGTTCTCCATAATTGTTGTGTAATTAAAGTCGAGAGGATTAGTACATTTTAATCACCGGGTATTTACGTCATTCCCTCAGAAACAGTGCTTCCCAACATTGCGGGGCCGTTCGCCCGAAATCGCACGCGTGGGGTATCTCGCCATAAATAAGGTAATCATTAGTTCACGAAAACCGAATATAACTTCAAACTGCATATATAGCTCGGCCCCTCGGCTCCCATTTCGTTATAAATAGTAGGTGCATATGAAATAGAACTTCATTATTGTTACTGCGTGGAATGGGAGTTAATGAATGAGTGCATTAGTCAGACAGGACATTGCCTTTTTTATAGTCAAGTTACAACGTTAAATACGGCATCTAATGATTACCTTCGATACAAAAGTAGACCAGCGAGTATTGCGACTATTCTAAAACTTCAAATGTTTGTTATTGATAGGATCTCCCTCATAGCGCAAGAAACAGTCTAGGCTAACAAATTCCTCACCCCAAGCACCAGACGTAATTACATAGCTGCGGCATTATGCGGACGTTGAATTCGCTTCAGATTCGTGCACGAAATATTTGCTTTGAGTGGAGTTTTGGAGGAATATCGTACTGTATTGAAACTGCTGAATAAAGGGGTTTCATATCGGTCATGAATCGGTGTTATATGAAAAGAAAAAATATCAATTTTTGACTTAATCTTATAATATTTAGATGAAACCAATAAGAAGTTAGCCCATTTAAACCATCCACAAATGGCTCAGACTTTGAATAAAGTTGATTCTTATGTCTTCTCGGCGTTCAACAGAGGAGTACCTACTTGACGCAATAGGATGGCTGCAGAAGCTTTGGTAATCGGTATCTCAACATGACGGGAACCCCCAGAGCCGATATTCATAAATTTGAATGAAAATTATCCACGATGAAGTGTAGCTTGTGATATTTAACTTTGGAGGGATAATGAATGGAATGACGCTGAGAGAGAGAGAGCCCGAGAGTTATAAATGGCATTGATTGGCTACGCCTTGGGCTATTTTGAACGGCTAATAAGTATTTGAAAAAATGACCGATTTACGAGTTGTGGTCTTTACTTCGGGCCCTAGACTGTTTGCACCTCTCTCGTGAGAAATTTTCTATATATGGTACCAGCGTTTGAAATTCTCGTAGACGCCAACAGGAGTTTGGATTAGACAACTAAGCGTAATGAGTCATTTTGCTCTGAATTTCTGTAAAACAACGATGTGGAAAGTATTTTTGGACCAAAACTTTGGCCACCCGTACTCTTTAACAATCAGCCTCTGAAAGCTTAACAAAATTCTCTTCTTTTGCCATCCATGAGGTCAAAATCAGGCTCGGAAGCCGTATTATTATAGTTTAACAGCATCTTTCAGTGGTCCACTCTCATCCAAATCTATAAAAAAAGCTGTAACAATATTAATCCGAGTTAAAAAGATAACACATCCAGATTACTACCGTGGGTTTGCCCATCCCTCTTTTGACCTATGAGTCACGCCCAGCGCAGCCTAGAGTTCCAGCCACCTCCGCTCTCCCTCAATCCAAGAGTACAGCACGCGACCCTCCCACTCGTGTCTGCGTCTCCCCTTCGCCCCCACAAGCTGGGAGTCAAGGCCGTCGTCCTCGGGAGAGAATCGTTCTCGCTCCGTTCCGGCCTCTTACATCGTTGAGGAGTGTTGAGGAGAGGGCCGCCATCTTTCTTTCGTTCGCTCCTTCGCGTAACCTCACCCTCCCTATCACGTGGCACACCTTATTCATTTGCTTCTCGTCCACCGCCCTTAACTCGCTTTAGCTGGTATACCTTAGCTGCTGAATGGAGAGTGCGGGTAGACGGAGGGGGCGGCATTTTCCACCATTGCCGTGCGCGTCACATGATGCCCTTTCTGAACTCGAAGTACATCACTTTTTGTTTAATGATACGATATTGTTCACATCAACTCATGTCTTTTCCTAACTTTCTGGAATAATATTTCATTTGGTAATTTCTATGAAACGATTTCCGAAAACCGAAATGGAACCAACTCTATTGCATAAAATTTCATGCTATACAGAAAAATAGCGAGCAATCTCTGATTAATAAATTTACCGGTGTAACTGTTGACTTTGTAAATCGTTATACGGAGAATTTTACTGTGTTGGCTGTGGTGCATTGGGTGCGATTTACGATTGCCTCTTGCTGGTCGACTCTCTCGACCGCGGAGGTGTGATTACGCATAATATCTATAATTATGTCGCATGACTAATGTGTGTTGTCATAGCTAGAATACAGGAGAAAGTATGACATCACGTCAGTCGCGTCTTAAGTATTAATTATCGCGATAAAAATGAGAACTTCATAAGGCTATGCTTTTACGTTATTTATGAAAAGTCATTCCACTCTAATCTGTGGTGGTTTTTGCCGCTGTACCCGCGTATTAATCCAGGTCCTGATGACAGTATTTAAATATGTTGACGTATTATTTCCCCTTCTTTACTCTTACATTCTCAAAAATCCGCAGAAAAGCAAAAAATGACTCAAATTTCAAATTTGCAAACTGACTAGTTCAAAAGTATACAAAGAATGTAGTCTGATTGAAAGGCAGAAAAAGTCATCTCCCGATGCTTCAGCGTCACTACTCGTTGCGCTAGGATCATTGTTACGATTAATGAGTATTGTGGGACCGAAATTGCTCTGTTGATATTATTTTAAAACATTCACAACATTTTTTTAAACGGTTTATTATTCACTTTGGGAGTCATCATGACATCTCAAGTCTGCAGTTGAAACTAAACGAGGCTAGAGATAAGATTGTGAAGTCTTCTCGTGATCTCCGCCCGATCTAACTCGGGATCATTGTCGACGTTTCGACGGCCGAATCTTCCGTCGATTTCAGGGTTGAATGTCCCGAAAATGGATGCAGCGATGGAATATTGGATCTGGTGTTGATACCAAAGAGACAACACATCCAGTACACACTATAAAAGCATCAGATCTTTCGTCTTGTGCAGCTACCGTCACCTTCATCTTTTGGTCGAATGTGCTTCAAAGAATGTCCGAAAATTCATTCCCCATGGCCTGAAATTTCTCCGAAGAATAGTAACCACATCTAGGTGTTCCATCTCATAGGTGTATACAATAACGTCTTAAAATCTTAATGTTTTTCAGGACATTGCATCTTGCAACGTGTAATATCGCGCGATAATCTACAAACATTGGCGAGGGAGAGGAAGTAGTACTCGGGCAAAAACTCACTGCTATGCTAATTCAAAATTTGATCGGAAAACTGTTGCACTTTAGATGGAAATAATGAATTATGAAATCCACAAGAATTACACGTTTTGTGACGGCAATGGTGTTCCGGCGACAACCTTAAATAGAGAGGAACTACTACAGAGTGAATGCCTTAGGCTCAGTATGTTATACTATAACGTACAACTTGTTCCTCTTAGACACTGAAATGCATAGCTAAGCAGCTGAAGAAACTGACGTAGTCTCTGTTCGTATTCGCTTGACTGTAGCGAAGTAATTGGGTGTATTACTCGCATACAGTGGCGTTCATTTAGCCAGAGGATATTGTACAATTTGAAGAAATTGTTGACAATTTCTTGTTTTGTCTCACCTGACAATGTACTCTTGCTTTTTCTCATTAGCGTTACGCTATCACGAGATCTGTATGTACGGAAAATATTCCCTCCATTGGGTAGATGAATTAATTTTACCTCTTGAATCAACAATTTGATATGACGTCATTGATTCCTCACCAATGTGTCGAACAAACAAGAGTGGCGTCCTTCATCCTCGGAGCGCTTTATTGACCCCGGGCCAAGTCCTTCCAGTCGTTACTATTCGGGGAACTTCCCATGCAACGATATCGATTGAGTCGGGTGGTCTGGTGAGACGTTTACACTACGGTGGATGTGGAATCTGTGACGGGCTTGCTTCGTCACCTACGCGTGCAAAGGAACTCGTTTTTCCACCAACGCGTGCTATCGAGTCACTCCTAAGGGGGCCAAGAAAGTCCTCGAGGCGGCGAAGGAGGGGCAGCAAGTGGTCGCTTCTGTGAGCGCTTCCAACCCAGTGAAAGCAGATTCCGACATTGCAGGGAGATAGGAGACTACTATGTTAGCGCTCTCTGATTTCCTATACTTCTTTTCCCTATCCTGTGTATCACATACTTTCTCGGGCAAATACAAACTGAGTAAAATAAATAAATAATAAAATAAGGCTGTTTTGTATGATTGTTCGTTTTACAGTTATTATTCGGCAGCCGAGGTATTGAATGTTTTGTGTTAATGCAACATTGGGAATTCGTACGGTGACATGAACTAAGGGGTAAGCAGATTGATGTGAAATCTGACCACGAGTCCACTCCTGCACCAGATCCCACCGATCGCATCGTTAATCTAGCCTAATTCATTGTGTGCGCGATACTTCCTATAATCTTGGCCGCTTTCATTCCCGCAACATTTAGCTGAAATTCCTCGAGCCTTACATTAGACTTTTTGTGATGCTTGGAAATCAAACTATATGAAGAACATATGCCTTAGTGTTTCTAAGTAGAAGTAACTTATTACGCTGGATTTTATATTCCGATTGGAACTTTTGAAATTTACATTGATATTGAATAATTGTGATTTTTACTGTGTTGGTCTTTATTCAACTTATCGACTGTAAAGTACCCAAGTGGTCTGATAAAATTATCGTCAATGTCAAGCCTCTAAAATTTGAGCACTTTTATTAACTTGCCATAGAAATTTGTTCGGCGATTTCTGAGGAATGTTTTCTTATGAATTGGGAACTATCACACATGTCAAATGTGACGTTTTCCCGGACGATTAAGAGCGGAGAAAAATGAAGACAACGCATGATAACACACGTTCTTTATTTTTGATCCTCTCGAGGCAACGCACGCACCCGATACGTTCAAGAAAGTGGTTCATTTATAGCAGCTGTACGCCCTACTAAGACAGGCGCGTCATATAGAATTGGAAAGAGGAATTGTCACGTAAGGATTGTCTCGAGAGCATGTCATGACAGGGCTGAGCGAGTATGCTTGGGTCTGGCTTTTATTACGAGGTATTCCGCTACTTGTACCGAAAGATATCATCTTTGGTGAAGTATGTTGTTGAAGTATTCAAAGAACTGATTATGTAGTTGGAATGAAATGTAATTTCGTTAAAGGAGGTAATTTTAGTTGAATTCATTAAAGAATTAGCAAATAATACTTTTAGCGTGCACAACTGCGTCGTTTCCAATTACTTTTTTTTTAACCCGAGCGTATGGATTAGGGAAAATCCTTGGGGAGCTATCTTGAAAATCATGCCTTAAATCACGTAAATAGGATACTGAAATAACTACTCTTGATTATTCGTTGCATAATGAATCGCATGGACCTAGGTTTCAAAATTTTAGTTATTTTTCTGTAATAGATATTACGCCGAGCAAGTTGGCAACCCTCAAAACACCGAAGGTGTTGCCTCGAGGAATTAATAGTCATGAGTCAACTTTTGTTATTCAGGATATTAACTTGCTCTGCGTGGAAATCGGGAAGTATTCCAGCGCGTTGGTTGCATAGATTTCATTACGTAGTAAATGTTACGCCGTGTATTATTAACAGTTTCATAAATGCGGCGCTAGGCAAAAATTTCTGTTATTTATCTCTTCATGGTAAGGCCTTTGAACCCATTTGGCATGTCTGTTGGACAGATTTCATTTATCACTACGCGATCACCACCAAACGAGGGACGAACGTGTTGTGTACTTTAAGTAAATGTAAGTGGGGATAATTATTAAATACCACAGCGTATCTATATTAATTGAAATCGGCCGTTGCTTGGGCGTTGACGTGAGGTGAGAGCATCCAAGTGTCTTGAAGATGCTGCTAGACGGATTTTTCCAAGTAGATTGCAAGGTCTATTTTTAAGTGGGCGTAGCATTTCCCCTTCCCCTCCGCCCCGCAGAGGGGGTCTCTTTCGCCGCTCCCGTCTCGGAACTCCCCGCGAGTGCGGTAGGAAGCAGCCGGGCGACGGCGCGCCACTCAGTCACTGTCGGAAATAAAAGAGGGACAGGCGGCGCCAGGCCTTTCACTCCTCCCCCAGCTCTTCCTCCCGCAAATCCTAACGATCGGCAATCCTCCCACCACCCACCTCTACCAACCTTGAAATTGAGAATTAGCCATTTCTATCTCTATGGTAGTCTGAAAGCATTATTCGCTGAAAAAAAACCAACGTCGAAAAACTACCCAGCGAGCCGGCGCGAGGGCGTTTGGCTAGGAATGTAAGGACACCACAGTAAATTGGAGGGATCAAGGAATGAGGACTTAAGAATAAAGAGTTTTTCTTGGGAGGGGAAGGCTAAGGTGCGTTCAAGTTGAATTATTGTCCCTATCTGCTCCTTACGTCGCGAATGGTGCTCGAGAGGGAATAATGTAGAACCTTCTCTATTCAGCGGGGAATTCCTCACCAAATAGAAATATAACTACAACCGAAGTGGAATAAACTCGACATGCGGATTTTATTCCATTGAGCTAGCAATTTTTAAAAGTGGATATCCAAATCTGTAACGTAATAACTCGAGGTTTGAGGGACCATTTAAACAGCTGCAAAGCATGGTATTGATACCCTAAATGGGGCTTATGTTAAATCAGTCATTGCGCATCACATTTTTCACAGAGTGAGCTGGAATATCTTTAAATTCATGAACGATAGCTTTAAGATGATTGGCAACAAGAGTTGTTCATTCAATGAATGGAACATCCTGATAAAATCGAATCGTGAATCACTCTCACTGGTACAACGCTTAAATTCAGTGAGCTTGGGTACCTGAGACGTGACAGTGGGATGGATAGGGATAGGTATGTATAGGTAAGTAGGATGGATAGGGATAGGTATGATTGGGTGATGAAAGAATGTGGGTTGCATGCCCCATTAATGGACGTACATGAAAGGAGTGCACTTTGTTAGCTTGGCCATGTCGAGACAATGGATAAGGGGGTCGAATAGATAACCAGATTATATAGTTAGGTGTATCGTGAGAGGGATGAAACGATTAAATCATGGGTGCACGTGGTAGAAGAGAGACTAAAAAGGAGAAATATTAAATGTCCTAAGAAAAGGGGAGCGTGTATGAAGTAGCGCACGCGTGTAAGATAAGCAGAAGTTGTTTAACAGTATGGCATAATGGAGGATAATATTAAAAAGGAGCTAGCTTTTCAGGGAAAACGGATATAATAAAATTCTTTAACTTTGCCTACCCGCAGGATAATGGCCTAATGGGTATCAAATAATTTGTGTAAAACCCCCCAGGATCAAGGGTGGGTCATTATCACTCGTAAATAAGGATGGCGTCGCACTCTACCTACTCAATCGTTCGGAATTGAGTGCTTCACAGGGAACAAGACAAATGCGTACGGTCGATTTGGACCTAATCAAATGGCGTAGTTCATCAGGAGCTAGCTCCCTCGTGTTATCGCTAATTCAAGCCGCGAAAGGTAAGGAAGGCACAAGTCGAGGGCGACTGGTTCCACCGTGGCCAATGGCGGTGCAACGGGAACACTCCCACGTCAACCAGCCATGCGATAATGAGAGAGTCGGCGAAGCATACTAATGGAGGAGGGGGAGAGGAAAGGGCAGCTGTGATGTGGCCCTCTTCCTCTGACACTACCGCCCCTATACCCCTTGCTTCGCGCTGAAAACAATGGGAATGGGCTTGTTTGTATTAGTTTTAGTAAACGCTCCTAGCGCTCGAGAACTTCCTTGAAGCCATTTCAGAGACCCGATAGACTGAAGTCTGGAATATTTCAGCAGTATAAAAGGAAGCGATAATAAACTCGAATTATGGGGCTTAATACAATTTCTGTCGAAACCAAAGCTATCGGTTACCCTGTGTAACAGCAGTTGACTCATGGTAGAAACATTTATGAAATCCAACCGGCCATTCTTGACTGCATGACGAGATGAAAATTATTTTTATTTGCCTGCGACAACTAAGCGTTATTTCAATGAAATTTAGGTTGAAAGCGATATTGGAGGATAGGTCGCAACGAACCTTAAAACAATATTCTCTCATGGAGTTGAGAAACCATCACTACGGTATATTGGCGGAAATAAACAATTTAAATGTATTTTGACTTTGCTCAAACATTAGGAATCAAGAGGAAGTTTTCGGAGATGGCACGATAACTAAGGATTGCCTATCATCGCACTTGGGGGTGGTGTTAGGACTAGGTAATCGTTCGTGTATTATATATGACTTCCGTTTTTTAAGCCTTGACGTTGGCCACCTGCATTTGTGAAAATGGAGGGGAGGGCATCAGTTTGTCGCAGGGAGGAGGGGGGAGTAGGTTTTGGCGCAGGGAGGATGGGGGTGGAGGAGATATTCCGAAGGAGGGGCGCTGTGCCGCGGTGGCGAGACTGCCGGCGCAGAGGGGCGCGTAACCTGGAAAATATTCATCCTATGTGCTTCTCACTCTCTCGCACACACGAATTACCACCCTAGACAGGATAAATGAGAAATCGCAGTCTTCATTTGACAGCCTGGGGCGAGTTCTATCGGATCATTGAACGAAGCACAGAAAAATCAATGGAAAACGTAGGAGAAATCTTTGACCCACCCCCTTATAACACGGTTTTGTGAACATTCGTGGGCGTTGTTTTCTTTGCTACATGCTATTCATGAAAACTTCCGTTTCACTGACGTGAAAGAAACTCCTTCGAGATACCATTGACTGTTGCTATTCCGGTATGAATGTGTACTGCGGAATGATCGATAAATATTGCAAATCGAGATACCATTGACTGTTGCCATTCCGGTATGAATGTGTACTGCGGAATGATCGATAAATATTGCAAATACAAACTAGCAAGCATTGGGACTCTGCCACAAGGAGATGACAGTGCACGCGCGTACGCAGGTCACCAGTAAAACGTCTGGGGTTCCGAAATGTGGATCTCGATTGAGAGATTTGTGTGTAAAAACTAAGAAGAATATTCCCGTGCTTCAGCGCGGTATTCATGTCGCGGGTTGTTTTAGTACGCACTGAAAAAAAATATCACATAACTAGAGGAAAGTATCCAGACAGTATTCCAGCATTTCTCTTTGTAGTATTTCGTGTTTTCTGCTTTCAATGATCTCCTATCCTTAGTTTAATCATCCCATTCGAGATAAAACTAGCGAACAAACCGCAACACGTAGAAAAAATCATCCGCAGCAAAAAGCGCTATTGGCTTGCGCACTCGTACCTGTTGAATCCCTCGCAAATTTCATGGATTATTCGTAGGTGACCGGTGCGATTGTTTTCTCGCAAGTGGATGCAATCATTTTTTTTCATTCCTTGGCTGATAACATATTCAGGTTCGACATTCCTGGTCCCCGCTCCCGGAACGGTCGCTTGGCTGGCGACTCAAGGGAAACTTAAGGCGATGACCTCACTGCACGCGGCAAACTTGGACGATAATTGCCGAGATGATGGCGGGGAGAATTTTCGACGCCAATCTCGCTACGTTCATTCCAAAGTAGATAATTGAATAATTTACGCCAGAAAAATGCAACGTGTGAACAAATGCAACGTGTGAACGGCTAAAACCTTCCATCCCAAACAGGGAACATCAGTTCTTTGGCTCAATTGCGCCAAGGGCCTTATGACTGAGGATCTTCGTGATGACCCCTCCAAGGAAGCTCGTCAATAGAGAAATAGGGCTCAATTTTTATTTCGTCAGGTATAGAGGGAGGCCTATACCTGACGAAACCAGGTATCGAGGATTGAAGACGGCTTCATGGACCGAAGGAGGCGGTGGGGCGTGGCCAAACCATTTGGTTCCAGGAGGTATGCACGGAGAGAAGAACTTAACTGTTCGCCCCAAAGCTCCGCATCCGGGACGCTTGGCTTACGCCCTCAACTATTGAATCAGAGGCAGTTGATTCTTTCTTGTATTAGACCTATCAACGTATTACTGAAAAAATACAATTACTTTAGGGATACACAGAATGAGGAATGCAGACCTGCCTTTAACGTAGTATGTAATGGAATATTTGAGTTGAGAACAAAATAGAAATGTTTGCCTCTTATTTCCTCTTTAAAATATACAACGCAACAAATGATTAGCACGACACAAAATAATTCATAAAGTAACTCTTCAATAATAACACCCACAAATGTGAACCTTTCCGTGGTGATAGACGGCAATGCTCTCAACCAACAAAGTGTGCCGCTACTACTCAGCACAAACTCTCACAAAAGGCACCAATAGAAAAATTGTGGTGGAAAAGCTGAGTGCACATGCTCGTTGAAACCTCAGCATGAAAAAAATTGTAGTCTTCAAATAGTCCCAGTTTTCGAAATTAACGTCCTCACACGCAATGAGGCCACCACGTAGGCGGCGGATGGCTCACCGAGTTTAAGACAAGTGGGAGTGGACGAGGAAACGACCGGCCGGCCGGCTTGACCATAACAGGCGATGACACAGATTTGTTGCTCTTGAAGTCGAGAAATGCAGTGCATCAGATAAAGTGTACAACACTTACGCTGCGAACCTTATTTTACTTTCAAAGTAAGTATTTGAAGAGAACCGCAGATTAGTTTCCCTTGGATTTTGAGAGCGCCCTGAAAAATTAAATCACTTCGATATCAGGGAAAAAATACTCACCTCTGACCATTTTCAGGCTTGTTTAAACTCCCTTTGTGCTGGATACTGCGACGAGATGCACTCCAACTCACACGACTGACTGGCAGGGGCGTACTACGCTTCGAGAAGACTACCAGCAGCTCACGGGATCTGACATCCCGCAGCGCATGCGCAGTGCCCGGACGGATCCTGCTCTCTCCTCCTCCCACCATTCCCATCCCGCAGCGAGATTCCTAGCGTTGGATTCCTTCCATTCCACCTGACGTAACTTATTTTTATGGCGCGGAGAGCTCATGTTGGAGGTGACGAGGGAGTGGAAGTTGCGATTGCGTGGAAGAAAGCCGCGGGATTTTTTTCTT
Source organism: Ceriagrion tenellum (assembly GCA_963169105.1). Lineage (NCBI taxonomy): Eukaryota > Metazoa > Arthropoda > Insecta > Odonata > Coenagrionidae > Ceriagrion > Ceriagrion tenellum. Next base: position 171,400,434 of record OY720632.1, read on the forward strand.
TCTAAATTTCTTCCCGAGTACGGACACCGTTAGGATTCGATTCCCACATTATTGAATATGCGCGCTAGGTATCGAAAGCTTAAATTCAACCTGAGTGAGGTTTCGTCTCACCGGTGAGTATCAGTTGCTCGCTGGATGATCCATCGGACTGAAGTTTGAGCTTCCGACCTGAACTTTCCGAGAATGGAGTTATGTACCGTGTGGCAAATATTCAAAGCCAAAATATTTGTAATAAAGTCGCCTCGGGGGCTCATCATAAAGAGTTGGTTCTCATGTCAAAATCAATAAAAACAGCAATTTAATCAATTTAGAAGAAAGAATGTATCCAAAGAAGGAGCAATTTTATAATTTTGCATTTTTATGCCGTAAGTTATGATGGCATAATTCTTTGCTGATATATTGCGTCAGAAGACTGCGTGTACGTAATTCGGTTTCAAGTCCAGGGTACGATAAATTTATCATGTTTGCTCTCAATGTCTTTTGATCCATTGAGTGTACTCAAGGAAATATTTCAGGAATGTTATTAAAAACTTCTATTGCCATTTAAGTTGTTAAATACACTTATTCGAAAATAGGTAATTTCTAGTTCCAGGGCGAACATTTAAATTCAAATATAGGTTGCACTTGTGCATGCGGGAATGACGGGAAGATATGTAGGAGATAAATTTCGATTCACGCGTCAGCTTGATAGCCCCTCTCAACAAATCTGTTTGGACGGCGGCCAAATTTTTATTTCACGCATTGGTGTTTTTAAAGTGACGTTCTTTAGTGATTACCTACACCTGAGAGGAAGTCGCTTCTAAATCTATCATTTTTTTCTAGAAGTGCGGATGCATTTAAGTGCATCATTTACGCTCATTAGGCATCTCTTTCTCTATTTCACTATCGATTAAGGTTTTAAACCGTCATAAATAATGCTATTGTTTAAGTACAGACGTTTGTATGTGTCTGTGGGAAAGCTGTCTCACGACACTAGCTGCCAGGTGGAGAACTTAAAAATTTATGTTGGCGCTATATGACTTAATTGCGGTGTGGGAAGACTCCATGCGGTGGGGAAGGTTAGTGTAAACGAGAAAAATGTGGGGATGTCCGAGGGCCAGGGTTGAATGGAGATCACTTGTCGTCGCAATGGAAGAGTCTGTGCAAGAAACACTCAAGGACTGGTTTGCATTACCATAACTCAAAGTGCCGATTTTTCCTCTCCAGTCAAAGTCCACGGTAAAGATCTGCTGCTAAAGTGACTCGTGCTAACATTGCGAATTATTCCTACTAGTTCTGCGCCGATTTTCCGTGATCAGTGTGAGTTCTGTTCTCTTACGGAGAATTGGAAGGTTGCGCTCTGGTATATGAACACGTAAATCTTCTATCCGCTAATACCAATGACTTCAATCCCCTTTCTTATCTGCGTAAATTAAAATCCATCCCATAAATTGAAGCATTGAATATCGCATAGCATGTCGAAGAATGGTAGATAAATGGCCCAATTACATCCTTAAACATTTTAATTGCATACTTAGTCTTCTCTGAAACAATTATCTTGATTCGTTCCATGGTTTGAGGCGCAACTATGTGAAAGTTGATTGTCACAAATGAAAAAAATCACTTGGTTTTCTTCCACTGATTTATTTTCTTGGTACAACATGTTCCCACACAAGGGTGTCATCATCATGTACAAATTCAAAAAAACTTTTCAAGTATCTATATCATAAATGGTTTGGGGGAACGTAGAAAGGGGAAGTAGAGGGTGGTGAGGAGGGAAAAACCAGGGGAGAGGTAAGGAATGGCGGTTGGGCTAGGAAACTGAAAAACCCGTAAGAGGACATGTGAGTGGTGGGTGGGTGGGAGGTGGGTTCACTTGGTGTAGTTCCTCGAGGGTTAGGGATTGAGGTAGCGGTGGGTTATCAGCATGGGGGAGCTGGGTGAAGGGTCAATGGTTTCAGTTTTTCCGCAAGGGATTAAGTGACTTCTAGGAGGGGGAAAGTTTTTCAAAAAGGATGTCATTAAATAAAAGACATTTCTTCATGTTTCTTCTTATTTCCAGCTCCTCCTTCTTGTCCATCTTCCTCCCTTTTTTCTCTTGGTGTAATATCTCCGGTATGAATTCGTTGTTATGGTTTTCTTCCCTCAGATGTTTGGCTAAGTGGGACTGGGAAAGATTGCATTTCCGGAAACACCTCTTATGTTCTTCTATTCTTGTCTGGAAAGTGCGTCCTATCTGTCCAACATACGCAGCGCTGTAGTCGTTGCACTGTAATTTGTATATTCCACTATTTTCAATGGTTGAAATTTGTCTACTGTGTTTTTCAGGAATCTTTTAAGGTTGTTATTTTTATGAAATGCTAATCTAAAATGGTCCTTTGGGAAGAGGTCGCCTATTATTTCTGAAATAATCCCGTAAATTGGCAATTTGCACCACTGAATATTTTCTCTCTCCATTTTCCTTGGAGCGAAGAGTATTTGTTATGCCCTGATGGAGCGTTTTTAAAGGAGCATTTTGTTAATAATGCTCTCGTTGTAACCATTTGAAATGGCTATTGATTTAATAGTTTACAATTCCTGGTTAAATTTTTCTTTAGATAAAGGGATAGCCATTAGTCTGTTTAAAAGGAAGTAAAAAACGGACAGTTTTGCGATAAGTGACGGCGGAAGTCAGAGGGGATAATGTGGTCAGTGGTGGTGGCTTCGCGGAAAATTGCAAAATCAAAGTAATTTTCTATTTTTCATACTGTCACATCAAGGAAAAAGAGGGGAAACGGAAGTATCAAATATAGACAAGAAGTTTGTAAAGTTTCTTTTCGAAGAAAAGAAAATGAATTTGTGCCTGATGATGAAACTGTTGTGTCGAAACATGTTGTAGCAAGAAAATAAATCAGTGGAAGAAAGCCAAGTTATTTTTTCATTTGTGAATTATCTTGATATTTTTTATTTATTTATTAACCCTAAACGTTAACGACGTATGTGAATGGGGGTAATTAATTATTCAAGAGAGAGGAAATTGAGTTGTGAAATATTTTTAAAGATAAAAACATTTATTCACCACTCGAAATGGAAATAATTCCTTCATTTACAATCTCTAGATTTATTTTTCCAACGTATATTGGCAAATTAATTTTTGCGCATACGAGAACACCTTCGCGAAGAGCACGAAAACCACTCCAATATTTAAAAACAGCTCCTTCTAAATGGAGTTATGATATTTGGTAACATTTTTGACGTGCATAAAACCTGTAACGCCATAAAGGGAGAAGAAACCTGGGGGTTTCAAATTTCTAGCTTGAGATATTTAAGATTCACAACCGCAAAGTGTTAATCAATCAATGAAAAATCGGTCGTGTTCCTCTACTCGCTGCGGCTTATGTGAATAGGTGGTCAGGAATATTGGTACCATCACCGAAAGTTTCTTCGGAATCATGCACTTCTTAAGCCCAAATATATTCAACCGTACTAAGAGGACGATTGGATAAAATTATTTTTTTTTATGGAACACTAATCGCGGAAATGCTGTCTTTTATGCGTTTAGACCTTTAAGCATTGGATAATTTCGGATTTTTCTATGAAGTTACGTTTGAAAAGGGCGTTGAAAACTTTCATCCAATATCTAAATTTTATCAGCATTCGTAGCATTTTTTGACTAAACATTAAATGGTCTCATCCGAGAGATCGGTAAGCTGGGAAAGGAAGACAATGTAGAGTGTGACTTTAAATAAGAAAAATTACAGCATGAAATATTTGCGGAAAACCTGGCTAAGACCGAAAAGAAGGGTTAAGTTATTGAAAAACTATATGGTTTATCATGTGCATTTCTTGAGTAAAGCAGACTCAATTTTAATGAGCGATTTCTATTAAATTCATCGTTATTTTATTCTTTGGGTAAATGATAGATCAACTAAGTAAATGGAATGATGGATTCATGAAATATCTGTCAATTCCCAACAGGTTCGTTTGAAAAATTACTAGTTCATAGACTTACTGGTTTATCTAAACTATCATGGTCTTCAATTAATTTTGCTATCACCATTATATTGAAAAATATGTGTATTTTTAACCTATCAAGAAGAAGATACGGTTACCATGCCATTTTTAACGCCACTTGGTACGCGAAGACGAAAGATCTGCCAGTCCCTCGAGCATATTCCATCAGGCGATTTCGTGCAAAGGCATCCCATTTTGGCCAAAACGTTCTGTAAGATGAATGCGCATGCAGTCGCAAAGCAAAAAAGCGCATGAAGTTGCGAGTTTGTTCCAAGTCCAAAACAGTGGACCTTCAAGGGAATCAGGACCAAAATTAGCGCCGGGTTTACCATTTGGTTTCTGGAGTACCAGGTTGAGAAGTAACCGTATTGCCTATATCCCTTGAACGTTTTTGTGTAGTGGAGCTCTAACAATGGTGGGAAAAGAGGTATAATTGCCACAGTAAATCCATGTTTCAGTTACAGATCGTGAAAATAAGTGACGGGAAAATACTAGGGCAAATTCCAGGGAAATATTTTCCAAATGCAAGCTCTGCCCGTAGGGATGCGGTTTAGTATTTAGTATTTGAGTGTTCATAGATTACCCTGTCAGCGGGATGTGTGAAATAACCATTCCAGAAGAGAAATTTCAGTACTTGAGAAAAACGCTTGTGCTCCTAATCACCAAGCTAGTACTCCAGTAAATTAGGTTATACTACATATACGAAATACCATGCAAGCCACCACTAGGGTGAGTGGTATGGGGTAATTCCTCACCAGGCATGCAACACTCATCTCAGCTGAAATCAAAATTAAAGTATTAGGCGAGTCTACATCAAATGTTCGTAAAAGATGTAATTTATATTTTTCCCTTCGATAAGATCAGAGATTCCCATCCTAAATCCTTCAACAATTCAGTAACACTACTATGTTTATCGTAACAATTTTGCACAAATCTTACTGCTCTCCGCTGTATTCGATCTTTATCTGAAACTAGACCTACTTCGTAAGGGTCGCATATACTAGCGGCGTACGCCATGTTAGGGCCTATTGACAGAAAAATAACATCGCTCCTTTACTTCTCGTCACATTTTCCTAGTATCCCTTTAATAAAATCGAATTTTCGATTTGCCTGTCCGCAAATTTCCCGTATCTGCTTCCCCTAGGACAATTCCCGAGTAAGGGTCACTCCTAAGTACTTAAGTGACTCTACATTTGATTGTTCGACTTAATTATTTGTGTATGTTTCGTTGGGCAAGGTTTTATTTGAAAATCCTCAACAGCGCACTTTTTAAACGTTAATTCTAACTGCCAAGTATTGCACCATTCGGTTATAGCATCTAGTTCTTTCTTAAAAACAATTCTATTGTACTCGATGTTAATAACCCTGCACAATACTACGTCGTCCGCGAAAAGGCGAATTTTCCTCGTAACGACGGGGTAGATGTCATTAATATGCAATGGAAATATATTTACATTGTATATTAAAGTGCCATTGGTCCCTTACTACTTATGACACATCCCTGGGGCACACCCGTTGTAAATTTCACTGTATCTGAACTAGCGCCTTCTAAAACTCTCTGTTCGCGTTTATTTAAGAAATCCAGCATATTATATCGTGATGTATTCCATAGACATTTAGCTTAGCAAGTGTTTCGAATGCGGAACTTCATCAAAAGCTTTTTTGAAGTATAAGAATATTGCACCTACCTGGATGAACCTTTCTCCAGAGGAAAGAATATATCAGAAGAAAGAGAGGTAGCTGGGCTTTACAGGACCTGCCTTTTCGGAATCTATGCTGGTTTTTAACTTACATGTTTGGACTATCTAAATACCCCATAATTGAACGGACGATTAGATGTTCCAAGGTTTTGCGCGTAATAGACGTGAGGGAGATAGGTCTATAGCTGCTTGGATCTTTCTTATCGATGCTCTTAAATATATGTGTGAAGTTCGCGATTTACTTACCTTCCAAAAGAAAGTACCATTATCAAATGTCATCTTTCGAATGAAGCAAAATTGCGACACCTAAATTAACCTTGTAGTTGAATATCGCGTTAATTGAGCCTGATGGTTTTGTGCTTTTCAAAGTAAATTATTTTGACTTTGTTTCTAACAAATAATCAATAGGAAATTCCCTACCTCTAAGGATTAATCTTATTACATCAGCCAGATAGAATAATCGTTTATACAAGTAATGCGTCACTTTCCCGTTGTATTGTAGGCTTATGGACAAATAAAACGGCTATGTTTCAATAATTTTAATATTAAATCATTTCCCTAGGGAAATAATCGTGTATCGTAGCCCGCGTCCCATTTACCCCGCAAGTTTCACAAATAATTGTGGACGCCATACAAGGAAAGTCCATACCTCTATCGCATCATCTTCCAGAGCCTCAGTAGTGCGCATACGCTCAGTGGACCATTCCTGGACTATGATCCCCTCAGATTCTCCCTTGGGTTTAAATCTGGTGAACGCGATGGCCTGGGAAGAACTCTGATACCTGGACTCGTGTCAATGTATTATTCTCCATCTAAGGAGAAAATGTCGGACTAGCCTGGTGATGTATCCCCAACGACTGCGGTTCGCGTCCCTCGACTGCCGTTACTTTCATTTTTTTGAAGACGGGACAACGTTTTACGGGAAGATCTTTTGAAGTATGAGAATTCGTTTAAAACGTTCCTTAGCTCCAAATGCTCCGCTCGCTGTTGATATCGCAGTCATCGCTGGAAATCGCGATGATCTTCAAAGGTCACTAAATTTAATGTACCAAGTTCTCCTGGAATACAACATGAAAATAAGTAAGACGAAGAACAAAATCCTAGCATACGGAAGAGAGAAGCTGGATGTAGAAGTTACCGCGAGAGGAGATAAATTGGACAAAGTGGATTCCTTCACCTATCACGGAAGCACCATCACGTGGGACGGAAGAAGTACAACGGACATCAAGCGGAGAATAGCCCAGACTAAGAAGGAATTCATTGGAAAAAGACAACTGCTGTGATCAAAGCATATAGGACTATAAACCAGGAAACAGTATGTGAAAACACTTGTGTGGGGCGTAGCACTCTACGGATCGGAAGCATGGATCGTTGGAAAAGCTGAGCAGAAAAGAATAGATGCCTTCGAAACCTGGTACTGGAGGAGGATGCTGAATATAAAATGGTTGGAAAAAATAAGAAATGATGAGGTGTACAGAAGAGGAAAGGATTATATGGAAAACTATACAGAAAAGAAGAACAAGATGGATTGGACACGCCCTGAGACCCAATGGATATTTGAAGAACATAATTTAAGGCAAAATAGAGGGAAAATCCCCCCAAAGAAAGGCCCAGGAATAAGTTCATGGACCAAATAAAGAGAAAAGTACATAGGAAGAGATACCAGGAGGTAAAGGAACTAGCATTAGATAGGGAAGGGTGGAGGGCTGCAGTCAACCAATCCTAGGATTGAACTATTAATGATGATGAGCTCAAAATGAACTTTTAAAATACGTTTCCGTAAATGAATATATTTTGCATGTTCATTTTTAGTATCAAAATAGACTAGCTAGGTTATTGGATAATGAAGAAATTTCGGGTATATTTTTATATCAATAACGTGGTACTATCCGGTCATTTTTCCTATTACTGTAGCACTAACGCGAAACATGAATATTAAATCCAATAATGCTCCGTTATTTAATTTCGATGAGGTTTGCAGAGTTTTTGGTGCTACTCGGATGATTAAACAGCCATATATTACGAGCGTGATCTTAAGGTAGTTTGAGCAAGAAAGTTCCCTATTCTTAATGGAGACCACATTCAAAGGATACATTTTAATTCAGTAGCTGTAGGAATCATACATTTGAAATTCCATCACTAATGGTGCAATCAAATACTTTTATGTGCCTGAAAATTTAAATAAGCAAAAAAAAATATCTATAGAAGTCTTTAATTTGACTAATTTTTTTCGCGTGGTACGTTTAAAACTCCTTCACAACGGAAATCCTGTTTTGTGATGCTGAAAAAATTACTGCGGTGACAATATGATTTATTTTCAAAAATAGGTGAGAAAACATACAAGGTACACACTGCTAATTTTCTGACGAGATCTAGGAGTTAGAAATTCTACATTCTTAAATAAGGTCTCTCTGGAGTGCATACACACACCATTTCCCAGGTAAAATGGCTGTAATTTTCCGTTAAAAATCTCGGAAGGTAGCTCGGTAAAAGATTGATATTTTTATATCTTTGGAAGGGTGAGATATTTTTATTTAAAATGACGCCTAATTCTTTGATTTCTTGGCGAAATGCTATTTCTCCGAAACCACCTTAACTCCATCTACTTTCGTCTCCGTTACAGATGTACACAAGGGAAATATTGGCAAACGGATCACGATTTGTGCTGTAAGCTCAATTAGGGCTCACTATTACTGAAATTCCTCCTAGTGCGCTGACTACGATCTTTACACTGTGTACCATCGGTAGATCTGCCTTAGATTTCGCAGCCATCCTGTATCAAACTTCCTCCTAAATGCTTACTGGATTCGAACGATTCCAAATGCTAGTTCGGAGATATGGTTATGAAAATGTTTCTGCAAATGCCCAACGCTGGATTTCGAGTTACTGGTACATAACATTTTTTTATGGATATCGATTTGCTTCTGGCTTTCATTGAACCATAACCATTCTCCAAGAGACTATTGAGTCAGCAACTCTTGGTGCCATATTGTCAAATTCAGTCCCCATAAAAGTAGATTCCGAAATAACTTTTCCTCTCTTTGAAATCATCATAGCGGATGATTTCACGCTAACGGTCGTAGCGATCATAGCTTGTAGAGGTAAGGATCTTATTGATAGCGCGTGAGCTTTGAACCGTGAGGCATTGGTTTCGGCCGAATCATAGGCGTGAGCGGTGTAAGAATCGAAAATGTCGTTCCTGAATCCTTCCGCAGTGAGGTTTTGGGGAGCGCATCCGACTTTGACTCAGCCGTTAATCTGTTTCTATACCAGCGCTTCTCTCCGCTCTTCGAGCCAACAGTGTGTGCCGACATACATTTTGATTCCACTGTGTAGGCACGAATGAAGCGACCGAGCTTGTCCACAGACATATATAAATGCCTGTGCATACCAATTAGCAAATATTAAACGTACGTTCTTTTTGAGTGTTTTATTGCTGTGTCCAGACCTTCCGCATCAGTATCCGGACGCGTTCGAGATGGTTTAATTAGAAATGATTGAGGATTCCTGACCGGTTAATGAGAAAAAGAGTGCACTTTTAGGCAATTAAATCCCTTCGGATCGCGCGCTGAGCAGCGGTCTGGCAGTGCACAAATGAGGAAACATCAAAAATGTCTTCATTTTAGGAGCATGATGCCTAAATATTTATGAATTATATTTTTGTTTATATACGAATGAGCACACTTATTGAGTATTTAAGGATTTTAGTCGGCTATTTACTATCAATTCGGCTCCTTGTGGACTGAATGAGGTTTGTAAAGTGATCTCAAAGCGGCTATTCAATTTCGTTCCGTTTATTGATTTAAGAGAAGATCTTAAGAGATAACAGGTCCGTTTTCGTATACATTAATTTCAAGTGGGCGTACTTAGATTACTATGGAGATAAGCTCGATGAACTCGAAATTACTCCGTGTTCAGTGAAAACTAAGAAAATTGTTTATGATTTTACTGTATTAAATCACATTTCAATTGTAAGCTAGTTGTTATGAAAATATTTTTCTAAAAAACTGGGAAAAATGATAGATCTAATAATTCTACAAGTTGTGGGCAATCTCGTTGGACCCATTTCTGACAGCATGTGAGAGTTTATCTACTTAAACTGATAATTATGAAATGCTACATTTTTATATGAAAACTAATTGAGTTTCCGTATTCAGACGAAAAATCGATTACGTGTTGACGCGCGTAACTCATTTCGTAAATATTATGGTCGTGTTCAGGAGACTTCACTATCCGTTTCCATTGATATCGCGAAGGCGAATTTTTGGCTTGAAAACATCATCCGCCAATACCGCGGATGAGGAAATGCAAAAAACAAACAAATGGAACAGTTGTTGACAGGCCTCGGTAATACTCTGGGCGAAACAGCCTTTTAACGATCACGAGTTGGTTAATTGCGCTCGCTAGTGAATTGTGTACGACCTGGAGGATATGAAAAGCGTGCTCTGAGCCCAAGCATCACTTTGAGAGCTCTCAGAGCCTCGATATGGAGCGTGGCATGATTTAGTTGTTTAACATGGTCATTGGAGGAGAGAATACTCGACGCTAATAAGACCCGATCGGGTGGGTTTTGAAGTGAGATGAAGTGAAAGCAGAAAGAGAGAGAGAGAACTAAGTAGAGGAGGGGGCAAACGGGAGAAGTGCTAGCTATTGAATCCCTGCAGAGGCGGATGTTTTTTTAGATGAAACCTGATCCCTACTTGAGTGTCTTGTGGAGGACTCTTCAAATGCAGTACTCGGAAGTACTGTCGGATGACACGTTAAACCGCGGTCCCCTTGGCGCCTTTCGTTAAGAGCAGGCTAATGCCGACGCCGGGTTTCTATCCATCCTTCCTCCCTCCCTGTCCCCTATGGCGCAAATGACCTTAGCTATCGGTCGCCTCCCCAAATATCCAATCCAATCCAGCTAGCTACGGTTGATGAGGAGAGGATATTGCTTCAGAAATTAGGGGGAGGGGAAAAGTGAACGGGTGACGCTCTGCAAGGGGTCATGGAGTGATGGATTCTGGGATAAAGTGTTGAATGAAAGGGGAAGAGAGGGAATCAAAAGACATTTGGCTTCATGAAGGGGAATAGAAATAATGAAAAGCCAAAGATTTTGACGGAGGAGTTTGTAGGAGGATGCAGGAGGATGTGTGGAAATGCACGGGGAACCCCTGCAATGTTAATTGTTTGAATGAAACTGACCAAAAATATACCTACACAAGGTAGATCAGTGATACTGTGCTGAGTGGCGGCTGTTTAATCAAAGATTTTCTGAGCTGTGTTGAAAATCCTTGTTTGCCGAGCTAATTATGGGGCGGTGAGTGGTAGTAAAACGTTGTCTCATTATGTTATTCTTATGTGTTTATTTATTTTTGTCGAGGAGAAGACACAGAAGGCTTTACTATTGAGGACAATTAAATCCTCGATTCTCAACTACATAAATATCGTTTTATGCTCTAATATCGTCAACTAATGCTATGAAGTTTATTTCCATTCATTTCAAGGGAATTTATTTCCGGTGCGAATCTCAAGGTCCCCCGTGGTTGCTTGTTTCTTCCAATTTTTCTGCCCTATAACTTTTACGTTAAACTTGTAGTGAACCATTATCTATTCGTCCTTGTTTCTCAAGACGGAGCTAAAGGAATCAGGAGAAAAAACTATTTTTACGACTTAGTTATAGGAAGTAATAAGGATAAAATGAACCCGTACCCGGAACTACGTACGCACGTAATGCTACGAACATTACCCCAGTCTAAACCAGTCTTAGTTTCATCTCACAGGAAATATTTAATGATGCTTCACGACAGCGCGAAACCACCAAAAATGACGCTCGTTACAGGAGTGTAAACAATTCCTGTAATGGACGGAATTCTAGGATCCCTGGAATTATTGGCTTCTTCGTTTTCATTTTCTCCCGAATCCCCGTCTAAAATTGAGGTTGTGAAGAATAAACTTCGCAGAACTAGGTAGCACTCGCCTGGGCAGGGCGTGACGTCAGGTCATGGAAAGCCTTATTGGGTTGATGGACAAGGAGGGCGGGAGGGCTTCCGAAGATATCTGCGAAGGACATACGGATCTGCTCTCGCCCTCTTTGTGGGGATCTATGCTTTCCTCAGCCGCTCACGCTCCTAACTGATGAATGCCAGCTAGCTCTACCTGGGTTAATCAGATGTTGTTCGCCGAAATACTGATACAAGACCGATGGAGGTGATCTTCGACAAGGCGGAACCCTGACGTGCAATCCTCCCGAGGAACACGTTCTTGGAAGCTGGCTGACTTCATGCCACGTTTTCTGTGACCCAGATGATGTCATCGGTTGATTTTTCGCCGTTTGCTCGCAAAATGACGCATTACTTTAGTGGCGATTTGAAGAGCGAGTTGGGGAGTACTGGCTCAGAATTGATTCTTGAATACCCTTGTCTCCTCACCGGGAAATATGCGCGGCTGAACCTTTGCATTTAGTCCAATGGTCCTCTCGGCAACGAGATTGCTCCTTCAAATTTTTATATCAAGTTGAATTCACCGTCTTTGTGAAAAACCTTCCAATACTTAGCCAGTACATTTATTTAACGTACTGCTCATTGCCTATAAGTTACTTGGTACGCTTGAATGCTGTCAAAATACTGGTAGGTTGGGGAAAGTGTCGCGGATTTTTGGCACCATTACACCCGGAAAAATACAGATTGTCGTTTCCTTCGAAATGGGCAAGATTGGCAATCATGTGTGAACCGTAGCAAGAAAAGTTATTGATGCCCATGGCGAAACTAAACTAGAAGGAATGAATTCTATTTGTTGAACGACATCCTGCATGATCTCTGTCGTAAATGCTCTGCCTATAATTTGTACTGAAGGGATGAAATGAAATTTCTCATATCCACTGATTCTTTTAACCATAATGCATTCACTATTTCATTTAATATTTCTCGAGTATCGCGGCAAATTCAGTGCTGGCCAAATAAGTAATTATGAATGGGGGAGTTTCTTTTGAGACCCAATTTATTTAAATAAAGCGTGTCGTTACATACTGTGCGTTTAGATGTTTGGGTTCAAATGGAACGACGCGATTGCTGAGTCTCACAATAACTGGATAAGCTCCTATTGAGGTAGTGACGTAATGCTCAGCCGCTGCATTACGAATGCCTGAGTAACGCACACGTGATGTGCTGCGGCCTTGCTCGTTGGATAGTTCGCGTGGTTCGTGTTATTCATCGACTCGTAGGAAGAACCGAAAGGGAGGCGTTAATATTCTGCTCGTTCGTGTGATATTCCAGAATATTCTATTTCGATGACTTCATTACGCAATGGAAGTTGTCGGAATAAAATGAATGCTCATAGAGGTGAAAGCAGTCCTCTGGGAAGAGGAAGGAACCTACAACCACACCATCCTGAAATTAAAGTTCGAATCTTAACAAAAATAAACTACCATCCTTCAGGATAGACTGTAACATTTCATGCATAAATACTTTGATGGCAGCGGAAACTTTAGAAATGTAAAATCTTTATTGTAACCGCTCGTTTCGTCGACGGCAGGAGGGGTGGTCTTTGAACGGGGAACAGTATCCCAGGTAAATGGCTATATGCGGATGACCTCAAAAATGAGCTACCGATTGATACAATAATTGAAACGGTAACTAGTTCATTGATTCATTTTAGCCACAAATATCGCTGGTGTTTCTCATTTGCTTATTATTCCCTGAAAATGTTTGACTATGGATTGCGAAATTCCTCTATCATATCCTTTTAGGTGTGCATTTTACTTGAATCACAATATCACCAGTTTATTTCCTATTCTCTTATAGCAATCATATTCTAATACATAGTAAAGCAATGTCTTTTCAAAACTAACGGAAATGCATTCTTTCAGCCGCTGCACAATTCTTCTAATGCTACCAGATCACTGTCTCGGAAGACCATAACGTGCCGTACAAGCAAGCGATGTAATCACGGTGGAGGGTATACATAGCTACTATACTAACATACAGCCATCGGCGTTGCCAGAGGGAGGGGACAGCTGCCCCATTGTACGAGACAGTTCATTCAAAACATGCTGTACGGAGCCAGACAGGATGGTTACTGGTGGGTGTCCGGCCCCTCCCTCCCCCATCATACGGCCACTAACAATCCTGGATACGCCCATACATACAGCCCTTATAAAGACTAGCTCTTACTCGCCGCTAGATCTGTAACTCCCAAAGTTGAAGCGGTTTGTATGGCGTATTTATTTTAACGAAAGCTCCTCTAACGGGAATAATTTTTTGATCGAACTACTTTAAACCACTGAAGACCGCTGAGTTGAAATTTGTGGGTCCACCACGTAAGAAATAAGGCGTATGCCGCGTAAGAAATAAGATGTAAGAAATTTCTTACATCTTTTTCTTTTTACTCCGCGATTAATATTGCTAGTCTGCCATTCATTTGCGATGTCCTTACATTTGCAAAATTTATATCGTGTTTATTTGGATCTTCCAGATATGAATTGTTTCCTTCGATCATTCTATGACGTTCGTTTATCCCATTCTTCGATGACTGGCCCTCATTCTTCCGAACTCGAGCTCATTCCGATCTCCGAAATCTTGGCCGCGAAGATCTTGCCTTAGCTGTGCCAATGGGTGGAAATTCAAGAGCGATTTTTGGCGGTCACATTCCAAGGAGTTACGGAAAAATTTTACAGTAACTATGTCCGCACATACTCGTACTCAAGAAACATTCCGGGAATAATTTACTTGCTCGTTTGGTCATCTCTTTACCTCTCTTCTGAGCGTCTTTCCTGCTTTAATGCTCGAAAATCGCCCCGAGTATTCAGATTTGAGATCTAATTTTCAAGGAGGGTCATCCTTACCCGTCAGTAAGGGTCTTACTTCACCGGTAAGAATTATATTCTACTGATAGTCTCTTTGTTATGTTTTCTAAGTATACCTATTATTGTGTTCTTGGCTCTAGAGGCTCAGCATACATTAGTGACGTTCAACATAAACCACTTTACCCATGTTTGGTTACAAATTCATCAGGAAATCGCTAGGAAAATATAAAGTAAATGTCAATGCAAATTAAAAAGTGAAGATGATTGATAAAGTTTCCGAAAAATGCGCCAGTATAAATTAATCGCCGAACTTTGACCATCAATACTAAGCATTTAACCCCTTTCCCACTCAGGTTTGAAAAACGATTGCCAGCAACCATTGAGGGCCTTAGTTTGCTTTGCTGCTGCCAGTACTGAAGGAATGCACTTTCACTCTCAGTTGCTCTCCAAGCAGTGGCATAGGAGGTAGCCCCCTAAGGCGTTAGTCCATATTTTTTGCCAGAAGTTAGCAACTTTTGTTAGGAGTAAGCATTGAATCGCTGGTCGCTAATTAGGGTGAGGGGTGGTTGTTCAAGAAGGGCATGAAAAACATAAAGCATATGGGAATGATAATTGATTCCACACAACTATGATTGAATGACCCATAAGAACATGGAATCTCGTATATCCCTTCTGTTGGAACTGAGGAATAGCATCTATGGCGGATGGAAGGAAGCCAATTGGTGTTGCCAATGAAGGACTGCATGTCTCTAGATACATACCCCCATTTGTATGTATCTAGAGATAGATATGTATCTATAGACATTCAGTCCTTCATTGGGAACACCGATTCCTACGTGAAAAATTCAAGCCATTTCATCGGGCTACTAAAAGGATTAAAAGCATCCGAAAAGGATATTCTTGTCAGTTTTGACGTTGTGAGTCTTTTCACAAAAGTTCCTGTTAATGATTCAGTGCTGATTTTAAGGGAACTTATCCAAAAAGGGCTCCCATATTACGTACCCAATATTACAGAATTATGCCTCAAGAACAGCTATCTACGCTACAACGAAGAAATATATTCTCAAGTGGAGGGAGCTGCTATGGGATCTCCTCTCTCTCCGGTCATAGCGAACCTCTTCATGGAGAAGTTTGAAGCTGATGCTCTATCTTCGAGTGAATTGAAACCATTATGCTAGCTCCAATATATTGATGACACATTTGTCATTTGGCCGCACAGGAAGGATGCTCTTGAAAAATTCCATGATCACCTGAATCGCATTCATGATAACATCAAGTTCACCAAGGAAATTGGAGAAGACTGCACCTTATCGTTCCTTGATGTATTAGTACGGAGAAGGCAGGACGGTAGCTTGGGGCATTCGGTCTTTAGAGAGAAGACCCACACAGGCAGGTACTTGAATGCAGTGTCACACCATCACCCGCGTCAGAAGTCCTGCGTAATCAAGACCTTAAAACATAGAGCCCTTGCTGTATCCAATGAAGATAGCATAAAAAATGAAATGGAACATCTCTTTTCAATTTTAAAAGGAAATGGGTATGCTACTTCATTCATATGGAGAGCTTTGAGAGAAGTCAAGGCCCCGAAGGATAAGACCAAGCCGTGCGCGTTTGCAGTTCTTCCATATATATCCAGAACAACGGACCGTATTGCTCGCATCTTGGGAAAAGCCAACATTGAGACCAGGTTTGGCACAATGAAGAAAATCAAAGGCTTCCTTCCATCCGCCATAGATGCTATTCCTCAGTTCCAAACGGAAGGGTAATACGAGATTCTGTGTTCTTGTGGGTCGAGTTATATTGGACAGAGCAAATGGAAGATTGAGACCAGGCTGAAAGAACACAAAAGTGCGCTAAAAGCAAGACAATGGCAGACTTCAGCTATCGCCGATCATTTCATGTCGGAACCAGGGCACAAGATCCTCCTGGATGAGGCCAAAGTCATTGCAAGAACGTCTGCTTATTATCCACGGCTAATTAGAGAGGCAGTCGAAATATCAAAACGACCTTTAAAGTTTAATAGGGATGATGGTTATCACTTAAGCAGTGTGTGGAAAAGATACCTTTCCCAAAATATTGGTGTGACAACCAACCATTAAACCGTTTTTTCTGGTTTTATATTTGAATTTTTTAAATATTGGGTTTTTATTTATATTTTTAAAATCCATTACAACAATGGTCAGTTTTCCAACGGTCTGACCAGATGAAATGCATACATCTTCTTCAGTCTCCTGATGACGTTCCCAGCAGGAGGAACGAAAAGTTGAGCCGTTAAAGTTCATCACGCAGCAGTATATCCGAAAATGGTTGATACTAGTGGATTGAATGGAAGGTCTGACAGTTATGTTATGACTGTAATTTTCAGTCTATTGGCCCTTTGTCCCTTTTTAGCAATCGGTCTTTCAATCTGTCATTCTCTCAGTTCTTTGATTGTTCTTTAGGAGACTGCAAAAATTCAATAGTGAATGCTGGCAGTCTACCTTACTTCTTTCACTGTTGCACCAGTCGGCTCACTCTACTTTGCTGCAGTTGTAGCTTAAGCCAAAAAGACAACTGAAATTCCTATGGATGCCTAACCAGATGAAGTTGTTAGGACCAACTTTGGTTAAAGATTAAATTTTCCATCTTCTCAGTTGGATTCTAGCCTTGGTGCTGCGAAACTGTTGCAGATCTTGCCTGAACTAACCTTCAACCACTGTATCACTAGAAAGAAATAGCAACAGTGCAGTTGCTACACTCACAGTACAGGAAATGCAGCACAGCACAGAAAATGCACATGAAGAAACAACTCAACTCACGATGTTGATATTGCAGTTTATTTAATGCTTAGAACTGCATTATTTTTACAAAGCCATTAACAATTTTTAAATTTATAGTTTTCTTTTTCTCCTAGATGGAGCTAGCTTCCCAAGTAAATTCTTCATGGTTTATAAGAAAAATCTTTTTATGCAATATCAAGTAAAAAGTTTGTAATTTTCTCTTACATCCTTTATTTCATCCAGCATTCTTAGACGCCGTCATCACAGTATTCCAATAATTTCCAGTTTTTTTATTTTTACATTCTTTAAACGTCATGAACTTATTGATAGAGAAATACATAATCACCAATAAATAAATGAATGGTGAGTGAGTGAAAAGGAATGGGTCTTAAGAAGGACCAGTCCAGAATGAACGAGTCGCCAAAAATGGATGGGTTCGTCCATCTCTAATATGGATATTTGTTGTTAAAAATAGAGATAAATAGTAACTTTAAAGGATTTGCAAAAGTTTAGTTAATTTAAATATTTTGTGGACTTGTGTGGAATGAGGGGCTGACAAGGTAGGAGTACAGCTGATAAAGTCAGTTAGATTCATGGACAATCCAGCACTGATTAGACACTCTTCGAAGAGGTAATGAGCTTTAATTGATGCTTTAGACTGTCAGGGAGGGAAGAGGGGAATTGAGATAAATCATAAGAAAACAAAACTAATGTGATTCTCTGGGAGAAAGAAAGCGAAACTGGTCATAGAAGTAGGATACACATTTGAGGAAGTAGAGGTTTTTCAGAACATTCTTGGGTGGCACACTAGATGGAAATGGAAGGAGTACCAGAGACATAAGGAGAATATCATCAGATAAGGAAGAATAGTAATAGAGGGGAGCTGGTGACAGAGAACTTTGTTAAGGGGAGACCTTTGGTAAGGATACAACGAGGAGGCTGGTGAAGAGCTTTATATAGAACATAGGTAGTAGTGCAGAATGTTATCTGGTGCTGAAATGTTGACCGTAAGAAGGGAGGAAGTGAATAGGCTGCAGGCATTTGAGATGTGGGTGTGGAGAAAGATGGAGGAAGTGCGGGGAATGAAAAGGAGGACAAACAAAGAAGTTATTAATATGGAGGGTGAGGATAGGAAACTTCTGTGTGAAATCCTGGATAGGCAGGGTAGGTGGCTCGAGGAAGTAATAATGGGATGCTCAAGACTGTGATGGAGGAAAGGATGTTGGACAAGCGGGGAAGGTAAGAAAGAGAATAGGTTTTTTGGACGAGATGAATAAGGGCTGAACATATGTAGAGGAGAAAAAGGGAATACAACTGGTGGATAGTGCTCTGAAAATGTAGAAAACCAGGAGTTTCTCAGGATTATAACAAACCTTACATTTTATTGGTTATACTTTAAAAAAATTAAATTAACTAGTTGTCAATTGTATTATAATTTTAACTAGTAACTTACAAACAGTTTTGCTAATATTTTTCATAGATGAACAACATAATATATATGCAACTTCAAGAATTCGTTAAACCTATACTTTTTAGCGTAGAGAAAAAAACAAGTAAATTTCTAGATCCAAAGCAAAATATTTTACATCTTATTCATCATTTTCGGTTACTAGGTCCAGTGCTTCACTTGTTTGAAGATTATACCTATACTCATGGTAATTTGTTGGCATCTAGTAGAATAATTTATTTCTAGAACCTAGTCCTTTGAACTCTAGGCTCAAACAGATAACAATTAAAGTAATAAATGCCCTCTCCCAGTAAATTGAAGTATAATAATAATAATAATATTTATTGGCCCCACAGATCTACTTAAGTAATTTAGGGCAAGTCAAGTATATACATGGGCATACATTTGGTATACAATATAAAACAGCAACAATACAAGATACTAAAAACTATTCACAAGATTGATACAAGAAATTACCTGGTTGCTGCCAGAAATTCGTTGACATCATAATAGCACTCTTTTAATAACAGTGAATGTACCTTGTTCTTAAATTGGTTAAGGTTGTCCAGGCTTTTTATATTTTCAGGAAGTTTATTATAACATTTCAAGGCCATTTTGTACAGTCCCTCAAGATGTATCTTGATACGACTCTGCGGCATATGTATATGGGTTTTATGCCCTGTGTCATACTTATGAATATTGCAGTTTATACAAAAGAGATACATATGTTTTTTGACAAAGATTACCAGTTGTTCGATGAACAAGCTTGGCAGTGGCATAATACCTAATTTTTTGAAAATAGGTTTGCAGTGATCCCTGCTCTTGGCATTTGCTATGAATCGAACTGCTCGTTTCTGTAAGCGAAGAACATCACTACTATGGCTGCTATTGCACCAGAAAATTAAACCATATGATATTCTTGAATGAAATAAGCCATAGTAGGCAGTTTTCAAAGTGGTTGTACTAGTAGTACAGGAAAAAATAACCCCCTTCTTTCTATATTTTAGTGTAGGCACCAGGGGTGCCCATCCCCCAAATGCTGATGGCGAATTCCCCCCAAAACTAACAACTCTCCCCCCCTCCGGGATATAGATACTTACCAGGTTATAATTTGATAGCCTGTCCAAGGTAGTATGGAGTAATGCCGAGGGGAATGGAGGATTCGGGAATTTTTACTTTTCTGGCAATAAAATCTTAAACGTTGACGTTGTCGACCACTGTGATATCCATATTTTTAGAGTTAGTTTAGAGGGTTTGGCTACAATGATTAATGACCAAACCCTCTAAAACTAACTCAAAAAAATCGAAATAACATCTTAAGCAAACTATTATGCTTTTACAGGGGAACTAATTAAAACTTACAATACAATGCTCTCGTAACCATAAGGATGTGAGAGTTTATTTTTTACCATAGCATGCTTAAAAAAGGAATAAATTGTAAAAATGAGAGTCATTTAGTTCTTATATTTTATTAAAGTTACTTAAGGAGTCTTTCATATTTCGAATTGACAAAAATGGGAAATATAATGAATATTGTGCTCCTAAAACTACACAGCTGGATCCTGTATCTAACAAAATAGGTGGTCAACTTACTGCAAAGACACTATTATGATACTTTATACCACACCTTACAGCTTTATACAGCTCTCGCGTAAGCTTTTGACGTTCGGATGCACGGCGTTTGTGTTGTCCAAATCATACAAATTCAATTTTTTTTAAATGCACTCATGCATCGCACAAATGCCATGTCTTCACTTTCCCATAGGTCCCATTTCCCTACCCCTTCCACCAAACTTTACCCCTCCACAATGTCTCCTTCTGTGAATCTGAATGCCACAAGCTTTTGTGAGAGCTGTACCAGTGAAATGTGCAAAAAATAAGGACATCTAAATGAACCAAACATGTAAAATGAAGATTTGTCTCTAATTAAATGGGACCCATTTACATCATTATTCATAGCTCTTATTTACAAATTATACTGGTAAAAACTTAAATAATAATTATAAAATAATAAATATAAAATCAGTACTGGTGGTGGTGGGAACATTTTGACTACCCTACCCTTGACGCCAGAAGTATCTGGTATAACATCGTTAGGTAAGGAAATCCGGAAATATTTAATAAACACCTTTAAGGCCCAATGAAGAATTTCTTCACCCATTGATCCAGAAATCTTTGTTCTGCTATATTAGGATCTGTACTTGGGTCATCAGGCTTGTCATCACAAGAATCTTGGGTGTCACTTTCGTCATTATTTTGGCTCAGTCTGTCGTCACTTAAGTTCAGCACATCTGATAAATCAATGCTCAGGTAGCTAACTTTGTACAGTTGACTAAATACATTAACTTCTTCACAAAGTGAAGAAGTTAATGTATTTAGTCTTTCCTCCCTTCCCTTTGTACAATGGAACGATGACAGCATTCTTCCAATCCGCTGGAACAACAGAAACCTGTAAGCATAAATTTTATAGTTCACACAGCATACAAATTAGTAATTTACACCCACACTTCAACATTTCACTGAATATCCCATCTATAACTGCAGCCTTCCCATTTTTCAATATTCTCACTGCCAATGTGACCTCCTTCTCACTGATATCCTTTACCATCATCACATTCTCACATACCCCTTCACAAGGCTCATCCTCAACGCCTGCAATATTATTGTACAGTTCTTCAAAATACTCCC
Source organism: Ceriagrion tenellum (assembly GCA_963169105.1). Lineage (NCBI taxonomy): Eukaryota > Metazoa > Arthropoda > Insecta > Odonata > Coenagrionidae > Ceriagrion > Ceriagrion tenellum. Next base: position 171,421,785 of record OY720632.1, read on the forward strand.
TCCAGCAGTCCCTGATATTGCTTTCGTCCCACATGATCTCTCCACTTTTGTTCTTTACCGCATTCATTCCCCTACCTTCACCAATCCAAGCCCTTTTTACCCACTTCCAAAACAGCTTTTTATTACCTTCAAAATCACTCTGAATTTTGTTAGCTTCATCCGCACGCATTCTTTCTTTGCTCTCTTTCACAACGATTTTGCATTCATTCTTTTTCTTTCTGTAAATCTCCCATGCCTTAGTACGCTCTTCCTCAGATTTGGCAGCAATCATATCCTTGTAGGCCTCTTTATTTTCTCTGACTGCAATTTTCACTTCTTCATTCCACCAAGCATCACCTTTCATTCTTCCTACCACTCCTTTTTCACATATACTTTCAGCACATTCCACAATCACTCCTTCCAAACACTCCCACGCATCATTTACATTCTCGTTTCTGATACGCTCGTCCCATTTTCTCTGCTTCAACGATAGAGCATCCTCAAGCATGCAATCATACCGCATTCATACCTCGCTGTCTAGAAACCATTCCACTTTTGCTCTCAACTGCTTACGTGCAACATTCTTCCTTGGCACCCACTTTCTGCCCAGACTCACTTTGGAGAGTACCAAATAGTGGTCTGTTCCACATTCAGCACCCCTCTTCACTCGCGTGTCCCACACTAACTCTCTCAATCTCTCATAATGCACAATAAAATCAATCATGCTTTTACAATCGCCCCTTTGTACATATGTATTCTCTTATGTTTAAACCATGTATTTCGACACAAACAATCCTTTTTCCAAGCATACAATCACCAAGTTTTCACCATTATCATTCACTCGGGGTCACCAAAAGGCCCAACCATTATTTAGGTTTGAAGCTTGCAGAGTCTGTTATCTGGTCCAGAAAAATAACCTTTCTACTGTAAGCACAGTAAATGCAAAACATGATATCTGGCAAACCACAAATGGGTTATTCCCAAGTTTTGTGAAATCCTCGAGGTTGAAAATATGAAAATTGACTAACCTCAGGAGCAGGGGCGATCCCAGGAATTTATTTTGGGGGGAGGGAGGGGAGGGGGGACTACCATTAAATTATGGCATTGTTAGTCATCCTAAAAAACTATACAACTGTTACATCATTATATCTATATATATTATTATAATAGTGAGCATAATAATAACTATTATACTTTTCAGATCAGTGTGTTTAATGTTGTATTTGATAACTACATCTAGTTAAAATTGTTTTGTAAAACCCAAAATTTTTGAGGTATCCCCTTTATCCCCCCTGCTCAAGAGTATATTTTTGTCATTTACTGTCTATTAGTTAGGCAGAATATACACATGTACTGAGTAAATGCTATCCTGTTATATTTGGGCTCTGTTCCTTCTTACCTATGGTTAATTAATTTGGCACATAAGCACATCTGCATAGTCCTTGCGTTTCAAGGAGATAATGCAGATGGTTAAAGACATTTCATGGTCATTAAATACCCAGTCAGTTTCAGTAATTCATATTTATTTAAACATATACACATGTACACTCCTACATCAGGAGATATAATTAAACTAAATTTACAATATTTTGAATTTCACAGAATAAATTATCACAATTGCTAAGTTGTTATGCTTAAGTTTCTACATCTTTTTATGTTAGCAGCATGACATTACCAAAGCTTTCAAAAGTGTTAGCAATGTGCCATTTGGAATCACTATAGAAAATACTCTGCTAAAATATTTATTGTCAAAACATTCACATCAACTATATAAATACTTTGGAATAAATGGGATTCAATAAAAACACAGCCAATCAGAGAACTCGGGTATGGTAGAGAAGATTAGACTACTACCTAAGCTGAACAGCTCTCTTATCAAGACATCCAAGTGCCGTTGCTAAATTTGGGTGCAAATGCCTTTTTAGGACTTGGTGGTTCCAGCCAGTGGCAAATGACTCATGACCAAAAGAATTTTTCAGTGGTTTTGGCCAAATTTGAGATTTTAAGTGAAATGATTAACATTAGTAAGTTTATATTATTTTCCAGCTGCTTACATTATTAAATGGTTAATCATTACTCATTTATGACAAGGAACCAAAAGCCATCTGGTGCAACATCCATAGCTGCACTTTGTGATTATATAGATAAAGCACTTATAAAATGCATCTTAATCTTGTCTCATAACAATCAGATTACTTTACATAAACAACCTAAAGAGTAAATCTCCCATTTTACTGAATTCATTGGATCCAATTAAAGAGGAGTGTTCACACAGGCTTATCTTAAGTACTTTTAGGAGGACTTATGAACTAGAATTTCAAAGTCAGGATAGCCGAATTCATTTCCACCGTAAGAGATGTAACAAAGTCCATGGCTTGGCTGAACCTGTGTAGAGAAAATAAATTTTTCATTGAGTTAATGTGTCTTATTAATTGTATAATGTATCAAGTCATACACAAGTTGGATCAAAGTCCTTGTAAGTTAATTAAAATTCTTTTCACTAATATAGAGGTAATTTGCTTCTTTGTTTGGCAACCTCACTATACATTCTGCTGCATACTTTTCCTTGTGCAGTGAACTTTTAAAATTTTTCTCGTACTACAGTAGCTCCACTCTCACAGTCACTAACTATTTTAAAACTTTCTTCAATTAAATTTAATTGTGTTACCTATTTATAAAACCACCACTTTTCTCATTTTTTCATTTGTATTTTTTAAAGATCTATGCTTCATTATCAGCCTTTATTAGCATGCATTAGCATACAATCAAGAGTTTAATCAAGAGTTTACTGTAATGTACTGACACAATGATCAGAAATGCATTAAATCCTCTCTGTGGCACAAAAACCTTTCCAAAGTTTTCAATACTGAGTAGGAGTGATTTAGGAACTCTATAGCTACTAAAATTTAGTGGCAAGTACAAGGATTTATTTCTGTCACAATTGAAACAGCTAATGTGATAAAATATGATTTCTGTGGTCTTGAGGAAAGACCTGAAGGAAGTTTCCCCTCGATCCCAGGATAATATCTTGAGAAATACTTAATTCACAATCTAAAGCCACGAGGGTTAACTTGTAATGAGCCAATTTGTGGTGAAATAACACTTGTTAGGAATCAACATTTACCACTTACACACATACATTAGTTGACCTCTCCATGCCATGAACAGTCAGAGAAACTCGCTGCTCTTGATAGCCAAAATGAAAAGGATACATATTAGGGTTAAAGGGATAAAGAAAAGGACAGAAGTAAATATTCCAAGGTTGGGGTGGTAGAAAAGGGATGCACACAGACCACAGATGATGATTGAGTAGTTCTACTTCTTTTACTTATTTCTTTTTGGGGTCACTTAAGCTGCTTCAATTACTATAAATTTGTTAAAATATGATTTGTGATATGTGAGTGCATTAACCACTTCCCTGACGTGCCCGAGAATACTTGGGCAAGCTCTATAAGTCCATATCTTTCTCCTCACGCCCGAATATTCTCGATAGCTGCTAGTAGTTCGTTTTTCTGCCGCCAGTGGAACATGTTAGGGTCTGTAGCTCACTCTAGTCAAGCGGCGCATTACCCAAAAGGAGATTTGATGGCTATATACGTAATGGTATTTTCCCCTTTATTTTTCAGTGTTTGCAAAGGTGTGAAACTATTAGTAACTGTTTCAAAACTAATTTTACCCACAGTTTGTTCCATTTCTTTCGCCTACCTTTGTAACACCTTATAGCAGCAAGTTATTTTTCACTTGTTACGATGTTTATATGATCTATTTGGGATCTTTTTGATGACTATTAACACTAACAGTGTGGTCAATTTTTGGAAAGGATTTCTCTTGGTGCATCGTCACATAGTAAGCCCTCTTGATGGAAATCTCTCCTGTGCAGATTTACCGTCAATGGAAGGTCTCAATCAACGGTCGCAATCGCATGCGTAAGTCCCTTTTCCCTAGGATTGAAGAATAGGATCGTCAGAAATTTTTTTGATGGGCAAGGATGGTAATCCCCAAAGTCGTGCCATTCTGAGGGGCAGAAACAGGCTTCACACCTAGGTGCGGTGCCTTTGTTGGTCGCTGTGCATGTGCTCCAGATGTTTTTGGTATCAGTGACTCTACATGCGATGTTCGGAAGGTAGAGGGTATGCATATCCTCCTCCATCATCACTAAGGTTTCCTTTTGAAGGGAATTCCTCATTGAACTTTGATCTGGACCCTAAGTAAGGTGTTTTGAAGTATTTTGAACTTTTTTGATGATGAACTATTGTGTTAGTAAGTGAAACCAATCGTTATGCTAGTGCCTCATTGGAAAATAATGCGGGACCAAGTACCTACATCTACAAAATACCGAGCAAGCCGCCCCTAGGGTGTGTGGTAAGGAGTAATTCCACAATATATAGGCATTCACTCATCCCAGTTGAAATCAGAACCACGTTCCTTCCGGCCGCTAGGCGCCAGCCAAAAGCAGTCAGGGTAACGATGCATGGTCAGACCAGAAACTAGGGGAGTAATGGTGGTGAAAGTCAGTGGCGCATCATGACCGCAGAGATTCTGGTATTTTTGGCTCCTGTAATATTACAGAGCACTGTGTGAAAGCCACGTGCAGAGTATTATTGGCTGACGCGATCAATGCTTTCACCTCCATTGATTGGCCAGACAATATCTTACTGGAGATTTGAAAAAGAAGACGTATTTTGTTTATAATGCTGATAATCATCCCCAAACCTACCCAAATGCCAAACTGGACAAAATCTGGAAGGTTCACAAGAAATTTGAGGGAAGTTCAAGGCACTCTACATCCGAAAGAGGGATGTTACCATTGATGAAAGACCTATCAAGGGTGGATTGGGATGGAATCAATTCATGCTGGTGAAACAGACTTGCTTTGGCATCAATTTTTTTGTATTATGCAAGTCAGAGTGTAGATATGTGTGGTCGAGTGTGATATATATGGGAAAGGAACTGTTCTCGATCAGGACTTTGACCATAATCCCATGTTGTCACAAGTTGTGATGTCACTGATGAAGCCACTACTCAGCAAAGGATATTGCTTGACCACGGACAATTTCTATAAGTCTCCAGCGTTAGCTGAGTTGTTGGTTTCCCGATACCTACGGGGCATACAGATACCTACGGGACTGATGAAAACAAGGTGAGGAATACTAATGGCGCTGATAGGAAAAAAATAAAAAAGGGGGAAGTGGCAGCCTTCTCAAAAGGAAAGTAGTTAGAAAGATTTAGTAGAAAGATGAGAAGGTGATGTCACTGCTGTCATCAGTGCATAACTGTGCCATGGAAAGTGAGGTGAAGAGAGGGAAAATAAATGAATACCAATGGTCGTTGTGGACTGTAATGACTCAATGGGAGGAGTGGACCATGTGGGCCAACACCGCCGATTACTTCGTACCCCATAACAGGTGTAAATAAAACAGAAAAAACATTTTCACCTGCTATAAACTTTCCATATGGAGCCACTTTGTTCTCTACTGTATTACTGGTGGGAGAAAAGTGCATTTAGACTTCCGTCTTAGGCTGGTTGAGCAGCAAATAGATGTGTATCGCCTGAGTGTTGTAACCCCATGAGTGGGTAGGCCACCCTCAATGACTCAACCACGACGCGTTACATACGAATTTTTCTAAAACAATTCCTCCAAACAGAAAGTAACCCCACCAAACAGTGATTCCAATGGATTCGAAAGAGAGACGCATGAGGGAAAAAGACTTAGAAAGGAAACAAGCTATCACTGTCCCCATTGTGAACTGATTCTTTGCGTAGCTTCTTGTTTTAGGATTTTACATGTGGCAAAAAACATTTGAGGACTTCATTTTTGGAAGTGCAGGTATTTTATTAGCATAAAATAAAAGCTTCACAATATTTTTCTCGTGAAAATGAAAAAAATTTTTATTTCAAAAAAATAAAGAGTAATTATGTCTACAGCACAAATAGTGCATAAATTTAGGTAAAATTCAATTAATTTTAAAGTTTTAACAAATTAGTTAAAAAGAGGTTTTAGAGTGCTATTATTCGCACAAGTTATTTTGTATATGCATAAATAACAAGAATCTAAAATTAAAAAATGTGATGTTTTTTTGACCACACACCCCAAATCAATTCGTCAGGGAAGTGGTTAAAACTGATGCTTTAGAGAAGAACTTTCAAGTTTCGATATTTACCCTTCCTACTGGCAATGTTGCCATATGCGGTGCTCTACCAATGTACATCACTTCGCCTTTGCTGAAACCACCAGGTACAGCACCATCTGGAATACTGTTTGAGTAGGGAACCCACTGAAATCCGTTACCACACAGTACCTATAATGACAGCAATAAAATTTTACATTTAATGATTAAGTAAAATTGCTCTGATAAAACCATAATCAAGTTAGCAGATCAACTTGAGTAACAATAATTCTTTCTGAAAATATTCTAATAAGCACATTTATGAATAATTTACTTAAAAATATTCCCAAAAATATGCAAATAACTTATTAATAATTATAATATAAATATTATTAATTATGGCTGATGATTAAGTAGGAATAATTTTGTAACTTGCTCAAATATGAAATATTTTTCTGCAACAATGAGGTAATAAGTTAAGTATGGTTAAAAAGATTCAACAATTTCTTCCATGCAAATAAATGATTTTTTTACATCACTAGAAGCAAGTGAACATGAAAGCACAAATTTCAAAGAGAATTATGCATCAGAATGGCTTAAACAATCCTTGCAAAAATTAAGGTACAGCATAGGTATCCTAGTACAAAAAAGGGAACATATTGGTCAGAAAATTGAGGAACACTAAGTAATTATCAAATAGAAGTACCTGGTATTTGCTCTTTGCATGTTCCAGTCCTCCCCAAGCAATATAACAGAACTTGTAAATATGATTTATTTTTCCGGGAAGTAGATCATTATTATGATCTGCTCTGCCAATATAGAGGTCGGCATTGTGATCTTGTCCACCCACAAAAGCCCCTGGAGGTATTTCTCCATCGGATGCTGGGATCCATTCATAATCATTTTCCACCACTAAATGTACCCGAGGGAAGAAAATCAGAATTTTGGTATGTTAAATATCATTTCATCTTCATTTAAAATTATTCTACCAGAAATCTAATGAAACACCAGTCATTACCATCATGGATAAATAGCTTCTCCATTTGTAATGGAGAAGTTATCCATCAATTTCTAATGCAATACTATAACAAAGAGGAACTTGATCTCTCAAAAATGCTCACTTTGGTTTGGCCACTGATAGCCCACTTTTTAACTAATAAAATATCATTGTTACTAGCGTGCACTAGAATTTGCAAGTCATGATTATTTCCATATCTCATTCCCTATATTTTTATTTTTGGGTATAATTCTTCGACTATTAAGAACTGACAGCAAGCATTTTTTTTAGTACAAAACAACGCATTTCAGTGATTATTGAATCACTCTGAAGTGCCTGAAAGTTTGCATTAATGCAACATACTCATTGATGGTGAAGAGCTGCGGGGTGACCTAATACTTTACCCCTGAGGGGTGTGAGGCGGGGTGTTCCTATCCCTGCGAGGAAAGTATATATAGAAAGTGAATATAACATGAGAACTTTTACATGCATTAAAAATAAATTCTTAGCTGTTGTCTTTTCAACTGTGCGAATATAACTGCTTTCAAGACATTGCTTCTGATAATCACCACTTTCCCTACACTGAAGAAATAAGCCAATCCAGACTAGTAATCTTCACAACTCCTCTTTTGTCTCATTGTCAGTTGTAAGAAAAGAGCACTCCCTCCATTGTCTCCAGTGTGACTTCGTAGAATTAGGTTAACATTGTAAATGATATGAGAAACTAAGTTATTTCTCATGAATTTATTAAAACAACCCAGGTTTTGACAGAGCATGTCATCATCAGTTACAATCTTTTCAGAAAAGGAAGAATCTATAGTTACAAAAATGGGTAAGGCAGATGTGGAGCAGGAGGAGGAGGGAGAGTGAGGTAAGAAGGGGGAAGCTTACAGTCCAACCAAGTAATTCATTTAAATTGTAAACACTACTTTTCTCAAAATGAGCTTTTTAAGCAATGGTTAAAAGACTGGTTTACATTCCATTGTCCACTTCCATTTTTATGAAGGAATTGAATACAATTAAAAGGATAGCAGTAAATAATGGCTCTTAATCTGGCATGGAAAAACCTAATTAATAAAGCCTACCAGAATAAAGTGTCTAAAATACCCACAAGTAATATTATCGATTCTTCACTAAGCTAAGATTTTGGTGCTTAATGGAGATGCTTTTACTATCTAGGCCTCATACCCTTTAAAGTATGCAGGAAAAGACTAAGAGATAAAGTTGAAGTAAATAGTGCCTCAGGAACTTGTTGTCTCTCACCAAAGACAAATATTTTATCCAGAAAAATTGGCTGATATACATAACTTAAAAATATGAATGTGCGGTAGCTATATTCGGAAAACAAGATATATATATGAAGTTACAGAATGTGTTACAGAACATGGAACATATGCCAAAAACATGGACTTGATGTCTCTCTTTGCAAAACATCTCTCAGAAGAAAACCATGAGAGACACTTGAAACTAGAGATCCTCCTCTAGGAAAAATGAGCCAAGACTTAACGCATTAGAACATTTGGAAATTTTGAAAAGTGTGCCATGAAATGAGAAAATTAAGTAGGAATTTCTGTGCTCCACCCATTTCACCCTTCTAAACCTTCCTTCCTTTATCACCCATGGCATCTCCACACTTTACCAAACCTTTTCATCCTCTCTCCCCCAAATTGGACAATCAATAATGTCAGGAGCACACTGGCATTTCCTAAAATTTCCCTTCCCACTCAACCCATACACTCCAGATATCTTCCTTCCCCCCCCAGATCATGTAGGTCACGAGCACAATAGGTTTCCCAAACCTTCCTTTCCCACTTGACCCTTACAATCTCAGATATCATCTTTCCTCCCCTCCTCCTTCTGGACCATTTCCACTCTTACATTTTATTACACTCAAGACACTATTGTACAGCTCCTAAACCTCCCCCTCCACTTAATCCACCCTTCTCCCTACTTCCTCCTCCATTTGTTTTGTGACTGTATGTTTTCTGTCTACTGTAAAAATTGTGCCAGGAGATGATGTGCTCTATCAAGACCTACACCATGTTTAAATTAATCTCTTATCCTTTACAAAGAAGACTCCTGATCATTTTTCTACCACTTCCTTTGGTAGTGAATAAACAAGGCTGCAGCAGCTGAAAGGTTTCTAAACATATGTACCTGGCAGTTTGAGTAAACTCATGTTGAGCTGGTTGAAGAGGATAAACAGTAACATTGTTCAACAACATCAGCCGTGGCTGAAATGGGTGCTTCGCGAAGAAAAAGTATACTTCAGTGAACTTTTTCTTTTCCTAAGCAGGCCAAAGCCTGTCTGAATATCTAAGCTAGTAGCCCAAAGCATCTAACCTCAGCCAAAGCATACAACGAGATACCCAGCAGCAGACTGGCTGGGTGGGCTTGGGTGTTTCCTCTGAGTCACCACTGCACCATGCTCACGCATGCTCTCGACAAGCAGGCTTTGAGGTTTGGTCAAGGCTATGAATAAAACACTGGAATCTTTCACATGATTACATTTTCATTATTTTTTTTATTATTCATAACATTCATAGAACCCTTAAGATTTTGTTAAATCATGGCACCTACTGGGCTAAAGACAATTATTCTGTTTACCATAAATATTTCAGCTGCTTTCACACCCCTCAGTCTCAAAGCAGACCTAAGTTTTGTGACAATGTAGAAACTATAAAAATAACAAAGGATTTTACAAAAGCCTATCTGCTAAGCCTCTGAAAACTGGTTTACCATAAATTAACCCAGACCTATGTACAGTGTCCTCTCAGAAGGAACATGTCCTGATAAAAATCTAGTCAATGACAATGTTTTTTGCAGAGAATGATTTTTTCTAGATGGGTCAAAAGCAATCCATCAAATCCTTCCTACTTGTTTTCTATCTCCAATGCTTTTGAATTCCCATGTACTACGTTTCTAGAATTTTTGAAATATTTCCATTATTAATTGATTGCAGTTCATCAACTACATTGAGTTACCATATTAAGAGAATTATTTTTTAACAATTGGCACTCTTCTAAGCCCAACACTCACAATGGGTTTTCAATTGCTTGAGCTTCTTCAGGAGTCAGCCAGGGAGGCATTTAATGACCCTGCAAACTTATCCCAAAAATATTTTTATATTTTAACCAAATTTTCTAGGTCTAGTTCTTTTACTTTCCACCAAATGTTTAAAGAATCCCACTATATGCAGCAACAGAGAATCTTCAACTTTCGAAAAAATACATCATGTGCAAGACATATTACAATATATAACGTTCCTCAGGCAATTCAATAAACAGCACTTACGTGATGGTGACCACCAACACACATTCCTCTTACAAATCTATGAGAATATTTACATTACATGATTGCCAATATGATCTCCGATCTTGATCGATGATCAACTTGTTGGTGAAACGGATGCAGGGTTTGATCCCTGATCAGTAAGTTGATGCCAATCAACTGATGGTCCATTGATCAGAGGTTGGTGAAAGCACACTTTAATATAATAAAACTGCACCTAAAATAAGTGTCACTAGAGACTTTAAAATTTATTATTAACCTCTAAATGCCAGATATAAATGTCCTTCGAAGTCCCTCCCTGCCAGATTTAAATTGGCCTCAATGTCGTTTTCCTGTTATGAATGAGCCAAAAATGGCACTTTCGGCAGTGAGAAGCACCAAACGGCATGCCCATATTGGTACTTACAGCGTTTGAAGGTTAATATCTATCCAAAGGTTCCTCAAACTTTGCTAAAATCTTAGATGTGCATTAATTTTTCATTAAACATCAGGGATATATAAAAAAGGACCTGTTCAAAGTTAAGAAAATCAAATATAAAATTACTATATGAACCTCACCTTTAATTTAATAAAGCTGTCAACATAATAGTACCTACATTACAATACTAATGACTTGCTATATTAATGAGTGGCTCATTATTACACGGGATTGTGATAATACGCTGTGTGATAAGAGCCACTTAAGTCACAAGTATCATATGCTAGTTTGTTGCTCATGTTACTTAAATTTGCCATCCTCTGTGGTATAAGAATGTCATGAGTATGAGTATTATAAATCAAAATTTACAATCAGCTGTAATTAGTTACCTACCATTGTTTAATCTTCATTTTTAGTTTTTGTTTGAGAGCTTTAAGAGTGTTATTCTATGAAGAATTAAAGCCATTGATTTGTTTTTGCAGTATAAGATTGCCTTACAATTGATGAAATAATTTGAGCCATCTATTGCAAGACAATCTTACAACAAGTTCTGAAATTGTTTTTAAAAAACAAGTCAAGATTACAAATGTTGTTAACATGTGTTAGAAGATACAATTAAGCCAGTGTCAACTTCATCTACATTTGATCAAATTCATCGCATCCTATTAAATGAACCAAATAAATAAAGAGCCATTACTAGGATTTCCAACATTGAAACTTCATTTAATTCTAATCGAATTCAAAGAGTGATATCAGCTGATCTAAGATGACCATTTATTTTAATAATCCAGATATAGGCTTAAAATTACAAGACACAATAGATGTAAGTTCAAATAGTCTCTTATGTTCTATAAATATAGTGCTACAATAGATTGTGGCTCACATACGTTATTATTTAATTATTCTGATATTACTAATGAAGCTGTGTAGACTGATGATAAGGAATGAGACTGAGGATAAAAAGTTAGCAAATTAAATTTTAGTAACCAGCTATAATTCAAGATCGCTATGATTCACTTTACATTCGGATGCATAATTATAACATGAACTATTCACTTAACAATGATTTTAATGAATTATGCTTCCGGTAATCAATAGTTGTCAATTACTAGTGCATGATTAAAGTGAAGTCTCGTGTAATAATGAATCTGCTGTCAGCACAGTGCAGTGGAATATTGGGATACTAATGCCTCACAAGAGCGTGACTTGAGTGCGAATTCAAGTCACGCAGTACTATAAATTAATATCACATTACCTTTTAAGAAGGATATGTAAAAAATATGTGCATACAATAATAGAAGAATTTAACAGATCCATGGACCAGTTTATCATTTCAATATGAATTGGCACTAAAATTAGGATAAAATGTGCGTATGAATTTTTTACTGATAGATATTTTTAAAAAGCAGGACTACAGGAAACAAGAGTCAACTCAGGGAGTTTTTTTTAATACACAATGGTATTCTCCTGGGAAACAATGGGCACATGGAAATTCAAAACTAACTAGGGCATAATATTTTACTCCTCCAAAATTAACTTTGTCAAACTTAACACAGCATACAATTTTGGCCAGCTAGGTCATGTGGTGAACCAATACATTCTTTCAAGTTAATGTCTTACAAGACTACAGTAGTGGGGTGAATTACTCATGTAGCTGCAGCAACGGGACATGGAAACATGTTTCCATGTCCCGTTAGAAAAACTTCTATCCTTCCCACTGGGAAAATGTTAGCACTGAAACATATTCTTGATAAAAATAGGATTGTTATTGCTTGCATGCATATATGAGTTTGCCATGGCTTATTTCCAGGCAATGAGAAATTTTTGAGGACTTTTCCAGTTTCCTTAACTTTTGTGACAAGCTTTATTCCACTCCTGATGCACACTGACTAGCGAACGAAACTGTGGACTTAAGTATGCAGAGGCACAGGAAATGGGAGGAGACAATTGGGAACTGTAAAAACCAAAGATTACAGAGTATTTAGATTCACAGGCTTGCTTATGACAAGACTTACTTATGAAGCAAGACAATAAGGTACCAGTGGTTGACTAAAATTCACCCTTGTATTGAAGAAATCTCAAAAAGAGGAGAAGTTAGTTAATTGTAGCTGTGCAAAAATGGTAATACAATAGTAATCGTACATATTACTGATGGTGTCCGTTGTAATTCATCACGACATTCCAATTATTTGCCAATGCCAGCTCAAATTTGCCTCTTAATACATTCAAAGTGTGCATAAAATCCATTTTTTTAAGATTCCTAAATTGGACAACAGTAGCATTTACACAAATTCTATTATTTTCTACATTGTGAAAGCATGCACATGAAGCATCATTGCCTCTTGCTTGCAGTGACACAGGTAGATCTGGCCACTGAAGACAACTCAGCCCTGTTACACGATACATTAACCCGTACGAGTTGATGTACGAATGCATGAACGCGTGAATGAACGCGAAAATTCATCGTGTAACCACACCAACTTGGACGAATGCATGAACATGGAAATAGAAAATATTCTCTTCGGTTCATGCATTCGTTCATGAACTTGTATATGATTACGTACGGGTTAATGTATCGTGTAACCAGCCCTTAAAGGTGCAGTAAAACAATTAATAGCAATGTCTAATTTCTCAACTCCCTTCTGCTAATGCAATTGCCATGCCATAACAACTGCCCATATCGCTCCCCCTTTTTTTTACGCCCAAGTCACCTAAGTTTCCTTGTATCTCAGTCAACCTTGAAATATTCCGAAGGGCTTCCCGACTTCAAGTAAGTCACATTTCATAGAGGGTTTATAATAACAGTTAACCACCTAAGAAACAATATTTAAATAATAAAAGGTCATTGGAAGAATCACGGTAATAACGAGAATTACAAAATAATCATGCCCGTAAGTACAATGTAGGTACCTATGCCCGAAGTAGGTACGAGGAAGAGCAAAATAAAATTTGCCCTTAGAAAATTTACACTATTACCGATTTATTTTAACTAATGTGCTGAGACTACCTTGCAAAGATGTTACCTAAAAGGAAATCTCCTTTACTAACATCACCTTAATTCATTTCTCAAGAAATTGTTGAGGTGCCCACTAAATTACGGTACATCGGGAATTCTCGACTGCGATCACTACACTACATGGGTTTGATTTGGCCTAAAATGTGACAGTAGAGTACCTATAACCGCATACGCCCTGAATTTTTCTTTTCGAATCGATTTCTCTGTCGAAAGAAAGGAATACTATAATTTTGGATCAATGAAAATTATTCTTTTAACTATGACCATATATTAATTTGATAATATCATAATTAATCCATTACGGCTATGCGAGCATTGGAATGATCGAGGCAGTAATCTGTGCTTGAATCTTTGGATGAGATCACACGTCTGGCAACATGGGATGGCACAACAGCTGAGCGAGCTGAGCCTTGGTGACGGTCAAGATCAAATCCTCCCTTGCGGGAAAATAATGGCAGACGCTCGAGTACAACCGATAATACGAAATACAACGTTTATTCTGGTTTTCAGTGGGAATGGAATTATTGCCACGGAGCAAAGGATCAAAACTGATAGTATTTTTCGCCCCTGTCCCCTTTTATGCCATGCCGTTAATTTTCATAGTGAACCACTCATACTGCCGAGCATTACGGTCGGTTTATTAATCCCGTAAATGTGCACTTTCACCAAGGCATTTACTACATATAACTTGAATCGAAGCATTTCACTAATGAAGATGTTACACACCCGATATATAAACGATTCAGCAAATAAAAACTATAGAATTAATACCTAAAATCACGACTCACGAAAGCCTGCGTTTCACAAACCTTAAAAAATGATCAATGCAAGGACCATGAGGAATTAGTGAACCTTCCTTGACAGTTGAGCGCCAGTGCGTTCCGCATAAATATCTATCTACCTTGTCATTTGGTACCTACACGTAACGACAAGGTAGGTACCAACACTAAATCAGCCGATGGTTGCGTAAAAGTGAGATTATACGTTCTCAGTTCGCCTCGTTTAACTGCTATTATTCACCGTTGTAACAGTTTGTGAGATAGAAATGAATACAGCATCACAACAATGGGGTGTCATCTAAATGCGCAGTACTCCGAGAGGATTCCTTTCCAGAAAATACATTTAGACAAAGAAAAGAATACGGTAACCGATACAATGTCAATCGCGAACTATGTCTTTGAACTAAGCGCCGTCAATAAGTTCATGTTTCTCTTAAAATGAGAAATATTGACTCGCCGTTCAAAAACTTGATGTCCCTCACAACAATTGTGACTTCATGATTAATACTAACAATAAGTGCAGTCCCAGGATCAAAGCCATAATATGAACATGAGAACGAAGAGGACTTACATTTAACCATGTCGACGTCCTTGCAACGCCGGCCAGCCTATGCCCGCTCTCAAATCTTGTTCTTAACCTCCGAACACACTGGATTCCCTTGCTTCCTCTGAGCTGCGTCGTTATTTGCGAGGCAGCCGACGTACATTTCCCCCTCCCACGCATGCGCTAAAGTGCGCCCTGCGTCTGTATTTTTATTTCTCTTGAATCAAATGATTCAGTTTGCCAGGAAATCGGGAATCCCTTTCCCTCAGCTGTGATTTCGTCATTTCTTGAGGTTTTTACTTCGGATTCTGAGACATTGACTGTAACTGGCGCTGTTTATAATATTTTGGCCTCACTTGAACTAGAGACATACCGCTCGTGCCCGTTTTTTTTTGGTTTTCCCGAGTTTGAGAGGAGCTTATTGTTGACTCGCCATTCCAAAACTTTTTGTCCCTTATAACAATTGTGACTTCATAAATAAGTTGCTTAGTTTAGGATGCCCAAAATCATTATTCCAAGACTTAGTATTTTAACTTGTCTGATTTCGAGAAGTCCTTGAAATCCAACGGGCCATTGGGAAGAATAATATTTTAGGAATTTAGGTATATCTTTAGAAGCAAGAGAGCGCGTCAGAGCTGGACGTATGCATTAGTCATCAAATATGCCTTACTTCGGGGAAGAAATATGTTTAGTTGGATAACATTCGTGCAATTCCTGACCGACGGTTTCCCCACCGATCTGAAAAGGTTAAGGTGAATGACCATCCATATAATTCGTTGAGGTTATCGGCATTTTGAGAGGAAAACTATGCTATCAATATTCCACGACATTTATATTATTATCCCAACCACTAGTTTCACGTTTAGCATATCTGTTAGTGGTAGAATAAAATCCTTCAAGTTTTTATTGAGGTGTCAGGGTACAGAAACAGGTGGAGCATAAATTTACATACTTTTCTCTGGTGCAATTACGTCAAGACGTTGATACCACGATCGGGATAGCGGTGAATATTGAAATCAGGCACAGTTGTTCAGTTGATATATCGAAGTGTTTTTATCAAATATAGGTTCTGGGGAAATACATTTTCAATTTTTTCGTAGCTCCTAATATCGAAACGAGAAGTTTTCATTTGGTGGAAGGACGTAATAATGAACAAGATAAAATTTGTGACTTCCACAATTAATTTAAAACTTACGATCGGTTTCGGCTGTCAAGCCATCTTCAGGAGGCTGCCACCCAGCCGAAACCGATCGTAGTTTTCAAATAAAGTGTGGAAGTCACAAATTTTATCTTGTTCATTTTTTTCGTAGCTCTTTATTCTTATGTTTCTCATACTTTAGCCTCATATATCGATTTCCCTCGGAAGATCTCTCCCTGTGTGCTGTATATTAATGTTCATAACTGTTATTTCTATGCTTTACCTTTGGGAATACAATTTAACAATAATGGTATGGACATAAGCCCCAATAAGTGCTGATCGCAAAAATTCATTCTTGATGCGTTGCTACACCGTGATTGAAATACATTCACCTCTTTGCTTCAGTTCTTTGGGCTGTGCTTTGATTAGAGAATCAATCAACCATTCAGTCAAGACATCTCAAATCACGGAGTTACTTAGATTCATGTATTCAATTCAAGTTACTTATTAGTATATTCATTAAAAGTGTTATTATATTTTACCCACTGTTTTGGAAGTGGGTAAAAAGGGCTAAGATTGGTGAAGGTAGGGGAATGAATGCGGTAAATAACAAAAGTGGAGAGATCATGTGGGACGAAAGCAATATCAGGGACTGCTGGAGGGAGTATTTTGAAGAATTGTACAATAATATTGCAGGCGTTGAGGATGAGCCTTGTGAAGGGGTATGTGAGAATGTGAAGATGGAAAAGGATATCAATGAGAAGGAGGTCACATTGGCTGTGAGAATATTGAGAAATGGGAAGGCTGCAGGCATAGATGGGATATCCAGTGAAATGTTGAAGTGTGGGTGTAAATTACTAATTTGTAGGCTGCGTGAACTATAAAATTTATGCTTACAGGTTTCTGTTGTTCCAGCGGATTGGAAGAATGCTGTCATCGTTAATCGGAATGTAAACGTGCAAGTTCTTCTATATGCGGATGATGCTGTTTTGATCTCAGACAGTCAACAGGGATTACAGAAGCTCCTAGATAAGTTTTGTGAATAAACGGAGAGAATAGAATTGAAGGTAAATGCGTGCAAGACAAAAGTAGTAGTTTTTGATAAGGAGAATGGGGAGAATTACTGTGTGATGATGGCGAATGGTGAAGTAATTGAACAGGTGGAAGATTATGTGTACTTAGGTAAGATGTATTCGAAAGATGGAAGAATAGATGAGGAGATAAAGAGACGTGCGAGTGCTGGAAGGAGAGTGGTAGGTAGCATGTGGAGCATATCAAGGAATGAGTGCTTGTCTAAGGAAGCGAAAATTGCCGTGTACAAAAGTGTACTTCTTCCCACTTAGCTGTATGGTAGTGAAACATGGGTATGTCAGGATAGACATAAGAGTAGACTAAGCGCCGTGGGTATGAGTTATCTGAGGAGTATTTACGGCAAAAGTAGGATAGATAGGGTCGGGAATGAGTGGGTCATGAATGAATGTGGGTTAAATGCTCCAGTAATGGACGTGTATGAAAGGAGTGTGCTTCGTTGGTTTGACTATGTTGAGAGAATGGATGAGAATCGAATAACGAAACAGATATATGAGAGTAGAATGAAGAGGTAGGCCGAGAAAGTTGTGGTATAATGTGGTTGAGGAAATTCTTAGGAGGAGGAATATTAGGAGTTTTTAAACAGGAGGTCGTGTATGAAACAGTTAAATGAGGCAAAAGAGTTTTGCAAGGATAGGTCAGTATGGAGGAAATTATTGAAGAAGAGTTAGGTGTACAATTATGTATTAATGAGTGAAACATTTTTTACTGTGCCAACCCCGGAAGGGAACGGTGTGATGGGTATGTATGTATGTAATGCATTAAAAGTATGCAATCATTAGTTTCACCATTACCTTTAATCGAAACTTTATTTATTTCGGAAGTACCATGAAACACGCTGGAAAAAATACATTTTGAATGAAAGCATTTTGAATAGGTCATTACGTATTCATAGTACGTATTTTTATACTAGTATGACCTTTGGTTCGATTTGACTTGCAATCGAATTCCGACTATATCCTGCAAGAAATCTAACGGGTGAATTGCAAATTTATTCTATTAAGAGCAATAAGATTATATTGTCTTATATTATTAGACGTACGGGGCTATTATGTGACTGATACCTGCGCAGTTACAGAGAAAAATGAGTTTTAATGGCCGCCAATGCTCTGTTGGTATTCACAGACCTTAAAATATCTTCAATTGGAGTTACGGAATGGAGTAATCTCTGAGCTTCGATGGCTCCAGCCTCAAACCCACCAACGAGAAACTCCTGCTGGAATGAAAGGCGTTTTAGTACTACTTTCCAAATATTGAACATTCTAGTTGTGTGCTATCTGTGGTAATAAAATAAACTACTATTAGGTTTCATTTTGTTTTTAGAAGCTTGAATTAAAATCAACTCTTGAAAGTTGATTTTCAAAATTTATTTATTATTTTTGCTTCAACATATACAGAAAAGTTCAACCCAGGCATTCTTCTTCATCAATGTACATACATCAAATGATAAAAATTAAGGACATAGATTATAAAATTTCCTCCGGGAATTTCAAAACTCCGATGAACTGGCCGCGTGGCATCTGTTAAAATCAGCCTAGGAATGCAATGGTATGCAGAATGGCCCATATTCTTCATGCGGTGGCGAGATTCTTCCACGTATTACCCTTTCATTGTTGAATCTTGCTTTTCATGGTGGGTGCGATCATTTGCATGCGAACACAAGAATATCAAACCCCCTGATTGTTCGCTCCAATCCATCGTATCCAATGTACAGAAGTCCAGTTGGTGGATAAACCTGTGAAAGCGAAAATAAATATTTCAAGACCCACTGGTGATTAATGCCGAGCCATAATAAATTTTTCAGGAGATGGAAATGTATCTAATAATAACGCGTCTTAAATCGGGTGAGATATAGACTGAGGCCGTCCTTTCTTCCACCTAACCCCTCGTCAGATACATACATGAAATAAGGGGGTAGAAAGATATGTACGTTTTTGGGAAAAACGTAAGGACTTAGGAGGTTATGTCTTTGAGGAAAAAACCCACTGCAAGATACCACCCACTCACGATGGGAAGTGCGAAAAACCTGCGAACACTTACAGACAGACATAGCAAAGGTAACTCTAAAAAGACCAATCCATGTAATGTAATTGAAAAACAGAAAGGGGTAACATATGTGCGAGTGTAAAAATAAAAAAATAATAAATAACTAACTAGAGAAATTGAAGCTGAATTAATAATAATAAAAAATAAATCATAAGCAATAAATCAATCATTAAAAAGTGAGTAAAACAATCGATATAAGCTATAAATGATTGCATATTAATTATATTAAGATTGAGCAAAAATAAAAGTACTTTGAAAAAAATAAATGTAAATAATTATTATGAAGAGAAAAAAATCAAACAAATAAACACGTCAATAATACGACAAAGACAATAGTAAGGACAGTTAAAACTAGTAGTTAAGATAGAGTTTGTTTTAATCATGTAGTACGCCGCATATAAATTTTTGGTGGCAATTCACCGTAAAAGTACCGAAAATAATATTTATGCTCTAAATATAAAATTTTATAACTTATTTCATTAGGACACAGTCGGAGCGAATTTTAATCAGGTGGTATACCGATATGTACCGTTTAAACCTCTCGATAGAGAAAATGGACGCACGTGGCTTGAAATGAGAGAGCTGTATTTTTATTGAGAGAATCGTTCACCTTGAATGTTATCTACAATCGCACGATGAGGAAGAATTGGCGGGGGTTTTCAGAGAACGGCTAATAGACGTACGGCCTTTAGGAGGAAGATAAATCTATGCTCCACTTGCAGTGCATGTAATTGGCATAGTTGATCTACATTGATGTCGGACATGAAAGGTGCCTGTAAACAATTCTCATTTTCAAAGAACCACGGAACTAGCTGCGCAGTAACTTCAACGGAGTCACCCGCTAGTGTTCACGCAATTGTGTGAAATTCACAGTGGAAAAATCATTCGCCTGGACTGGGAATCGAACCCAGATCCCTCGATACAGGTAGCTCTCGCATAGGGGTACCTCTGACATTACATGCATTACCAGTGAGGACAACTTGCTCCTTAAAGCCCCCAAGAGATTCCCAGTGGAAGAGGATGCCTGGGTAGCTTACATGGTTAGAGCACTCGGCGCGAAATCGAGCGATCCGGGTTCGATTCCCAGTCCAGTTCAGGCGAATGATTTTTCCACTGTGAATTTCACACAATTGAACAATTCTCATCTCTAATCGTGTTCATTTCTTGATGGGCTACCCTAATACAGGGCCATTCGCCCATCTTGGCTTCAGCCGTCCGAAATTTGAATGATCCTCCTCCGAATAAACGGATATTATATCTGAAGGATTATCAGCCTTAACTGGTCTGTCTTCGCAGCACTGGGGTCTCGAGCTGCATTCCTTGTCATACTTTTTCTTGCATGGTGTAAGTATGTTTTATTTTTTCGGTCTCTTTTAGTTCAACCACGGCAGAGTTAAAGTATTGTCGCATAAATTTCGGGTATTAATGAAGGTAATTCGTTTTGTAAAAAATTGCTGAAGCAGTCTTTACAAAAAAACTAGCAGTAATGCCCATTCATTCTCAATGGGAAGCCTAAGAGTAAGAAATAATATACATGGTAGTTCGATGCATGCAGAAAAAAATCTTACTTCCTTTTTATAATCTTAATGGTGACTGCTTCGATATTAAAATGTAACTTATAGTAGCAACCAACCACTTTAAAATCGCTGTCCGCTGTCAGTGGCACTCGTCAATCCTTAATAACTCAACAACGGCGACGCGGATAACGCTAATAGGACAGTAACAATGTAACGCAGCGCTTTTAACTAATCAGCAATTCATTTCAAGGCGGCGACTGAGAAGCCGCTTTTAATTGGATTAAAATAAAATCCAATGAGTTCTCACTAATTTTATTTCAAACGATTTCGTTTGAAAAGGAAAAGAAAATAAGAAGAAAATACTGTTGAATTAACTTCATAAAGGTAAATAATTGGAAACCGAACAGCAATTTATGGTATCCAGATGATGCAAATGAAAACGATAATTCGGTCCAGAAAATGATGTTTCGCACCACAGTACTTGTGGTGTTTTGACAGTTCATACTTATAAAATGAAAATATCTACTCACCATGTCTTTCTTTAGGGTTTTTTTTACCAAGTGGAACTTCCCGCTTTATCACTGCATGATGCGTATCATTTAAGTCATTTCACTGAAATTCTTTATTTTTTTGAATCCGTAAAATTCTGTCGTTATGGCTGAGTTTTTGGTTCAGGTCTTTCTGGTTTTTTTCAGGCCTTTGCTCATTCCCATTCTTTCTCATGGGTAAAAAATGCTTAACATTTCAAATGATACGCAATAATGGCCCATTCAAATGGCTTATTCAAATGACACGCACGAGCCTATTTCCACCTTACCTATTTTCTGCCTTATCAGATTTTAATGACCTTTTTGTGCTAATGAATGACGCGAATTTATTTCTGATACAGTAAGGATTAACTGGTGTTTTTTTTCCAAAATATCACGCCGGAAAGTCTATGATGTAAGCAATTAATGGGGAGCACTAATAAGTATTTCGAATCTATTCAGAAGAGTAGAGAGGTCTGGATTGAAACTTTTCAAAGCAAGCATCTGGGTTACTTCTATTATTTTTTTAACAGTGGTATTCTTAACATGTCTCATATCTGCTATCCCTTCGAATGTGGTGACCTTAGATGTGAACAGTTACGTGTCTACGTTGCATATAAGTATTGTGGTAATTTGCCGGGTAAGTAAATCAGTAAGGATTAACAAGCTTCACACAAAATTGAACAACTTCGTCTGAAATAGAGGTCACTAGCGCCACATCATACTGGAATCCAAGCTATTAACACCCAGAATATCTAAATAGAGACTTCGTTGTAAAGTAAAAAAAAATCCCGGGGTAAAATATAGGTGTGAAATGTCATGAGTGTGTCCTGGAGCATTTCATTTCTGGGAAAGGGAGGGGGCAACATTTGGTCCATAAAGTGTAGGTCATAGTGTAAAAACTCGCCTTGCTCTTGTATCTCTATATTTGTTACAGATGTGCTGATTGGCCTTGGCTGATGATGCACGTCAAAAGAACTGACACGTCTTAAGCACCCTGTACGGACAATGTGTTTTAAAATCATTTTTTTATTAAAATTGGGAACGTATCTTTGCTGAAATACCGGTAGCGTCTCTCGAGTGACTGTAAGTATTAATAAAATCAAGTAAATGTGACTGTAAGCATTAATTTTTTCATTAATGATGCATGGTGCGAATGATGCATGGCATGAAAGGGGCGAACCAAATGAATTTACAAAATATCACATAATCTGTGTAGGGCCGTTGAGTGTTAGAAATTCTTCTATCCCGATTAAAGTGTAAGCATTGTAGGTATTTGGAATTGAAAATTGTAGTCTTTTTCATTTCCAATAAATCGCTCTGTTAATGGTTATTGGGCTATTCAGTCTGTAAAGTAATAATGTAACATGAATTGGCTGGCTGATTAAAGGGTGGTGGTATTATCCTTAAGGTATGTAGTCCTTGAAATATTGTATGAATAATCTGCATTATACTTTGCAAGCCACCGTAGGGAGCGTGTGACAAGGATGTCACTACCATTTATTTAGTTAATCGGACTTCTGGGGAAGGACCACGGTTTCTCTTATCCGTGTTAGTGTTATCGTATTCCAAAAGACGAACCACTCAAGAAGGAAAATGCTCCTAGTTGCTGTCTTAAGAAGGAACTCCCCAGTATAAAATCAATTTTTTAATAATACATTTTTGCATATTGGTGTGACATAAATGTCACATCGGGTGGATCTGTAACTAAGGCTTTATCGCACTTGACGAAGTTTGATGAAGGAAAATCGTGTTTTCCCTCTCACGAGCGCAACTGATAAGTGAAGATAACGCGAGCGAATGGGTTATTGAGAACCATGGTCGTGCCCCAGATGTGTTATTTTGAGACTGATATTTAAATAGCGCTGGTTAGCTGCAGAACATTTGTGCACAGAATTCATTCTTATCTAAAATTACCTTTCCAGGTGTTAGAGTGTTGTTGTAAGTGGTTCGGCCTATGTAGAGGATACTTCCATCTTTGGTCACTCCTCCTGGAACTGCATTCATCAGAGTTGATGTACCCAGGTAAGGCACCCATTTATAATTAGTTCCAGCTAGGACCTGTGAAAAAAATACCGAAAAATAAGGTGCTGTAGAACATCAAAATATTAGGTATTTATGTCACAAAGAAGATACGTACAACTAATTCCAGTTGAATTCAAAGATAATTATATATTTCATCCTTGACACGCTCTCACTGACATGAATGTAACTCTATGTATTCCTCCACATAAATTGGTCTTTCTTTGGAATAGGCCGTTACAAAGCTACTTTTTTATTTTTGTGCGGATAGGGTAGCACTCTTACTTAGTTTCATGAATTATCTGTGGAAAGTCACATATTTTCTTGTAATGGCTCTTTAAGTTCAGCTTCTTGCGTACAGTGAAGCCATGGACTGTCACTTAGTGTCAGTTTTCATATTTTTCTTAGATATTGTTCCCACTGTTTTTGTGGGTGGTTTTTAATACACATAATAAACATAGTTATTTATGTTACATAAATTGCATTAATATCTGCTTAATTTTTTAAATAATAATTTTCTGCATATCGGTGTGACGTCGTTTTCTGTTTATAAATAAGTTTTACCAATGTATTTCAAGGGATTCCACGCCAATGCATTATAAAAAATGGCATTGCTTACAATCGTAAATGGGGAATCTTTTCACTTTCAGAAATTATCCCGCTACGGGATACCACACATTACGTTATCTATAATCCAGAGATAATTCATTTCTAAGACTGATAAACCTTGGAAATGGAGAAATCCATGACATAAATAATACCTATCTTGAATTCGTCGGTCTATTTGTTTACTCTCATGGGAACTGCGCTGACTTAGATTACGGTGATCTTTTTTATAACCAATATAATAAGTTGCAATTATGTTGTGTTAATAAAAAAAACAGGGAATTGTGTAAGGGACAGTGATCGAAGACAAAAAGTAGTTAGTGTTGGTTTTAGCTCTGATATGGTAGGAGTCACATTCAGACATTCTTGACTTTGACGAGCCAATGGGGTGAGATCAAAATTGAACGTGATGGAATAACTAAACTGCTGCGTTCGATTAAAGGTTACAAGTCCCCAGTTCCAGAATAAATACCTGCACGCGTGCTCAAGGAGTTAGGGCCACAGATTGCACCATTTTTAGCAAATCATTATCCGAAGGCCAGGTGCCCCAAGACTGGAAAATAGCGAATGTCTCAGCGACATTTAAAAAAGGAAAGAAATGACTCAGGAAATTACCGGCCTATTTTGTTGACATCACTTTTATGCAAGATCCTCGAACTTATTGTCGTTAGCAATATTATGACATTCCTGTATGATCTTCACTTCTGACATAGCAGTTAGCACGGCTTCCGTAAGGGTAGGTCCTGCAAAACACAGCTTGCGCTCTTACTACATGGCATCCTAAAATCAGGTATATTGAAAGAACCAAGTTGTCGTGATATTCCTTGATTTCAAGAAAGCATTTAACAAGGTTCCAAACAAAAAACTCGTATACAAATTGCTTTCATGTGGAGTAAATGAAAACATTGTGAATTGGATTCGGAACTTTCTCAGTGATCGCAAACAAAGAGTAGTACCTAATTGATGGTATTAGCTCTGATATGCATAGAGTCACATTCAGCTCCATAAGGAAACATGATAGGCCCTCTTTTATTCATTATTTATATAAATGACCGAAGTTCTCGAAATTAAGCAGTGAACTAAGCTAATTTGCAGACTATATGGTCATCTACCAGGAAATAAGCGAAGACGCGGACTCGGAGGTTCTATCATTGGACCTAAACAACGTTCATTCGTGGTGCCAGGAGTGGGGGTTAGAATTAAATCATAGTAAATACATCACAGAACACTTCTTGTGAAAGTCTTTTCACAAATGCCATACCTATACTGTGGGTGGAGTACACATAAAATCTTCAGATACAGTAAAATATCTTGGAAATAACTTCAGATATATCGTGGGAAACACTTATACAAAACATATGCGGCACAGTATTGAAAAAACTTGGCTTCGTTAAGCGCATAATGGGAAAGTCTTGGGATGGAATAGTCAAAGAGAGATGTTACTTCGCTCTGGTTAGGCCACACCTCGAATACGCCGCAAGACTTTGGGACCCTGGTCATAAAGATTTAACAAAAAAATGGATAATATACAAAGAAAAGCTGCATGTTTCGTTAAAAACTACTATGAGCGAGCATAAAGTGTCTCACAACTTTTACAGGGATTTAAGTGGGAGCCCCCAGAGACTCGGAGGCTACACGCTAGACTAAGCTTGCTTGAGAAATTCAGAACAGGTGTGTTTCAGAGCGACACAGAGAATATTATTATGACGCCACACTACATCTCTAGGTCTGAGAGAAGTGAAAAAATAAGAAAACCACATTTCCGAAAGATAGGTACAAAAACTAGTTCTTTCCGCGCACAATAAGCGACCAAAATAAAAACTGAGCTCCAGTAATTACACTCCCATAATGAACGTCACCATTGATCCTCTGAAATCCTGATCCTAGAAATGTGTTTGCTTTGCTATCCTTTGTGAATGTGGGGAAAGTAATCAGTGGATTTCTATCTATAAGTGTCCTATCGATAGCGAATTGTCTCCCCATAAGATCTAGTTGACAAGCGTAGTGTGAGTAATATCTCACGCCCTGCGGTGACCAAGGAGAGTAAATAACTGCCTTATTGAATAGCCTTTAAGGAGATATTCCTACTTTGGCGGAACAGGCGATGAAAAGACATATAAATTACCGAAAGAAAGAGTTCTCTTCTTAGTTTCAGGCGTCACTTTGTGATACTTATCCATGAGTCAGTAAAAGAAAAGAAAAACTTTGCGTAGTTCACTTAAAAGGATGTTAATGGTTACGACTTGTACGGCAGTTTTTGCAAAATATCCGACGAGTATATATAATATATAGGCACAAGACGAAGGAGGGAGGGTGGGGCGGTTAAGGGGAAGTGGGGGTACAGTGAAAATCGGGAGGTCATGTCTCAGGTAGCGAATAGTGGATGAAACAGGAAAATCTGAGGCGAAAGGAATGAAAACACGTCAGTTAAAAGTTTTTTGTCCTTTCTGGAGGAGGATAGTATTTCTAACTTTTCAAGAAAATCTAATTGGGGGATTTTTCTCTGGCACAAAATCAATTTGATGGTTATCTTCAAATAAACTCTTTGCGAAGGATTAACTGAAGTCTGCCTTGAGGAATGATCTTTTATGTTCTCGGGTCCTGTTGTCTATTAAACGGCCAGTTTGACCTGTGTAACGGGGATAGCAATTAAGAGTGTTGCAAAGGAGTCTAAATAAATTATTTCTTTTGGTGGACTGATATTTATCTTTATCGTTACAAAGAAGTCTTCTTAGGGAATGAGGGGTATTGGAAGCTAATCTGATGTTTTCATTTGGGAAGACTTACGCTACCTTGTTCGGCAAAGGGCCATGACATTCCTCTTGAAACCACAGGTAGAATTCGTTGAGGAGTGATAGAAGTTTTTGGGTAATTTAGACAGGAAAAAATTGAAGATGTTTGCAATAGACCGCACACCGTACACGTTTAATGCAGCCGTGGAGATCTCGTGGCCTGCTTTTACTTATCTATTTGCGTTTCTGAGATATCGTTCGCCACCACAAGTTCGGGCCTTTATTTATAAAGTTCTGTGAAATATCAGTTACATCGAAAAATTTGTTTGATTGTTTTGTGACTAAGTCCCTAAGCTCTAACTGGAGAACAAATCATCAAGTTGGACCTGGGCTCGATTTATTACTTTTTTCTCCAGCCATTAAACGAAGAGAAAAATTCTGTCACTGGATTCGGGAATGGAAGAGACGGATCCAGGTAAGTTTTTCTACATTTTGAAATACGTGTGTGCGCTCGTATCAAATGTGTCATTCAATCAAACTATTTCCAGATTTCCAAGCTTTCGTTCCGCCAATTCAGAAGCGAATGAAGATATTATCTGAAGTTATGACATCAACCCTTGAGAGGACACAGACGAGAGATAGGTTTTCCGCACACATTTTGTCCAGGATCGTGCCATCCACTTTATACTCAGCTGCGGAAGCCCTGGACTCAGACAAAATCCGTTTAATCAGTTGAAATCGGTTGTTTCCAAAAACTTCTCTGGGGCGTTGCAGACGCTCTAATCGAGTGAATATGGTCAAAAATATGCAGAATGAATTATCATATGAACCAGGGCCGTTCATTTGGATGGAAAACTGGTCCCGGAAGGGCCAATTAAGTGTTTCTGCATCAGGTGATCTTCTAACGAACACGATAATTCGATAATTGCGTTACAGAGGGAACGAAGTACAACCGTCTTTCCGTGCTGGTTACTGGTGATGGTGACGAACAGCTTCTAGGAGTGCCTCTTCTGGTGTCTGGCACGGGCTGCGCTGAGGCCGATGCGTCTTATCAGCTTGTCGTGCAGTCCAGGATAAGATTTCCGGGTTTTCCGAGGTTCATAAAAACTGTAAATGATACAGCCGAAAGAGCTGTACAATAAGTAACTAAATTTCTACAGGGCAATAATTTGACTAATGATGAAGAGTAATGTCTATTGCTCCTCTCAACAGTTGCAAATGGTAGAAAAGTAAATAAACTTTGATCTGGTTTTCGCTGTGAATTACTAGCGGAAAATTGTATGTGCCCCTGTAAAATATGCAATGCCTTTGTTTTGTTTTTTTTAAAATTTAATTTTACGTATTATTTTAGAGATACGAACTTGGCTTATTTTTTTCCTCCAAAAGTAGACCATTCTGCAAATATTCTGTTTGATGAAATTTTCTGTCCGACCGATATTTTGATCCCTGACCGCGCATCATCGCTCTCATTTTAATGATTAATTAGGTTAAATATTCAAGCGCCGTGCGGGACCTTTTCCCGTGGTCTGATCGGGTCGACCTGGGTATCAAAATTCTTGCCTCGCGTCGTAGCCCCGAATAAGACTTATCGGACTTGAAAATTTTAACTTTCACTTTTTTTGGTACGCTCTACAGCTGAGGCCATCGATGAGCTCGTCAGGTTTAAAGCAGTGAAAAAAAGTACGTTTGCAAGGAGAACAAGTCACGAAAAATTGCTTAGTGTGCAATATTTTTCGTTGAATCGATTTGCCGAACACGCTGTCTTACCAATTGTGGAGTTTATTGGCTCCCATTTTGTCGTCTTTAACCCAAATGACCGTATTTTAAGCAATATAGCGCCTTGAACCTTTTCAGATTCTTTCCCTATGATTTTTATTCTGAGTCACGTCCTTACCTCTCGCTTCGGCTGCTTCAGCAGTCTCAGATGTAAATCACTATGGAACCACTTTAGGGTCCCATTTTACCGCTATAAAATGATCTCTGACGAAATAAAGCATTAAACTCAGCTTACACTACGGAATGAAGTGACGGAACTTGCCCGCATTATTTCACACTCAATATTAAACATTATGAGGTAGAGGTATGCCGAGAAAGTTGAGGTTGAATGTGATTGAGGAAATTCTTAGGAGGAGGAATATTAGGAGTGTTAAAAACAGGAGGGCGAGTATGAAGCAGTGTGTGAGGGTTAATGAGGCATAAGAGGTTTGCGAGGATAGGTCGGTATGGAGGAAATTATTGAAGCAGAGTTAGGTGTACAAATATGTATTTATGAGTGAAACTTTGTGACTGTGCCTACCCCGGAAGGGAACGGCGTAAATGGCATGCGTGTAAGTATGTATTGGTGTTTATTTTATTTAAAAATTATGAAAAATGAGTACCGCCTTACTGTGTATTTCACCCTACGTGGTCTGGTAGGCCTCGAGGCCAATTATAAAAATGGAAGCAGGTAGAATTTATCCTTTGTTTCTTTTTAGTTATATTCCAGGGCTTAGGAATGGTAATACATAGGCTCTGGGTTCAATTCCATAAATGTGTCTTGAATTTCTCGGCTGAATGCAAACTGCGACTATATTATTTTACAGATGCAGAGGTTTTATATGATAAAAGGCATGTAACGTGAAGAAAGAAATTAGCTGATATATTGTCCCGTGACAATTGGAAATGCCTTTGAGTTAAAACAACACCTAAGTCGCAACCTCTGGGGTACCTATGTTCCTATACTTTGTATAAATAACCAAATGTACATACATTTGAATGAAATTAGGAATTATTATTATATTTTTATTATTAACTAAGATGTGACTTTTTTTACGTTTGAACCTAATTACGATTTACTCCGCGAATGATATAGGTCCCCTCAATGAACAAAGTAGTTGTTTTTGGTGATGTGTGCTAATTGATAATCAGCAGTATTCGGGGATGAAACTGCTCCGAACTTGACAGCATTTAACCCGTTGTGAATCCCGAGAGAATGTCGCTCATAATATTCGCCGGGAAAGTACTGAATCATTTCGACAACTTTTGTTTCGCGTGCTCCGAATGTGAAGACTGTGTGTTCGGGGAACACAGTGAAAAGGCGGTGAACAGTCAGGAGTTAAAGTGCAGAAAACGGATGGCGACCCTGCATCCCCAATAGACTCACGCTGCAATGTTTTTCTATGGAGCCTCTACTAGCGTCGTTAAAAATGTAATTTCGTCATTCGTTTGTTACCCTTTTGAAGATTCATTGTCGTAGCGCAACACAGAGGTTAGATCTTTTAGTTATCCCATTAACTCTGCAGAGAATCGGCTTAAATTGTTTTCGAAAATTAAGTTATAAAATAAATTCTCAAACCTTCCGCAAGAGGAAGCAAGCCCAAAGTAACAAGGGGAAAGACAAATTTAGCCATCCCAATGAAAACCACTATGCCTATATGAAAGAATGACCTCACTTTACCTCGTACTCCATCTTCATGTGCTCTTTTCCACCCCAGGCCACGTAGCACAGTTTATTTGCTTCGCAGATTTTTCCTGGCAGTTGATCACCTTCATGATATGCTCTTCCCAAAAAAAGCTGGCAATTCGGATCAGTTCCCGCAAGAAACGCATCCTCAGGAATCACTCCTCCGGATACTGGTTTCCATTCTGCAGACACTTCTTTTTGCCCTGCAGTGTCGAAAAACAGATATAATTGCAGTCGACCATACTCAACACATATTATTCTTGCCAAATGTCTTATGGCAAAGTAGTCATGTATGGTACGCGATATTTTTGAACAGATCCTGTATTTTTTAATAGCTCAAAATCGAGCGAAATTTGAAGCATTGCGTTAAAACGCCTTTGTTTGTCCTTAAGAACTATCTGCATTATTTTCTATGGAGCTGGTGCCATTGGTAAATACCATTATTTTTAGGCCGCTGCTATACGTATATGGTTTTGGATGATACTCAGAGTTGAGTCATTTTGTATTTTGATTTGTTATAGAAGGTGATACTTTTATGTTCTTTTTTGCGTCCTATCCCATATGACGATTTCTACGTTACTGTGCAACTTACAGAAATAAATCATTAAATTTTTGCATGTTTAGTTGCTCAGATGGCCATGGTCGCATCGTAATATGTAAGCTTCGTGATTTTGTTGCGTCTTTTAGAATATCGTGGAATATCCTTCCAATCCACTGAATTCGCTGCACTTTTCTAAACTCTTTAAGTGCTGCAGCACTAAAAAGTTATCGGTATTAAATTCTGCAAAAATGAAATTCGACTCTTTCAGGACAGTTACTTAAAAGACATCCTGGGGATAACGCTCTGGGTGATTTATGCAAAACGCAACAATATTGGGTAATGTGAACACAGAGACACGTACATAAAAAAGAAGGGTCACAATATACTATTGTGAATGTTAAATTGTGTGAAATGTGAATGGTAAAATTGGTATTTCGTAAATGGAGAACTCATTCTCTAACACCAGCTTGACCCTCGAAAAATTTGGAAGTTGTGGTGAGAGTTCTACCTTTTTTATTTTCTTGTTTTTATGTTTAAAGAACTATATACAATCGTTTACTCCCTACAGCACTTGCTAGTGCTTATAATTTTGGGAAAAAACTCAGTGCCCACAAAAAAATAATCATTGGTAGTTTGGGATCCTCTTCCTCATGTGGCACTGATCTCTATTCTGATTTCTTTTCCATTATGGCATTTTTACAAAATTAGCAGTTTTATTTTTTTAAATGTGGTCCTGGAATTAGGGCTGGACGGTATTTGAATTCAAATATCAATATCCAGTATCTTAAAATATTGAAAATGGACCAATATCAATAACCTGTATTATTGAATATTGGAAAACTTTGGCGTATTGGAATATTGGAAATAATGAAAAAATGAAATATTGGTATATTGGAAACTATTGAATATAGCAATATTAACAGGTAAAATTAATGGGTAAAAACAAAAAAAACCGTGGCAGAAGTGTATTAGAACCGATGGGGTTTACTTCGAAAAAGGGACTTTAGTTACTACGTAAAAATGTCTTAATAAAACAAGAAAACCAATGTAAGCTTCTTTTCCCCAGTTATTGCTGATAATAATGGTGGAAAAGGAAGTGCCGCACTGAGTGCCACGCACCGTTTGTTTCAAAGATAAGGACGCTCTCCGACCACCCTCCTCGCCGGGTTCCAATATTCAATAAGTACTTGAATTTTTAACTTTGGTAATCCAATATTCAATATTCCAATTGCAAATGTTGGTTCTTCAATGTACAATTTTCCAGTTACAAATTGTGGTTTTTCCGACCTCCAATATTCAATGCAGGATATGGGTATTGGTCATTCCAAAATTGTGATTTTGGAATCTCAATATTAATAATATTGATATTGGAACCAGCATATTGGAAAACCGACCAGCCCTACCTGAAATCTCCCTTACGTCTTCTATATGTGTGAAGGCGAGGCCACTCACAAGCTCTTATCATTCCTGATCCCACATAGCACAAAATATCTACTAGATATCTACAGCATGTCTTCAATGTCTTGGATATTTTAAATATCTACTAGATGTCTAGAATATGTCTATTTTGAGCGACGACTCTTATTATATGTCTAGTGCAATTAGCCAAAAAACACCGGAATCTAAAAAAAATGTAACTGCTATGCTTTTTGGTGGATGGATAGATGAAGTCATTGTACACATGTGCACCAGAAAAGCAAGGGAAATTCTTCTGGCAAATTTTTATAAAAGCGATTTAAAGTTAAGAAAAGTCGTTTTTTAAATGATACAATGAAAAATACGAAGTTAAGGCAATAATTTTTCCAACAAAAGTTGTAGAAGATAAAAAATTCTACGAATTGGTAGTAACCCGATCAAAATCCAACTATTAGTTAACCCAGAAGGTCGATTTAAACAAAGAAATCGCTCATTTTTCATTATTTAATTATTCAGCAGGTTTAAACCTCAGCATCTTGAAACAATAAAAAATGATAGAACTACGTAATAGCTATGAGATCCCAAAATTCTGGATATCAAAGTAGAATAGTTTGAACAAAATAACGGATTAAAGGATAAATGTTTAAGCACCTCTATCGATGGCCATAGGGCAGCTGCTTTGTTTTAATAGATATTAAAATGAAGGTAAAGGTTTAAAATTATAGATTCATTTTTAAAAGTTTCTTAATTTTTAAAATAACCGGAGATATTTAAATTGTTTATTAGTATGTATTTTTGATAATTTTGCAACTCTGTATAAACTACATGTTGCTACTAGCAACTATTACTTTTACTGTTATATATGTTCGTTCATGAACTTGTACATGAACACGTACGGGTTAATGTATCGTGTAACCAGGCCTTAAGTCATTTATCCTGAATTTTCACAGTGGGTCAATTTGAATATGAATGTTTAGAAAATATCTTCTCAAGATATCTTGTAGATATAGGAAAAGCGGACATTCAGATATCTACAATATGTCTAGAAGATGTCTCCAAGTTATTACAAGATGTTTTCTAGATATTAGCAAAAGACGTATTAGATATTTTATAGATATTTTGTGCTATGTGGGATTATTACTCGACACTCTAGGTTTCTATAGTTTCCCCTCCTCACTGGTGTGGACTGCATGTGTAACTGAAACGGGTGCCTGTTTCTTTTATTATGTTTTTTGCTTAGAACTATGAACTATTTTCGAAGCGTTACGTGGTTCAGTTGGCTGAACTTGTTTTCTCGGAATGTTCATCTGAAATAGAAATGCAAGTGATATACTTATGTGTCTCTCACTACGTTTACCAATTGAACTCAGATCGATATGCACTCGGAGCGATCTAAACATTCTAAGCCTGCCGACTCAAATGGCCTGGTTTACCAATGCGGACTGAAAATATCGATATTGGACAATCGACTCCAATTTTTGACTCACGATTGACCCAGCGTATAAAACAGCGCGTATTTTCTTCTCCCGCCATTATTGCACTCTAGTTGAAACTACTTAAAACACACGCCTTGAATAATAACGATTTTATTTTGTTTCCCAACGACAGCCAAAAGAATGACGAGGAGCACTACCGAACCGATAGTTCATATCGATTGGCTGGGATAGCGGACCGAGTTAGCCCGCTTCTCATATCGATACCACCAGTCCGTTGCGTTTACCATATCAAGCTGAACCGGTCAGATCGATTTGAGTTCGATTGGTAAACGTAGTGTCTAATGAGGTAAAATACTGTACATCGTCCTTATTCCTCGGTACAGCCTTTTCTGTTACAGTAGGCATTCATTTTCTATCAAGCCATTAATTATAAGAATTAGTTTTGGAATTCGCATAAACTTGGTCAACGCCTTCATCAGAACTCACCGACTTCTCTTCCTTTTTCCTCTTCTTTAATGTTTGGTGAGTCATTGAATGACAGAATAGGTGAACATTCTCCTTCACGACCAATTTCTATTTTCCTGTCGTGGAATTTTACCCAATAGGATCGGAAGGTTGTACTCCTAATTGTCACAGTCTGAGTGTCTTCCAAACTGAAATACAAAATATCATTTGCTGTATTTTTGAAAGAAGTATGTTAAAGATTTCCTGTTTAACCTTTGTAAAGTAGCTATGTAAAAACCTTGAGAGAGTGTTATGGACCAATTGGTTTTGCACCAATGATGATTAAAATTTTTAAAAATGTATTTTTTTTTCTCCTATCTGTCATGAATGCTGGTGTGATAACCGTAAGGGCTCTGAATTAAACATATTATTTTTTGACTTCCCTTGAAAGAAAATCAGTAATTGGAGAACAACATATTGTCAAAAGTGACGTATTATTGATTACAACCATCGAGGTAGAAGGAGGGAGTATGATATTATCAAACACTAGCCTAACATCGGCCATAGCAACCATATTTGTCATCCCATATCATTCCATACTTTCCTTTGGATAGCATGACGGAATGGACGAATTGGCGGATATAAAGCCAAAATATCCACCCTCTGTTAAAAACGTAGGGCAAGCAACTCATGGAACACGTATTGGTTAATTAGTGCTATGGATTTTACTCGTTTTTATTACATTATTTTCTGGAAATGCGGTTTATTATAAATTTAAATAAATAAACAATATATCTAAGGGGAATGCATATTAAAGAAGTAAGTGCCTGCTGATTTCTAGTAAGTCAGCAATGGAAAACATCGAAAATTGCGAAATTAATGCGACATCCCGTGAGCGCAAAAGGACAATCGGGTTTACAAAGATGGCGAACCGGTCTCTTACACGTTTCAGCTAATTGTATTGGCCCGCCGTTATTGCAAGCGCCCTCTTCATCTACATAAATGATTTCAGCTATTAGTTGTTACTTTATTATAGGTTCTCATATGATAACTCTTTCAAAATGTAATAAAAACGTTTGTAACGCTTACCTCTTGCCATTTTCTCTCTCCTTCAGGCAGTTGGTGGTAAACAATGCCATGATATCCTCTAGAAAAAAGAATGTGATCCAGTGATTTAATTCTTAACATTCATAGCATCTGAATGATGACTTCTGTGCGGAAGTAAGTGCATGATTACCATAATTTTGACTAGTTTGACCACTTATCATTTAAAAAATTGTGAAATGAATAAATTTTTTTGGGTGAGAAATTGAGGTTGAGTAAAACATTGTCTTGGCGAACCTTGCGGTATGCCATCACAAATATTTATTTATAACAACAGGATTCTTGAGTTGTGGTCATTTTGTTTTGTTTGATAGTTCAATTTTACTGATTTTAATGCCCTGAAGATGCCGAAAAAACTTGGCGAAACGAAGCTTTGAGAAATATATTTATTGACCACAACTCCAGAATATTGTTGTTATATAAATAAATGATCGAGGAAGAGATAACTTATATTGATTACTATGAAGAAAACTTAACAACACCACCGGGTGAAAACTGATGCTTATGCATAGAAACCCGGGTCGCGGTTGGAATGTTTTTTTCCTGTGGTGTCGTAAAAGTTTCCGCACGATATTAAATATTAATTCACGGTTGGAAAAGTTCTCTCACCATGAGGATTATAAATGCAGCTGAGTGGATTTTACTTTTTTATGAAGTATGCATTTAGCAGTTGACTTAGTTTTATCTACATGTTTCATCTCTGGAGAAAGAGCACATGGTATATTTCTAGGGTCTGTATTTGGCTGCAGTGGTGAATGTTCGCTTTCATTTCTCCTTCTAATTTTATATTTACAGTTAATATTATGATCATGAGGCATTCAATCATGAAAGTATGGCATTTTAACTAAAATGTGGATGCGTAGGGCTTCATGAGATATATATTCACTGAGTTTTGGAGATAACTCATCCTACCTAAGTAATTTACAAAAACTATCGCTATCGTTACGTGTTAGACCCCATTTGGTTGGCCTATAGAGGGGAGGGGTGACTGAAAATACTCTTGGGGAAGGCGACTGAACCTGGCGCCCATCAGCGGAGGGAACCCCCTCGATAACCATCACTCTAAACCTCTGCATAGTTCTAGCGTAGAGCAGTAATTTACAACCTTTTTCACGCCACGCCTCGCTGTACAGGCATAAATATTCTTACGGCTCTCCCTGAGAGAACATTTTCATGTATAGATTATACATTTTTTTATTTTATACCAGGAATTAAATACATTAAATACATTGGGCTTTCGTTTGATCTTAAGCCTTCGTATGTAGTCGCATGGCCGAAATTTACCCGAACGGAATGAAAATACTCAATCCACGTATCCTAAATGAATGACTTTTGAGATTACAATGAATATATATTGTCGCATTTAAGACTGGGCCCTTCTCATAGAGGTATTATATGGGTAGAGCGAGTTTTGGCTTCTGCTCTTGTGTGCAATCATCGTGTCCCCTTACCACGTGACTTCTGGTTAGAAGCCGTTTCTGCGCCATTAGTTTACGTGGACTAGAGCGGCAAATATTTACATTTACGGTGTTAGTTTTTTCAGTCATAGCGTCGTATTCAACTTCACGGAAGCAGAGTGCACAGTGCGGGTGTAAGATAGCGCTTTAGCTTAAATCTTTGTGGAATTTGTGCTTGATTAGCACATTTCCCCGAGTAATTGTAATGGCACAGACATTATTGCTAGTTTTTGCACTTAAAACTACAAGGAACGGTACGTGAAAGTTGGGAACTCATCCGTATGTTTTTCTTGTTGTTGCTATACCTTTAAACGATATCCTAAAATCAGCTGTTAGTACTAGACTGGAATTAAGGTAATACTCACCAACTATGATTTTAATTATATAAAACAAAATGCTGCATTTTGTGGTTTCGCGTGTTTGTCTGGTGAATTTATATCTATCTTTTGTGCATTCAGCTTTCCGTTTAACGAAGAAAGGTGGAAGATAGGGGCAGTAAGAATACGTAGAGAGAATGTTTTCTCCGCTAGAGTATCTACTCAAAACTTTGTTCCAATAATTTTGAGGAAGAGTATTTCGATAGGGAAGTGTTGAGAGGGGATTGATTGAAGACTACTGATAAACCAACTATTTCCCAATTTCCTCATCGCCATTTCCCAAAGGAAGTGCTACTGAAAGAAGGTCGTCAAATTCAGTTCAGCAATCGAAATTCATATTCCTGGATGGTAATAATAAAGACTTTTTTTGAATTTATTATCTTACACATTTTTACACCGTTG
Source organism: Ceriagrion tenellum (assembly GCA_963169105.1). NCBI lineage: Eukaryota > Metazoa > Arthropoda > Insecta > Odonata > Coenagrionidae > Ceriagrion > Ceriagrion tenellum. The sequence continues at coordinate 171,459,213 of OY720632.1, forward strand.
CCGATACTTATTTCATCAGTTTGGAAATTGATCGCATATTTGGATTCCAATTATAGATATTTATGCAGTAAACAAGCTACGAAAGCGGAACACTTCCAGGGAACTTTCAAAGGAGCGTAAAGATTGCGATACCGAATAATACAAGGACTGAGATGTGAGGAGCACCAAACCCTGAGTCTATTGTCTTATGCATCAAAAATACTCCCACGAATAATAAACCGAAGAATTATAAAGAAAATTGAAGACAACCTTCCGGAAAACCAGTTTGGATTTCGGTAGGACAGAGGTACCAGGGAGGCCATACTCTGACTGAGAGTAATTGTAGAAAAAAACAATACATGTGAACAAGCCATTGTTTGTCGCATTCGTGGACCTGAAAAAAGCCTTCGGCAATGTTGAGTGTAACAATATGTTCAGACTACTGGAAAAACTCGAAATAGATTACGACGACAGAAGAATAATCTACCAGCTATACAGGAAGCAAGTCGTCACAATGCGAATGAGAGACGAAAGTATATAAGCTAAAATTAGCAGAGGAGTAAGACAATGATGCAACCTCTCTCCAGTATTGTCCGACATGTACTTGGAGGGGGCCACAAGAGAAGCAATGATGCAACCAAGAACCAAGATGCAAACAAGAAATGGGACCGAGGGGTATAAAGATAAACGGAAAAGAAATAAACATGCTTCGCTTTGCAGATCATATGGCAGTCATAGTTGGAAATCGCAATGATCTTCAAAGGTCACTGAACGTAATGGACCAATTTATACAAGAATACAACATGAAAATAAGCAAGACAAAGACTAAAATCCTAGTATGTGGAAGAGAGAAGCTGAATGCAGAAGTCACCCTGAGCGGAGAGTAATTAGAGCAAGGAGATTCCTTCACCTATCTCAGAAATACCATGATGCAACCTCTCTCCAGTATTGTCCGACATGTACTTGGAGGGGGCCACAAGAGAAGCAATGATGCAACCAAGAACCAAGATGCAAACAAGAAATTGGACCGAGGGGTATAAAGATAAACGGAAAAGAAATAAACATGCTTCGCTTTGCAGATCATATGGCAGTCATAGTTGGAAATCGCAATGATCTTCAAAGGTCACTGAACGTAATGGACCAATTTATACAAGAATACAACATGAAAATAAGCAAGACAAAGACTAAAATCCTAGTATGTGGAAGAGAGAAGCTGAATGCAGAAGTCACCCTGAGCAGAGAGTAATTAGAGCAAGGAGATTCCTTCACCTATCTCAGAAATACCATCACGTGGGACGGAAGGTGTACAACGGACATCAAGCGGAGAATATCCCAAGCTAAGCATGCGTTCATGATAAAAAGACAATTAATTTGCTCCAAGAAGATAGGACTACAAACCATGAAACAGTACGTGAAAACATTCGTGTGGAGCGTAGCACTTTATGGATCGGAAGCATGGACCATTAGATCTCAATTTTGGAAGACGTCAAGTCGCACTCCAGTACAAAATTAATAGAAGCACTCCATTGGGATCAATGTGAAATTTTTACTTCATTCTGGCTAAATACATTTTTGTATATGCCAGTAATTTTTTAAGAGATAGGATTTATGCACATAATAGCCCACAGAAGCGAACAAAGGATTAGAAACCATAAACCCCATCAAAAAAGATTATCAAAGATAAAATTAGTATTATTTGATGCGTGGGGCTTGTAAGTTTCCCTCACGGTGAACGTGGTAAACGCAAAATAAATATTTACGTGAGTTAGAACCGTTAAGCTTCATTTCAGCTTTTTTTGTAACTCTTGAGATATTTTGTCATATTTATGTTGAAGGTTTGTGTAAGTTTTTCGTAGGTATCAGTTTTTTTTATGGTGCCATTTTGCTGTTAAATGTGGGATATCTTAAGCACTAACATATGAAATACTCCAGTAGGACCATTAAACATAACTCTTTATAAGATGAATAATACTTCTAATCAGCCAAAACCAACTCATTTGACTTTAAAACAATTTTGAAAATTTATAAATTTTAAAATAGTAGGACTTAGAATCCATAGTTACTGGGTCTATATTTCTGCACTGCTGTCCTATTCGTTTTCAGTGGTGGAGTACCTATTAATCCCCATATTTTAACCAACAACCATCCTCTGTGAGATGGTGAACCTATAAGTTTCCCTCCAAATCACGATTCATTCGTAGGACATAGTTATTCAAGCATTTCCAAATTTATCCTCTAGTATGAGTGCAGTGAAGATGGGGTGGGGTTTATTTCAGGGTTAGCGCAACGCAAATGAAGAAGGAAATCTAGTGTGAGGTGTACTTGAGATAAGCCGGGAGAAGTGGCTTACAAATTGCTCACTGTAAAAAATTGGGGCGGGCTTCCAATTCCAACCAACGATGTCATTATAGTGTAGATCAATGGGCAGAGAACTTCTTTAGGTAGCTGCAAGAAGTTTAAGGATTAGGATCCGCTCACTCATTTAATTTGTTAGAAAACCTAATCCCAAGAAAAATATGTGGAAAGTAATATTTATTGTTCTCAGTGCTGGATGGTCAAATCGTTGACCAAATGCCCTTGGATAACCATGGTACACTTTTTATATTGTAAGTAAATATCCATTATTATTCAATTACGCTTCACCACCAAGAAAAAAATATCTTCCAAAGTCTGCACAAGGTCAGCTGTGTAAGTTTAAGCGAGAAAACTCCTATTTTCTGGGGGTATTTGGCTACGAATTCATGTGATTATGATTAAACGGGCATAGCAGAAATCCACGTGTAATATTTACAGTTTAAACATGTAAATATACCATTTGAAATGTAACGATTGCGAAAATATATATCACTTCAACTGTTAAAGAGCTGCCGTTTCATATATATTATTATTGCTATTTATTTTCCGATTCACCTGAATGTCGCTAATTCCCTTAACAAGTAAAATTGACAAAGTTTGCAGAGTAATTCATTAAATCCTTAAGCCGAAATATTTGATTTTTCTGAAACATTTGACATTTTCAAATCATTGTTACCATCTGCGGTCAGTAATAGGTATTTTTACCTCAAAAAGAAATAATACTCAACCAATCTTTCATACCTCATCCCTGTTCCCGGTATTTATATGTTCTGATTAATGATTTTTTAAATTTTTTGTTAAGCGTTTATAAGTTTAGGCAAAGTCGTCTGGTAAATTGTCAAGTCAAAGTAAATTGTAAAAAGTCAAAATACTTAATGGGGATCGTATAGGTAATGGCATATTTTTAATTTACTCGTTCTTTCATTTTCCTCTCCTTTTTTTGTAACAGGCAGATGTTACTAGCTTTACAATTGAATAATTGTATGGTTAAATTATAATCATACTGTTTAGTGTGTGCATTTTTTGAGTAACAAAAATGAGCTTATCCATTAGCCATAGAAAAGTGTCGTGTTCAAATGTACCGCGCGCACAGCGGAAAAATCACGTGCTCTAATGTTGGAACAACAACCTCCTCACTGTGCAGCATGCTCGCTCCCACTTCTTATTTCACCTCTATGGTCATTCCAGGTCAATTTGAACTTCGAGTTGCGCTTGACCTCTCAGATTGCGCTCAAATTTACAGGACTTGTTCCGTTTTATTGCATTTTTGACCTTGAACAATAATACGTTGCCTATATACTACGTTGCCAAGTTACGCGAGTATGAAAAATTTGAGCTTTTCGTAAGTTTATATTTGATTTGTCTTTGATATCAATGGGATATTTATATCATAAAATATCCCTATCAAAACGCACGTTGAAAAAAGAAAGCAGCGGCGTATAATGCTATGACGTCTTTAATTTAAGTTTTTCAGACCCTATTAGAAATTTAGAATGATACCAGAATGAGTCCGACTCCTTCTTTGACATGAATTCGTTTAAATTGGGGAATTGGATCAAGTTGATAAAGTTGCCGCTAAATAAAAGTTGTAAATTTATGGTTAAGAATTGTTTCCGGTGGTGGAATACCCACTAATCCCCATATTATAACCAACACCCATCCTCTGTGGGATGGTGAACCTTTGAGTTCCCCTCCAAATCACGACAGAGATTAGGAATGCATCTATAAATCGGATATTACAGAGGATGATCGCGGTTTGCGAATGAAATGGGTCGCGATAGGTAGGCGTTGATTTAGGAGCGCCGATCATCAATGTTCTTTTCGTCCATCCCGTGGATATACTTTTAAAACTATGGACAGAGCTCGAAATACGGAGAAAAATAGGAGGGGAGCAAATGACGTTTAGATTTGCGGTCGTTCAAGGATTGCTCAGCCTGTCAGCCTGTGGACTACTTATATGCCTATGCTCGTTAGAGAGATCAGGTGTAAAATTTTGGAATGATGATTGCCGAAGGAAATCAGGTTCTCGAGATTCTCCCGACGCTGTCGGGCAAGATTAAGTATTAGGATGGGAGAGAATACCCTGTCGCAGGTGGAACAGTTCGCAAATATCTTAGGAATACTCGAAACAAGAGAGGATTTACTAGAAAGGACTTTAAACCAAGGGGGGATCGGGTTGGTGTGGTGGTTAGAGTACTCGCCTACCACACGGGCGGTCAGGGTTCAAATCCCTGCAATGGCGGATGTTTTTCAGAGGAACCCGATCCTTACTTGAGTGTCTTGTGGAGGGCACTTCAAGTGGAGTACTCCGTCTGTCGGAAGACGTTAAACCGTGGTCCCCTTGGCGCCTTTCGTTAAGAGCAGGCTAATGCCGACGCCGGGTTTCTATCCACCCTTCCTCCCTTACCTATCCCCTATGGCGCAAATGACCTTAGCCGTCGGTCGCCTCCCCAAAAATCCAATCCAATCCAATTTTAACCAAGGATGCCATTTGCAATGGAGGCATTAACGAAAAGGAAAACAAATAAGGAAAAATCTCAACAAAGCCATCTTGAATAAAAGGTTCGGTATGATCGTAAGATGGAGCGTAGAATTACATAGTTTGGGAATTTGGTCATCTTAGAAGGAAGATGAGCATTGACTAGAGGCTTTTGAGATGTGAGGAGAAGGATGGAGATATATTAAGCCAGGTGGATAGGGAAATAAAGAAGAATTGTGCGATACTGTAGGTTATGAAAGAGATTTGAGAAATTTTGAGTCGGTGGCTAAAGAGAAGGCTAGAAATACTGAGCAGCGACAAATTGGAGCTGAGCGGTGGTGCAAGTAGAGTAATTTTGAACATCTGATATTAGGAGACATGTCCTCTAGTATAGAATAACCGCATTTAAATAAAATATCTCGTAGAACGCTATCGAAATAGCGTTTAATAACTTTCAAACAGATTTTAAATAAAAAGAACTCTTTTAGCAGTCGGAAATACCTCTCATCAAGTTTTCAGCTTACCGGTTGGCCGGTTGCATGAAAATTGAGGTAAAGCTGAACTTCAGACTTATAGCAAAACCATTCTTGTTTCGAGCTCAAACAGGCATCTAGCGTCTAGAGGTAAAATTGTAACACTTTCGTCGAATAAGATCCCGACGTGGTCTTGACAAAACCTTACGAAATGCTTTTTTTACGGCTGGTCTGATAGGAGGTTCGTTTTCGGTGGAGTCATAGGTAAGTCTCACAATCATTATAACTAAAGAAAAAAATCACGACAAAATCATGTACTTATCCAAGTATTATACGTATTGACCGAAGGCTCTCAGGACTCAGGAGTATTGCTCGCCGGGAGAGGGGCTCAGCTTATAATACTGATAGTATTATATCAGCTTATAATATTGAAAAGACGCTCACACATGTAATTTAAATTAAGAAAACAGGTTAACCATAAACATTTTGCATATTTAAATAAAGTAGCTTTCGCACAGTTACTCTACAACGTGTATAAAGAAGTCCGGTCATTATTTTCCCCAAAGAAATGGATGCTGTTTTTAAAGTTTCCTACTTATGTCCTTTTTTGTGACTCATGGAAATGAATGCCAGCTCTGAGAGCAATAAAATTCGTGCTTGGAAAATGAATTCGGCACTCGCGGTACTAGTGAAAGAAAATTTATGGATAAAAGTTAATTATTAAAAAATATGAAGTATCAGTAGCCCTACCTATAACGATTATCCTTAGAAGCAGCTAAGCTCCCGAAATGAGTAGATTCTGGCGTAGATGTTTCCCCAAATCCGCTCCTGTTGGTTAAAATGCCTCCGTGTGACTCGTTTCTAGAATAAACGTATGGCGTTTATATAGCTCGTTGCGTAAGGTTTTTAACGGTATCGGTCCGAGCGAATGCTGAGAACTGCCATAATCCTGAGTTACCCACTTCCGGTGGACCTACGTCTCGGTAAGCGTATCTAGAAAATATATTCATTGGATCCCACGTGCAATTGTGAAGTGAAATATTATCATGCTTCCTGTTTTGCCGCTTCTAGATAATATTTTTCTCGACATCACCGTCAAAGATATGCAAAAACCGCGTTTTGATAATGTGGTCGGAGGTGACTTTGTAAGAAATCGTGTGGAGGTTTCATTTCGGGAACTTTCGGGGCACGTTTTTATAACCCTTCACTGCATTTTGTATCACATATGTTACACTCACACATTTCTGTTTATTGCTTATGGGCAAAGTTCTTCTCTGCCGCATGGTGCGTAGATATGATACACTCCGTTGTTATACTACGAGATTCTCGATGGTGTATAATGTAGTGATAGTTGTGCTTCCAGATTCAGTTTATCAGGAAAAAATTTTTTGGTATGTGTTTGGAAATTCATGCAGTGAAGGGTTAATGATTAAATAGAAAAGAGCTATCGCTTTCCTGGAAACAGTTCTTCTTACTCATTTCTATGGTTTTTGCATTGCGTACATTTGTTTTATTCGATGTTTCAGCCGGTAAAAAAATTGGGGAAAAATGTTGGGACACCTAAGCTTTTTGACTTTGTTAATATGTAAGTGCTTCTAGAATTAAGGGGACGGTGGGAGATTTTACGGGTGAATTTTCCGAAAAAAATTGTTTCATTCGTCTTTGAAGCGGCCTGCGACCAATTAACGATTTTCATTTGATAACCGCAGCATCAGCTTTTAAGAAGATGGACGCAGATCTACAATAAGCGCTGTTGAAACGGCGATCTGTTTGACATTTGCCCTAGGCATTGCATATATGTATATATCAAAATATGAAAAATGAGAAAATGCACTGTTACGCACTCTGTCCGCTATTCACAGGCAAAACTGTTCAACAGATTATTTTAAAAATTTGAGCTCTGGAATTTGAGTGAGGTGGGACGGCCGTAGCCTATATAAAAAGGCCTCGGCGTCTCCTTGGGCCCCAAAATGGACCCATTGTTTGCCGACAATTCCTTGTATGTAGGCGACCCACATATTAAGATACGTACTGATCGCAGCCTAACTCGAAGGATGAAGCTATTGGGCCATTCCACTCACTTCGGTATGCCTTGTGTAAGCACTAATTTCTTCTTTAAACACCAATAATACGTGAAAACCAAAATTTACTCATGAGAAATACCTAAGGGCTATGAAAGGACTTTGTAAAGAATTTGTTACTCTTCTCCTTGAAAACTACTGTACCGATTGTTCTGAAATTTTAAATGATTCCAGCATATGTTTAAAGGAGTGCTATAGGTTATATAAAAAAGGCCTTGGAGCCACTAGAGTCCAAGGGCCCCAAAAATGGGCCCTTGTAATCTGCTCCCATAACAAAAGAATTGGAATGAGTGTGGAGTTTTTTTTGATTCTTTGATTTTTTTATTACTAGCAGATAGGATGTAGGGTGGAAACTATAAACATCAAATGACAGAAAGAATGAAGAAAGAATGACTGCAAAGCAGTTGAAGCTAATCTCAAAGGCACACTCCAGAGAAATGGCTCATAGAGAGTTTTGCAATATGGTTTAGGTTATCTCCAAGAAAATTATTGAGAAACATGTGATTGGGAAATGAGTTTTCTTAGCTTTATGAGTTTATATTTGTCTAATGAGGTTTAAGATTGTATGAAAGATTAGAGGACGTATTATTCTTGTAAAAGTGATAATAACTTCAGTGATCTTTCAGCTCTAGTCTCAGAAAAGCAATTATAATCACCAGCTGAAGCAGTAACATTGCAAATACTGTAATTTTTTCTATTGATCAATCAAGAGCTTGAGTTTCTTTGAGTACCATTTTTGAGAAGAGGTGAATACAAAATAAGACATAGGTGTGAGCTAATCTACTGCACCATAAGGAGCAGTATGAAATATTTCCAAGGCTTCTTCATAGAGATATTACTCTGCAGCCACTTTAAATAAGTGCACTAATTCATTAATTATCTCAATTCAATATTCATAATCTATGTACCCTGTAGTTGAGCACTCATTCAAGATGCTGTGATTTAATCTTTATGATGACTGTGACTGAAATGATTATGACGATGACTATGACTGCACTGTAGACAATGGTAGTTAATCTTTGATTCACACTATTTCTAAGGACTACCAAGCTTTCGTGATTCCTGTGTGAACTGCAAATTTGTCATTGAATGAGGAGAGTCTGGAAAAAAACAAGATGGTGGTTAACATAGGGTATTACATGAACAAAAATCTTTATTTTACTTTGCCAAAGAGAAGCCTCTCTGATGTTTTGCATGCCTTACATTGACTCCTTTTCCTTTGACGAATGATGTCTCTAAGACAGTATTATTTTTTCATCTTGCTCTCATTTCATGTTAATTGCTGTTTTTAATTCAGAGAGGTAGAATATCATGAAGAGAATCTTCTTCTGGGTTAATAATGTGACTGATCTTATCACAGAGGAAATGCTAACATGTTCCATGGCTTTTGGTTCTACTTTCATGGCTTAGTATTCTTGCAATTGTCTAAAATTAATTGGATTTTATGGCATTTGGTTTAATCTGGTTGGCTTTTTTCAGGAAGGTAACCAATAAACAAGGTCATTTGTTTCTAAAAGAATTGGTGTTTAAGTCAGTAAGGGAAGGATTATTTGGAATGTGTAGGAAATGTAGAGAAAAAACAAGTTGATGTTTATTATCGATGAAAGGCTCCCAAAATTGTAGTTTCACATTCAATGTGATGGAGTAGTATTTCAGTTCATGTTCTCAGCATGCACCTAAGAATGGTCTGAAATTCTCTTGAAGAAAGTACACCAACTCCTGGCTGTATAATGTGGGCCCTCAACATGAGAAGTCAGTTCTCAAGTCAACTTATTTACCTAATCTCTTTGGCACTCTTTGGAGGAGATGTCAGAGTTCTATATTTTTGGGGATTCAGTGATAGAATTTCTGGGTACAGGTTAAGTGACTCCAATTTGAGGATTACTAGGTATATATGTAGCCCTTACAAGTTATAACAGCAAAGTATTCTTTTACTTGACAGAAAAAGTGTGACTATATTTTTTATTTTTCCTGAGATGAGGAGATATTTCTGTATTATCTCTGTGCAAAGTGACATTATAATCAATGCTGTATTTTTTTAAACCTCAACTGCTCTAACAATAGTGGGTTTTAGTGAAAAGTAACAGATATGGGCTCTCCTTTAATTAATAATGCATAAATGGGATACAAAAACATTACTGCTGGTAAATATTTTAAGTTCATTTAATACTCATGAGAAATCTCAGGGATATCCCGCAGTCAGAGGGCGTGATGCCCCAGTTAGAAATCTCACATTTCTAAGTGGGGTATCCTGTGGCTTCTTGTGCTATGTGGACTGGCTTAATAAAGGTTCAATGATTTATTGGTGCTGTCTGATAAATTTTCATGACCTCATGCTATTGTCAACAAAAAATATCAAAACAATGAGCATACAGGTGAAAATATGAGTTCCAAAGATGTTTAAACTGTCTTTTGAATCTTGTTTGAGTCTTTGAATCGAAACTATTTTTGTAAATCATCATCTATGGTATGAGCTTGAAAATTATTCATTCTCTGAATAACTTATCTTTTTATCATATCACTGTTTTCCGTAAGTCATCTTTGTCTTATCTATGAATAGTGTCAAAGTCATACTTTTTTTTCATATATCAGCGAGTGTTCAAAGATAACTGATCCATCTTAGTATGATTTTAGATAGAAATACCTGAGAGGGAATTGTTATTTTGTAGGCTAAATTTTAGACGGATATTGCTCAAGTAATTCAAATTATATTTTTTTCAATGTTGCATCTGTTAAAGCTAACATACCAAATTGCCTTTTACTTTTCCTGCTCTGTATGAATAACAAGAATGGCTTTTAGGTATTACACAGAACTCAGCAATTAGTTGAAATATTTACATCTGTATTTTGTATTAAGTATTACCTTTGAGATGAATTCAGTTGAAACATCCTCAATGCACGTGGTTGGTTGAATGTTTTAGAAGATGACCTGCAACTGAAGTTACCAACACCATTTGAGGATATATGGTTTAGGATGGGAATGTATGAGGAACATGAGAAAAGTTGAGAGAAAACTGGCATCTGCATTAGTCTATTCTTGACAAAAGGTGTCTAAGGATCCAAAGTTAATGTCTCATCTGAGATATAGTATACTGTATTTGAAGTGATTTCCACCCAGCTGAATTAGGGATCAGAAATTATACAGAAAAATCTCACCCTTAGCCAGAATGTGAACCTGGGCCTTTGGGATTGGAAGCCAATACTCAAGCCAACATGCCAGCATAATCCCTTTGCTATTGGTGTAAGAGATAGCCAAGTGTCCTATCACCAGTGACTTAGGCACAGCCTACCCAAACACCCATAGTAAATGATATACAATGGAGGTGAACTAGCTGTTTGCATATTCAGATACAAAACAGGATCCCGATGTAGGTCACAGTAAGGTGATTTTTTTCATGGGGATGCATTATTTAATATTGGTACAATCTGCAGTACTAACCACTTAGAGGGAATGTGCTAAAAGTTTCATGAATGACTTTTCCTTTTTTCTAAAAAAAAGAGGTAGAAAATTATTACTGTAAGGCTAAAAGCATATGTTGAGATTTTTAGTCACCTAATTTGAGGTATCACATTTAAATCAACTTTATAAATTAATTATTAAGATACAGAATAGTAATCTGTATGATGACATAGCCTTTTTCTCCTTGGTAACATCACTTAGCATAAAAACAAAGAGTAATGAGGCCTTTTATGCTCGATTGAAGCCACAATGTGGTATCAGTGAGATGTTCTGGTATAGAAGATGAACTTTAGTAGTGAGATCTATTATATATTCTGCTCAGGTTTTGAGCAAGTTCATAATATCAATGACAGGAATCATAATCATGCTAATAGATAAATCAATTGGTCAGTTTCCTAGAGGAAATGTTTAATTGTTTGATAAAGCATTCTATATTCCTTTATGTCTTACCTTAAATACTTCCTTGACGCTGCTGATTTACATTTATTGGCATTCAAAGTGGATAAATTGGAATTTAAGAATTGGTCAATACCTATGATGCATCCTTTGCCGTTGAAGGGTTCTTGACCAAGGATGTAGCTTTGGCATCGTGCTGTAGCATTATCCTGATTATAACTCTTAAAATAGGGAACATCTGTTCATGGTATAAAATGATACAAAATTTTTGACATCATATAATGAATGATGGTACATACATTGCAATTCAGTCTATGGCTCTGCAGTGAAATGTGTGAATTTTTATTCCTGTTTGTGAGCTTCTTATGTCCCGATTGCTGCATATATCCTAGGGGTAGATAAAGGTCTTTGTTTTGGGATGGATTTCCAAGGGACTGAGGGTAAGGAATGCCTTATGATTATCATTTCATCTAGTTTTCCAGGAATGAAGGTTGAAAATCTCCAAATCCACCCCTGCTATGGACTGCAAATTTTGCCCTATATTCCAACTGCTATCCTGGTAATATGAATCATGACTCTCCTTCTTATCAATGATTTTCTGTGTACTACACAGTAGCCTTCAATGACTCCTGAGAAAGTCAAACCAACCCATTGCAACATTATGCTTTAGTTGGGTAGTTAGGAGTTTTGACCCAAATGGCAAAAAACTATATTACTTAGCTAGCGGTTGGCAATCATAATGCAAGTCTGTCACAAAATTGCGGTTTCATTCTTGTCAGGACAAGGTGCTGCAAGGTCATGGCAGGTTTCATTCTTGTCATGACAAGGTGCAGCTAGGTTACGGCAGGTTTCATTCTTGCTTGAAGCTTGCACAGGACTTGCGTGCAACTTGTAGTACAACTTTGCAGCAAGCTTGTGGCAGGTGCAGTAGTCGGATTGTAGCAAGCTTGCTGCAAGCTTACATTTTCCCAATGCAAACTTGCTGCAAGCTTGCTATCTTGCAATGACAAGCTTGCTGCAGGCCTGCCGCCAGCTTGCTTTGCTATCTGGGTAGATATCATACAATATTATTTATCATTGTTAAATTTATCATAAAAATTATAAACAGCTTTAAATTAGTAAAATATTACAAAATATAACAAATTTATATTTCATTATTTATTTTATTCATTATACTTATTGACTATTTTGCCAATATTTTAGTCTTTTTATCACTTTTCATCTTGTTTGAAATCGATTTGTTGGTTGGTGGACTGAGCAATAATTTTTTTATGCACTACTCCCAAGGTTGATTATCATAAAAGACAAATCTGAATTATTTCCAGAACTTTGACCTTCTAGAAGTAGTTAACTGAGTTCAGGTTTATGTGGGTAATTATTTTGGTAATATAAGCCGCTGAGAACGATTGCATGAAAATCAGAGTTGGTTTTAGTCAAGGCATGAAAGAACTGAGAGGAAACGGCCTAGGAGTTTATTGACATGCTACAAAGGAATGTGAGGCACATAAAATCACAATTATTATGCAAAAAAGCTCTGTACACCTTATTATCAATCTATATCATTAAAATGAGCTAGTGTTGTGTTTACCATAGTACTTTATTTTCAGCACTGTGTATCACAGTAACAAATGATGTTTTTTCAACTGGAAGACAAATGATTGTTGTATTTCCGATTTTGGCACCATAACCGGAAAGACATGTTGTTACTACATACATATGAAAATATACAGATGAAAAAATATCAAAATACATATATCTTACAAGTCACATAATGAGAACAAATATGATTTTACATAGTGTCATAAGCTTTAATGAAAAACAAACTCATTATTTACAATATAATATGTTCTACTGATAGGGATATTTTTAGCGTAAAACAATGGTTTCTTGCCATTAAAGATGAATAAAAGTAGGCTTGAGATTAAAAATCATAAAATAGAATTCCTGTTAGTGCCATCATTTCCAAAGTGGTGCAAATGTTTGTTTCATCAACCCAATTTTATCTTCTAAAACCATATCAGATTAATTCTTTGCATGCAGAGATGCTTTGGTTTTTATTCCATGAGTATAATATGTTAAAATTTCAATTTTTTTCCTCTTGAAGTAGAGTGTTATCATTAATTTGAAAGATATTTTTGAGCCCTGTACAACATCAAAGTCTCCATTTAGGTTGATTGTCATTATGGTAACTTTGTTGGTAAAACCTACATACAAGACATGAACAGATTTTTTACAATAGCCACATCAACATCTTATCCCTAATTCACATTTACACAACATCAAGATAAATCTGATCGTCTAATATCACAGATACCAATAAAAATATCATTTTTGGCACATATGACCAAATTAGGTACAACAGAATAACTAAACTAAACCTATCTTAAAAGAAAATTAGTTACAAAATAGCACAGAAATATATTACAGCTTTGTGCAATATTTACTGAAATAATGTCTCGGCTCTTTCTATATCTATAGATTGATCCCGTACTGTTACTATTGGAATATTCAAATGCACCTGGTTTCATTTATAAATGATTACTGCATAATTGTACTAATGTTAAGCACATAACAAATGTACTGTTGTATTTCTTTTTTCATGCACAGTTTTGTCCATAATTAAACTTTGAATTGTATTTACTGAAGATAAAAATGTCACTTGACAGTTCCTGTCTTCTGTTACATACAGTAAAAGCCCATTTGTTGATACTGACTAAAATCTCAGTTCATACAGTACATCATTTTTTTACATATAATATACATACAGAAGTGTCAAAACTCTTCTGGGAAGAAAGTACCCTATCTTATAAGAATTTGGATTCTCCTTTGTATGATAATCAGACGTTAACTTTATACTCTGGATCTCATTTCTCGCTTTGTGGTATATATTCTCTTTCACCCAGCAAAGTGGCATCTAAGGGGTTCTATTCTCTGTACATTCTTTTACTATCATTACCTATAGCATTGGAATGTACAGAAGAATGATTTATGGAGAATGGACCCACTGTATACATTGTTAGCTAGGTACAATGTTTTTTTTTCATTTATTTGTTTTGTGCATTTTGACCAACAGATGGTGACAAAGGAATGGAGTGTGCAACCTGAACCTCCAGGGTCAGTATGTTATGTACAATATCATACATTTTCACTCTGAATAACCAGGCTTTTACTGTATGCCCCTAAAATTTCCAAAGGAACAAAATTATAATAATATTACACACTTCCATATGCAATTAAACAATTAATATACTTGAATAACAATAGGATTTTCACTCTTTATCTCAAAGGCAGGCCCTTCATCTAGTAGGACATCTGCTTGAAACAGCTATCACATGTATAACAATAAAAAATCACATTTTCTGAGCTAAGAACACTTACATATAGAGCAACAATGAATTATTTATATGATACTGAATAATAATTTTGACCTGGATTAGTTTCAATGGCCTCATTTAAAAATTTATACTCCAATGCATTACATGGAAAACAGTAAATAGTATTCTAACAGTTGCCATTATAAATTATATTACTTGGGGCTCATGAATAGTATTGTCTGAATTCACATAAGAATTTCTTGCTACTTCATAATAATAGAAGACTTTGGTAACCTATTAAAAATATGATATTTGTGATTTTATCATTTACCCCAAGTACTCTCATCAAATGTATGATCAGATGTATTAAAATTTTCTCATCCAAGGATTAGTTCTAGCCTAATATTGTCAATCTGTTACAATTTAGAACTCTTTTTAAGGAAGACTATTTTTGAAGCAGTTGCCTGTTTTAAAATTTAAAAGGCTCAAATATGACGTGTTTCCATTACACCAACCTCATGTAAAATATAACATACAAATTAAAATTGTATGAAAGTGCAAAGGAAGTGCAGATAACTTACTAAAAATATGTGAAGGTATGCTTTTAGTTTTACATACTGTCACCTATTTGTCTTTACTTATGATACATTCACCCTACCTTACTTTTAGAGGGAAGAGGATAAACATTTGTTCTAGGAGTTGCATCTCTATAGGCCTACGTGAGCATTGAATGTAATACTTCTCAAGTCAATGTATTCTTTTGCATTAAGGTAGCCCAGAGCTTAATTTTATTGTCTTTGTTTGCACATATAATATGTGGTTTCTTCAGTATCAGGATAAAATTTTAATGCATTATGATGATCGTCATTTTGATATGGATATTTCATTCTGCTTGTATGCATGCTATATTTAATTTGGGAGCGGAAATGCTACTCATTGTTTGGGAGAACTTTGATGTCCTTTTGCGAATGCAGCTTGTCTCCTAAGATCTGATGGAATGAATACAGTCAATACTAAGCCAAAAGTGAGGGCCCCTGCCAGTGTGAGGTTTGCTACAAGATCATTAACTGCCTGAAAAACTTGGCTATATATGGTGGTGAAAGCTATTCCAAAAACTTGTACCACTGCATTCAGAATTCCAACAGTTGTGCCTTCTGGCTCAGGATGAGTCAATTCAGCAGCAAACTCAAACCCCACTGGTAAGTATCCAGTCATGAAGAACCTATAGAAGAACGCAGTAGAATTAAGCAATTCAGTATATATTATTTCATTCATGGGAAATCCAATACTCCAGAATACTTTTATTCCACCTCAAAAATCTCTTTAATAATACAGCTAACCATTAAAACACTAGAAACTAAGGGAGTCCCTGACTGGTAGTCTTAACAGGTATGTGGGGGATACTTCAGTAAATGAATGATTGGTTTAATTAGATAAAGAATTTTACATGAATCAGGTACTTTAAAGAAGTATTTCTTTTATTCAACTTACCCTAGAAGACCCGCTGCAAAGTACACTACTGCAATGTATCCACAGTCGAGTGTAAATGTGTAAACAGTCATTCCAGCCAAGGAGAGGGCATACAGGGCTAAGGTTATCTCCCTAGAAAGAAGAAACAGATTCTATCAGTCCTCTGTCATTACTGGTACATGTATATTTGAATATCAAAATTTTCTATGCTTGATTTTTGAGCTACAATCAACTACCTACTTTGTTAAGCTAGTTTTTTGACTTCTTCAGTAAAGAAAGATTTTAATTTCCATTTAAAGATGCTTACAGCCAGCATCACAGATCTTTGAAATACCTTACATGAGGCCAACCTTAATGGTTCATTATTATTGACCATTAACATCCACCCTGCCATTTGTGGTTTGCTATTTAAACCAACATTTTAAGTACTAATAAGAAGGTGACAGTATATTAGGAATTATTCTTGCTTACCACCATTCATCTCTTCAGATGAGGCAGCCTTGTTTATTTGCTACTCATGAGTGCAGGGAAAAAAAGTAAGGGGTACATTCTTCCCTTCTCTCACAGGCAAGGGATTAGCTGGTGGTGGACCCTGGTAATATGGGTCAGCATTTTTCTAATTCTGGGGGCAGTGGTGATTGTTGTGCACTACTGACAACCATGAGTTCAATGGCTACATAATGGCTGAGAACTTTCCTGGGCACGCCCTTGTGAATATGTACCCCTTATATATTTATACTATTATATACTATTGATAAACATTATACCAAATAGAAGGTTAATTTCTTGATTTTTTGCTATGATGCTCATACAGTCATATAAAAAGTGATGAATGCAGCGATGGCGGTGGGAAATAACCTTGTCTGAGGAATGCATACTCATCTGTAATTACTCTGGAATGAGGTTGCCATATTGTTGACTTTTAGGAAGTTTAAGGAATTGAGACCACTCATATTTCCTTGGAGTTCATGAGTAACCTCAAAATTATACCTCTTATCTACTCATCATAAATTATCTATAAAAATGAGTACAATACTAGAATAACTACTGCCATGCAGTCTTTTACAGTATCTGAGATGCCTGTGTAATAGGTTGATGGAAAATAAAGTATGATTTGGCTGACGAAGAAGGGGAGACTCCCGTCATCAATGGCTTTTCTTCAACGATGCCGTGACACAAATATGATACCAACCTGCGTGGAAGTCAAACACCACCTCAATACACGCAAAGCCAAGAAGATCATCCGCTGCTTCAGTGAGGCCGTTCTGAAGGAGCGGATTCACGATAAACGCTGGAACCTACACCTCTGCTCCGAAGAACTCTACCACGTTCATCTGGAGCTGGGCGCAACCCTGAATGCTGACGATTGGTACACAACGGAGCGGATTACTTATGAATCTTCCCATGCCATGCTATCGACTACTCGGGAAAATCAAATCGAGAAATTCCAGAAGCTCAGCAGTAGGCAGTATCCACCGACGATCGATCATGGCCCTGAAAAGGACCGTTCTGTCATGAACCTGACGGACCTACACCTAGATGACGCTGCCACCGCCGTTTTGTCCAAGGGATTGAACTTCGCTCTGGCCCCAAGAGAAAAGATCATCTAGATCTATAGAAAAGATCATCTCAGAAATGGAGTCTTCAATCCGGAAACTACCAAAAGCAACCAAGATGTTGCACGTATCCTCCAGAGTGCAAGGCCACCTAAACCGAACACCAGAGCCAAGGAAAGGAGAGTCTTGAATGGGCTCCGAGAAAACGAGGGGATTCTCATTTTACCAGCGGACAAAGGCAACGCAACGGTCTTAATAACCAAAGAGGAATACGAAAAGAAAATCATGCATATACCCAGCAGCTCGATGCAGTGGAAGCTGAAAACTGACCCAACGGCCAAAACGGAAAAAAAATCTCCAGGGCGATCATCAAGCAATCGTCAATTCCCAGAGAAGAACAACGGCGCCTACTCCCGACTGCAGCCTAACCACTAAGACTGGACGGCCTGCCTAAAACACATAAGAAGGACATACCTCTCCGGCCTATTGTGAGCCAGATTGACGCCCCGACTTAGAGACTCGCCAAATACCTAGCGCAGTCTCAGAAAGAATATGTTTGGCAGACACCTACCTCAGTGAAGAACTTAACACACTTCATTGCCATAGAAAATGTCTCCATCAACGGCAAAGATCTTCTGGTCAGCTTCGACGTAGCATCGCTTTTCAACAACGTTCCTATCCAAGAAACGCTAGAGATTATCAAAGGACTCACATCGCGTGGCATCCCTAAGGACTTCCCGGAATTGGTGGAGAATTGCCTTCGAAATTACTTCTTCCATTGGAATGGATGCCACTACGAGCAGGCGGAAGGCGCAGCTATGGGTTCGCCACTATCCCCGGTAGTAGCCAACCTTTACGTGAAGTACTTTGAGAAGAAAGCACTGGAGACCTACGACAAACGACCATATTTTTGGTTAAGATACGTGGAGGACACCTTCTTCATTTGGCCACACGGCGAAGAAGAATTTGACAAATTTCTGCTACATCTTAACTCCCAGCAAATCACACCATCGAGCCCACGATGGAAGTGGGAAAGGAGCATCAGTTGCCATTCCTGGACGTAATGGTGAAAAAGAAAGTGAACGGGAAACTTGGACACGCCGTATACAGGAAGCCTACACTTACCGATCGCTACTTGAATGCTGCATCGCATCACCATCCTAGCCAGAAGACTGCACTGGTAGCCACACTCGTCAATCGAGCATATAAGGTATGCGACTCGGATTCACTATCTAGTGAGAAAAAACACCGGACGGCAGCATTACAAAGGAATGGATACAGGAGTGAGGTGGTCCTGAAATGGGCCGAGAAAGAGGAAAGACGAGGCCTATCAACTACAGCACCTGACCGAGAGGAAGAACCCAGACCGGACCCCAAGGCATATGTAACCATCCCTTTCATCGCGGAGCGGCTTCGGAGAAAATCGCAAGGGCCTTACAGAAGCATGACGTGGTTACGGGGTTCAACTGTGTTACCAAGATAGCCGACATTCTACCCTGGCCCAAGGACAGAATTCCATCGACACTCTCCAAAGGCGTTTGCCAAGTGCCGTGTTCTTGTGGCAGGCCCTATATTGGCCCTAAACCTGCAGAGCTTTGAGCAAACGGCTGAAAGAACACCAGAGAGCGACACAAAATAAACAATTTAAAGGATCAGCCATCTCAGAGCACGCATAGAGTGAACCGGGGCACACCATAAAATTCGAAGACGCTAAAATAATAGCCAAGTAAAATAGATTCTTCCCGACAAATAATAAGAGAAACTATAGAAATCATCAAAACGCCAATGAATTTCAGCAGAGAAGATGTATACCTCTTACACAGTGCATGGAAAAGAGTAATAAGACTCCCGCGCAATCACGATGCTGCTCCATGATTGGACGAAGCATTGGTCGTTTTTTGGCGCCAAATCTTACCTATATATGATTGAACCTAAAACCATCTCGCTATCCTTTACCTGAGGACGCCAGCAGGACAGCTGGAAAAACTGATGTCATACCCAATAACATACGCGGACGCAACCCGGAAAAATGCTGACATCATTTATCGTAAATTTTTCACAGGATTTACTTCAGGTCAAGTTTCTGAGCAGGCATGAGCCAGAAAGAAGCCTGGCCCAGTGGAAATACTGAGAAAAATTTACGTCCATTACAAACTGGGAAAATGCCAGATCTTTCAAATACCATTTAGAATGGGAATAGGAAACCAGTTCATTTGATCACCATCAAGCAGAGTAATGAAAACTAGAATCTATGAGACCCAGCCTGCATGACGTGTGCTAAGCAGTGAAACCAAAACATTACACGTCGAGAATAACTATTAATTAACGTATAGGAAGAGACGAAAATTAGAACAAAAATCTTCCTGACCCTCAACAGGGATTCAGATGGCGAGGAACTAGTTGGACATCTATATTTCGGGAGAAATAACCCGGTAAAAGACTCGAGAAGACTTAATCCAGAAAGAAGCATAAATTGTGAAATTGTTGGTGATAGTGTATCAATAATATCATGAATTAGCCAGTGCGAAATTCTAATTGAGAAAAGGGAATGTCTTGCTCAGAGAAGTGCCTGGAAAATTAGAATGGCAGGGAAATTGAGTGCGTTGTCCTGGAAGGTGGTAGGACTTAGGGGAGTCAAGACTAAAGCAAGACATTATCAGAGAAGACGGGAAATACATTAATCAAAACGGAAGAGATTCAGACTTGGCGGAGATAATGCTTGCAAGAACTCAAACGGCGAAGAGAATTGGCTATTATATAATGACATAGAATAACATGAGAATAAGGTAAATAAGGATTTATTGTGCAGGAAAATACCAGGTGGCGTGTAAAGAAACATGTCGGAAACTGAGGCGAGCATATGAAATGGAAAAAAATATCCGTTGAATTCCCGGAAGACGTAGATTACAATAGAAATATTAGTGTAGGTTGGTTATAGCAGTTTATAGGAAAGAGATTGTGCATAAGACATAGGCCCATATGAAGCCTAATCGCTAAAATTAGGAAAGAAATGGAGTATGTTGATTGTGAGTCAAATTTAGCTCGTGGTAAATATACTCTGAATATCGTCGAAATATTGCTGGAGAAGAGTGACAGCTCTTTATAATTTCAACGTTTCCCGACTCTGGGAGGAGTATGTTCGTCGCTATTCGTCTCAAATTAACAGTAGAAATTCAACGATATGGATATTTTCGATAATAAACTATTCCTAATTTTAGTCAATTGATTGATGACGGAATAAGTAGAACGCCATTTAACCTTTTAAGGGAGTCCTGAGCGCATGATTCACCTTAAATTCTTATGATTTCCTCAGATTGGTAAAACTTTCGCAGTGATTTTTTCAACAGATAACTTCTTACTGGGATTCCAAAAAGTAATTATTTTATAGGATCCTGCATATTGTTGTTTCCAGTTTCACTGGTTTAACTGTAATTAAATTTGTTTCGTTGTTAACCGCCCTTTGAGCTAAACCTTCGTGATTAGGTCCCAAATGACCCGTGGCTCTGAAGAGAACAATGGTCCGTAATGCCACCTTTGGTAGTCGGATAGACCATCATCAATAACAATTTCAGAGCTCCCCAAAGCTTTTTTTTTACCTTTCAATTTCCGGTTTAAAATGACTTTAGTTGCTTGGAAGACTCCATACTCACTTGAATTTATGCGTTTTATCCAGAATAAGACCACTTATCACAGAGCCTCCCATTCCAGCCACGATTATTGTGAGTCCTATTCTTCCAACATCTTCATCGTGACCCTGGACGAAATAAATGAAGAGATTAATATAATGAGATTAATTTTTAAGATTTATGATTTTCAAGGACCAATTATATCGGACCAATGAAATTTTATATTTTAAATGCAGCAATTTGGACTGAAAAGCTGTACATCGATCAGAGGGCGATAATTATAATGCGTGCATTAGGTGAAAGCCCGAGAATTTTATTGATATTTTCTTAGTCTTGAAAATTATGCTAGAGCCCGGACACATAATTAGTTGAGATATAAACTACACCATTGGTAAAGGTCACAGTAACTCACTGCGTAATGCGGGAGGACGATTTGGCTGAGTAACGTGGAAATAGCGTAAAACACTCCGGTGTTGATCCCGTACGATGCGAGCAGAAGAAGATATCCTTTGTTGGTGATGAGCCTCAGCAGCTGGCGACCGAATTCGTTCCCTCTGGGCGCCTCACCTTCGCCTCCATTGGCTCCAGCTTCCACTCCTTGGCGGTTCTTCGCCTCCTTCCTCCTCTCTCTTTCAGCGAGAATTGATACGCTTGGAGGAAGCTCCGGCTCTGCCTTAAAAACTGAAATCAAGAGCGAGGAATGTTAAGAGGGATTCTCTTTCTCATTTCGTCAAAAGGGAAACCAACACTGACCGGGCAGGTGTAATGGTTGTAATTTGGGCTCCCTATCCCAAAGTGAGTCCTGGTATTGGTCGAGTTTTCATCAGAATCCCGATCCCTTCTTGGATGCCATCTCGGGAGCTTTAAAAAGTACGGTAATACTCCGTTCGTCAGATGGGAAGTGAAACTGAGGTTCCCAAATGTTAAAAATAGCAAGCGTTATGGTGCACGATTGCTCTAATCCTTCTCCATTCTCCTACTTTTACTTCCCCTACCGTTCCACCTACTTTTCTTCAATGACGCAAACCACCTGAGTTATCGGTCCCCTCCTCAAGACTCAACTCGAGACTCCTCAATACTACCCATATATCCATAAGTCATAATCGAGAATCTAAAACAGTTACAGATGATGGTGGAGGTCGTACTGAGATTGAAATGGATAACATAATGGTATGTGGGCAATTTACATCTTCTATTTTTAATAACTGTTAATAGTATTCAGATTGTTAGTCCCATCTGATTTTGCGGGTGTAGTCCTGAAACATCTCCCCCCCTCCAGAGATGAACAGACTTATTGACGTCAGCAAAATGCCTCGTTTGATGTGCTTCTACGTAGTATATCATGAAAAGTCACCAAAAATAGCTGCCTACTTGGGCATGCATCAAATAAGACGCGCAACCCAAATCGAAAATATGGAAGTTTTCCAACTTCATTAGTGATTTTGAATGGGGTATGCTGCCCACTCATCCATCCAAGAGTGTGTTGTCAGAAACGTCAAGATATACGGCAGTAAACTTTAATATTCAGATTTTAAATTTCAATAGAAGTAGATTAAGTTCATTTATCAAATGAAATAGCTTCCTTTGCTCGGTTAACTGTAAATTAGGGTTCAGTTTTATTTATTTTTTACTGCATATTCTGTTTTCAATTGTGTAATGCTTTTTCCGCTTACCTTGAATTGGATGTGTAACAAGTTTTAAAATAAAAATAAATTTTAACTTTTCAAATTAGTTGAGGGAAGTAGTCGAAAATGTTTGAAATAGTTTTTAAGCTAAATTTATGGCTTTGATTGTATTCCTTAGCTCAGAAATCAGCTTGATCCTAATCGACTTTTACAGCCATCCCATAAGTATTTTATCTAATATGTTTTTACTATCGACCTATCTGTTCATTTTCATTTTGGAGTCGAGAGAGTGAGCTATGTGATTCCTCTGAACGAAATGAATTTTTAAAAATTAAAATTTGGATTGAACAACTCTTTTACCTGGCCTTTTAGCTGAAAATCATGTTTGAGGTGTACTTTTACGCTATTCATGACTCACATGTCGTTTTGGGATGGGGTTACGCTGGTATCTTACTTCGAAATAGATGTTCTTATTATATTCTTTACGGTTATCAACTTTCGTTTTTATTTCCTCCCTTGGAGAGGAATATGAGGCTCAGAAAAAGGATTCTTACTGAGGTAGCTATTGCTCAGTGCCCGATGAGACCGAGCGAAAGTTCCGGTCGACTTTCCTCCATTCAAGGGTTTAAGCGCAAAGAAGGAACGATGAAGTTTGCAGGGCATTCGTTGAGCAGGAAATGATGGTACTAATGAAATGCTCTGTTATGCGACATTCCTGTGGATTGGCTGCACGCTATTTTGCTGTTTTCCTGTAATTATGCAGAGTGGAGAACTACCATAATGATGGTACCAGGCAGTGTTAATAGCCCATCTAATGACGAACGATTTGAAAAGCATAAACCTGGAATAGGTTTATCGTTATACCTTAAACAACAACAAGAATTTACTCCATTATTCATTAAGTTTTCACGGCTATCATTAGATTGACGATAATATTTGGTATTAGTTTCTTTTATTGAATGCAAGTTTAGTTAAAAATTGAAAATATAACCAAAGGATCCTAACAAACTAGTGAAAATAAGCAAAATAGATGGTAACACGTGACTTATCGTAAAATTTGGCTGAATGGCTAATTAACGGTTGGTGCAGATGTTAGTTGCCATGAAAGTTGATAGACAACAGGTTTAGCTCTTCGTGTCTGCAGCATTTTTTATAGACAAGGGTGGATATGTACGGTTGCAGAAGGAAAATATTGGACGAAAAGGCTATTCAGTGTTTTGCGAAACTGAAAAAGGTCAGATGGACTTGGGGACTTAAAAAATCGTGAGGAAAGAGGACTAAAAGAAGCATACGGAAGGCAATAGAATGACGGGAAATTTTCTTGGTATACTCCGAAATGATAACGGCCCCTTAACAAACCGTGGAGGTAGTGAGATTGATGAACAGTGAAAATTCGTCCACATACGGCTTTATCACTTCGTAATTTCGATCGTCTTGAAAAAGTAATTTTCACGAAGCTCCTTTCAGTTCGATTAATAGGGTGCCGTGGGTGCCCAGCAGGTAGCGTTAGGCTACTGACTGAGTGCAGAGCAGGGCTTAATTCCGGATCAATCTTTGGAAACATCCTGCTGCACTCCAGCTACTTTCATACAGTATGCTGCCTATGGAATGGAACCTCCCCCCGACCGTGATATATGAACGTAACACACTTTGGGTCTGATTACTTAGTGACCTGTGAGAAGCAGAGGTGACATTCTCATGACAGAATGAGTCTTTTCCATTACTTACAAATTTTTATAATTTTTACAGATTCATGAGTGAATAGGAGGTCAATGAAGGGAATTCTTTCCGATGGCGAGGAGAGTTGGAAATAAAAATTTATACTGTCCGAACAAAATATTGTCTGCTCATGTCCATAAATCATTCTTCTCCCTCTTCTCGACGCTCCTGCCTTTTGCCCACTAAGCAAATATTCACCCTGTACTCGAGAGTGGCCCCTTTGCTGATGGCGGTTTTTCTCTCAGCTGTGTTAAAAAAGGAGAAAAACTGTCCATACCAGGTATATCCTCACTTGCTTCTGCGCAACTTTATATTCCACTGACATGACTTGGGGCCCGAGAGACAAACCATATGCGGAAATGTGGTGGCTAAGTCATTATTTGTCATTCTCCGTAGAATGGATCAGATGTATCATGTAGCAATGCAGTGGTTTAGAAAAAAAGCAGTGCTTTAGAAAAAATTACAGAATATTCTGCATTTTTTTATGATCCAGCCGTTTTTCTTCTCGTAGGTTGAGGAATGGCTAATTTTTGTTCAGAGGCTTAGACATTATTCTCGTGGTACTCATCCTTATCCATTTCCTGAAGTTCTACAATATTTAAATTTAGGAGACAAATATTGCTATTGTTTTACTTGAAGTCGGAATACATTATCTTTTAGTGAATATTTTTGTGCATGAAGGGAAATGACAGCTTTGAGGTAATCGAAAAAGAAACATGTAAACATTTTGGAATTAATTTTTCTCTACTTACATATTATGATAAGAATACAAATCACCGTCGTCGTCGCAGCAAATCCATAGAACATGTAGGTAAGGTCACGGCCGATTTCTTCCAAATTTCCGCTGTTTTTCACAATCATTGGAGGAATCAGGAATCCAATAGCAATACCTAGCTGAAATAGAAGTGGAAATTTTGAGACAATGGAGCAATTAGTTGAGAGTCAACCCTCATTATATTTTACACATATTTTAATACAGTCAATCTTCGTTTCTTTATGCCGGAGACTATTTTCTTGAACTCATTATTTGAACATGTATTTACTTTATTCCATTTCATAAGTTGTGCACGATGAGAAGATCATATTTTGTAGTTACCTGGAAGTGTGCAGCGGCCAATTGTAACTTAGATTATGGATAAAGTGCGTTAATCTATTTGAAATGATTAAGTGGGCATAGACGCCAAAAAGTAAGCTGCTAGCTGCATGAAATAACCTTCTAAGCTACGATTTCAAGGTATGGATGGGTACATTCTGTTAATATTTTAGCTGACAAATATTTCATCACTTCCTGTGCCAGAAAAATGTATGCATTCCCTATCAGGACTTTCAAAACGTGTTTCTAAGAGTGCGAGGACAATCAAATCAGAGATGTTGAAAATCAGAGACATTTTTACTTGGATTTTCAGGAGATTAATGTTATAATACCGCTTATAGTTAAGGGAACTTTTTCTCGTATAGAATGAGACGAAAGAAAATTTTGTGTTTCAAATGGAAGCCCCTTAATCTCTTACATTAAATTTTTTCACCTCAATGGATAAGCAGACTTCTCTATTCGACCATAAATATAGGTTTAAAAAAATAGGGGCCAGGGTGATTCTGGAGAATTCGTCTGTCGCAAACTGATATCTTATTTGATAGAACTGAGACACCATTTCATTGCGAAATTTTTTTCCGCTGTAAATAGTCTTCGTTGTCAGTCTTTTGCTCCAAAGATTAACTGCGGCCCAATATTCTTCCCTACCCCATACTCATTTACTCTTTTGTAGTTGTTTTTTCCAGATTCCTCACCGTTTACTCTCGGAATTTATTCGGCGGTCTTCCACCTAATGGTTTCCCCTCCATTTTCCTCTCTTGCCCGATTATAGTAAATTCATGAAGTCTCAGGGTGCGCAATAATACGCCATCATCTTATATCGCGTTAGATCATAAATGAGAAAAGGACTTAACCATGCCCTTTTTCAGCCCTTAAAAATAGAATCGTTCATTTGTTTGATATTCTAACGATTGATAGGTGTCATGAAGGTGTCGCCACTTTGGGGCGATATATGTACGCACTCGCCCCCATATATTTTAGTTTCCAATAAGTTTCTCTTGGATTTTTCTTACAACCTTTTCTTCCTCATGCCGTCGAAACACTATTATCGTTCGTCTTCCACATCTACCCTAAGTTCTCTCCTCTGTATCGCCGACTTCAACGTTCCAGTCTCTTCCAACTCTCCCTCCATTCTCTTACGATGCCTTCCCGCATCTCCTCCATCAATCTCCTCTTTTGCCCGCCATCCCTAACATTCATAATGGACGTAGGTGAGTGAGTTCTCTGACGGCGAAAAATCACTTCTTCGATGCGAACGGAAGGGAAATACGCCGTCTTAGCTGACTATTTCATTTCATAACCATGAAGATTTCATCTTAGTCTCTGCCCGTAGGTTTCGACGAATTGCTTGCTTGGCGGTCTGAATTCAGGATCCAAATACTCTCTGCCTGTCCTCATTGAGCTCTTTTTTTCGAAAAAGAAATCTACTCATCACACGGTCTGGAAGTCGTTGGGAAACCTATCCTGTGACCTCTCTCTGCGTGTACTTCCCTCGCTCATCGACGGATCTCGAGGTCCACGTCTTCGTATGGACTCAGCATCTGAGCTAAGATTTTTCTTTCATGTGACGAAATAAGCGCATAATCGTACATATTTTAGAGGTTTTGAAGACTTGGAATTATTCTAAAAAAATTATCTGATAATCAGAAAACAATTCTATGTAAACTTTTATTTAAAAATTTATATAACTAATTCCATTGAAGGCCGTATTGCCGCCATAGTAAGGTACTGACCTGGGATTGGCGAGTAAGTACGCCATATGTCTTTGAAATATCACTGCCTGTTCATGGCTTGCGTAAAAATTACTGATTGCAACAATTTGTTCAATTTTGCTATGAAGGAATGAGCATACAGTCAGTCGCTGTCCACTCAAAAGGAAACGTGACATTTATTTACCTTGTGTATTTTATTTTGTCTCGTCTATATTAAGTTCTTAATTTTATTACACCGTGAATGTATTACCTAAATTTTCCTCGCAAAGTCTGTTTATCGGACGTTTTCCTTTAAAACACATTCTTCCTGTTACCGTAGATTTCATTTAAATCTCATTCTTCAATTTTTTACATCCAAGTAGTGAATTGAATAATAATTGGTTTATTTTCCTCATGAGTTATCTACTTACGTTACATTCGTATATTGTAATGTAACCAGGAGACTTTGATGAAATTACCTTAAAATTCAAAACTTATCCAAGTCTACCTTCACTATTAATATTATCAAATAAAATTCCGCTCTCTTTCCTAATTATTATGTTTTAAGACCCTTTCACATAAAGATGATATTCAAGATTTAAAAAAGATATCGCATGGATTTACTAAGAAATGTTGAAGCTTATTTTCCCGAGTACCAACGGGGGATAATGAGGCCGATAGAAAATGTATTACCGTTTTTTTCTCCAATTCATGTGTGAATGACTTACAAAAGTTTTGAGCCGGACGTAATTATTTATTCCTTTTTTTCTCACCGCAGTCTTCCGTAACTCCAACATCGTAGGGATTACACTGTGCGAAATATCCATCCTCCATTGCCTGAGTTAAAATTCTACATGTATCTCGTATAAAATGCTTGATTCAGAAACTGCACCCCTTTTTCCATTACAATGTCGTATTCTACCTTGCCCGCTTCTTTACCTCTTTGGCAGACGTACGAATAAATGTAAAGCTACATTCTTCACGGATATCAACCCCATTTACGGGCTTGGCAGATAAGAATAGAATTCGCCTTCAAGAAATAAGTTATGCCAAATGCTTTAGTTTCTTACTCTGAGGAATTTTCCGATTCCTGTGCTTTTTATGAAGATCTGACGGTCTGGGAATTACGTTCTATTCAGTCTGGTTGGTGGTCTTGAATATCGTTATCCATTTCATTTCACGACCTTTCTAATCGCATTCCAAATCTCTACCATTTCGTCATCCAACTCGTAATATTCTACCATGTTAAACATTCATGTATTTGCATGCACAGGAGACGATGGCGTTGTTATTTTGGTTTCCACGCGAAGAGTGGACGAATTTGGAAACTCGTGTTACCCGAAATTCAATTCACATTGGAATCAGCGAGGGCTAATTTATGGATTTCGGTTTCCAATGGACTCATCACTCCGGAGACCTGATTTTTTATCTAATTATCTCTCATGACCTTGTCATTGTAATGGAGTTAAAATAATTCAGTTTTGACTCCGACCGTCAAAGGCATGAGTTTAAGCATCGAATCCTAGCGACTTTTCTCGCTAAGAAGTCCGGGGAGAAGACAAGCTATGGATAGTTTTTCAACTTTTTCGGATTGAGCTAACAAAAATGTTTAGTCAATTATTTAATCGAAGTAGGGAATACCGTTCGACTCTCCAATTTCTTTTCCTTGCCCTGTGGGAACTAGTTCCCCATTGGATTTTCTGCACATTTTCCAACTCCATATAAATACAAAATAGAATAAATAATTGAGCTTCCTAGCCAAACGTCTTCCTCCCTGATGCACGAGGGTCCACTAGGGAAGACTCAAATCAATATCACCTAGCCAATGTTAACGTGTAATGGAGGATTGCAACTATCAGCAGTGATTCTATAATGTGGGCTGTTCATGGGTTGCATTCCGCGCCGTTCTACTCGACGCTTCATGAATAGTGCGCTCCGTTATTCTCCGTCTCGAAGTCTGAGAGCTCTATCAACTTCCCCGCTGACAGGATGTGCTGTCTCTGACGGACCCCAGGAACGAAAGGCTAAGTGGGAAGAAAGCGGGCCATGTCTCTCCAGGAAGTTAATTATCTTCGCCGAAAATGCCACTAGTGGTCCTCGACCCAGCATGAGGTTTGTCCGAGGCAATTGCCTGGAACTGCGGGGTGTTTCATTTCATAAATATTGTCCTTAATGATAAGTATAACTAAATGGTAAGCATTAAGCTTTTGTGAGTATTCGACGCAGCATCATATCGGCAAGGAAACCTCGCAATTTGTTTTTCTATCCCATCTCAATCGACCAAGGAGCTTCCATAGATTGTTGCCGGATCTCGGAGAATTCTCGGTTTATACTGATTCCACACGGCAGCTTCCATTTTGTTTACAGATTTATTTGCCAAGACGGGGAAACGATGAATACGCATTATTTATGACTGTTGAACTATTATAGCGCTGCATGTGGATTGATGGAAAATTGTATAATTTTGTAATAGATCAAAAAGTGGAAAACATTTTAAGTGGAAGAACTAAAACAATAAAACGCGCGTTTTCTTGTTCACTTCTTTCACATCTTTCAGAATGACCTGTCCCAGCTAATTGGCAAAATTTCCTCTTTTCCCGTACTGACCCTAAGGGTTAGTGGGTTATCTCTGTCCAACGCTCCCCGTTCGCAGACCTGTATTCAGTGCTCGACTGGGGTATCAGTTATGGACTAGTTAGCCTGAGAAGGAGTCGAAATTTCTCAATGAGGGCGGACGCAAGGATAATATTAGGACGCATGTGCATAACTTGGTCGCTTGCCATGGATTGGAGCGTTTCAGGCGTCGCACGGCAATATTTCATGAGTTTTCAGGGAAAAATATTTCCTGCAGACGTCATCTCGTCCCACGGAATAATCTGGAATTTAAAGTTTCCACTATAAATGTGAAGGTGAGATGATGGCGCTTTTAAACTCCATGGTCCGCGGGAATCTTTCTGGAGACTGTGGTGGGCATCAAAAATCGTCGAGTTCTGCCATGCAAGGGAATATTTTACTGCTGGAAAGTATGAATACATGAATTCACGCGGCTTCCATATCATAGTGTTGGCTTGAAATAGAGCTACAGGTATTGTCTATAAATGAGTAGTATTTGTGCTCCCATTCAGTTATCAACGTTTACTACCTCTAGCTTTTTAAGTTATCTTGAAAATTGTCTATAATGGGGACATTAAAAAATATTTACTCAGTTTTGTGGTTTAGTCTTATTGCGTATATGACACAATTTTTCCATATGTGTTTATATAATTAATTATGAATACAAGTTAAAAATAAATAATTAGTAAACTGTGACTCATGTGACGCTAGGTACATTGGCGAAACTGGACGGAAATTTGCTTTTAGGATTAAGGAGCATAGTAAATGTTTTTTTAACAGGTGACGTTTCTTCTATGTTTGCCAAAAATTTATTAGAGTGTAATCATTCAAGTGATTTTAAACCTTACATTTTACATATACAGGATAAGGGACAAAAATTAGATTTTTTTGAACAATATGAAATTGCAAATGCTGTTAAACAAAATTCAAATCTGTAAATGGCCTCACTTCTGACGCGCATTCGTCACTGATGTCGATCAACTTTTTATGTTTATTTACGTCAAGTACTCAACCTTGCCATCGTGGGTTTATCCCCTATCCCTCCCCATTTACGTTATTCTCCTTTCAACCAACCTTTTCTTCCCCTACCCTCCTTTTTCCCAACCTTTTTTCCCTCATGTCCCCCTCCTACCCTCAGTTTGGTATATATGAAGTACTGAAAAGTGATATTGTACCTTGATAATGACAAAAATTGTCGAAACCATGGTCGGAAAGAATAAAACAGTGTGGAAAGCACAAAGTGAGTTCTCATTTCAATTTATCATGATCTACTAAAGAACCCCAAAAAAATTTAACGTTTTACATTTTAAAATAAATATTATAGTTCTTGTAACTTTACTATAAAAATGATAAAGTTCCATAAATAGGGGTTGAAATTTCATTGAAATTAATCTTAAATTGTTTAAGAATTGTATGCTAAAGACAGGAAAGTTTTCCTAAAATTCGATTAGTTTCTCACTCGTTCCCCTAGGAAGCATTCAAACCACACATTCTCTATGGTACTTGTACCCGCCCCCAGGATTCCACCGCAGACCGACCTGGTTCCCGAAGACTCCAATGGCGCACGCCGAAGACACTTGCTCTGGTCCAAACCATACTGCGGCGAGCCGGGCTGGAACACTGAGGACGAACACCTGGGACACGGCCACAATTGACTGACCGATGAAAGTGACGTAGAACCTATCTGGTGAGATGGATAAAACTTTTATCCACGACCCCACGCAGTTTCCGATGGATCCAATCATTGTCGTCGTCCTGAGACCCTGGCGAAAGAGAAAAAACACAGTGAGTGCAATGCTGTATTTCATTACATAATTATAATATAACAACTTTATAATACTATTTTGTGCTCTTATACCAAAGATATGCCGGAAATAGCTTTCATGGATTTTGGTTTATCATACATTTAAATGTAGGGAATTCTTGATATCAGATTATGTGTCTGAAAGTCAGAATTTCTCTTACTACAATCATTTATTAACGCTGGTTCTTTTTGGATGGTGAGTTTAATTTAAAATTTGGGCAGAATCTAATGGGTTTAAATAGAAATTCTTGAAACCTGGTAGTTTCAGTTTTATGCTTAGAATATTCATTCGATTTGATGTGGTTCTGATTTTGTTAAAGAAAATTCGTCAGTCAAGAGTAACCCTTAGACCAACTCTGGGGTATTTATCAGGCAATTTACGCTTTTAATTTTTGGTCTTGTTCTCCAATTTGGCATCTTAAAAGTCTTTCCATTATTCTTTATTACAAATTTACTAACCAAAAATTAAAAGAAAATATAAACAGCTCTGATATATGCCACAACCTTTAGTTTGATGTTTAGCCTTCATTTTTCTTGGATTATTTTAACTACTATGTCAAACAGGGCTTAGATATTGTGTTAGTTCGAATAGACTAATCTTTTATGCAAAAATTAATATTTGTTTGTTCGTCTTCCACGCGTTCCAATATAATTAATCGGATTACCATGAAACTTTGGTGGTGAGTTTTTGTGCACACGCTCACAAAGGTTTCTGAATTATTTAATCCATTGTGCAACGGCTGGCGCGTGAATCGTTTCAACAAATGACTGTTGGAACGCGAGCCTCTCAAACAAGCAAGGAACGTCAAGGTCAATCACTTCAAGTTTGTGGATTAAATCTGGAAAATCCATGCTTTTCACATATGTTGCATGTTCGCGTGTGGGGCAGCCGAAAAAATACTTGTTTCTGCAACGGACGGTAAGATCAAAAATATTTTATATCCCAAAGCACTTGAATTGTTTCTAATTTAATTTAATACACAAAAAATCATTGTCTTTCATTTATTTTTGTGCATGTAAATTTATCTGCTTTGTATGTGTGGATACTTAGAATAAGGAGCACTGCAACGCATACCGGGCATAACTAGTTTTGAATAAAATAATTTCGTTAAATTGAAGCTCTATTTTTGCAGCTGCGTCCAATTGTTTCTTTTCTCCTGCGTAAAAACGATTTCAACGTTGGTGTGGAATGATTTCAAGTGATTTAGATGAGTACATATTGGCTAATGAATGCAGGTGGCCTCTTAGTCATCACCGTTTTGCCGCCCTCATCTTAAAAGGTCTCTGGAACGACGCCTAATGGGGTATGGCGGAGGGAAACCGTTCTTTTTATTCCTGAGAATAGGAAATGGGGCTTATTCGCAATGGAGAAGCTTATGCAGGATAAATATTCAGCGGACCAGATTCTACAGGTAGAATTTTCGAGAGTGTGACGAGCTTATTGAAAGTGAGGAAAAGCGATTCTGAAATCCTTCCGAAGGAGGAGAGTTTTAAATCATCTAACTGCCGAGAATTTCTCCTAAAAGAAAATTTATGTCGACCGATAACTGACTTCGAGCTATCCTTGGAAAAGTAAGCGTCTTGTTGTAATATTAAACAGTGTTCTCAATTTTTTGCCGTTTACATTGTAATCGACGTTAAAACGTCTATTTTTTCTTTCGGATTGTTGTGAGGCAGGGTGGTATATCATAGACAAAATGAGGCTTCTCTGTGGCGCGGTGTTTTCGTCTTTACAAGTTTTATTTATTACATACCTTAAAAAAAAACTCGCCCGACTCTCATTCAGTTGATGATCAATTGGAATTCATCCTATCCATGTCTCTAGATTGTGAAACTATTGGCTGATGAACGAGTTGTCCTGTATTTAAAATCAGTTCAAAACGTCACATCCATACATACCACATGGACATGGCAGTCCACATTGTAACCATTTATTTGTGCCCTCGTTTCATTCTATTCCAGCGCAAAATGCGTTGGTGCTTGGACTGCTACAGTCATTATGAATAACTTTCTACACAAAACAGATATTTAAATGATCTCGTTGGAAAAAGGGAATCGATAATCCGGTTCTATCGGGAATTTTAAAATTTCTGTGGAAATGTTAAACATGTCGTTAACCGTTGATTGTTTAATTTTATTGGTAAAATATATACACTCATGTGCCAACTATTGGTCATGTTAATTTTCGTTTTTGAGAAACTGTTGGGAAATATTACCATAGATTAAGTATAAATTAAACTAACGATTGGTTGTGATGAAACAATATTAACAATAATATTCCTACGAGAGAGAGAGAGTTGTTATAACATCTGATTTCTTTGATATACCTTCTCTGTTTGCGTCCTCGAAGCATATCGTTTCCCAAAATATATTGGAGTATGTATCTTCGACTATATAGTTAACATGTCGTACATTTCCTATTGAATGTGGAGTTCACAGTTGTAAGACCTTTCGTTAGACGTTTTTTGTTGCTCGATATCGTACATTGCCGATTATGTATCAAATATCTATCTCAGTTCTTTAAGCGGTTTCAATGCACGTGCATGAACAATCTTCGGTTATGACGACTGGCTTGCGTTTTTCCTTCCTCCCAACGAATAAATCCTCAGGAAAGGTAGTTGTGTGGCATAAATAAAATTTAGTGTCCTCGTTCCACGCAGTTGAGCTATTCCTATCGTTCTCGACAGTGGCTCCAAAAATTACGTCTGATAAATACTGGCTGGGGTCCACGAATAAGCTATTCGATTCGAAGCTAAGCGGTTCCTCCCCATGACGAAGGTTGGCTTCGTCTCTACGCCAGCACATGTTGCTGGAGACCTCATATTTTACCACAGCTCGTCAATTCTTTCGATGTTCGAAGTCGTTTTTCCTGTTTTGATGAAAGAATCTCCAATTCTTTTTCTTAGTTAATGATTGTGGGAAACTATTTGGGAGACTTGGATCCTAATGATTGACATTCACAGCTTTATTTGAGTGGTCGCACGATAAGCTCATTTTTATTGCCTCTATATAGATCCGTATTTGGAACCATACTTGAGGTATTCATTTTGAAGTCATCTCTGAATTAAATTTCAATCTGAAGTTAAAAAAAACGAGCCCATTCAACGTATTTTTCTTTTAATTGCTGTGTTGGCTAACAACTCTGGTCCCTTCAAGTTTCATATTCTCTTCATTTTTGTTCGAGATAGGTGACGCCTAGGTCACATTCGAAGCAATTTCCGTGGTATTGTTTTAATAATTTGAAATGTCAAATTTCTTCAGAATAGCTAGTTTTGTTTCAATTTGTATGATATTCAGGTACGATGAATTGTTTTACTTGATTATGCCGGAAAAGTGTGGATTCTTGGGCTGAAATCGAAGCCACTTTATTGGACAACTTACCACCCACCCGTCTTTTATTTCATGTCTCTTGGTTGGTTGCTCCAAGCATGATTTTGGACTGAGTGAATGAGCCCAGGTCTTCTATATCTCTCAAGGCCTAGTTACACGGTCCATGAGCCCGCGTGAGTTCACTGAATGCATGTATCATTAAGAACTCATCATGTAACCGCAACGATTTGCGTGAATTCATGACTTAAAGATTACATAGTAGCGTGAATGTGTTCACATATGTAGCTATGGCTTTAGATGTGAAGTGCCGCATATCACAGATGCTTGGTTGACACATATACTATACACTTACACATATACGGTAGTAATATAATAATTAATAATTTGAGTAATATAATATTTTCTAAGTAGTTTGGATATTTGAGGTGGATTAGAGAGGGCACTATGTAATCAAACTGAAGCCTGACAACCAAAATAACAACCACATGGTTTACTTTTCTATAGATAGCTCGACGAAATGGACGAATATCCACGTATATCCACACTCTGTTTTCAATTTAAGGCAAGTAACTCATGAAACAGGCATTGGATATTTGGTGCTATGGATTTCGCAAGAGTTTACCATAGGCTTCACCGGGAATGCAGATTTTTATTAATTTAAGTATATTTACAATGTATGCAAGGAAGATGCATATTAAAGAAGTAAATTCATGCTGGTTTCTAGTAAGTTACCAATGGAAAATATTGTAAAATTGCAAAATTAGTGCGTTAGCCCGCAAGCGATATAGGAAAATGAGCGTCAACGAAGATGACGGACTGGCTTCAGTTTTTAGCATTGGCCAGCATAGCAAGTGCCCTCTCCATCTACCTCAATGATTTGGAACATGAGGCTAAGCTTCTGATTTTTGTTAATATTCTTAGGTAATTATTACTCCTGTGGTAAAAGCGCCAAAGCTAGGATTCTCGAAGTTTTATTTAGGATAAAATAATTGTTTGGTATCCCTCAGCGGCAATATCTAGCCATTTTTTGCGAATATCTCGATGACGAGATTAGGGTTTATTTATATCCCATCTTAATCGATTCAAAAATATATGCTGTGATTTTAATAAGTATATTGCTAAAGTAAACACAGGAAAGTTATCCGCACATACTTTAAAAAGAAGTATAAGAACTGCTAAAAGTTTTGCCTATCATATTAGCTGAGGCAGATACTTAAGCGTTCGATATACCTAGCAGTATCGATTTGTCACGTCGTTTGAAATGTGACCGTTGTGGGAAACGCCATTATCTCCACCATTCCCGCTTAATCTGGTTAGCCGTAACCACGACTTGTTGTAAACTGAAAACCATTTTCTGTTTGTTTGCCGAACTGACTTGTCCTATAGTTTAGCATTACATTTTCTTGGCATCTATAGATTTTTATTTCTTTCTAATTAATGCTATTTATTCCGCACTGCCTATCATATCTTATGCGTGTCAAATGTAAGGGATATCGTTTTCATGATTTCTGTGATTCTCTGGGAAAAGTATCCGAGAAAGTCGAAAGGAGCATATTGTCTAACATATTTTCTAACCTTTTCGGGTGTTAATTTTTTCGCTACAAAAAGCATTTAAACTTCGTACTTGATCCTGTAGAAAAAAATCACCAGGATATCACTTTTATTAGATAAAAGCTTCGTTAATAAAAACAAACAATTAAAGGTGGTATCCACCGACCTTGCAAAATGTTTCGTACCCCTCGCCTTAGAGCAGATTTAAGGCTTTTCGACCCCATACCGGGGAGAGGTTTTTCGATTTCCGTTCCAGTGGACAATTTTGAGGAGTTCCCAAAGGTTCACGAGACTTAATTTCCGTTAAAGAGAAATACGAAGCGAAGCGGTGGCTCGCTGTCGCCCCTGTCTCTTTTATATGGCGCCTTCTGGCGCTGGATGGAACTTCCAGGAAGAGCGGGCCTAATTCTTGGAAAGGCATGCGAGAACTCAGTCGCTTTATTGAAATATTTTTCTGATTTTGAAGATGTCGTTTAGCAAATTTCCATTGTTCTCCCCTCTTTCCTCAGAGTGCTATTACCTGATGCACTGTAAGTAAAATACTACAATTTTGTAATGAATGACATGGAAAACGGCAAGAAAAAGTTCATTCTTAAAATGTCTGAAGGCTCTTTGTTGAGAAATCTCTAATGAAATCAGAGAAAGTGAATAAAGGAAGAAGTCAAAGCTACTTAATTAATTATCGGCCACGAACCATAATGATCCCCAGCGAACACTTTAAACTATGTACTCCTGTTTTCCTTGAGTACATTAGTACGAGTCTACTGTATATTTTGAAGTGGTCTCTGATGTTTTAGAAAATAAAGAAATAGGAAAATGTTAGATTCCTTCAAAATATTGTAATTGTCAAATTATTTTTATCTTGCTGTAATATTTGATTAAACTTTCGCACGTTCATGCAACAAGGACTTCAAAATTATTCGTTTTTGCTACGAAGGTTCCTGAATGTGCTTGCAGATATGTACGTTTGCAGCTTTCTACAGATAATCGAAACCGATGAGCTACCTTAATTATTCTTTTATAAAGTTTTGGATGCATTCAACTAATTAAGAAGCTCATAATGACTAATAAGGCTTGTTGGGCATTACACAAGTAAAATGGATGAAATGGCATAATTATTTTTGGCCGTATTGATCGAACTGCCTAAATCTTTGGTTATTCGGCAATCGGGAGATAATACTTAAAAGTAGGAGAGAACATTTTTAACCAATATTCAGGGCGGTGGAGATTCATCAAAACAGTTTTTACAGTTTATATATTTAAAAAATAAATTTTAAGGAAGTACCTATGTAAGTTTAGATACGCAATATCTTGGAGACCAAGTAGACATAGTCTCTTTGATCCAAAAACTTGGTTACATAACTTGATTCTGCTAAGCTTGTCACCATTATTCAGCGAAACTTGGAAACGCCCCAGCCCTTGAAAATATGTAACAAAGAATGGAATGTTTTGGTGGTTTCAATCCATCCTCCCTCAAACGAAAATTTTTTTCACTATCTTCTGTGATAGTGTTTAGAATAAATTTTTTAACGGATTTTGAGTTACCTCAGGTAATAAAATTCTTCCAGTATTAATTCTATGAAGAAAGGGAATAGTTACTTTTGATTCTAGCACATTAAATGGAACAATTTTAAGAGGGAATTGTAAGAGTAACAACTGTTAATTAATCGTGAACCAATGTTAATTAGAACCATATATATGTTCAAATATGTGTGTCATAGATTAGAAATAGTCTCTAAGCCATTCGTCACCCCGTACAGACTAGAGGTGGTCATATAACTTACTGTGACTACGTAGTCTCACGGTAAGATACTGGTTGTTACCGTATGCATTGTAAAACATTATGATGAAGTAATTTTGAACCTGAAATCGCTCTGTTATAGCGTATTTTAGGTGACGTTTCCTTGTTAGTCTTCTGAGGGAATCGAAACCAGGACCAACCACTCTGTAGCCGATATATCTGCTCCCTAGATTACCACATTCCTCGAATGAATGATTTGCAATAGCGACGCACTCTGCTTGCTCTAAAATATTGAGAGAAATCCAACATGACTGCGAGATTGAATCGACGAACAGATTTTTCCACCGAACCTTTTGGGAACGTTTATTTTCTGTTCAAATTTTCCCATAAGGTAATAGCCTGTCATTTTTTTCAAGCATTTGTCTTCTTAATAAAAGATGAGAATCGGAATGGGGGAACAGCGCCACCGTGTTGGCGATTGGAGGAAGTAAGAAGGTTGAGGATTCGGGATTACGTGGGAATTGACTCGGAAAAATACCGAAAGTTAAATGATGAGACCAGAAATATATTCCGTCATCTCATAACTGTTGGCGAGACTTAGTGCTGGAAACTAATGCAATTCAGTGAGAGGGCATTGCGATTATGCTGAACACTTAAAAAGAAGTAAAATATAGCCATTTCTATCGAGTTTTACAGTCCCCTAAAAGAACGTTCTAACTACCGAGAGATAGGAGATTTGCTAATCGAAAAGGACTGCAGTACCGAAAATGGATTTTGGACTGGTGACCTGGGACCTTCGGAGTCCAATATTATTTCATCCTTTTAATGAGTAGAACACGGAAGAAATTGTTCCTCAGCACTGTGATTGCAATGAAATATGAAGTCATGAGTCAGCATATATTTCTGAGCTGCCATTGAGGAAAAAAATCATTTTTCCCAGCAAAATATTCGATGCCATATTGTGGGAGCATTCCGAAGCGTTCGTTTGCTATTGGTTGGAATTAGAAGATTTATTTCGCAGAGCTAGCGCTTGGAATACAGATTTCAATAAAAACAGAGCGGAGAATACCCAAGGGGAAACCTCGCACTGCCATATATCTCTGAGACAGATGCGCGCGCGGGAATTTTTGCTGGACATCTGGAATGCGCATTTACCAGGGATTCTGCATGAGACTGTGAGGTGTACATTACTGTCGTAGATTTTTTCCCTCGACTTTGCATTTCGCGATATTTAGTTCACTTTTTCCTCTTTCCTATCCGGGTAAAACATTTCGAGGACTCTTATAATTCAGGGATACGTATTCTTCCAATTTTGTATCCTTCGTAATACATAAAAATGTAATGTTGTCTGTCTGTTCGTCTGTTGCTCCATCACGCAAAAACTACCGGACCGATTGAGCTGAAATTTGGCATGTAGATAGAAAATATATTTGGTGTAATATAGGCTATATTTTAATGCCCTCAGCCCCCCCGAGGGCCTCCCCTGATGGTTCATGCTAGGCATTGGGTTCAGTGCAGTGGTTTCGTTTTTTGCTTTTTAAAAGTACGTTTACTCAAGATAGCGGGCTGGGATTTTTTGTATCGGATGTTTATAAACATCCGATAAAAAAATTTATAAACAAATAAACAAAGTTTTCAATTATTTCAATCGATTTTATTTTACGCTTCGTATTTGTCTGAAAATTATGTTTTTAGCTGAAAAAATCTTGATATTTTACTCTGAAATCAACAATAGCACATTTCCTTGACAACCTGAGATTTGATTTTCAAGGGATATTCACGCCTCTAGCATTTGAGTACGTATCATGTTTTCCTGCAGGCCCATGATAGCACGTAAAAAGAAAATCTGTACAAGAAGGGCACAGAGTTCCAAGGTCCCCATGTTAGAATGCTTCGGGGGATAATTGATAATACGTTTGGTAGGATGACCTGGAATGGTCAACGGGTGTTTGTCACGCCCGTTGAATTTCAACGAGTACATTCCGCTAGTGTATTGCTAAAAATACGAACGAAAATTATAAATGCAGGAAAATCGGAATAAAGGAAATAGCCACACTATGCTACCGGTACTGCAGAGGTATTCGTGTTACGCACGATGGGTGGCAATGACGAATGGGCTGGA
The DNA here is from genome assembly GCA_963169105.1 of Ceriagrion tenellum. Classification (NCBI taxonomy): domain Eukaryota; kingdom Metazoa; phylum Arthropoda; class Insecta; order Odonata; family Coenagrionidae; genus Ceriagrion; species Ceriagrion tenellum. The sequence continues at coordinate 171,499,691 of OY720632.1, forward strand.
TTCTCTGTGACAGGAAAATCATACCTCTGCGGAAGTTGAACTTAAAGTTGAGCAGGGTAGGAAGGCGTCCCATTATCCCGCAAAGCTTGGCGTCATTAAAAGCGGTCTCTTCAGCATTATTAATTGCCTTGCATTAAGCTACTAATCGGGGGAGAAAAGGAGTGAGCGGGGTTCGGATTCTCAACGAAGTAGCTCGAGAAGAGCGTAATAAAGGCAAACCGACATGAAGCCGCTTAATCCTGTCTGCAAGAGGAGCTGAATGAGGCGAGAGGTAGAAGGACATGGAAAGAGTTTTACGCAAAGCAGCCCAGGGCGGGGCGAAGTGATGGAAGGTGTGAGGGGGTGGGCAGGGAGGGGCGAGTTGAGGCGAGCGGGAGGGTTGAAGAGGAGGGAATAAAAAGAGTCCTGAGGGGCGCTCAGGAGAGTGGAGGAGAAGGGATGGGGGTGGCGAAGGGGTTGAAGGAGCGATTCAAGCGAATGGGGATGCGCGGAGTTAGGTGCGATCCCACTAATGACGTTTGGAAAAACGGCTGACCCCGCAAACCCTCCCTCAGAACTCTGGAAACTCAAAAATGACTGGAAAAAAAGGGGTGAAGTCTGTGAGTGATTTATTGCTTATTCGCTCCCACACTCCATGTCGTATTTCCTGGTTGAAAATTATCGAGATGCGCAAATTTCCCCTCAGATTTTTGTGTTTTCTTTTTCCTCTAGCTCTCACCACCGTTCTCGAGTTCTCTCGCCATTTTCTTCCAGAAAAACGTATGTTTTTGTTCTTTTTTTGAATTGGGAGAGGTTTGCATTCATTCGCTCGGAACGTTGTTCGTCTAATGGGACGGGTTCTCGCCAGCAACGACGACACATTGGCGCGTGGGGCACGTTCGTGTATCACGTTTCACGTGGCCTCCACGTTTCGTGGAGGTCACGGGAGGCAGGCGGACGGGGGCTGGCTGGGGAAACGGCGTTTTTCAAACGGGTGAACGGAGTCGCAAATTCATCTGGGCCACCCACGCGTCTCTCCCCTCTCTTGCGACTTTTTTTCACGACGTGTCGCTCTACTTGGGATTTTTCAGCCAAGTGGAGTGAAAGCTTGGGCCCCCTGGCGGAATTCCTCCGGGATTTTTCAGAGTGAGGGTAAAGCAACCCTAGAATGTCCCCGTCGCCTTGGCCTCCCAAACCCTCCACTTCCCAATTTCCCCACGTCTCGGATTGGACCCTACCCTCCCTTGTGTTACGTTCTACCATTAGTTATTTCCTTGCTGTCTTCACCGCCCCACATCTCTTCCAGTCATCCATACGTTTCTCCTTTCGTATTCGGCATCTCATAGGGGCTTTGCTAAACATTTCCACTTTCTCCGTCCTCCAGCAACTTACTGCAAAAAAATTTTTTTTCACCAAATACCTTATCTGCCATGCTGTGTCTTAGTGGTGCCTTTACTTTTATTCAGTGTTTCTGCGTTTCAGGCACCCGTGACATTTTTCAGATAACTGGAGGAGTAATGCTTTTTCAGCATTTAAAATAGAAAGTGTACCTTATTCTTTGCAGAAGTGAACTTTTCCCATTGGTTTAGCCCTGAAATATTTGGTATGGCTTTCCTCCACTTTCTTGCTTTTTTCTGGTGGATTAATGCCGCAAAATTACTTGATTGCCCAGAAAAAGATCCCTCTTCACTAACTAAGAAAAGGCTGAGATCACTGATTAAATTTTGCAATAATAATGCTACCTGTTACATGTAAAATAGTCCTCTCGTGTGTATTAGCGCATGCAAATGAGTTTTTATACATGATCTGATTCATTAAATATAATTTTTTTTCTATTTGCCTCCCCGTTTGGTTGCCCCTTGAATTTCTTACGGCTGCCGTTAGCCATTCTGACCTCGACTTCCTCTCTAGTTCCCAGCTTCCCCTCGGCATCCAACTGAAAATAATTCGCCGTTTGCATTTTCTTCGCTTCCTCTCTAAGAGTCTCTCCCTGCTTCTATTTTCCTCATATCCTCGAATGGCAGATCGATGAAATCCCGTGACCGAAGCTCCTGAGAGGTCGCGGACTACAGAGAGAGAGAGAGAGAGAGAGAGTGGGAGGTAGAGTCGTGTCGGTTTCGAACCCTGAGTAAATCATGCCACCTTCCACAGGGTCACATAAATGTGTGTATCCTTCCGTTAAGGGTCCCAGGCTCTCTCTATGGCCTCTCGCGTCATCGCATGCGGGCGACCTGGGTCTCTTCCTTCCGCTGTGGCCTCCTTTCCTTCATTCCATTCCTCCCGCATTGCCCGCTTCTTGGATTCGGGCAACTTTCCTTTCTCCCCCAGTTCACCTCAGACCTTCCTTTTGCATCTTCCTCCTCCTCCTTTTCATATGTGTTGCTCGTGTGTGTGAAAGAGATGGATGTAGGGTACGGCAGAGGCACATCTTAGGTCCCCTCCATCAATCTTCGTGTTATAGCGAGTACGCTGTGGTGTGGTGGTTTAAATATCAAGATGTATATTTAAGGAACCTCCCTGGACGGAATCTAGCTCTAATACCCTACGTCATCCTTGCTCATTTATTTTTTTTGAAATTGAAACTTTCTCCCTTTCCCCCCAATTTCCACACTGTTGACCCTCACGCGGTGACCTATCCCTAGAAAGGACCCCTCTTAACTTCAGTCCGTACCCTTTTCCGCCCTTTCGTAAAACTCGGTATATTGTTCGTAGACTTTCTCTTCCGTATTCTTTCGTTTCCTGGGATTAAAAATGGAAAAAAATTCGATTGTGAATTCTTGTGGTGCTGGAAAAAGCACATACATACACGCGCCTTTGACCGTAAGTAGCGTCCTACTTTTCCATTACATTCGCTCCACCGTAGCGTTGATTCGCTCATTGTGTCACTATCGCCTCGTTCCCCTTGTTTTGTTCCCGCGGATTCTTTTGCACAAATGGGTGGATTTGAAAAAACCTCTCCTTATATTCTTGCTTCGTTCATTTCAAGCGACAAAAAGTTCATTTTCCTACGAATCATGCCCGCCCAAGACAAAGAAATAGTCAAGGTTGGTAGTTGGAAAATAGTGAGAAGGAGCATTAGTGGGTCAAGGGAAAGGTTTAGGTAAGTCGAGTGTCTTCTTTCAGCGATGTGTACGCGCTTGAGACAATGTTGTCAAGAGTAGACTCAACAACCTCAGCATGTGTTAACTTTGCATTTCATTAAATTCATTCTCTATTCGATGATAGCTCTGTGAGCAATGGAAATTCATTCACTCTAGGTTAAGGGGTGCACCTATTGCAAAACAACTTTGTCGTAACTATCTGTGCAGCCATAGGTGTGCGAGGGAAAGTATTTCAATGCACCCAGGTTATAATGTTTGACTACACCATTATTTGCACGACCCTCTTTGAGGCAACGTCGAATGGCATTACCTACAGCACCCATTTACAGTACTTCTATGGCTAGAAATGGATCTGAAAACTTTTGCTGAAAAATAGAAATGAAGTTCTCATTGAAATGAACTTAAGCATCATTCAGTATTTTCGGTTGAGAAAAAGTCTTGGAATCCAAGGGTGTACTGGAAATCGGTGTGGTAAATAACTCCTAAAAGAGAGCGAAGTTAGGGATATCTCTTTCTTTCTCAGATTTTCGCGATGTTGATCCAGAGCGAGCGAGAGGGAATATCCCGAAAAACAGCTCTCTAGCCTTCCCTGAATGCCCTCTCTTGAAACGAGAACTCTCTTGTGCGACCACTCGCGAATACTATTCAGTTACTACCAATGTCATGGTATTCTTTTGTTTGTCACGTTTTTCACACTTCTTAAAGCCACTATGAGCTTAAGTTTCGTATCAGTAGTGTACTGTACAGTTGTTGGCAGACATTTCCCAGTGATAGCCGAGGCTAATACTTTTCACATATTTTATCTTCCTATGATTTCAGTCTAATTTTTATTGAAGAGAATAGCATCAGGTCGTGAGCAGCGCCAATGGAAAAAGTGTCAAATTTTTTAGAACCTTTATAATCACTTAAATTATACGCGTTGGTAAGTATGCCTTTCCATTAAATTTAGAGGTAATCTTAATTAAACTTTACGAAATGTTTTGAGGCTTGACAACTTTATTTTCAATAATTTTTTTGTGTCTTAAGAACTGTGTATGATGACGAATACTCAGTGCTAAACTTACGTAGACATTTCTCATATTTCTCATTACATTCCCTCAGAGTTGATAGCGCTGATGTCCAACTGATACTCTCTCTAATGTGTACTTTTGGGCATGAAAAGACCTATTTTTCACATATGATAATGCCAATATTATTAAAATTGTGTTAATCGACCAGCACAAACTTTGTAGAATATATCATTTTACCATCAAGAGCTAAGTGGAGGAGGTAAAAAACCTCTTTTTGCCAATTCTGCTTTGGTAGAACTCGGTGAATAATATTGAAAAAATTGCCATGAGAAAAACTCGGCCTGGACCGGGAATCAAACCACGGACCTTTGGTTTGCCGGACCAATGCGCAGACCACTACGCTATCCAGGCTTCCCAATTCCCATGGCAATTTTGGTGGAATAAGAGTTCAAGCGTGAAAAATACTCGATGTGTGGTTTTGTAATGGTATCAAGGTAAAATCTCTCCTCGAGTATGCTGGTCACTGAGTGTGCAAATGGTAAGGCCTGATTTTGGCTAGTCTCTCGAATCGTCTTACACGTCACGGGGTTCATTTTCATTGTTATTCATAGCACTCCATATCGTGTATTAAAAATTAGAAAATATTAATGACGTCTGCGCATATAAATGTAACTACCTACTGGTCCAAAATTCGAGTAAGGTTCTCAGTGAGTGTATCTCATGAAGTCACTATGAATCAAAGCAGTCCGGTAACCATGTCCACAATTGGTAAAAATTAATACTTAGGGTTTGGTAATTGGTGAAAATACGTGGGTCAGTGTTTTGATATCAAACGAGCCCATCAAGTAAAGCCAACGACGCGATGGTTTAATTAATCCGAATGTGATTTTCGGTGTAGAGTAACTTGTAGGATAGGTGTGCAGGAAGATTGGGCGTGACCATTGAGTGAAATGAGTGGAGCAATAATGTTATTAATGGGCCCAAGATACCATGATGAAAACAAAACAACATCCGATGCGGGATTAAAGTCATTCGATAAATTTTCGAAAAACTTATCTTCAGTATAAATTTTTAATCCATTGTAATATAAATTCTCCGAAAACTACAAGTATAGGTGCATTCAATAAGTGAAATCTAGTAACTGTCGTCAAGTGAAAGTAGGATACCAGGAAAGTTCATTCTTCCTGTCTTGGAATTCTGATAATCTCATTACGTATTCACATTTAAGGAGTGAAGTAAAAAAAGAGTCATCACGTCAGCAAAAACTTCGAACGGAATTCATGATACCCACGGCTATTATTTGCATAATTTTTTTTTAAATCAAGTCCTTCTTGTTTTAAAGTGCTCCGAGCATGCTCAGGCAACTTCATCCCGAGTCTTGGCTGGAGTGTGAATTAAGTCAAGTGTTGGAAAAAAACACCCAGGAATTTTTTCAACTCATTATGCAGCGATAAAAATGATCACGGGCGCATTCGATCGAGAAGCATGGCAGCGATGAACGCCGTTTTCGTCTGTTTTCCACCAATTCACTGAGGATGCTTTATAGCGAGGAGAAAAACAGCCCACGAAAGGTATTTGTCGTCTTACATGACATGAGAAAAGATAGTATTCTATTCTTATTCTTTTTGAATGAGTTATATTCACTTTCTAGGCTGGAAAAAAATCAGTTCAGAGAAAGAGCAAAAGGGGGTGGGGGCAGCGTGTAAAGCAGGTAGGAGACGAAAAACTTTCATTCCCTTTTATTAAATGGAATGCCTAGCGAAGTGAAGGCGGCGGGATCGTTGTCTCGACGAAAAGTTCTCGCGAAGGTTCTCTTTTCTTTTTAGTCCTTGAGGAAAATGTTCTTTTTAACTCGTGTGCGTTTGTATGAGTGTGCGCTCTAAGTTTGCGGACGCGAAAATTTTCATAGAGTTATGGGAAAAATGTTATTACTCAGCGCCATCGCATTTTTCCCTTTGCCGGCTGCCCTCCCCTCACCCCTCCAAACCCTGGGTATCCAGGTGTCCTTGTCACCCCCTTCCCGTGGTGTCCTCGCCATATTTTCACTTTTCCCACTCTTTTTGTGCTCCAATTGTTGTTGTTCATCATCATCATCTTCCTTCCTTTCGTTTCGTACTTTTATCAAATTTCCTGCACCTTCGCGTCTCCATTTCCTTCTCCGCCGGCCTCCCCCGTTCTCCCCCCCCCCAAGGAGTATGCCCTCCCCATATCTTCCATCCCCTTTCTCTTCCATTCTCACACTTTCTTTACCTTCTTCTGCCTCCCGTGCCTTCCTCTTTTCCTCCGTCCCCTCTCTCCACCCGCCTTCCTCTCCCCCCCCCACCCATCGACCTCCCACCGACCTCGATCCCCTCGCTCACTCTTCCTCCTCTCGCCCCCGAATCCGCCACCCTCTCGAGTAATACATTCCTAATCCTTCTCTTCGCCTCATCCATTCTTCCGCTTTTCTACCCCCGCGCGCGCGTTCTCCATCCTGATTCCATCATGATCATCATCATCATCATAGGTGATGCAATCCTAAGGTTGGTCGACTGCAGCCCTTTGCCATCCCCTGTCCCCTTCTAAATCCTCAACCCTTTGATTGTTCTCCTGTTTAAGGTCCTGTCTCCTCTGTTTCCATAAGAAGAACTAACGTAGTGGAATGTCCTTGAGCACAACTTTGCGCTTTCCACGGATTTATTTTTCAGCGTGACTAATCGACCGGTTTAGGCTGTTAAGCCATTGCCAAGTCATGTCAGGCTGATGGTGGCTTCACTAACTTAACCAAATGTTGAAAAATAAATCCGTGGAAGGCAAAAGTATGTTCTTTATGCCCCGCTTTGCCTGGCCAGTGTTTTTCGTTCTACCTCGCGAGACTACTTCTATTTTCCCCGTTATCAGGCTCCTTAAGAGTTATCGTGTCTCAAGGCGTTCCAAGTCCATCTGGATATCCCTTCTCTCAAGAGTGCACTGCGTAGTTGTCCCCTCTTATATTTTTCTGTTTAATACCTTCCTGTTTTATGTTTTCAGGTTTATTTGTCCTCTTGATCTTTACCATACGCTTTCAACATTGCACTTTCAACATTCGTTCGTTTTACTTTTCGGGTAAGAAACGTGCTTCATTAGAAAAACCGATCTGAAGAGAATGGACACTCTCGAAACCCGTCTCCGTCCAAATTGGAATTCAACCTTCCCGCCTCTCGCGTCACAAGGCGCCCGCTCTCTTTTCTCCACCTCCCCCACCCCCGTCTGTCCGTCACGTCCCACCGCCACGCCCTCCATCCCCCTCCGCGTATCCATCACGCCTCCCTTATCCCTTCACCGTCCACGCCCCCAGCACCTCACAATCTCCCTTTCTCTCCTTTTTCCGTAATTATTTTGCCCGCCACGCATACATCTTCCGTTTTCATCCTCCTCCACGCTATTATCTCGCCAGCTACATCACCCCCTTTCCCTTTACCCAAAAGAATATCACATCGTTCTCTCATTTTCCCGCGAATAGTATATCTCTCTTTCTCTTCCCGACGCGCGTAGCTGCCGCCGAGCCAAACGCACTCATTCACTAAACACGCGTCCTCCCCCACCATCAGCCCCCCTCCCTTCTCCCTCCCTCGCCTCAGTCCCAACCCTCCCTCTCCTTCCCTCGCGCCCTCGTCGTCTCTCGCTCGCCTACCCTGCTCTACCCCAGCATCCCGCCCCGTAAGCCCTCTCCGCCAGGGGCTTTGGCTGCCGCTATCGATTGCCGAGTGTTGGACGGAGGAGGTGTGAGTGACGCGGGTCCTCGGAGAGGGGGAGAGGAGTGGGGAGTATTGAGGTCGCGCGATCCAACCCCTTCTCACTCCTCTCTCTCTCTACCACCCTCCCTCCCTCTCTCTCTCCTGCTCTCCATGCTTCGTTTCTCCCTCCTCCTTGGTCCTCCTCGTCCCTTTCCTCGCATCCAGGGCTTTAAATCAGGCTGCCTGTTCCGCCCTCCGCTTTCCCTCCCTCGCATCTCCACCTCGTTGGAGTGCCGAGGGTATGAAGAGGTGAGGGAGAGAATGGAAGGAATATCTTCTCGGTCCCCTCACGTTTCCTTCCTTCTCCGCTCCCTCTTTTGCCCTTCCCGTCGTCGTAACTTCGCCGAAGACTCCCGCTTGGTGTAACAATAAAAGATCCCCCATACTCGTGGCACGCGACAAAGAGCGATTGTTTTTTCTTCCGGAACGAACGCTCCACGCTCTGCGTCCGCGTGCTTGGTGTAGCGGCAACACACTACGTCGGCTAGTTGCTCTTCAACGTTTAATAATGCCTTGGTGAAACTTTCCCGAACTTCGGCAACCGGTTACTTTTCCTTGCAAAAAAAGTTAGCCAATTCTCCAATGCTAACCTCCTTAGTTTGAGGGTAAGGATAAACTTTAAAGTATGCAGTCGACCGATTTTCGACTCGTGGTGATGCGGCAGGTGCGAAAACGGTCTCGTGGCGTCCAAGGAGAGGGGCTGAATGAATTGAGAGGCACGTGTCGTCTCGGCCGAGCATACTGCTGCACTGGAAGCTTAACTCACCGTGTCCTCACTCCCACTCGCGACATGCCTCGTCTCCTCCGGTTGTCGCCGCTCCCCGACCTTCCCTTCATCAACCCTATTACACACACATGGCACATTTTGAGCCTCCTCTTCGCGCTTATCGCCCGGTTACGCTCCCTACCTTTCTGTTCTGGTTTCAGTAAAACCATATACAGACTCCTTGATCAATTTTGGTTCATTGATCGTTATATTTCTCTAAGTACGCATTAAGACATAAAATTAGCATAATTAACAAGATAAAAATTTGTGACTTCCACAATTTATTAAAAGCTAACGACCAGTTTCGGCTGTCACGCCATCTTCACATGAAGATGGTGTGACAGCCAAAACAGGTCGTTGGTTTTAGATAAATTGTGGAAGTCACAAATTTTATCTTGTATATTTAGACGTTTTTCCACCAAGTGAAAGCTTCAAGTTTCCATATAAAATTAGCAATGAGGAATATGAAGGATTTGGACCCGGGAACCTTGGTTAGTGCTTATTATGCTTAGTTAGTGATTAATGCTTATCTCGAGTACTCCATCGCTGTTATGTAAAGGCACAGAACAAAATCACTAGAAAAATTGTTTCCATTAGGCTTACATTGCTGGAATAAAGCCAGTAATTTTGATCAGAAATCTCGTGAGACCGCTATGTAAATGGCACCAGAACTCATATTGCGGCCGGAATATCTTTCAGGGTATATCGCCATTCAGTTTTTTGAAATGGCGTCATAAAATAATAATCGGATAATTAACGGTACCTACTTATGAAACTCTTCCCGTTTAATTAACTTGCATAATTTGCATTTTGACTTCGCGTATTAGACAAAGGTTGTCGAAATCTTATAAAAATTCAATTCACTTCGATTGCAGATTCCTTGCTTTTGCCCACATGTTGTTTATTGAAAAAATAAGAAAAAGTTACTCTCAATAATTTCAGTTTTCGAAGACATCGAAAGTAATTCGATCTTGCAATTAGAAGCTGCTAATTCAATACTTTCAAGTAAGTTTTTATTGTTGAAGGAAAGTTGTTCATTGGTAATTCGAAGAACGAGCGAAAATGAAGTGGACGGATGACAATTGGTTCTGGGACGATGCCTCTTAAGTATAAATATATAAGACTTAGGATCGCTGTTCAATAAAAATTGGAAATGATCCATTACTGTTTATTATATGACTTTGATTGAAGATAGTACCTTGAAATTCACAAATGTGGCATGCCTGTAAAGGCTTAACATTATTCAATGTGTAGCATAGAACCAAGTATGCCATGAGGAATTAGTTATATGGTGCTGTTTCTGAACACAACCAAACATTTAATGGAAGAATCCCACCACTCCACATTTAATGTGAAAATCCTCCGTCTCCTGGATAAAGGACACCGTTTAGATGTTTCGGAACAGTGGGAAATAGTCAAAAGGAAACGAAAGAAAATGAACCTATTAAATAAGAACGAATTTGTTTGTCATTCTCCTATTTTTGACACCATTCAAACATAACTTTATCTCCTCCAACAAACCACCCTCTCCCCTCACCCCCCCCTTTCCATTGTTCTCTCACCTGTCCTATCCTTTTCCCAGTGTGACGCAAATATTGTGTTTCACTCAATATATAAGCTCATGTCTGTTTATGTTGAATTAGTCTTGCCTGATGATGACTGCTAGACAGTTGAAACACGTGTAGCAAGAGTGTGAAATAAATTTGGTAGACAGTACGATATCATTTAAGCTTCATTATAGTTTCTGGGGCCGATTCTTCATCTTTACTTACGCATTACTTTGTAAGCCTCCGCAAAGGCGCACAAATGCAATTTTGGACCCCCGCAATGAAAAAGGCACGGAATAATGTTTTTGGAGAAATATTAATGTAATATGCAGTGCTATTCTCCGTGGTTGTCCAGAACTTCGGGATGGAAAAGGAATCTATCGATAAACGCTCGTTAGCCCCAACAATTTTTAGCCCCTTTCACCGAGTCTTCATGTTAGGTTAGGAATTTGTTTTATTCCTAATCGTAGCAGACCAATATATTCATAGCCATCCTAGCCAAGCGTTTGATACAGCAATGAGTTCACTTTTTGGAGACTCAAAATCATATTTGTATTAGATGCCACTATAAGCTTCTAACCCAATAGTTATTCGAATAGGCGGAGTTTTTTCTGTGTCTCGTCCTTTTTCCCCACGCGGATTTCTGAGTATCGCAGCGCATTCAGTGTTGACCAGAAATGCTGATAAATTATATGGCCTTTTCAGGTAATCTCCTGAATATGTCTTCGTCGTGCGTGACACATACACTATCTGCTTTCATGTGAACAACGCGGTCGTTATCTTCCTTGCCAAGTCCAATTTGTAAGTTACCCTCATGTAACGATGGGCCTAACATAGTAGTAAATGGCCTTGATTTTGACGCCTGCAATAGTGCCGAAATCCATGTTAGTTTGGTGATGCCTAATTAAAAGATATTTTTTATAACATATATTTATTACTTCAATAATTGCAGCGCATGGTACGACCCGTTTCATTGCAATTCGCAGAAAATACTCCATTTCGTTTAGTTGTAAGCGAACAAATTTTGTGAATGAAGCAGTTAAATTTTAACACAATAAAAGATATTCATATGTTATTTGCCAATGGCTATTTGCTTGACTTTAATAATTTGGTTATTTTTACAGTTGCGAAAGAACAATTAAAAATGTGCTCTGGTCACTAAGGGATTTACGAGTTAAATTTTTTGGCCCCACACATTTGAAAAATTGGGCTGAGGCAGGCATCTGGTCGCTTTGGAAATCCATGTGCATTGTACTCAGTTGTCTCAGGCGTGACTTCATGGAATTTACTATACATTGTAAATGAAGTAACTTTGTTATTGCACGTAAATTTTATTTAAGACGACGTGGCACCCAGTTTTCGGCGTGGCACATGATTATCAGGTGATGACGTGCCACGTCGACCTGATGGTGACGTGCCACGTCGAAGCCCGGGTCATCTTTTATAAAATTTATGTGGAATAACAAAGTTACTTCATTTACAATGTATAGTAAATTTCATGAAGTCACGCCTGAGGCAACTGAATTTGTTATTGCATTGTGTTAAAATTTACTGCAAATACTGCCCTTGACATGAGTAAATTAAATTTATGTTGAAATTACTTCATTTACAATCTGTGCTCATTGTTTTTATTCGAATTTCGTGTGGGTTGTGTGATTTTTCCTTGTTTTATCTAGGAACCATCGTAATTCGTTACCCACCAAGTTGTTGCATGTTTATGATACTCACGCTCGTCCTTTATTTTGTTATTTCTTTGAGTGAATATTGTGGTGATAAGATGGAACGATATGAAAAATCTTGAAATTGACTTTGTGAAGTTAAAACCTGAATCATTTTGAAAGGAAAATAGCGGATTTATACAAAGTGAAGTTTTTTCTCATCATTTATGGGTTTCACAACACAAAGCATGCTAACTTTGTATATTTGCTCAATTTGCTAATTTTGTGATTCTGATTTTCGCGTTTTCAAAAAGACTTCATATCTTTTGTCGCTGTGATAGCTCATTAACTTCTGATATTTGCTTGTTGAATGATGAATCTTTTGCGGTGCGATATATACGACTTGCTTTTGCTGGATAGAGATGTACGGAACTCGAAAATATGTACCAATACTATTGATAATTGGGCAGTGAAGGCCATGGAAACATAACGCCAGTCATCTGTAGACACTCATCTTGTCGTCTAACGTCGATCACTTGTGTCTAGGCTTTGCAAAGCTTTGGTAACCTTAAAGTCTCCCCATCCTAAGATTGGTTCAGACTTCGTGCCTTTAAAAGTCAAATTTTTTATACATGTGGACAAATGGACGCATTATGTCATTGTTTGAGGAAAGAATGGGAGGTAGTACATGAATTTATTGTAGATTTTTCTATCACAGTGATTTTTGGAACAAATACTGAGTCTAAAATAATTAAAACGATTCTGAAAAAAGTCTAATTTTGGACCTCTATATTTATTTTGCATTACTTATTAGGAAATAACACTCTCAAAACGATGATTACCAAGAAAATTGTCCATAACGATACAAATGTTTTTGAATTAATCTATAAAAATTAAGTATATTTTAAAATTATTTCTTAGGCGAACTGTGGGACAATTGCAATTGATTAAGAGAGAAAATCAATTTTAATTTCCTTCCAGTTTGCTTTGAACGTAGGATAAATTCAAGAATGTTAATGATTGTGTGTTTTGATTATGACGATCTGGTGGTCGACGCCGAATTTAGCAAACTATGACTGGGCTCCCTCCGGCATATCTAGTCCTCAATGTTTCTGGAATTCGGAGAAGCTAATTAAAATCGTCACAGGCATTTGCAGTATGCGAGTGAATTTTGAAATGCTGCCCCCCGCTGATGCTTTTTTAGCGGAGTTAAAATTGGACGTACTCCACCTTGACCTTATCCGGTGAGAAGAAACGAATGAGGCGGCTTGCTCCTGACGTTATCGTTAGTCTGAATGCTGAGGCAGGGGAGGCGGGACCCCTGGAGCACAAAACGCGAAATTTTCTCCTATGTCCAGTAACGTACGTCGAAAAACCCAACACTTGTGAATGGAAACATCGAGAGCTGTTGCTGTTCTATGAAATTAATATTGTGGTGCCAATTTTGTAAATTAAACTCATTTGAGGCTACTTTCTTATTTTGCCATTAAAAACAGCGGTGTCATCGAATTTGTGACAGTAGTTTATCTTAGCCTTGAAATTCTATTGAATTTGCTTGGGGCGAAGTATTTCTCGTTGCCTCCTTTCACACCTTGATGTCTTCGGATGGTTTATATATGAAGCCCTATCACCAACTTCTGCTAACTACACCTCCATTACGGCGAAAGAGTCCATTAGCAAAACCTTTTGGGAAGTGCGTCGTAATAGAGGCATAAAAATTGTAGAGGGGCGATTTTTTTAGGTACTAGCACATTGAATGGAAGCTCATTCCAGAGCTCACGTGATATTAACTACAGCTTGAGTTTTAGGGGCGTTCTTTCTTCACGAATTACCGAATATTCTTGCCGTTAAATATCTCTAAGCGCGACTAAAAATCTTAAGTGACTTTTTAAAAAATCCTTGATAAAACTACGAGCAAATTTGATGTATTCGTATTTATGACGTACAATTTTGCGTTATTGTGCTGATATTAGCTGCGATGTAAGTATTTTTCTGTCAGAATGACACATTTTGCCATCTACAGGTGTAACAAAAATGATTTTATGTTAGTAAATAGGATTCGGTGATCTTTTGATGAAGATTTCGCGTAAAAGCTTTACTCAACTATTCACATTTTTGGGCGTGACAACAATCTTAAATTAGGAAAATGTTTTGGTGCAGAGGCAGGCGGTCAACCGTACACATGAGGGTAATGCTCGCCTAATAGCTCGCTGATACAAAAATACGTGTGATGAATGGAGAAAAAAATTTTGCCACGGCGTAGACATTTCTTGGCTCACTGCCTCATGAAAGTTTAGGAAATTATGAAAAAGGTGAATCGTGGGGCGAAGGTCAATAATGTGCATAGTGCCGTTAGCTATAAGTTCACAGCCCATATATATTATTTAGCCCCTCACTTTTTTAAGCTCTGTATGAGCAATTGCGTAGTTTGTGTGATTGCTTCTGCCAGTAATCATAAATTAAGCGTTTTCAAGGAAGTGAGATAAACCATTTTACAGTCGCTGCGCTTTATGGAGCTAAATAAAGCGAACATACCAAACTATGTAAAACATCGCTCGATGATCAGCGATTTACCTTATCCTCAAGTTGGGAGGTTTCCTTCTGCCATACATATTCGCGGCTGTAAGTTTTAATCTTAAACGGACATTGCTTTTGTTGCAAATTTTTTAATAAAACTAACCAAATAAAAAAATATATCGTGGCGCATGACACAGCAGTATTTCTTACCACTGTGCTATGGAGTGATGAGAGTAACGTCCCCCATTACTCTGTTTTTCCTTCATTGTTCTTATATCAATGATTAATATCAATTTTTGCTCGCGTTATTTGTTTTATCTCTTTGAAAATGCCAATTCATATTTTAAATGAACACTTGAACTAAATGAATAAATTGAGTTTAGTGTATCAGGCGATGTTTTGTGGAAACGGAGTACATATGCCATGATCTCACAATAAAAGATGCTGTTCACTTTCCACAGAGTTTTAGTCACGCCGACCAAGGTTTCGACATAAGCTTGTGCTTGATACTTTGATAATGACATAGCTTATGTCGAAACCTTGGTAGGGGTGAATAAAACTCTGTGGAAAGTGAACAGCATCTTTTATTGCGAGATCATGGCATCTGACAGAATAAAGTCAAGCACTCATAAACAGTATTATGTAAGGAACATTGGAAATACGATAGAGGTGAGGAATGAGCAGTGACACGAAAAATATCTCTCGATCATTGGTATTGATTCGGGAAAATCCGTATGGTGGTGAAACATTTGGAAAGGGTTGATCTGTAGTCAAAATATCTCATGCGAATCCATACCAATATGACTATCATTGCGGTAGTTAACTCTTGGACTGTCTTAATATCACCACAGTTGTAACTGTAAGGTGACATGACACGCTATGCGCTTGGAAATGTACACCATGTTATCAAACTAAAGTGGGAATCACGCAATAGGGAACTCATAATTGCCGTCGAAAATGAAGCATGCCGTGACAAATCTTATTTCATGGACTCGGATACGAACCTGAATGCCATATTGCTCTTTCACCCTGGGTGAGTTCGGGTCATTTAGAATCAAATCTCAGTTTGAAAGGGATTGACTTTTTTCACTCTGAGTTTCATACATTGACATTACATTTAGGTGCCATAAGGTTGTAAGGTGTCATTATTTTATGTTTGGCCTATAAAATCAATGTGTAAGGTGACATGACACGCTGTGCGCTTGGATAGACGTAAAGGCCAGTGATAATGTACTAATTATGGGGGATTGGAGTGCAACGGTGGAAGAAGGGAGAGAAGGAACGATTGTAGGGCCCTTTGGCTTGGGAATAAGGAATGAACGAGGAGACTGACTTATACAATTCTGCACAACGAATTAGTTGGTAGTGTCAAACACATGGTTCCATCATCACAAGGTATACCTGGAAATCACTCGGAGATAGGAGGCATTGTCAGATTGACTTTATTCTAGTCAAAGAAATGTTTAAAAATGAAATAGAAAATTTTAGAAGTTATTCCAGTCCAGGCATAGACAGTGACCATAATATGGCAATCCGTGAATGTGCACTTAACCTCAAAAGGATACGAAAGAGAGAATGTAATAAAGGGAATGTTAACCTTTTAAAGAACGAAGAGAGGTTAAGCGAGTATAAGGAAAAAACATCTAAATGCATTGCAACACCAAGAGATCAGGAAAACAGCATGATAGAAAGGTTAGAAAGGGCATGGACATTTATAAAGGATCAACTCTCGAATGTAGCCGAAAGAGTGATTGGAAGAAAACAACCTCAGCCAAGAAGAGAATGGATCACCAATGAGATCGTTGATTTGATTAAGCAAAAAAGAAAATTCAGGAATGATATTACCGAGGAAGGACAGAGGAAGTATAAAGAACTTAAGGATAAAATCAATTGAGCCTCGAAGTTAGGAAAGGAAACATTTCTGAAAGAACGATGTGGCGAAGTAGAGGATCATATTGAAAAGGGAAGGATTGAAGCTGCGTACACTACAGTTAGAAGCTTCTTTGGAAAAAGTAAAAATTAAAGTAGACGATACTAGGAAAAGACGGACAGATTTTATATGAGGATGAGGAAATCGAGAAAGGTGGAAAAAATATCTTGGATATCTATACCAAGGAGATGCTATAGAAAGGAAGGTGCTAGAAGACATTGAACAGGTGCAACGGGATGATTTAGGTGATTGAATACTGAGGGACGAATTTGATTTAGCAGTAAAGAAACTGAGAGACTGAAAAGCCCCTGGAGTGGACGACATTCCAGGCGAACTGATTAAGGCAGCTGGAGAAGGAACTAAAGATATCTTGTATAGCCTAGTATGTGAGATCTACGAGACCGGAGAAATACCATTAGATTTTGGGAAGTGTGTTGTAGTTCCATTACCAAAGAATTCATCGGCAAAGAGATGTGAACAACACAGGACTATTAGTCTGGTCACTCATGCATCCAAAATACTCACCAACATAATTCTACGAAGGTTGGAGGCCAGGATAGAAGCTGTACTCTCCGATGACAAGTTTGGATTCAGGAAGGTAAAGGGAACGCGTGAAGCTATCCTAACCCTAAGAGTGATATCAGAAAAAAAGGCTTAGGAAAGGCAAAGACACCTATATCCCCTTTGTAGATCTTGAAAAGGCCTTCGACAAGGTTAGATGATGTACATTATTCCAGGTGTTAGAAGGAATAGGTATTAAGTACAAGGATAGGGCGGTGGTGTGGAATCTTTATAAAGAAGAAAAGGCAGTTGTAAGATGCGGGGAACCCCACCGGGAGATAAGAATACGACAAGGAGTGCGACAGGGGTGCTCTTTATCACCTACCCTTTTTAACGCATACATACAGAATGGATTAGATGAGATGAGAGAAAGATTGAGCACCAGAGCAGCTGTGATAGTACAAGACGAGAAGATTGACATGGTAAGGTTCGCCGACGATATTGCACTACTGGTGGAGAGCGAGGAAGAGCTGAAAGAGACACCGGAAGGAATGAAAGAGATTTTTGGCACCCGGTATAACATGAAAATAAACAAGACTAAAGTGATGGTGGTAAGCAGACACGGGACGAGAGTAGAGCTGGTTCTAGGAGGAGAAGCACAAGAGACGGTGGACGAGTTTGTTTATTTGGGAAGCAAAATAACATCAGATGGGCGGAGCGAGAAGAAAATAGTAAGCCGCATTAACCAGGCCAAGTTAGCCTCCAATGAGAATAACAAACTCTTCACCGGCAGCAAAATTAATTTGAGGATTAGGAAATTGCTATTGAGGACTTTTGTATGGAGCGTTCTGATCTTTAGTAGTGAGACCTGGACAATTGGAAAGAGAGAGAAGGAAAAATTTGAGGTATTTGAAGGGTGCTGTAGGAAAATGATGAAAATACCCTGGGTGGCCAGAGTCACGTACGAGGTGTTTAAGAGGATAGGGGAAAGACGGTGTCAACTGAAAATTCTAAAGAAGAGAAGGATCACATGGATTGGCCATATTCTCCGACACGAAAGCTTAGTTAAGACTATACTAGAAGGTACAGTAGAGGGGAAAAACCAGATGGGCAGACCTCGACTGGACTATACGGGACAGTTGATGAAGGAACTTGGTTGCAAATCGTACAGTGAACTGAAAAGATTGGCCCAAGATGGGATAAAGTGGAGGACTGTTGAAGACCAATCCTAGGATTGTAACCAGAGAAGAAGATTAAATCATTGCGTCACATTATTAAGTGATTTATTTGTTTATCTGCTTTGAAGAAAAAAGTTGTCATAGGTATCGTATTAGACGCTTGGGCTCCGCAGTGTTCAGTGATTGTTAGAAATGAATAAATTTCGATTACAAATCAAGGTACATTTCAGGCTTATTTTTTACCTTTACTTGTTTACTTTTTTCGCGCCAAAACTTCTTTAATTGCAAGTGTAACCTCCAGTTGATGGGATAGATTTAAGTGATTCCACACGTTTTTCTGAGCAAAGCAATGACCGTGTTTTATGTGCATTGGTCTCCCATTTCTGCCCCTAGCTCATTATCGTAGTTCGTCGTTCGTGTGGAAGGGCTGAGCTAATTAATTTCACGAGAACGATTTTTAAATTCTTGTGAGCACATAGTGGTTACTACTGTGACTTCTTTGACTCTTGTTTTTATAATAAAAAATCATATAAAACATTTTATAATAAAAAATCTACAACATATTTATTATTATAACCATTTATTTCTATTCACTTGGCTCTTTCTCCTTCAGTATTCGGCAATTTCCTGTCGCGGTCTTTTCCGCTCCCTGGCCGATTATTACCCACCCATCGACCATCTGTTCCCTCATACACTTCTGCATTCCAATACCCCATCAGTTACAAGTGTTTTTTCCCCAGTAGTGCTACTTATTACAGTAATCCTCCATCTACGTCTACTAATGATTACAGCTAGGCGTTTGCTCCTAAATTTTAACTGAATTTGATTAATCTGCCTTCAACTCGACGAGAATCATCCTATAACAAGCCCGCGGGGAATTATTACTGTTTTATCTAGTTTTCAGTTCATTAGGAAAGTGCCCAGTGCAGGCATTCATTCCTTATCCACCACCATATATCTATTTATAATCATCGCTTCAGCTGTCTCAGATATCATTCCACCATAACTCATAATACCAGTAATGCCTCCACCTACATTCACCATTTCGGGGTATATATTTTCTAGAATCCCCACCCTAAGTGTAATCCTAAAATTTCATGGGTCAATTCTCTTCTGTGTTTGCTTTTTTGCCTTTAATGCCGAGCAAGGATTTCGTGTGATGACGACATCAGGTGCCAACTTCCCACCACTGCCGAATATGGCATCCGGCCCAAAGGGTCGAGTCCCATGATTGCCCGAATTTATTTCTATATTCGAACTGTTCATGATGTTAAAGTTTAGGTGATAGAGACAACATTCTTCATCAGTGGTATTTTTGTGGGACACCATCGAGTGGGTCAGACGCCCTTCACAGCTGATTCCCTGAGGTACAAAAGCTGCGAGCACTACCGCTCTTGCCTAACTCTCCTAACCTGTGACCTATGTTGTTTGGGTGGCACTAGCAGGGACAGTTAGTATTACTTGGTTGCCAATTCAGGCAAGGGTCATTGGAGTGCATAGGCACTTCCACTATTAGCTAAGAATGTGATCCCTTAGGAAAGGAAATAAAAATCACAGAGGAAAATTTTCAGTTCTAATAACTTATAAATCGAATCCTTGGAAATAATTTCATAAATGGTCTTTTAGTCTAAATTTGATACAATATGCAGTCGGAAATGATTTGGCCCATATTTCTCCTACATAAATGCATTGGTCATATCGTTCAACAGAACACTGACAGTCAACATTTTACCTCAATTCAAAAAGACGACCTATCCACGGTGTTTCGTCATTACGTAAGACAGATTTTCGCTGTTGAACTTGATGTGTACCACGACTCAAATCAAATGAGTAGAATTGATATTCACGAAGCAAGGATAAAGGTGAGGAAAATTTATGATTGTGAATGCATTTATGAATGATTGTGAAAATTTATGATCATGAATGTGTGTTAAGTGAGAAGAATATGTTCCATTTACTACATGCAGAATTATGAATACAGGACATTCATTTTCATGGCGACGTAAGGGAAAGAATATTTAAATAATTTATGTTACCTTTTGTGTGGGTCTTAACCATTCGATTGTTTCGCAATGCTATTCAAAAATTTTAGGTGGAAATAATTCGTGTCAAAATTACTTCAATGCTCTCCGTTTAAATTTTTGTTTCAATGTTCAGTCAATCTCCGTTGAAAAAAGATTAAATCCATTGTCGGTCATGCATACAATGAGAGCTCATTAAATCTTTAACGTGTCTTAATGTTACTGCATTGAAGTGAGCGCCATTTGTTTGATTTAAATGCCATTTATTTTAGGAAATTTAAGCTAATGTTTTCCTAGTAATTAAATAAATGGCCGCAAGTGACGGCTAAATTAAACTTATACGTCTTCCTGCTCTTGGGATATGTGAGTGGGATAGATAGCTATTATTCACTGGATATCCATG
The DNA here is from genome assembly GCA_963169105.1 of Ceriagrion tenellum. Lineage (NCBI taxonomy): Eukaryota > Metazoa > Arthropoda > Insecta > Odonata > Coenagrionidae > Ceriagrion > Ceriagrion tenellum. The sequence continues at coordinate 171,520,057 of OY720632.1, forward strand.
GTTTTTCACCGTCCACTATTTTTTTGCGTTTTTTTCCTGTCAAGGCCATTCGTGCAAAGGTGGTGAAGCGTGAAAATAAGCGAAAGGTGGAGAAGTTAACGCCTGAATTAATTTATGCGGAGAAAAATGACACCGTATTTATTTCATTTTTAAAATAAAATAGTACTTCCTCCCATGAAGTCACGGCACTTCAGGGGTGGTGAGCGTGCCCCTCTTCCTAACTTAAAACGACATGTCACCTCACAGGCTTTATTCTAACCTTTTGCACGATTTTATTGCGTATCATCGCTCACATCTCATCCGGGGCTTGGTTCATATATTGCTAGCTGGCTTTGGTGCAAATTGAATTTTATATGCAAAAAAAGCGGAGCAGATTTAATTACGCGCATATAAAAAGCCTTTTTATGAAGAAAATCGCGTTTTTTTGTGTCCGCAGTGGGGAAAATTCCAACCCACCGATTTTTTAAAATGCTAAATGGAGCGCCGCGGAAAACCTCCCATTTGTTTCCGCCGAAATTCCTTTTTTTCCGAAAAAATGCTCACGTCAGCAGACGGACGAGAAGGGAAAAAAAAACTTGCCCGGCAAACTGACTGCTTTGAACATACCAGCAATTTCCTAAACGACAGGGGCATAAAAACGTACAAACACAAACACGCATGCTCACAAAAATTTACGAGGCAGGCCATCGGGGGGTGGCTCAGAATGTCCTAGGGAATGGGTCGGGTTGCTCCCGAAAAGAAAATCCAACTTTTCGACCCTCTACCCCCAAAACCCTTGTGATTTTTTCCCCCGGTAAATCTGCGCCTTCCCCTCCCCCCACACGGATCCCAACTTCGCTATCTTCCTCCCTCATGCTTCCCTGACTCCCTGTCGTCCCGTTTCCTTCCCCTTCTCACGCAATTAACTTTTTCGTCGACCCCCTCCCACATCCCGCCCCTCCCTCTCTTCACCGACCAACCTTCCTCATAGCATCACTTCCACCGAAGGAATGGCGCCCCATTTATTACTACATCCCCTGGGAAAAAAAGAAGAGCCAGTATTTTTTTTGCGGGCGACTCCCTCTTATCAAAAAAAATACCACCCTTCTTATATTTTTATCTTAAAAGATCTCCAAAGACGCGGGAGGTCAAAGAGAGAATGCTCGGTGGTTCCTCTTTCGCCATCCTCTTCTCGTGCTTTCATTCTTCAGTGCGAGGTGCTAAATGGAACCCCTTCTCCCTTCGGTTAAAAAAAAAGAAGGCACCAGTGGTACAGAAGCGGTCTCCGTTCCCATTCTTCCGACGCCCTATCTCGTTGACTCCACCTGCAACCCTCCCCATTCCCCCCCTCGCAAACGCAAGATTTTTCGATCCCGGGAGGAGGCCCCGCGAATAGAGAGGAACATAGCCTCTCTCTCTCATTCCCCGGCCTTCATTCATTCACTCCTTCAACCACCCTTCTCTTACCTCTATATTTTCTTTACCTCTCTTCGCCGCCTTGCTTGTGCTCTCATCCCTCCTGCGCCCGTATTTCTTTGTTCCTGTTCGCCATTCTAATAATGTGGTATGCGCGAGAAGGCAATGGCAATTCCTCCATCGCTGAGAGGTGCAAAAAAAAAAAATAGGAAGGCCATTTTTAGATTCCCTTATGACAACGGCGATTTCAAGAGAGTACGCGACGATGCCAAAGAGTGCTCTCGATGTCCCTCCCATCTTGATCTTGATTTTTTTCACGCGCCGTGTAACGACGTGTTATAATCGGTGGATAGGGAGGGCGCTTATTCTGGGTAGACAGTTTACCAGGAATGAGAATTTATACTTACAAGGACCCCGTAAGATGAGAGATTACTATCGTTAAAAGGGCAGTTAGGGGTTAATGTTAAATGTAAAAAAACCCTAGACTTTTAGGGTCTACCTCCAGCGATGATAATTTTCATAAGCTGCTGTAATGAGAAAAGAACTTCTTCGTTCAGAAATACTCCTAACTTCGGATAGCTTTGCTTGCGGCTTGGGATCCCGCCTTGTATACGAACGTTTTGTTGCTACCGCAGTGGAAGACCGATTTCAAAGTACAAAAGTATGAATATAACATTACTAATCTTAAACACTTATATTTATAAGTTGCAATTAGAGACGAGAACGATTCATAACTTTTCATAATTCGTCATTTATATAATGTTTGCATTTGTAATGAATATATATATTCATCGCCGATAATATATAAATGCTTGTACAGTATTTAGTGGCACTACTCATCCGGGGAAGTTTGGAATGGGGGAATTTTCACTTAAAGCTCAGTTTAGATAATGGAAGAATAGTTCTTCTAGAGATTGTTGCATTAAATCCTTTGGCCAGTCGAAACACTGTTATTTATGTGACCCAGTCAAAAGATGGACCTATAAATTTGAAATTACATAATATGTTATCGGAATTGACGTGTTAGTGGTATAAGAGTTGCATAGAGTGGTAGGTAGTAGCGAATTTTTCTTCGAACGCGGAGACTTGAGAATTGATTGAGGTGCGGAAATGAAGATTGGAACCAGTGGATATATTGTGCTAAAATAGAGTAATGACATTCAAATGGATGAATCAAGCGACTGGAGAAGTAACTGTAGAGTGAGTCAGTCAAGGAAGAAGCTATGGTGAACCATGAGAAGGACGAAAAATTTGTGAAAGTATGAAGGAAAACATTAATAGCTTATTAAGGCATTAGATTTTTACAGCACCAACGAGGGAAGCAAAGTGAACTACAAGAACTGCTAACCCCATGTGCCATAAGTGATGACGAATGGCATTTGAACATTAAAAAAGCCTAGCTATGTGGGAAAATTTAAGTGTGAGAGAGAGAGAGTCACCAATCCAACATTATGACGTATTTGATGATGATCATGATGACCATGTTGTATTCCAAATTCCCTGAAGGTAGTTATAGTGAAATTTAACTTCACCAAGAAATCAATGTATTTGATCTCATGTTAAATGAAAATATCTTACTCTTGCATAGATACCAAAATATCAGCCCCTCACCGAAATACTTACTAAGATTTTTTTCGAAAAATACCAGCCCATTTTACGAGGGAAATAGTTAATGCATTCACTCCAGACAGACCATATTTAAAAAAAATGAGGGATTTATAACTCTTAGATCTCGTCAAAACATTTATAGTGAGTGGTTGGTACGTTTTCTCGACTATTTCCGAAAATAAATTATATTGTCTCCGCAGTAATTTTTTCTTAATGGCAAAAAGCCTTCCGTTTTGAAGGAGTTTTAAATGTACCGCGTGAAAAAATGAGTCGAAATAAAGACATGTATATGTTTTTAGTTAATCCGTACTAATATGTAAAAATGTATTGGTGTCTGTCTGTTGCTCCATCACGCAAAAACTGCTGGACCGATTGAGCTGAAATTTGGCATGTGTATAATGTGTACGGAGAATATATCTGGTCGTAACATAGGCTATATGAAAAAGCCCTCAGGGCTCCCAAAGGACCCCTGATGGTCCATGCCAAGCATTGGGTTCGGTGCTGTGGTTTCATTTTTTGCTTTTTAAAAGTAGTTTTACTCAAGATAGCTGGCTGAGATTTTTGTATCTGATGGCTGAAGAAACAAAGTTTTCAATTCTTTCGATCGACTTTATTTTACGCTTTGTATTTGTCTGAAAATTATGTTTTTAGCTGAAAAATCTCAATATTTTACTCTGAAATCAACAATAGCACATTTCCTTGGCAACCTGAAATTTGATTGGCAAAGGATATTCACGCTTCTAGCATTGAAATACCACGTTTGCCTGCAAGCCCATGATAGCACATAAAAATAAATCTAAATAAGAAGGGCCCAGTGTCCCAAGGGTCCTATGGTAGATTGCTCCGGGGGGAAATCGAAAAATTCAGTGCATATTCACAACAAGTTTCCTCTTCAATGTCTATTCTTAAAGTAGCTCTCATACGGGCACTGCATGTTTCTGAGAGAACACTTACGTAGTAAAGGATACACAAAAAGGAATTAAGTAGACTACACATGCAATTAAATGTGCAAGAATACTTTCGTGCAGCGAATAGTAATGGTAATAATGCCTCTGTTGCTACAACAAACAGCGTTGTCTATTATTGTTTAATACTTAGATGTATTACACAGATGTAGTGGAACCGTCTGCCTCTCATTACGATTACGAACAGATTTTTAGACCAATATCCACATCATAAACGGTACGAGTTATTTATATATGTTTAAAAGTGTTAAAGTGCAGTTAACTTACATTCACTCAATCATCGAGGACTCTTCTTACGTAAGCCACACAACCTCAAATGACTTCAATTATACTTTAATTACACTCGATCCGCAAGTTCGATTTGGTGTTAAAATTGTCTTGTCGCACTCGTCGCACTATTAACATGAAGGCATAATAATCTATGGAAGAAACTGTATTGTTCATAGGCCGAAGTGGTCAAACGAACGCCACGTAGAAGATAGTTTACGAAATCCTCAAATGACCAGGCTGACATCATTCTTCAGGCTTTGTGGTTTTCTTATCAAATAAGTTCAATGTTTTTCACACCCGTTGAATTTCAACGTGTACCTTCCGCTAGTTACTTATAATTTCAGCTGTGTAAAGATATATTATTGGGCCATCATGAATGCAATATTGACTTCATGCTTCCTGCATCTGCTAAAATGAAAACATATAATTCGAATGTGGCCTCCATTATGACTAGGGAACTATCTCGCTCAAACTACCTTAATTATGAAATAAATATTTCTTAATTGCTGCAAAAAGTCTATATTCAGTGCTTGATGAAGTTCATGTTTTCTTATCTCGAATGCAGAAATTCAAATAAAAATATGCATGTGCATTCAGCACTACCCGATCCTACACATTTAAGTCAATATATTTGGTAACTTAAATTAAACTTTGTATACCCCACTATAGGTTTAATGACACGACCCGGGTTTCGACACTTCGTGTCATCGTCACATCTGAAGATGACACGAAGTGTCGAAATCCGGGTCGTGTCATTAAACCTATAGTGGGGTATACAAAGTTTAATTTAAGTTACTATGAATTACTTCCACAAAGTCAAGCCTGGAACCATTTCCTTTAACAATATATTTGTTTTTCATCGCTAAAATTCGTTGCTGAAGTTAAATAATTAGCATCCTTAGACCCATTGCTATCGATGAGTTTTTCAAATGAGTGTCACTGGATAACATAGTATATTATCGGTATGTTACCTTTACAAGTTATTGATGTTAAGGGACGCTTTCATTTTTTTATGGATATAATTTTGCGTTCATGGTTGTAGATCGCTTATCAGTGGTCCAAATATGAAGACAACACTTGTAAAAAAGGGGAATGTAGAAATTTTTTGGTAAATGATTTTATATAAAATAATATAAGCAGATGTCGAATTTTCTGTTTGCACTTAAGTCATCTATCTGAACGAACTTAAGTTACAATTTTTGATCTCTCTTCCTATGGAGCCCCTAAGAGGATAGCTTTACCTACAGTGAAAGTCAAAGATTTATCATTCATCTGGAAGGGGATTCCGTTCCGATTGCACGTATTTTTTCGGCAAACTTCAGCAAATACATCGATTCACTCAAGTGTTTTATCTCGAAATCATTTTCTTCCACATCGACGCCCTTCATCCCTCCGTTCAAAAACTGAATACGAATAACCAAGGGGAAATCCGATAGTGAAAATTCATTCGAAATAGCGGCATGAATTTCCCGTTGATTTTCAAATAGTTGAAAGTTTGGGTAGCTCTGCTGAGTATTATTTTTTCATTTCGTTTCGATACGATCTCTCAGCCGTTAGCAAAATTTGATTTCTTCCTCGTTGAATGTGAGATGAAGTACCTGAAATGTCCAGTAAAGCCAATTTTCAGAACTTATCTATATAACCTCTGATATATTTCTTTCGCAATCATCTAGTTTTATCTTCCGTTCAATGGTTATCTGTCATTCGAATAAGTGAAAAATGTGGTGATTTTGAAAAAAATGCTTATTCAGAAACGTCTTAGTGGTTTGATAAATTGTAATCCCTAAAGATATCCAATGTATTAACACTTATGTAAGCAAAACTTTTCAATTATTGCGTGGAAACTGTTCATGGACAGAGAAAATAAGTGCTATTCGTCGCGATAAAGCAGATATGACAATTACTAAGACATAAATTTATGTCATTTTTCTACGAAAAGAATCCTTTTATCATTTCAGAATCCAGTACGGCAAAAATAACGCGAAAGCTCCGGCAAAATTGAAACAGCAATATCAAACGGCTCTAGGAATCCAATACAATTCGCTGCAACCCTAGAGGAATCTAGATTGCTAATATTTTAAAGTGTTTCCACATCAACGAAGAACCATTGCCAATGCAAGTCTGTCAGTGCAGCAATATTTTAAAAAAAATCCATTCTCTTTGATCTTGGAATGTTTTTCCTTTGGTCTTTTTTAAGTGTCATTTTTTGCTTAAAATCTGATTCAAAAATAAAAAAAACACCAAAGATTTCATAATGCATATTTTGCTGCTCGTGGATTTCCTCGCGTCCTCCAAGTGCTTATCAACAAGTTTCTGTTTGTATTTGTGAAAATTACGTAACCAATATGCACTTAATCTCGGTATTCCCCAAAAAGATGCCATTTCAGGTATCTTGCATACAGAAGTTTAATACTCTATGACCTAATAATTTCGAAATATCAGGATAGTTATTCAATTCATTCCAATTGAAAACTGTCCCCTGTCATAGATGAATCGTGGGCTGAATTTTCTTGCGTGACAAATATTACTTTCGACTGTCGAACTTTCCGCGCTCCGATATGCTTTTTGAAGTGTATTTTATTCCTAATTGATAGAGTAGAATTTCTTTGATCTAAACCTTCCTTTAAGTGTTTTTGCGCGACTCAGTTTTGGTTTTAAGTTTTCCTTCTTGTTTTAGTGAGCCTCTTAATTTTATTTGTTTATGTTACTCATATTTTTCCTGCCAGGCTCACGGTTACAGGAGTCAATTTAGCTGTAGTAGATCTTGCACTATATCATTAAAACAATTCACTAAAGGAGTAGTGCTTTTGGTTTTGGTAGCATATCTTCTGAGATATGAACAAACAAAGACCAGGGGCAGTATTTTATGCATGCAGTGTATCTAGAGGTGATGGGTCTCCAGTCAAATCATGGAACATTCAGCAGAGCCCTCCGTCCTTTGAATTGATCTTCCCTCCCTCCTTACATTCTTCTCCTATGTGCATACCAGCTATTTCCGTACATCTCCCCGGCCTCTGTGCTTGTGAAATTAATATTTGGAAGTTAAAGCAATTTCCTTGCTTTCCTTCGATAGTACAATCAGTCTCTCCAAGCGTGTAAATTTCACATAGCATACGTCTCCACCTGGTCTCTTTGCGGAAGGTGACAGTTTTAAAATAGTCTCATGTAATTAATGCCTTCTCCATTAGAATCCCTTTCAATCGGAAAATGGCTGTGAAAATGTCATTCTTGCTTCCATTCTGAAGAAAAGTGGAGAGAGATGCCTTTTAATAGTCTTTGTTAGTGCTTCCCTTAGACAAAGTCCAAGTTTCCCTTATGTACAAAATGTGAATGTTTACAAGAGAGGAAAAAGCAATTTTTCAGGAGGAACTCGTTATTTTCTTCAGCTTAAATATGATACGATTAACTCATTACTCAGACTTATTTTTAAAGCCATTATTAGTACAAAATCAATATCAGAAGATCATACCGGTAGTGATTTTGGAGCTGGACCTTTGCTGAGCAAATGAACTAGGCAGTAGGGTGTACTAAGAGAGATAACTGGGAGAGGATTAAAAATTTAAAAATATATCCTTCACGATACCCGTATGTTAGTGTTATTAGTGGTAGATAATGTTAGTATCCTCTTAATTTATTCTCAAAGTAAGGATAAAATGCGCAGTTTCTGTAGCTTCTGCATTTACGTCGAATAGACTTACTTTTTAAGCAACCCGGCTGATAGCATTCCCTCCGCTTTATGCTGTCTATATATGACGAAAATATCTTCAGCCAACCTACTAGCGTCTTCAGGTTACTTCTGATGTGACGACGCCAGCATGAAGGCTGAAGAAACTGTCGTCATCAAAATACAACGCAACGTAGAGGAAAACCCGTAAGCGAGGGTCAATCCCTGGACATTCCGCGGAAACCTGATGACCAAATTTAGAATTTTTCTCTGATTTTGGCATCGACGCGTTAATTTAACCATAATTAATATTATTCGGAGAGTAGCAATGACAACCAATCCGTTCAGCGCATTTTTTCGCCTTGTGTTACTTAGCGACCTTGCTGAATGTGAAGAAAGATCTAATGCATTTCCGGCTTAAGATGTAATTGAAGATTGGTCGGGTTTCCAATTGGATCAAACTCTTCGTATCTTCTTTTCCATGTCTCGACTTGGAAATCTTCAATTGATGGAAGTGTTTTCAAGCAAGCGACTATTCGGCTTTTAAGCTGTAAAAAATGTTGATGCAAAAATTTGGTACTATGCACCATCTGTTTTATTTGCGTACTTATTCCCCAGTATTGTGTATGATCGTGTATGATAACATTATCTGAATCCTATTCCAAGTATGCATAACTCCTCCCATCATTGATGTGTTGCTGAGGTGGTCCAAATACTCAATACTCGTGGCGATGGGGAAAGTTATTCCCGACTAACCAGAGGTGCTGGGTTCGAATTCCGCCTGTAAGATTTTTCACTCTGTAGGGCAAGGTTGTGTGGTCGTCTAAATAAATAAAATTGGCCCCAATTAGCGAAAGGTGTGATCAAAATAGAAATAATTATTATCGGTGACAAACCTCGAGGTGATACAGTATGTGCAGATGCTTCGCTCGCCGGTCACAATTTCTTTATTACTATATTTGCTACCATAATCTTTGTAATTCATTAAAGTCAACCTAAAGTTATGCATTGATTTTTAAATTTGGTGAAGTATTCGCAAAAGTCTAATTTGCCTTGATTGGAACAACTAAATACACACGGGGGAAAACCATGTAGTGACGTTGATCCGGTACACTAAGTATATCTGCATCACGTTTTCCTTTTGGTTAATACTAATTTATAGTGATATTACTGTGAGTGCTTATATAATTCTTTTGAGTAATTGTAACCGATGCCAGGATCAAAATGCATTTTTTTATTCCTTTCATTGCTGTCAAAACAATTCTTCAGTTTGAAATTAAAATCTTGGCTATTTTTTGCTAGTATATTATTAAAGGTTGCTATAGCAGCAGAAATGGCTGGATAGTTTATCTTGGGACATAGAATTTTAGATTTTGGTTGGAGTTGTTTAGCCATAAGCATTCTTTAACTGCTGGTACGCGGAAATTCCATTAGCTACCGATGTAAGCATAGTTTAGTACCGCCTTTAGGCTGTATTTCTCCACAAATAGAGATACTTTTGAGACAGATTTAAAATATTTTCTTAAATACGGTTCTTTGCCCTTGTTTTTGTCTGTTTTTGATCTGAGAATCTCGTCACGCTACATTGATTCAGTATTTCACAGCTGTCTCATTGTTAATTATATATCGAAACGCATTTTAAGAAGACTACACAGGAATCAAAATAGTACGCTAAGGATCCACAAAAATCCTCCTAAAATAGAGGTTAACATTTTTTTGTGGAAATTATGCCAATGATCAGTCGAAAGTAGAGTCATTCGGGAAGTCTTTTTCAAGTTGTGACACGTTTCTCTTCCAATAAATGTATGTATATCTCTTCTAAAAAATGTGAAAGATCAATAAGCCGATATTGGACGCTTCAAGTTTGTCTCCGGGAAGCAACAGATAAGATACTCTCCAGAGGGGGTGGTTGAACGGAGAGGTCCGGCAACGCTCCAAAAGAGTCAGGAAAAAATTAGAAGTCTTTCCTTTAATTTCGGACGGGAGCAGTATCTGTGGAGGCTGGTATTCATCTTCTCCCAAGTGATGGCGCTCTGAGATAGACTTTTTAAATGAAGCTTCATGGTCTGAAACCGTGTTTACATTTGACGATTATGTTTGTGACCACCGTTCGCGGTTCGTTTTCATGTAAATTCCTAGACTTAAATGAAAAGTAGGCTCTTTGCTTCAGAAATGGTGAAAATCATTAGCATTCCGGTTTTTCAGCGTGTTCATGATAAAAATGCCTTAAGGAGTCGATAGTATTCATCCGAAACCGAGCGTCACCTTGGAGAGAGTAACCGCATTTAGATATTTTTGTTTTTATTCAATTACTAATATACAATGGAAGTCAGTTGTTATTCACAGCATTTCAAAGAGATGATCGAATAATCATTCTAAAGCGTTCTAAAAATTATTACCAATGCTTTCTTCTTGCATCGTCGTTTCCGAGTACCTGTCAAAAATATTTTTAGTTTCAGTTTTATAAAACCATATTTCGATGTGCACCATACGTTATGGATATAAGGTAAAGTTTGGAGTTAGCAGTCCGCTCATATGTTGATCAGTCACTTATCAATCGTTGTATGGAAGATAGATAGTAAGAAATGGCATATCGTTATTCCGAGACATTGCGTTTAACGAGTGTTTGGAAAGAGAATATTCCAGAGTTAAGCTGGTTCCTACATAAAATGACATAAATATAATGCTACTGACTCTAAACTGGACTGCAAGGAACATATAACCAATTTAATGAAAAAATTAAGTTCATTGTGGTATGCAATGCGTATTTTATCATATCTACAACCCTGGATTTAAAACATGCCGGCCCTGGATGTTTTGAAGAAACTATATAATGGTTAAACTCACTCCAGAATATTCTTTGGAATTCCCCTTTGGCGTTCCTCTCCTTAAATAAAAAAAATGCTCAAATTCAGAGAAGGATCATAAAAATTATGAAACAAGTTCCATTACACTCCCCCCACTAAACCTATTTACGCAGATTGCCAGTACCTTGCAAATATGTATATCCTGTAAACTGTCAACTTCATCCACAAAAATTTTAACTCCCTTGAAAAAAGTTCTGATTACCATAATTATAACACTATATTTAATAAATATTTACACATGAACTGCCACAGAACCTCAAAAAGAATTCATAGTATCAGACACGCTGGATTCAATGTATGCAATATACTTCCAACACCAATTAGAGGTCTAGACATAAAATAATTTAGACCACAGGTAAAAGATAATCTTCAGGAAAACTTGTTTTATAATACTAAACAATATATGGAGCACACATTTTGTAATATTATATATATATATATATATATATATATATATATATATATATATATATATATATATATATATATATATATATATATATATATATATTACTGTTTTTCTGTATTGATGAATTTTTTATGTATTTATTGTGTACTATGCTATGTTCTACATGTGTTCTATGTAATCTGTGTTTTATCCATTCCTCATTTCTTGTCCAATGCTGCAGCATAGTGCATATTCATATTGTGCATAATTTAAATTATTTTCGGAGTTGATCTCCGTTAAGCAATAATTTCGTCGCTACTCCGAGTGGAATGTTTGGTTATTTCTGAACCTGGCGGAAGATCTTATCTTTCCTGTGTAGTTAGTCGGGTTCCTGCGAAACTTGAACATGCAGCGCATTCCTTTCCTTCTTGATTTTCCTAGTTCCAAGGTAAACTAAGCTGCTTGGGCTTCAAGTCGCGACGTCAAACATGCCACTTCCTGGGAAACCCTTAGCTTCAGGTAAAGGAAAGATAAAATCGTGTACCAGGCTCAGACGCAGCCAGCCTAAATATTTCGGTGGCGGCATATATATGTATATATATCTGCGGAAAGGTTCTCAAAGGTAATTTTTTACAGAATCAGTGTTGACTTTTGCTCCTCAGGAGGTGTGCTAATCTTGGTTTTATTAGTGGATTCACCGCTACTCTGAGGTCAGGAGATACGGATAAGAACTTGTCGGGATGAGCACGCCACCTCCGACGGGGGCAAAAAAAATGGGGATTCCATGGGTGAATGACGAATTGTCGTAATTTAAACTGATAAACGAAAAGGATTATTATGCCAACATGTTAATACTCCCTTCAATAAGTGACTTGTAAGGACTTTTTTATATCCTATCATTTTTCTTGTTAAATAATAAATGAAAACTAGTCGAAAAATCAATATTTTATCAAAAAGTTGCACCAACTCTTTTTTCTATATTTTTGGCAATTAATTGAAACAAATGCGGTATACTTTTAGTCCGACCTGTAAGGATACTTGACCTAATTTTAACAAACCTGGTTATAGCCGGCCCTACAGTCAAAATATATCAGAGAATCTCTGAATGATGATGATCTAGAACCCTCATCGATAGTGTAATACCTTCGAAGTTGGTTGTCTTATAATACTCTATTATCATCGTACATTTTTAGTAATTTACATTCTTTCACCCGTTTTCATTTCCCATTCGGGACATCCTTCCGACGAAGATTAATTTTCGAGCATATGCAATAAATTTTTCATTTTCGTACACCGCCTCAGTCTCTCTTGTTTTTATCTACTGACAAGTGCTGCATTATCCTTTTTGTTCTGAATCGTGGCCAATGAGTTTCAAGGGACTTAGTTAGTTCAGGTTACCCTCGAGGAGTACTAGCGAAAGTAAACGAACTCCTGTGTTATTATTTTCTCCATTTACTTGATTTACCACAATCTCTGTACAACATTCCTCAGTCTGAGACATCACCGTTTCAATTTCTTCTCGCTGTTCAGAATCTTTACCTGCTTTGTAGAAATCATCAGATTCAAAAGATGGAACGGCAGACTTAGGTATGAAAATCAAACAGCATTCGTAGTGAGCCTCATGAAAAAACGAGGTGCCTGGGAAGAGGACTTAGCGCCACCATCAATTCAGCCGATGGATCGTTTCGTGGGCTAAACGCCAAAGGGGTGTTTGATCGTTATGTACAGGCATGCGCTGTCAATGGCATTAATGTGATTCGGAATCGGATCTAGCTGGAAATGACGGCAGTATTGCGAGTTCAGACCACTTGACTGCTAATGAAATTTAGCATGAGACAGATTGCTCCTCTTTGTCTTCCTGCTCACGTTTGTCCGGAAATATTAGGGATGCGGCATCAGCCCGAGACGCAGTCTCCGCCGCGCGCTTTAATTAGTGTGCGAATAAGTCATCGTTACATCAGTTTATCATATTGAAAACCACAATTTTCTTACTGGAAGCCCAGTCAAATGACAAATTTCACCATACCAAATACTTTTTTAACGTATCCAATTGGGGTGATTTCTGCGGTTATACGATAATTGTTGTGAAATCTATAAATCTGAATAATATAACCCTTTTTATATCATAAATGTCAAGATTCGAACGATATTGTTTGTCTGTGACAATATACATTAAATCTCTTGCAAAAATGTAAATGGTTATTTGCCGTTTAAATGGGCTTAAAATAGTTAAATCTGAAAATGCTTGGCCTATATTTCTCATCGTTCTTACCACGTAAAAATTATTTGATGGAAAATGTTGGATATTTTTAATATTGCCTGTCTCATATTTTGATATGCCTGTTTGCTTAGTGCGTTTGTTTTATATTGCAATTGCTGGACAATGGCAATATAAAAGCTTGAGAAATGATAAGATTACTAAAAGTTAATCTGACTTTCGTGGTGCAAATATATTTTAATATTGCCTTTCTTTTAATTATGCATTTAGATTCTTGCATTCGATATGTATCAACTACCTTTTGGAGGGGTTTAACGAATAAAACTCCTACTCCTTGGTTGATAACACTGAGTTGTTCCCCCTGACCGCGATAAACTAACTTATTCAGGAGACGCTCTTCGCTTGCCAACCTATTGTTGAGTTCACGAGGATAAATTCTCCCCGTGTCCTCAAGGTAACATTCTGTTGCCGCTCTTGGAATCCCGTCTCCCTCGCGAGAGAGACGACCGCGTTCCACCGTCGCGTCGCGCCGCGGCGGGCCTCTCTGCCCCGCAACTGAAACCAGTTTCAAGTTTGTTCTCCAAGGTCATAAGGTTTTACCACTCTCGTCTGCTGCTAATTTGTCGAAAGATTAAAATATAATTCAGTATGCGGGGGTCGCTTATGGTCGATTGGTATAGTACTTGATTTCCGTCCGGTGGGTCCGGGTTCGATTCCATGGGAGATATTTCTCCAAAATAGCAATACTTACCTGGTTGACAAATGGAGAGGACATATTGTGCAGTAATTCGACCGCTAGACAGGACGTAAGACTGTAGACCCCTTGGCTCATTTCGTGAACAGCCATTCTACCTCCACGTAGGGTTTTTCACCACCCGTCCTTCATTCTCTCAATAATTTTGCCCAGTAAATTTTATCTCACACCTATGAGGTCTCAAGCGACCTCAGGTGTCGGTCGCCTATCCTGGATACCACTAGCACATTTTAAAAATTTCGGCCGCATTCGTCACAAGTTGCGGCATCAGAAGGATATCGGAGAAAAACGCGTCTACATCTTTCGTTAGACAATCTAAATCATACACACGATCTCAAGCGGAGGAGGTAAGCGGGGCAGAAATGAACCTACGTTTTTTCCGGAGGAAAGCGGGGTTTTCTCAGCGTCATTTAGTAGTGTGTATTTATGTACAGAAAGAAATGACCGGGGGAATCACTGCGGGGGGATGACGCACCACTATTTTAGATAGAGAGGAAGAGGGTGGACGTGGGTAGAGCGACGAACGTATACTCCTGGTGGTGATTTCTTTGCAATTGTTTACGAGTGGTCTCCACCGCTCTTATTTCGTCGCTACATACTCTCTTGATTTATCCATGAGCGGTATATGTTTCTACCGAGTTCAACGAGTGTGGTCGCCAGCGGCTTCGGTTTTTTTTGCGATGTTCGAGCTATGATGAAGACGCGATGAGCTCGAGATTTGTGTGCCTGAAGGGTTAAGAATGAAACATCTTCCTTGAAATGTACAGATCCAATGTGTGTGTGTGATCTCGTCCTGGGAAAACGTGAACGTCGATTCTTCATCTCCCCATTGCCCGGTCTGCGGAATGCGTCGGTAGGTGCGTTCCCATGTCACGTGGAGGAATTGAGATGTATTTTAGGAACTGAAGGACAGAGGGTGTGGGAGAGTGTAAAAGCCTTTTGAGTGCTGAGTTCGAATCTAGAAAAGGGCTGGGTTGACCCGATAAATTGAGGATAATGGCTTAGGAAGGATCAACAGATTACAGACTCAACAACAGAACCACATCCGGCTACAAATGTTTCTTGTTATAAAATGCCATACTGAAATGTATATAAGAATACGTAAATGCTTAAGATGGTTTATCGTAATTTTTCTATAATGGGGTGCAACATGATTTTATCTATGTTGCTATATGATTAATTATTGGAGAAATTTCAGATTTTAGTTTGCTGAAATACTTAAAACTATATTCAAGAATAGACCTTCCGGGCTGGGTGTAAAACCACTCGTATGTTCAAAATGATCAAAATATTTGCTGTAACTGCGAGTAATTTATTAACGAAATAGAGTAAAAACAAAGCAACATATAGTGAATGCTGCGTTGCTATAATTTAGAACATCGGTAGGTGATATATGTGTATTGCTTTTTATAGTAAGTAGCGGAATTGTGAGGCACCCCGATGTCTTTTCTGTCCAGATATCAGAGTTGATGTTTCACAAACGTCTAATTTACAAGCATCTCTTTAAAAGAATGTCATATATATTAGGACTCTGATGTTCTTATAATATTTATTTGGTTTGATATTTAATGGAGCAATCTTTTGTTTTTGCTCGGTTCCTAATAATGATATTTACAACATCTATTATGATTACATAACACCTTGTTTTCGAATTCTATCCGCGTGGTTTTTTTTCAGATCATTTTATTTGAACTATACATACATGCTCCTGAAAGTGGTCTTTTAATTCGAAAACCATATTGAAAAACTTGAACAAAAACATTTTAAAAAAGATTAAAATCGACCCATGCCTCAATGCATTAAATGATTTATGTATGTGAGCATTTATTTATAAACAGTAAAGTAATGTTGGACCTTAAATTTTTTACTTTTGGCTATACAATGGATAGCCTCCATTGATTGCACATTTAGGAATAGAGGGTATAGATCAAGTTAAGCGTCCCTTTCTATTCCCATAATTTTGCAGGCTTAGAGAGTTTTTGGTTTTGGTTCAATCGTATTTATCACAAAATGATGGCGAAGTCTGCAAATTATTCCTGTATATTCTGAACATTCCATATCGGTCTATAGGCTGTAGTCAATGGGAAAATTATTTTTGGCTTTACCTGCTACTTGGGGGGATACTTCAACATATATTATAACACTGTGGCGTCATTGGATGTGTATAAGGTGAGAGCAGTTAGAACGATTACTAACTTAACTAACCAAGAAAGAATCTTTTTGTCAATTTCTAATAAGCTTGTATTCATTTAAAACTCGTTTTAACGCCCTAGTGTCATCAAAGAGCTTTTAAAAGTAAGTGCATTAATCATAACTATCAGAGTTATTAACCTCTTGATTTTCCTTTGGAAAGTTACGAGCTATCGTATTGCTTAAGGAGAATTTAATCGGAAATCCCGTTGAGGCACTCGTCGGTAGATCAGAGATAGCACCAATTGATCTATGCCTGCACGCAACCCAAGTTGACTGCAATCATCTGGATCATATCCAACACACCGTTGTAATCTGATTTTATTCGTTTTTAAAGTGTTGAAAATACGTCGTATAAAAGTGTTTGAAAGTTGTGAAAATTCGTAATGAAAATATGGTGTATTAAATGAATTCAGAACATTTTCGAATAATTTGCTTTGAAACCTTTCCCTGTCTTAAGTATATATTTATTTATTAGTTTTGGAAGCGGGAAACTCAAATGATATGGCTGCAAACATTCAAAACAGTACCTTTTATATAATTTTTATCAATTTAAATAACTATAGGTTTCCAAAGAGTCACGAGAAAACCTCGCGGCGTTAATCCTGACAATGTATATTTTTAGCGAACCTTGAAAATTTTTCAGTGTAACGTGACGAATTGCCTTCATTGGATTGATACAGAATAAACGAAATTTGATGATTTCTCATTGCTGTAACTCGAGCGATGTCGTATAGGGACGTTATTAGAGTTTGAATGGGCGGGAGGAGAGCTTTAGATGAATCTCTAACTAGGAGTGGAGGGAGATAGCGGAGTGGGCGACGACGAGAGTCCATGCAAAAGGAAAAAAGCGAGACGGGGGATAGGGAGGGAGAGAGAGAGGGAGAGAGGAGAGGACGAGGTTGATGGGAGATAGGGGGGTATTCTACGTGACTAATGACGTGGACGAGCGTTGGAGCGGTGGGAGGAATCACGTGTTGGGGCTTCGCGGCTCGGGCCATTTGCAGAAATAAATGACTTGCAGCTTCATTCACCGAGGCACTGCATAAAAGAACTCGGGAGATGATAGTGACGACGGAAACGGTCAGTGTCGATCGCCTTTGGGGATAAGGCGAGAAATCTTGCACTCTACGGTGCGCTCGTTTGAAAATAGATATCGCCTCTCAACCGGTGGCGAGTTTGAATTTTGAGTCTTCCTCCAACCAGTGGTATTTATGAGCTGCAAGTTTTTTCTTCGTGAAAGTCATTCTCGAATCAATTTATTGATAAGTTTACCCATTGTTTTATTTTCGCACGGAGATGTTTGAGTAACTTTTTCGGCGAAAAAATATGCGATTAGGGTAAGAATGAAACTGACGAGAGTTGCTCTTTGTGAAAGCGCGAAGAAACTATTAGTGATAATTTCAAAAATTAAATAACATTGTATTGTTTTAAACTTAGTCTAATAGAATGGAGAATGAAATTAGACTCAAGGTTTACTAGATGTAGGCTTGATAAAGGAAGGGAAGAATAAACTGAGTGAAGTGGAGGATGAACGAGGCGAGTTATATTGTGGAGGAGGAAAGTAGGTCAATGAGGTTCATTCGAAGGAGGTAGACGGAATAGTTACTGGATGTAATGAGGGGAAAGGGATTGTCGAAGGGAGCAATTGAAGAGAGAATTTTGGACCAGATGGTTAGAGATGGAAAAGAGGGAAATTAAGTCACGAATGGGGATAGGATATATGAGGATACAAGTTTCCGTTTTTAAGCTTTACTTCGTGCAACTGACTCACACAGAATGATTTCTCACTGCGTGTATTTCTCCCTTTTTTATTATTGCTGAACTTTTTTTATAAAATCATGTCATTATGAAGGTGATACGTATGGCATTATCAACGTGTAATGACACAATAGATGTCATTATTAAGGTAATGTGTATGTCAATACCATTGAGGTATATGTAGAGGGCACTACGTCATCAAGTTAAGCCTGGCAACGTAAATAACAACCATATTGTTTAACCTTACGCTCTCCTTACTTTACTATGGATTTCACGACGGAATGGACGAATTAGCGGATGTAAAGCAAGGATATCCATCATCTGTTTGAAATTTAAGGCACGTGACTCTTGAATCATATATTGACTGCTTGGTGCTTTGATTTCTACTCCATTTTACAATATTTTTCATCGGTAATGTGGATTATTATTGATTTAAGTAAATAAATAATAAATGAACGGAATGAAAATGCATAAATTACAAATGAAAATGCAAGGCCGACACATATACATATTAAAGTAGTAATTGCATGCTGATTTCTGGTAAGTTATCGATGGAAAATATTGTAAAATTGTAAAATTCATGCGTTAACCCACAAGCGCTCTGGAAAAATTGGGATTAACGATGGTGGCGGATTGGTATCAGCTTCTAGCATTGGTCAGCATAGAAAGTGCCCTCTCCATCTACCTCAGAGGTCACTATCAAGTTTTATGACGTTACAGATGTCGAAACCAAAGTCGATGGTAATTGCAAAGGGAGGCTTTGATAAAGTGAGAAGTCATATCAGGCATGAGAAATTCAAGATGGCTTAATTTAAAGACACAACTGTATTAGAATTGAGCAAGAAATCTTAAGGCTGGGAATTAGGTTGGAAATGACCTTAAACTGGTCAATATGAACTTGTAGAAATACTAGAGTTAGCGAATACACTTTTAAACTAGTTTTCAGTCGAGGAGAGGTATTTACTCGGGATGGTGATTCTAAAATTTTAGTGAAATTGCTACATGTGGCGTTCCAGTTCCATTATGGATTGATCGTAGCTAGGGTTAATGATCTAAAAATGATTTAAGCACCAATTTACGCTGCATTCGTTCCCCGCTGACGCCGTGCGCCCGAATGGCGAAGGGTGATTCCGAGATTATGGCAACCATTAATTGGAAGTTTGAGCCCCAGCAGGAAACGCAAATGACATTTTAACAGGCGAATGCAAATCTCGTCGCAAGGGTTCCGGGAGAGACTAAAATACCCCTTTAGTCAGTTTGGGAACACCCTCATTTTTTGCAAGTTTCTCGCCGGAAACAAGAATTCCAGGCGGTGAAAGAGGAACTGAGAGAAATATGGGTAGTAGAGGAAAGATTCGATGAAAATCATAAGTTTTGTGATTTGTTTTCCCGAATGATCCCCGAAAACATCAGGAACTCATTTCCCCTGGACATTCTTATCATATTCACTTTCTCCACGGACAGCTGACTCCGCATTTCCGGAAATGGAGTGAATGGAAAGTATGAGAAGGTGGTCTACATCTGGGCCTTAAATATCTCATGAATGTGGGGAGGGCGGGATTGGGGGGGGGGAGGAGAAAGACGGAATGTGCCCGTATTCACCAGAGTATGAGGGCATTATCGGGCAGTTCTTTAGGGAAAATATTTTCCGTCGAGTTCTCGCAAGCCAAACAATTTTATATTTTTCATAGATACGGGATGGTTTTCAAAAATATGCCTTCTAAAATTGTCGTAAAGAGCTCCCTTTGTTACTTCTCCGAGTGATATTGGAGCCATTATATTTAGATTTGGTTGTTCATGTCTCTTCACATATGTGCACAATCTTTTATCAACGTATTCCATGGAAATAGCTATGCATGACAGACGCGATGTTTTTTCCTTATTTTTATAGGCAAATCTCTCTATTTACTTCTCTCTGACGCTCATTGAGTGGAAAATACCCTCTCTCGTTTCGGTGCGTTCATGAATCGTTTTAGTTCTTTATTCAATAATCCTAGATGCATGTGCTTTCTGTGCTCCTGTCTCAAATTCTTTGACATAATATCCTGAATATTGAAGTCTTTTGCATAAATTTTGGATTTATTCCATTTCCAAGTCGTGCCAAAATTATCTCAAGTTTCCATTGCTTCCTAAAACATGCAGTACGTCACGCAATCATAATGAGATACCATGCAAAATAACTAGATGTTTTTCATAGTTTCTTCGGCCCTGTATTTTCTAATAGGTTTGTTAAAATAATTCTGTAATTCCTGTACACCTATTATAATTTCATCTGGAAATTAAATCATGGGTAATGCAGCCAAATGGAGTGATGTTCTTGTGACGTGCAGTGACCTTCGTGAAAGTTAAACTACATCAGTACGCGATGATTACGAATTACCATTGCTATGTATTTTTACAGAATTTCATTTGAACTATACAGTAAGAAAACATGACTTTTCGATGTAACGCGATGACTTTAAAGTATTAAAAAATACATTATTAAGTGACTTTTTGGCAATTTAGGATGGAGACTTCGTAGGTCTTTCCTAAGAGGAGGAAACCAGGAAGATTTGCCACTCAACCACGCATTGGAAAATAATTCAAATTGTTGATTTTCATGTATTTCAAGAGAAAAGTCCAATCACTTGCATTTGCTTATGATAAAGTAACATAATGGAGTCAATTTGATGGTTTTAATTTAAATTGCCTCAAGATACCTGAGTGATATTGGTTTTGCCGGCGTAAGCCCGAAGCATTAGTAAATACTAATTTGGTATTTAAGCGGTGTGTTTTAATGAAAGCCCTGTGAAGAGTCTCTTACCGTGGTCTTTACACATTTTGACAAGTACTTATCCCGATTTACTCACTCCTACGGCCGAAATTAAATGGTGCGACTGACGAAGTAAATTTCATCCCTCAAACCATTTACCCATATTCGTTCAGAAGTATGTCAGTTTTGCATTTAAAAAAACTTGAATCTGCCATCGAAAGTTATTTAGTAATGATTATATATGCTTGAAATGTAATTTTTCAACGTATTTTAACACAATTACTGGACGAAAAATTTATCTCAAAAAGGAAACGACTGTATGAACATCCATATGATTCTTTGCGGTTGTCATTATTAATGTCATAACCATTGGTGTATCAGATGTTGGCTTTGTTAGTTGAGTTTATGTTGAGGTATGAAAATTCGCAGCCGTAACTTATCAACGATGCCATTCATACGTTGATCATTAGTTTTGTTGCTGCATGATCTATTGAAATATTTATTGTGTAAATGTTTTTGTGATGGTATTGTTGTTAGTTCCAACGAGTTCCATTAATCACTAATTCTTTCATCTGCTGGCAGTGTTATCCACCACAATTATCACCAATAAGTTAAATTTAAATTAAAGCATGCCGCGAATATCCAGTACTTTCTTTAAAACCAATTTTCTGTCTCGAGAGCATTTTGTTCAAATATTCAGTCATCAAATATGTTAACGCCGTGTGTAACCCACATAGTTGCAGTAATCGTATCTTGTTCCTCTCATGTGGAAATAAAAGTCATAGGCGATAATTATTGCGGTGATAAATTAAAAAGCATGAATCCTTAAAAAATGCTTGCAAAGATTGAATTTAAAAGTTATATCCGAATTGGGATGCTGCAACAAATCCAGTGAGCTTAATTCTGATGATTTTTACTGCTACGTTGTGGGAGTGAGCCTTTCGGAGCCGACGGCGTTTGAGCTGTGGCATGAATACCTAAAAATCGTAGTCACGATGAAAAGATGAAAAAAATGTGAAAAAATGAAAACTCTTAGTGTTGTCTTTTGTTTTTCAGCAAGGGTCATACTCATTAAGATTTTATACCAGTCTTTTTCGTCCAACAGCCTAAATAAAAGTCAGCAATATTTGTATTCCGCAGGCATTATTGCCACAAAATGTCATCTAAATTCAATTTTTCATTTAAAAAATCTTGTTTCGTCCAACGTAGTGCACAGACTGGATCGTATAGCTATCTCAACTGGAAAATATTCCGTTCCCTTGCGGGGAATTATAATGAAGTCCCTCCTCGGCTATAAATTTAGCGATTTCCGCACCCATCCCCACGGGATGGTAATTAGGTTCTGAATCGTCTAAATGGATCGGCCGGTGGTAGAATGGGAGCAAGAGCTTGACGGAAATACACTCCTCGACTCAAAAGGCTGTGTAACTGTTTAAGGGGGCACTGAAGATGCTCCTCGCGACGGGCTAAGGTAGGCGAAATTGGACAGGAAATGGGTCGGAGTGCGCGATTCGTTGACGTGGGTACTTTCAAGGAAGAGGAGATTGGCGTTCATTCGGCGGCGTCCCGGAGAAGATTTTCCTCTTCTACCTTGGGCATTCGATAGGCGAAGTAATTGAATGGAATTACGGCTGGTTGCGTGTTAAGGGCGCGGACTCCTGTCGTTTTTTATCCCCTTTTGCCCTAATCTCCTTAATACGGCACTCCTGGAGAATTGGGGTGAACGAGAGGAAGGCTCTCAGCGTTGAAATGGGGATCGGAGAAAGGAAGAGGACTTCTCATCTTGGAGGCATCCCAAGCTCTGCGTTTTATTGCCTTCGGTTTGGAATTTTGGAAATTTCTGACTTGTGAACCCGCCGAAGTTTGCTTGTTCTATCCTCCGAGTGGCAGGCAGTTGATTTTCCCTCCACCCGTGACTAACGAATGATAAGCGAGTAAATCTTTGCTCAGGGGACGACGAATGCCTCGGTGTGTATTGTTTATTGGAATAGTTTAGATTAGCGACGTAAAACTCGCCTGATAAGTTCAAATGGCTAAGTTTTCGCGGTTACAATTTTTAAAAATAAATATAGAATATGGCTAATGATTGAAAACTCGATAGCAGCTGAACACCTGACTTGTTATAACACCCGTGAAGATGTAATATGAATGTTGGTTTTAATTGTCTGTGCGAGAAATAATAATCCCTATTGCCTATCATGATCTTCGGGAATAATTGAAGTGGCAAAACTATTTACTCTAGACTTGGACATGATTTTAATTTTGTGAATTTCTGCAAAGTGAATTTTATATCTTACTTTTTTATTTTTGCACTGAAGTCAAAAATACAGCATCATCTCGAGTTTGATCCAGATATGCGTTAATAAATAAGGAGATGTGGCATGTATTAAATCCCTACTACTAATTTTGAGTCACCCGGGACTAGCCATGGATTAAACTTTACGGAGTCACTTGCAATGCACAAATGTGCGATTCCACAGAGGAAAAGTCATCCGCCTTGACAGGGATATCCCGATCAAGGCGGATGATTTTTCCTTTGTGGGATTTCGCAAATCCTTACTATATGATGATTCCAGCTCATAAAAAAACAGATATCAGTCAGATGGTGTCGGTGATGATATTTCTGGATGAAAGCTGCTGAAAGCTTTTTTTTACGTAGGTTACTTCTAACTGCAGATCAAACTTTAGATATTGACGCATGATCGATTTGGATATCCTTGCCATATTGAGGGCATAAAATGGTATGGAAGTCTACATACTTAGCGTGTCGGTTTAGCGAAACTTAGTGGCACTCGATAGCGGATAGTATGAGGTCAGTCAGGTGGTGAGTCAGGCGTCGACGAGCAATCAGGGATAGCGAAGTGCTTCTGTATATACAGCTTCAGGAACCATTGCGACACGCTTTCTTACCTCTGTCCTCATGTTATTTACAAGCGAGTGCCACTAAGATATGCCACAGCCAGATCAGGCTCATCAGTCGGAAGAAACGAAAAAGTGAATGCTTGATAACTAATAGGTTATACACAGTTGCTAATGAAGTAATCAAAACTCAGGCCATTGTTTAATACAAAATTTGTCACTAAAAGGTCTTATATTTTTTTAGTAAATTAAATTAAACAAAATAAGTGCTCAGATAGTTTTACGGCCTTGATTCTCAGATTTTAACCGACATTCCTGGCAGATGATACCCTACAATTACGGTAGAGCTATTTCCCCTAGCCTTCCGCAACACTCACTCAACGTGTCTCTGGTCTGATATTGGTGTACAGCTATGGATGACCCATGATGACCTGCAGCAGGTGTTCAGGACCAGGCTTCTCTTATTTAAGCTTAAATAGGAAATAAGCTTAAATAGGAAATAAAATGTCAGTGATAGTCTTGAAACAATTAATGAAAATACCAATTGGATAATGCTCGGTTTACCCCTGGGACGACTGAAAAAAATCAGCGAAAATAATAAAAAATAATTACACCGGGGTTGAAATTCGCCATGAAAAAATCATTTGACTTGACCGGGATACGAACCCGGATCTCCCAATTGCCGGTCAGGTGTGTTAGACAGTTACACCACCAATCTTCCTTCAAGGCGAATTTCGAGAAAAAACAATTACTTGACGTATATACATCGTTTGTCAATTTTTACGCGATTTAATAGCGGAAATGTTTATCTTCTTTACCTTACAGAACAAGTAGAGAAGTAGTCCCTGAATAGGTGAATTCGCAAAAATAAGCTGTGAACATGGCAAAAGATCACCCATTACCTGTACTTCACACATTGTTGAATACTTATAGAATAATTAATTTTTGTGTTTCATCGAAATTAGACGAAAGAAAATACGACGATCTTATTTTTTTATAGGGTTCATCTCAGTTCCATGAGACTGTGGGTGGGAATAATCAGACTGGAATGAAAAATAGCGAGAAGTACTTTAAATTTTTATAAGTTAAATTCCCATCCTAGTGTTCGACTTAATGGATACCTATGTAATAAACATTTCTAAAGCGCAGTCTAATCAATTTTTTCTTATATTTCGTGAAGATAAAACACTCTAGCTTTTTATTGTGGCTGAGCTAACGCTGCGAATAAGTAAACGAATTTTAATTGGCAATAAATTTCCTTCTGGAGGGTTTAAAAATTGTTTTCAAGGAAGATTAATCGGAGATATTCAAACCAAAATTTCACTTCTATCAGAGTCCGCGTTGGGTTACATCTGAGATATACGGAAACATGAGATTTTTGTCCAATTATATGGCAGAAACTTAGATTTAAGCGGCTTTTTTCACAAAAGAAAGTTGTGCAATTTGCTAAGAAACCTGTGACTTAGTCCGAAGCCTTACATTCCCTCATATGAATTTTAATTTTTCTCACATGTCAATGGCGTTCTTGGATTTGTTTTTTCTGTTTTGTGTTACCTTTTTCCAAAATTAATCATGGCGGAGTCTTAAAGTTTTTCAACTAAAATGATGCTTTTAAAGTAATGTTTACTTTAAATATCAAATACAGTTAGTCTTGTTCTAGTCAATATCTTAGCTTGAACTGGTTGAGACATAATGTGTCGAGTTTTGTGGCCGCAGGTATTAGTTCCCGTTTGAAGCGTCAGATAATGAAGTGACCGCGGAAGTGCGTTTATCACTCAGAACCCTACTCTGTGACATATTTTTTATAAGTAGAGGTCTGGATATTCCATTACGTGATGGTTTTATGGTTTTAGGAGTAGCAGAAGACTTGCGTTGTATTTCATTGCTTTTGCTCAGGATAAGAAATATCCTGTTTATACTTAGTAAAAAAATTGAGTATTTCTAGATAGATGTTATTTTACAGTAAATTTGTATATTACAATGGTTGATCTCGATGTAAAGTCGAAAACCTGGATGTCGGATATTCTAATTTTGCTTCTCAGTTTCAAGATGTAACCTAATTTGGAGGTGTGACCTTTAAATTTCTTTATTTCTCCCTTAAACTTCGTAAAAATGATTAAGTCAAGGGATTCGCAAGGCTTGAAGATATACTGGTGGGTAAGCGCTTTGAAAGGTCTCTCGCGCAGAGCTCAGGCGTTGAGAGAATCCTGTAGACCTTGTGAGAGATAAGGGGTGTTTTCGCGCAGAGAGATCTTGGAAGATAGGTTATGTAAGGAGCGGAAATTTTCCAGAATTTCAGCTGTCAAATCCCTTCTCTCACTACTCTCATAACTTACCTCACTTTGCTCTTACCCTCAGTATAAACTAAGCCCTTTAACATGCTGCCTGTCTCGCTCGGAAAGTCAAGTCGAAGGAGCCCTTTCCGTTGAAATGAATGTCTGTTCTCCTTGACGCCTGATGTGTCCCCTTGGGACTCCTTCTAGGTCTCGGAAAAATATTGGTGGATGGAGTTTCTTATTGAATCGTATTCGTGATGATAGTTGGCGGTCAGTTTTCTCAAAGTGTACCGAATTCGAACCCCATACATGAAAGTAATCATTTTCGCTGATTGGTGAATGGATTTTAATTTATACTTTTTTGAATACTTTTAAGTAGTCATGAAGAATAAAACCCTCGGATGTTTAACAGTATACTGTCCTGTGCATTTTCGCTCTCTAAACCCTTTTCAATTAATTATAACGTCCATTTTTTTTAAAGTTTTATCAAGATGGAAAATATTATTATTTAAATTATATTCTTGTTGAAAATTTTTGAATCCTGGGATTTCGAGTGTAGTTTTTCATCTAGAACCGTCGGTATATATTATCGTTGGTTCTCAGTTTTCCACGGCGTTGATTAGTAACTATTCTCTCTATTCTCCAGATTTTCGTCGCTTGCGGCAACTAGGATGACTAGTTTCGTAGACGCTCTAACCAGTGAAACTGTTATCACTCCGGTGAACGCACATGCCAAAGACCCGTAAAATGGAAATGATAATTCTAAAATTTCAGTTCTCCGTCTATATATAGGGCTGTAAAAACTTAAAATAGCTAAAGTTAAATATGGAATGTATCGTGAACCGGGGAGAAGACGGATGGTAGTGGGGTGAAGGTGGTAAAAATCAGGAAATTTCAAACCTGGAAGGAATTGGCTGACTAACGGAAGTGGGTTGAAGACGGTTGCGGTTGGTTAGTCTTCTAGACACTAGTTGGCAAAAGTAGTCAGTGCTTAAACACTATTCCAAGTTTCACCTCCAGTTGGTTACAATCTCTTTGTCGTCAGTATTATCACTGCAGCATCGCCAAACCTCAGTTGTTTTGCTATCCCGGTTAATAGTATTGCCGAGTAAGTATTTATCCTTGTCTGAGAAACTATTTGAGGGAGTCAATCCGTTTAGAAAATGTATATTGCGTTTTACAACTTTTATTTTTTAAAAGGTTTAAAGAGTGCTGTTAGCAGTTAGCAGGGTGAATGTGGCACATTCAAGTTTTATGTTTATTTTATGTTTTTATCGTTCTAGTTACTATTTTATGAATACCACCGGCTTACCAAGGATAGCTGGAGGCCGCAGAAATAGTCGCACGTAATGCGAGGGTGGCAACTAGTGGCAGTTGGCTGCCCAATATTTTTAAGGAAAACATTTTCGTTATGTTACAAACTCGAATATGATTTATCTCAATTAATGAAATTTGTTTCATCTCCACATCACTTCACGGGGTTCAAATTTAACTCTTTCCTTCTGAGCCAATAGTGGTTGGGGAGCTAATATTCAAACATGAAACGATTTGTTGATAGATTGTTGAAGTTTCCTCAGTAAACATTTGGTTGAAAAAAAATGTTAGTACAGGAGACCTAAAAAACCTCAAATACTGAGCCGGCTTTGACCCAGTTTACGGTATCTAATGTTTTATTCATTTCCTTCGGAATTTAACCGCTAATACAGGTTTATATAGCCTTATTCATTGTGTCATTGAATGGACTACACGCGATGTTTTTTTAATGACGAACACCTCTAACTCTTCGCATATAATACTAGCACTTTAAGCAATATGCTGTGAAGGAATTGCTGAATGATAAATTGAGGGAGATTTATTGAACGAAGCATTGCTATTCTGCTCTATTCCAATATGATGATTTTATTTAATTTGATTTTTAATATGATGCTATAAACGTTAATTTTGAATAAAATCTCTACCGATTGTTATACAGTGGGATAAATTGGTACATCTTGGGGTTGTGGAAGGTCGAATAGCCCGAATCTCTTTTACTGCGGCTTGGATGTTTCACGAATGGAAATGCAATATTGTTGGTTAGCCTATTTCCCGAGGTTTACTTGTGCAAACTTCGTTTCCTCTAAATGTATTGTTTTCTTTTGCTCTCAATTAAAGCATTCTTACCTAATAAATGAATTTATGCTCAGCATAAACTCTTATGTATGCCTTTACTCTCAAGAAAATATAAACAATTTGAATTGGCTGGAGAAGGTTGTATTCCTGATATTATAGTATTGTACACATTAGAATAAATTTTTAACTTCTATCATTGCCTTGATGAGCTAAACGACTGCCTACTTATTGTAAAACTATAACATGCTTACAGAGAACGGACTTAACTCTGGCGTTGGCATGTATTAAAAAAAATATGATTGGTTATACGTTTCTCCTCCATCAATTTAAACTATGGAAAAAACTGTTCATCTTATGGCTATCGGACGTAAGGAGCGAAACTGCCAGAACGTGTGCAAGAGACGACGAAAGAGCGTGCTTCTATAGCAGTTATTCATCCGAGGAGGGATGGAGGGAGGGGGGGTTATTCCCTTTCAAAGAGCGTATCAGCGGCCGAAGGTTTTAGGGGCGCGCCCACGCGTAGGGAAGTGAAATGAATCGGATCAACTTGTTTTTTTTTTTGCATATAGATGCTCATTTGTCATCTTCCTTCCTAAAAGGCGGCGGCGTGGCCGGAGGCGGGCCGCGGAGGCCCATCCAAACTATATAGTTTTCTATATCGCCGTGACGCTCCGCGCAGCCATCTATATCTTTACCCCTCTCGCACTCATTTTCAGCATGGCAGGCGAGAGATTGAAAAGTGAAGAAAATCGAAATAAAATACATACCTCCCAAGGGGGTGAGAGAGGGGGGGTTTATCTGAAGGATGTCTTGATTTACGAGAGCGGCTGTCAGTTGGACACTATGGAGTGGTTTATGGGAGCTTGGTGAGATTTAGACGCTGCCGCGGACGGGAAGATTGAAGAAAGACAGTGAGGAGTGACACGCCCGAGTGTTGGAAGGTGTGTGAGGGATGATGGGGGTGGGGAAGCCGAGAGGTCGACCGACATTGGGGAACAACCGAATCCAAAATTCGAATTGATTTATGGAACGGAAGAACACCTGACGGGCCAAACGGTTACATTCTGACACAATTGAAATCACTCTCGTCCATGCTAGCGTCGACAACAAAACTGCTACTCTAAGAGGGTGGCTGTTGTTTTTGTTCTGGTTAATACAATAGGTAAGCGAGGATTGAAAAAGGAGGAGTTTCATCCCTGTAAATTTCAAATCAGTCTGCTTCAAAGATTATATACCGCTTTAGGAGGGAGTATTTTTCCCCTTATGGCGGAAGTATATCTGCAAGCTCTGGAAAAGAACTTTCGTCTCCCGGAAACAATGTTTTGGAACACAGGATTTACACTGGAAACTAGCAACTACCGATATGTATTTTGTTAAGAGGTTTGGAGACTCTTATATTTGTAAGATTAGATAACGGGCCATAAAAGTGCGCATCAACTCTTCAAACAATTGTGTGATCCCGGTCTATGCCTCAAATTATCTACGTTTGACATCAGAGAAATCAAAGGGAAAACATTTCTATATCATTCGCGAGAAAATAGCGTCTTATTATATATTGTTGGGGAAGAATATTGGTTTCACTCTGATCTTGTGTGGGTAACTATGATATCTTCATGGGAATTCGCAACGTTATAAGATTAATACCAATATCAGAATTATGTGTAGGAGTCACAGAACACATACATCACCTGCCATGGTGAATTCATTTTGACCTAACAGTTCATTGCGAGACTGACATTACTTCTTGCCGAATAGCAGAGTAAAGGATCTTCTCGGTAATCGATGAAATGCTAACTCCCAAAAGTCAAGTCTAGAGATATGTGCAGTGCCATACATTCATTTGAAGCACGTTGTTCCGTAACTGCTCTCAATATCGTCCTGTAAACGGCTAAGTTAAAGAGTTCAAAGACTACTCCTTACACCTAGGAAAATAAAGTGGTATATTTATTATACATAAACGTTTTTGTAATGTTTCAATCGCTAACTCTGAGTAAATGCGGAGAGATCGATCATTTATTGGCCCTTACGACATATGCTGCTGAAACAAACTTTTTCCATTAGTGTGAAATCTGGGATGGTGTTAGTTTTCTAGGCAAATCTACAAGTGTAATATTAATACTTAATTGATTTTGATTACTAGTGTTTGTATTAACATTCTTGTACACAAGACCGAGCAGTTAATGAAAAAACTTGATGTGTTTGAAAATTTCCAAAATATCCGAAGCCATCTGTATGAATGCTACATTGGAAAGGAGTATTCCAAAATACATACTAGTCCTGTCCTAGTGACTTTGAAGATAAGTAATTCAAACAGTGAAAACTTTCACAACTGAAATGAGTTAGGACTCATTGCGTGTCAATTCTAATTTGAGGGAACATACATTCCCCATTTTTCCAGACCATCTGCAAGACGGATATGTTTTCATATGTTATAACCCTTTTTATTAAGAATAAACGGCTGGAAACTGTCGATATTAATACAAGACAGATTTCCAAGCTGCCAAAGACACCGGCGAGACGATATGGACTGGATGAAGTGAATTGGTAAAGCAATGGAAGACAGAAGGGAACTTTCATTCTCCTCCCTTGGGGAAGCGGCGTGAGTTTGATATAGGGAAGGACGGAATTGAGATAGGGTGTACGATCGAAGCGGGGTGAGCGTCAGGAGGCCCGGAGGAAGAGGTAGAAGGGTAAAATTGTGGAGGGACCGGAAGGAAGAGGCTGCGAGGGAAATCGGATGGGGAGCGAATGACGTGGAACAGCGTTCTCAAGCGTCGTCTCCTTTCTCGGAGCCCTTAGAGAAGGCCAGGCGCTATCAGTTGAAAATTGGCTCAGCTTCAGCATCCAGTGCGTCTAACATCAACACCTAATGTCCACCTATTGAGTACGCTATCATTGAACAAGTACAAACCATTGTCCACCTTCGAGTTCAGTTCGCTGTTTTAAAAATGACGCATAGGTCGTGGAAGATTCGTTTCCCCCTATTTATCCGTTGTCGTCTCGGCAGTGTACCCTTTCATGTGCCTCGACAATAATTTTCCTTATACCGGAGTGGAACTCCTCCGAGGAATTGAGAATATTTCTAAGTCATTGCGGTACTGTCACGCAATTGTTTGAAATTATTTGTGTTCGGCATACCACTACCAAATATTTTTAATTTTCATTCATAATCCTTGTAGTCATTTAAAAGCAATCTATGATAGTTACTTGTCCTGAGATGACCTAATTTTTATGTAAGCTTCGGAATATTAGTGTTACTGGAAGTTACTGAATATAAACGAACAATTTATCTCTACAAATATTGATTTTACGCTATAAGTTTATTGTCCTCATTTTCCGAGATCTCGACTCGTGCAGAAAAATCAATCTCAAAAGCGATCGTGGCGGGAAATAAATGCGGACATCGAATTTAGTATACCAAGAGACACCGTGATGTGAACTTTTTTCTCGAATCCTCAGTTCCCTCACTTTTGTAACCTTGGTCGCTAGAAGAACATTGACACATTAAGTGATCATCAAGGGTGGAGTCGGGGTAACAAAATCAGATGAGTGCATTTCGAGCGGAGTCATTGGAGGAGATTCACCACTGTCTGCCGCTCTTCTTCCCCCACCCTTTTTTTTCTCTCTCTCTCTCCCTCCGAGCCTCTCTCTCACTCTCCATCTCCCGAATTGCTCCCATCCGGAGCCTAGAACTCTCTTCCCTACGATTCAAAGCATCCCTATTAAGCCTGCGCCGTACGTAATCGTGTCACTGCCTTTGAAAAATACCGCCGGGCCACTTTTTTAAGGTGACGAAGCCCTTTGAAGTTCGGACACGTTTTCGGCATTAACCGACTACCGGGGCGTAATATATGACACATCCCTGTCTGGGTAGGGACGGGTTTTATGCATGTCAAGAGTGACAGCATTGTTTTAAATCCGTAATTGGTATTTGTCTTATTGAATATTGAACAGCTTTAAACAAAGGGGAAGGGTCGAAATACTCACAATTCTTTTGATAGTGAATTATTTCTGCTTGAGTCAGCGGATCAATTGATAAATTATCATTTGAGTTTCTCTAAACTGTTTTTCGGGATGATACCCCTTGTAAATTCAATCCATTATATGTAATTGTCAACCGTGATCTGTTTTAAGTGGACAAACTCTTTCTGTTATTGTAAGAAAAGGAGCAAAGTATGTTGTTGAGCAAAATGCGCTTAGGGCTTAGATTGGTCGGTTGAAAACAAAGGGCGCGGAACTTCTTCTTCTTGGAACTAATGTCTTCTTGGTGGGGACTTCTTCGTGTCATGTTTTCCTCTTTGTCTAAATGGACTTGTTTGCAGCGCAGTCAGAGAGGAGCTATGTCCTTTCATCCTAACTGAGGCGAAATCTCTGGGGGATTTTTATTTTATGGATCTGGATTTCGGGAAAGTTTGCTGGTGGCCACTCATTGTCGTTGGACGATTAATTTCGTATTTCATTGAATCCGGACGTATGCCGCAGAGGACACGGAGAGGCATTAATTTACACCAACCGCGCGGCATGGCGGGAGATGGAATAATTTATCTTGCACGCCTCTGTCCCGTCCGTCCTCACCCGCTTCTCGGCTGCGCGCCGGTCGCGTTAAAATAACGCGGATACGAAAGGGGGCGTTCCTCTGCCGACTGTTTTACGACGATCGCAAAGTGGCGACCGTATTTCAGCATCGGCAACGACCAATGTGCGAGCGTGCGATTTCTTTTCGTCTCCACCTACTCCTCCCTCCCGTCCACCTCCCCCCATCCCCTTCATCCGGCCCAGATCCGATGGCGAGGAGAGGCTCCCCCTCTCCACTTTAATCGACCCCCATCCGTTTCGTCACGGGGGTGGGTACTTTATCGTAATGTTCTTTTCGCCTGCGTGAGGTCCACTGCCCACCGGGATGCCCGAAAGTGAGAGAGAGAGAGAAAGAGGACTTTGAGGGGTTTCCAATGCGACCGACTCGGATATTTATAGTCGGGATTTTTTTCCTCGGGAGAGTCGAAATCTTTTGGTGTTGTTCGACGCTCGTGATAGAGATTGAGGACAATCACAAATATATTTTCTGAACAACTAAATCTCTCGGGTGTGTTTTTCTGATATGACCTTGGACTTTCCGTCCTAGTTTATTTTTTTCTTTTCTCAGATACGACCGTCGGTTCTTTTTATGCAAAGTTTCCGGCCTAAGAGGCCATTATCTAATGAACGTTTCTTTGAATAAGACGCTCGTAGAAATGAACATTTGTGATAAGCTTATTGAGCAACGGTGAAGTTTTTTTTACCGGTTACAAAAGAATGAAAGGGTAGCCTAAGCCGGCGCAAAAGCGAAATATACTCGAACTTGGTACTTTAAATCTAGAAAATCGAATGAAGATTGATTCATAAAATAAACATTACCTTTTAGATCATTGTATCGTCTTGATTTTGAAAATTGAAGCTATTTTTTTACTACAAATAAAAAGAAGTGAACAATTTGGGAAAAACTGTAAAAAGGGGCGCGGAAATGATAGTATTTTGTTCTTCTCTAAATACAATGAAAAGATTAAATTAAACAATGGGCTTGGGGCAAAGCTATGAGTTAATAATAAAAAAATGGTTGCCTGATTAAAATTAGCCGTGCCACTCTTTCAATTTTGCTTCAAGCGCGATGATTCATAATTTCTGACCTGTCAGTAGTTATCAGCTGATGAGAGGCTACTTTAATATGGTGCCTTTTTTGTGCAGTGAAAGGTATACCTTTGGGCGAGAGGTCAGGTCCTGCTTTATCCTCTGGAACTAATGAGAATGGCTCTTTAACTAGAAAGTTCCGAGTAGCTTGCCTCCGACTCTGGTGGTAGTTTCGTTTTACAGATAACGTTCTGCACAGGGTCGGGACGCCTTTTTCGAAAGAGTTCGTGACGACAAGCCCCATTAAGTTCAGGAAGGGGAATAGAAAATAGGCTCCTGAGCCAACTGCCGTAAAAGAAACGAATTTTGATGATTGTCTCCCACAAGTGAGGACCCGTGTTCAGTCCCTATTAACAACCGTGCTTGAATAAGTTGAAATTACTGTATCCCGACTTGGAATTTATTGGTCAGAAGAGTTCCTTAACGCTCCGATAATGGGCTGCTCAATTAATCGTGATTGCAATACATTTTGAAGGGCACTGCCTTTGAATACTTAGGCTGAAGAGAATACGGTAAGCTGACTCAAATATTTAGGAGGAACCTTCATTTTAGGCATGCTCGACTTACATGATTTTAACATACGTTATTAAGTAAGATTTCTTCTATCAACCGGTTAAAAATACTACTAGGTCATCGGTCATTTAAGGGAGGTATATTGTCTTAGAAATAATGAATTTGAACGCTGGAATAAATTGCCCAAACGGCAGTACGATATCTTTTATTATCAATTATATCTGTATATACACATCTATTTTCATTAATTAAATCTTATTTTTCCTCTACCTCTTCTTTGCATATATATTATTATCAATTATATCTGTTTCTACATATCTATTTTCTTCAATTAAATCTATCTTCACATATCTCAATTACCGCCTGAATTAAACCGATCAAAAACATGTAGCATACACTAGATATTGAAAGATTTCACGCATTTTTCAGCTTAAGTCATCGATGATATATCACGAGTATTTAGGTATAAATACTAGACCCGATTTTCTTCGGAGCAAATAGGCAACATATTGTGATTAATGTAGCAACGTTGCCAATGAAGACTTTTGATGTTTACCTGTTTTACCTAACTTCTTGTTCAAAGACTGCAAAATTAGGCATTTGATAAACATTATGAAATGTTTTAAGCCTAAATATTCTATTCTCAGTCCGTTAAATAATCATAATATCATATATTGCCGAAATGGCAATGGGGCTGGAGGCAGTGTAATAACTGATTTATTAACTTGAAACTTTCACAGACCACAGAATATTACAAACTTCTACACGACCCTGGTTCCGATGGCTTAGCATCACCTTCAGGTGATTATACAAGTGTTTCTACTTTGTTTAACTGTTTTGAAGGAAAACTACTAACAGATTGAATAAAGCGTCAAGTTTTTACCACCAAGTAAGGAATCTTATTTGGGACAAAAAAGTACTAAGAGCTGTAAAAATGACCACGTGTAAGTGTTACTGCGTACCTATCATATCATATAGCTTAGAAAATTGTACGCTATCAAGTAGAGACATCGGCAGAATACAAGCCAACGAAATGAAATACCTAAGGACGATGGTACAAAAGACAAAACTTGACAGGCAGAAAAATGAAGACATTAGAAAACAGGCTGTATACAAAATATCATAAATTAAAAAAGTCGGGAGATCCAGGCTGGCATGGTATGGTCATGTGATGAGGATGGAACAGACCAGAACAGCTAAGGTATGGTTGGAAAAGGAAATACCAGGGAAGAGAAGAGTGGGCAGACCAAGAAGGAAGTGGATCGCCCAACTAAAACAAGACATTTAACTGAGAGGGAGCTCTTGGGAGGAAGTTCAATATCAACTAACATACCAAGATAGGAGCAGATGGAAGAGGCTGATAGACAACACCCGGGAAACTGGAGTTGCTACTTGATGATGATGATGATGAAAGAGTGAACCTCGTGACTACAACCACTTATTTCACTGATTCAGCATCCATTGCTATTTTGGCAGGATTTGATATTAAGATTTTTTTAACGAACTTAAGGAAGGGTATAATTATCTTCAGGCTTTAAACATTCAACAATGAATATTAAGTGCCTAAATTTACAATAAATTGTAATGTGAAATTATTTGGTAATTTGAAAATCGGTAAACAAGGTAAATAGGAGAAATTTTCCTTGGCAACGTTGCCACTGTCATCACGGGATGTCGGCTATATGCTCCATCGAAAATCGGAAGTTGGAGTATTGATTATATTATCGATGATCTAAGCTGTAAAATATATTTTGGGTGCCTATATATCTTGTGCATTATATATAAATTTTCGAAAATGCTACTTGGGCGGAAATAATGATGAAAAAGCAATGTGAAATGATACCACTGCAAGGCTAAAAAGGCTGTGCATTTCAGCGTAAAATATCTAATTGAAAAACTTTTAACCCATTATATCTTAGTTAAATTTCCTAGTGATATTTTAGCATAATTTGATAGAAGAAACCTTACATTATTATATAGGTTAAAATCAATGTTGTGTATTGGGTATGCCTAAAATGAAGGTTCCTCTTGTAAGCTTTCCGTTGTCTATGAATTAGGATATAATCTGCTTTCAAAAAGCATAAGCTACATTAGTGTGAAAAATGATCTGTTTCCTTTCAATTTATACTGTTTCCATGCATGTTTTCTTATAATTTTATCTGTATCCGCACATTATCTCCCGAGCGCCTGGCAGAGGGGTTAAGACACCAGCCAGGAAAAGGGGTGAGACGATGGAAAAGAAATTGGAAGAGCGAAAGGGCGAATGTTAGATGTACGTAGACTAACGGAATATCTTAAAGCACTTCTTCTTGTTGTTGTTCTTTTCGCTGATCGTGCGTGGAAAGACGGAATTTCAGCCCGGAAGTGCATCACTTTTATTTTATGTATATCTTCCTTGTCCCTCTTGAAAATTATTTTTTCACCCTGGCGGTATTCTCGTAAGTTTAGACATATATCTTTCCTGTGTTCCTCTCCGTCTGTCTAATTGAATACTCCAATGACTCCAATCAAACCTCATGCTCTCTCATCAGTAATAAGGCTTCAACGACATATCATTATTTTGCAATTTATAAAACTTTTCCCTTGCTCTTTTTAAGAGAACCCGATACTGTGTTTTTATTTACTCAACGGCTTGGGAAGAAGGTTTGTATATCGGATTTCTACTCTGTTTATGGAAATGACGATGTTGAATATGGAGTGGCTTGAGTAGGAACTTCCTCCCTCCCTCTATTATCTCTCTATGAAGTCGGACTCTCATGAAATCGGTGACCTAAATACCAACTGCAGATGCGCGCAGAATCATTTATTCCATGCTTGGCAGCATCTTTTGATTATCAACCCCAATTATACTCGTATTTTGTAGTGATAACCTGGCGATTTAAAATATTTAAGAGTTTTATTTGGCTACATAACATTTGAACTGTGTTACCTACTTTTTGTTGATATTGTTCTCCATTAAATTAAGGCTATTCTAATATTGCTGAATAATTTGAACCAATCCTCCATTCGAATGCGGTGGCTTCGGAATCTCACTTATGCGCAGCTTCTATATGGATGCTCCTGGTCAAAGAAAGCAAATTGTTTATTCACCATTATTTGTTACAAAAAAATAAATGATTATTGTAAATAGACACGCCTTTGAGTGATAGAGTGATAGATATAACACTTACCTGCGGAAACCAAGAAGTTGGTTGGACCGCCGAAAGGACAAACTACTGATAGCACGTAATAAAAAATAAAAATATTGACGGAATACCTTTGAAAACATGTATTTACATTTGCGCTGATGATACAATTTAAGCACTAATTCCATTTGAGCTGCGTAAAAAACTCATAAATCATCTTTAAATTCCTCATATCGATTATTGTGTTCTTGTATTTGTTGCTTTAACTGAGGAATTACAAAAAATAACAAATTTTGTTCAATCCCGGAGTAAGATATATATGTAATGCGAATACATACGAACATGTAACTCCTTACTATGCTCAATTGAAGTGGATTTAACTGGAACTGAAAAAGATTTCAATTATCTGAATCATCTACAAAATATTATCAACTAAAACTCCGGATTATTTGTATAATCATTTTATTAGAAAGGAGAGTGATCCAGGCAGATGAGTAAGAGAAAGAAGACGATTTAAAATTCCAAGGTGTAGAACTAATGTGTATCAGTTATCCACAATAAATTCCGGCTTAAGAATATGGAATGGTATTCCTGACGAAATTATTAAATCAAACAATGTGCATAAATTGAAATCGTAAATGATATCATTCTTGCATAAAAATTGGATTGTAGCGCAGTCTGAATTTCATTGGATACTTTTTCGTTAATTTCTATAAGCATCCCTCTCAATCTTACTAATATGCATTATACCAATTGTAAATATTACTGTATTAATGTATATATGATTGCTCATACCTGTGGGTACACCTGTTCTATATGCTTATTGAATGTACATATTTGTAAACTGTAGTGTCCTTAAATACAATTTTTAGCCACAGAGTTTATTCTGATAAACTACCATGTTCCGAAGGATACGAAGTCCTTGAACAGTAAATATATATATTATAATGTATTGCATAAGGTACGAGTAAATGAATAGTAATCCTCAATAGATGAATCCGATTAGTTCCCCTGGGCTCTTGCAGTATCTATTAAGGGATGATTACACTTTTTCTGTAAGAATAGACGCTAAGGAGTGATTTCCACCCCGACAGTTGTGGAAGTTGAACCTTCATATGCGTGCCCTCTTGCGACAGCTCTAATAGCTTGATAGTCCCAAGTGGGTCCTTGTCGTTAGAACGGTCGCGTGTCTACCACACCAGCTAACCGGAAAAAGAGGAAATTTTTTTGCAAATCGTTTATGGGATGTGCGTGTGCGATGAGGGGGGGGGAAGGAGAGGGGGTTAAAAAAGGCAAACAATCAGAGAGGGCATTCGGCGTCATCGACAACGAGGCTCATCTTCCTGATTACTCACCCCTCTCGCACCCTCCCTCGCGGAGGCCCTGGGGGGGGGGGAGGAAGGGAAGGGGCGTGATGGGGAGCGAGGAGGCGAAGAGGGCGACGACAGAGTGAGAGTCTCGGGAGGAAGAGCTCGTTTGTGCGTCGCCCCCCTCGCGCTTATCAGCCGCGGCAGCCCGCGGGACGGGTAATGGCCGTAGAAATTCTCTCCCTCCAGATGATTATATAGGTCGTGGCGCAAAGCGCACGCTTCCCACTTGTCCGTTCCTACCCTCCTCCACCACCGCTCCCCGCGCTATCGGCTTGGTCGGAACTTCGGGCTGAAGATTGATGAAGATTGATTTGAGATTGCGTGGTGCTCCGACGACATTGAAAGCTTCTTATCTTAAAGCGAGGGTGCATATGCTCTGATCTGTGGAGTGGAGAAAGGGAAGCCACGTCCCGAAGTGCGAAAACGGTGACAAATGGACTTGAAACCCCTTTGTCCATGCCTGGACCGATTCAAGGGTAGGACGGAGAAAGGGGCACCGAGAAAAGATATCGACTGCTCATGGCGTTAAAAATCATGTAGGTATGTGTCAAATTAAAAGCGAGAGAATGGGGAACGGAGTTAAAAAGAAAGATCAACGCTAGGTGCACATGCCCACGTCGTCGAGCGTTTAGCTGTGATAGGGTCCTTGCGAAAGAATTTGCACTTCTCGTGGAGTTATAAAACACGAGGTACGCTGGATGAATATTAAATATTTAATTGGGTGGAAAATATTTTATTTTCTTGGAAATTGAGACTGTTTAAACCTCACCAGTAATGTTAACGACTAATTGAGAACACGGAAAACAGGTAGTCATTCAGGCGTAAAGGACGACCTTATCGTAAAGTAGAATGCGTATTTTATCCATAAAAGTCCTCGTACTGAAATGCCTGTGGAAAAGTTGCTTTTCCTCCCGAATTTTGCCCCTCAGTCTCACAAGATCAATTATAAATACTTAATTTTACTTTTCATACAAATTAGTTACAACAATATTGTTAAAGAAGAGTAAAAAATGCTGAAAGAATGTTATAGCTGAGTAATGAAAGTTCAAAATACAGATTGAGTTGTTAGTGAAACATGGAGCTAGATAGTTAATACCCTCTAAGTAATTGGCCTTATGCCTTTTTCCTTAATTCCAGAGATATCATGCAGGGTTATTATGCATACTCTGTGTGACTGGTGAAATTAAGTATTTGAGGCTCAGTGTGACATTGTAGGTCAATGATAAAGAGTTTCTCTGGGTTTTTGATATAAATGGAAACTTAAAAATCAATCGTTTCAACATTCTTAAATTGTCTTTTTTTACAAACTTACTAGAGATAATTTTACTTGGTAAGGCTGTTTCTCCTTTTAGAACTTACATTACTCTTCTCCTTTATGCAAATACAAAAATTAATATCCACTCAATCAAAGGCAGGTGCATTAGGAAAATGGTTGAAGTACCATCGTCTCGGAATTCGTCTGTGGCGGCGTCTGATAAACGACTTCTGAACCTTTGTGCGATCCATTTCCCTTCTTCCCCAATTTATCCTCCATTTTCAAAGCTTTACATAAAATCAATTAACGGAAAGTATTTTCACTGATGAATGGACCATTACCTTTAAAATCACTTTCTTGGCTTTAGAAGATCACAGCTTTTGGGGGTGTATTTCAACTGAAAAGTGGCGCTGATGCTTCTCGTTAATCTTGAATGAGTTTTTACTTTTAAAATAAAAATACTGCTTTGCGTTTTCTGTTCAACACTCTTACTTAATGCCAAAGTCTTTGGATAGGAATATTTCCATGGTGTTACCTAATCCCCATTAGATATTTCAAGGAACATGTATTCTCCAACTGGTAGTGTTACGGGGACATATTTTACTCTGATTTATTAATTCGAAGTTGCTATATGTTGTTGCTATATATTGGAAGATTGCAAAGGACATGAAAAACTGAAACACGATCACTTTTGGTAGACCAGGTGAAATACATACTTAATAATGGTCTGCCTATTAATGTCTAAAAAATAGATTGAGAATATATTGTAAACAGGAGAAT
The DNA here is from genome assembly GCA_963169105.1 of Ceriagrion tenellum. Taxonomy (NCBI): domain Eukaryota; kingdom Metazoa; phylum Arthropoda; class Insecta; order Odonata; family Coenagrionidae; genus Ceriagrion; species Ceriagrion tenellum. The sequence continues at coordinate 171,560,840 of OY720632.1, forward strand.
ATATTGTAAACAGGAGGATACATTTATAAATTCATCGTCAGGGCAAATTTTAAACCATAGAGACCATTTAAACGATGAGCGGTTATTCCGATGGTATCTATTGGACCGCGAGTTTATGAGTTGAAAAAAATTGATGCGGAGGAGATGGAAGATGCCCTTAGATTGCATACGGAAGATGGAAAAAAATTTTAACTCGAATTGAAGAACATAAAAAGTGTGCTAAACTCGTAGAATTCAATTCGCATTTCGCCAAGCACCTCATAGAGACAGGAGCAATTTTAATAGCAGTATTAATTTTTTACATGTATTTGACAAATGTTTTAGAAATCTTGGAAATCGCTAAATTTTCTCTTTCGCCTGATTTTACTATTTTAAATGATAAGACGGATTTTAAATATTCTCCAATTTTGACCTCAGTTTTACGATTCGACTTCTTTCTTACTAGCCCTCCCTCTACCTCTTGATGTCACCATCATCTGACCTTCCTTCCGCTTACCTCTTTGTCCATCTCTAAGCCCGTAAAATTCCATTACTCATCCCCTCCTCTCTAATGTCTTCCTTCCCCCACTATCTTTTACTTAAGTTTGTATAAAGGGTTCCCATTTGTAATTTTTCCTTCTGTTTGTCTTGAAAATGACGCTATAAACATCGAAACCGGTTGAAAGCATCAAAACATAGTGAAACTGAGCATAGTTTTTATTATAAGTCAGGAAAACATTTGTTTGACACATGTCCCCCCAAACTCAACGACGAACTTCTGTTGCCTATGGTTCGTATTGATGGCAATGTTCGCCGCTGCACTTCCCCGAAAGGCAACCAATCACACTACCCAGCAAAGAGAACGCGCTCGTGTCAATTTGGCGAAGGAAGTGATAAGGGAGTAGGTGGAACAGGGAGGCTGCCGTAGTCGGGACCAAGTAGAGAGAGAGAGAGCGATGGTCCTGGGAGATGCGATTGTGAAGAGCGAGGGAGAGAGAGAGACAGACGAGGATAACATACCCTAGATAAAAAAACACGGGGTCGGAAGGGGTACGCAGTGACTCCCACTCCTTGTTTCGTGTCAAAGCGGTCGCGAGGCCTGTCGATAGCGTCCGGAAACTCCGTTGCTCCGAACGATTGGCGGAGGGTTGGGAGGAGGGGGGGCGGGGGGTGTGAGTGTTTGCAAATGAGCGGAGTAAAGGGATCCCGTGGTTCCCTGGAACACAATCGTGCACGGGGATGTTTGGCGGAAATCACAGGGGGAGTCGTCGCCCGAATATCAGTCGCCACCGAGGCACCAGGGGGCGAGCGGCGGTTGCAGCGCACAGACGGGACCCCCAGGCGCCGCGGGGTCCATCGCCTGGGGATCGGTCGGGGCTGGCCCGGCAGCGGTGTGGGTGGTCGGATTGGGGGTTGGAGAGGGGGGGATGCACCCGTCCTACGCTCCTCTTCACCCAATTTTCTCCCGAGTATTAAAAAGATCACCGCGGTGGCCGTGTATATGCGCGGCGGACCCGGGGATTCGGCGAGCTCGGCGCGGCCGCTTTTTGGGGCTCGCACTAAAGTCCTCCGTTGTCACGCGATGTTCCCAAAGACGGAATTTATTTCGATTTCATTACGCCTTTCCAGAGAGCACACTCAGGCACACACACACACACACACACACATATATCATGTGTGTGTGTGTGTGTGTGTGTGTGATTCCAACCATGCACAGGAACGTGGAGTCCGTTTTTCAAAAGCATTCCCCGGGACGATGTCGACGTTTGACCGAGTTGTGTGATCTGTATGCGAGGGGCGCAGAGAATGATTTTTTTCTGCGAAAAGTGTACGCCGACGGCAGCGGTGGGTGGGACGGCGAGAGAGAGAGGGAGGGATGATGAAATAGACTCGTGGGAGGGACAGGGAAATACATATTTGGGTCCGAAATCCTTATTTATTCCATATGAATAAATATTAAATATTCAGGTGGAACAAAAAACGCATTTCGTTCCCCGGGTTCTGCGTAAAAGCGAGGATGATCCCACCGGATTTGTTCTGCCCAGACTCAAAGTCGTTGTGTGCGAGACCCAAGGCGGAATCGGCCCAGTGTGTTTGGTTTGCATCTAGGGTTACAAAACGAGTTCCATTGAAATATTTCCGGGGAAAATATTTAATTTCACGTTTTATGTTCCCAGTTTAGGTTTTCACCATTCCAAAAGCCTATTTAATTCATCCCTTGTGTATCTCTTTCGTTCCGTAGAATAACTTACATCAACTGGCGTGATAAACGGTAAACAATTAGGAGCGTCCGAGAAGAAAATGTTTTGATACTGCTCTTTAAATACCCTGCCTATATTTTTCGAACGAGGCCGTTAAATTGTTTTTTCACTATAGATCAATACCCATGGTTGTTTTTCTGGGAGCTTAACTAATGACTTAACAGCTGAAGCATGCCCCTCAAAACTTCCGAGCAGAAATTTTTGTATGGAAACTCGGTATTGACATAACCTCAACTTGAATCCACAAATTATAATGCACGAAAGTAAAAATGTTGATAGTTGATTATCATTTGATCGTTCAATATCATTTAAACATGAGAGAAGCATATAATACGCTGTTTTCTGGAATGTGGTTGGACGAGTGAATGGTGTCAGCCTTTGAACAACTCGTTTTTTCATCATCATCATCAGGTGTTCCGCCTGCTGGCAGGTCCCGTACACCACTGCTGTCTCCATCCGTCCCATTCCGTCCCGAGCTTCCTTCTTTGTTTCATCATAGCTGATGTTCTTCACCTCATACACCAATTTAATTCTTCTCCTTCCTCTCTTTTTCTCTCCTTCAATTGAACCCTCAAGTGCCACAGTTATTATACTTTTCCCTCTCATCACATGGCCCAACCAGTTTCCTTTCATTTTCCTTATTTCCTTCAGGAGCGATCTTCCTCCTTTTACTTTGCTCAAAACCTCCTCATTTCTCATCTTATCTACCCGTCTTACTTTTTCCATCCTTCTCCATATCCACATTTCATAAGCTTCTATTCTATTCCTTTCCCTCTTACCTTATGTCCACGCTTCACATCCATACATGAAAACGCTCCATGAATAACATTTAGCTAGTCTCTTTCTCAGCTCCAGATACAGGCTTTTATTGCATAGCAAGTTTTTATTCTGGCTGAAGGCCTCTTTTGCCATTGCTATCCTTGCTTTTATTTCTCCAATACTTCTCCAGTCGTATGTCACCATCGTTCCTAGGTACCGGTAGCTTTTCACTTTTCCTATCACACATTCATTTATTTTCACAGTCGTATAATTTTCACAGTTTACTGGCATCACCTTTGTCTTTCCTAGGTTTATCTTCATCCCATATTCCATCGTCCCTTCTTCCAAAACCTTTATCAACCTTTGAAGTGGTTGCATATCATCTGCTAACATTACCATGTCATCTGCGAATCTTATACTTTTTATCTTCCTACCTCCAATGCTGACTCCTTCCTCTCTCCCATCAAAAGATTTATGGATTATGTCCTAAACATATGTATTGAACTAGGTTGGCGACAGACAGCATCCCTGCCTTACTCCTCTCCCAAGATCCACCCATTCTGTCATACCCTCATTTACTTTTAATGCAGCTTTTTGCCTCATATATCATTCTCTAATGAGTTTCTCTCCTTCCATACCAACCCTCTTTTAGAATTCGAAAATTTTATTCCATTCAACCCGATCAAAAGCCTTTTCCAGATCAATAAAACAAAGTCCTTTTCCTCTCTCTATATACCTTTCTCCAGTAATTCTTAACAGGCCAATGCATTCTCTTCCATTATGCTTATTAATCTCCTGTTCAATACTCTCAACATTATCTCAACAATATTAACAACTCGTTTTTTATACTACCAAAAATCTCTTTACCTCCCACTCTTGGTGCTGCTGAATTATCGTCATAGTTTCCTCATCGGCTAAAATCGAACATTCTTGGAACATAAATTCTTGGTACATACTGTACACCCTTTCCTTAATATTACTTGGAAATACTTTGCTTAGCTTGGGCTTAGGTACTATGTATTCGCATTTCCTTGCATTTGCCGGCACGACTTCGGCATGTTTTCATCCATTGACGTTGGTTTTCTCGTTAGTTTTTCGTTCCTGTTACAACTACGCCATACTCTGCGAATTATGCTTATGGGAAGTACGAGGCAGTAAGCTTTAACCATAGATCAATGGGGGTACCTAAAACCTGAGAGCGGTGTATTGAGAAAATCTCTAAAATTTAAAACTTTTGTTAATGTTTCCATTATATTGATTACTGACTTTTCCTCATAAATTACCACAGAAAATGTCGCTTTTTCTGTGAAATCGGTCGTAATTCAATCTAATCACAGTCAAATATTATGAAACTTCTGACATTTTTGGTTTTAGTGCTGACTGATTCCTACGAACTGAGCCGGATTCTTACGAAATGAGCTGAGCCGGAAATTAAGAGTCTAGAATAGTAAATTATTTAAAAAATAGAATATTTTGAACACCTTTAATCTGCTTTGTCGGTAAGAATTTCATAATCGTCATCTAACATCATCCTGAGCTTCGATCTGCGTCTGCTGAAGTGGTGCATGTTTTTTAAGCTTCATTAGTTTTTTTCTTACTTAACGTCGCATTTCATTTCATTTTTTTAATGAAACTGGTTTATCCATATTTCTTATGCTATTTCATCCCATATTTTCTGAGAGTTATCCTTTTTTAGCCCTGTATTTTTAAATTCTCTCACTCTCTCTCTCTCTCTCTTCCCTAATGGGCAGCAAATCATCTTTTATTTAGTGTTTCATGTTGAAATATTTCCTCATTCCCAAAGCTACCTTATAGCTTTCAGTTTCCCACCCATATTGACATCTCCTTTTGTTATGTGCTGAGGCACCAGTATTTCAGTCTACCCTCAAGCACCAACTTGTAACCCTTCCGAGAATGGGCTTTCTTTGTAGCTGTCATGTTTCATTGTCACAGAATTTTTTCAAGATTAGTCTCTCCTTTGTTAGTCACGTTTGATAACTGTCTCCGAGAGTCTCCGATCTCTTTAGCTTGATTTCATATCTCTGCTTTATAACAATGCTATCAGATTTCATGTCACCTCATGTCTTGCATTCTCTTCGTATTCAAGCCATATTGTTTAAGGCTGATGTTATTTATCACTAGGTAGCAGGAGAGAAGATGAATGTGTTTAAATGTGAGGCAGAGGATAATCACCAGTTAAAAACACCTTTTTCTGTTTCTGATAAATAAACTTATATTTCACGAATCATATCCTATTTTCTATGGAATTGCCCTCCTCTAATGAATACCGCATATCGCTATCAAACAGCTAGTTTGAAATCCTGCCAATCAATTAAGCAATCTCTGTCATTGCGTTTGGGTACCATCCATACCTTCAATTGCCTTCCTTCGTGTAGGTCTTCGCTGATATTCCAGTATCAGAGGATTATTTTGGTTCTACCTTTTCATATTTCGGAAATTGCTTACCGACCTCATCCGTTACTATTTCTGCATTTTCGCCATCGTTATTTTTTGTGCGTAGCAGTGGAGGAGCTAGGGTGGGCAGCTATCCCCGGGGCATCGGCGCAAGATCTAAGGAATTGATGTTACATAGCTATGAATGTATTTTAGAATAAAATATTTTCCCCCCTTAATACACTGCCAGTGTTTTAAAAACAAAATTGTTTACGAACAAATACTATTATATATACAACAAATATCAGCTATAACTAAACTCCCCTAGTAGTCCCCTAACTCCCCCTTTGTAACGAAAAATCTAAGAGGGGGCACGACAACTGACTTTGCCCCCGGGCGCCGCAAACCCTAGCTCTCTGGTGCTCAATATAAGAGTCAGTCTTCCCAAATATTTGCCTAGACCTCTTGACTTCATCTTGTTAGGACTCAGAAAAAATAGATATTTACTTTGAAGCCGACCAAAACTCGGTGTTAAAGACAGCGGCATAAGTATTCACTATGGGGAAAGTCCTCTGATTGCAGTTTTCATGAACATTTTACGATTTTCCTACATCATTTCCTCTGCGTCTTTCAGGATACTTAGCTTCTTTCCACAATTTCATTTTTACTTTCCACTATTGCCTGCAAATTTGCGGTAATGAATAATTGTTATATTATTCATCCTTTTCATGTTTTTCTTACAGTGGTTTGAAGAGCAAGTTACCAATGTGCAGACCTGACTTGTGTGGAATAACCTTCAGCTCCCGAATGTCCATATGCGGCATCCATTAGAAATAGCATACTACACCATTCATACGAACAGGTAAAAATAATATTCAAGTGCTATATTTTGTTAAAAATATTTCCTTCCATCAGGCATCATCTCTCGTTTTAGCAGGGAATAATTTTCACCTTTCTACTCTTCTTAATAAGGAAAAAGGTAACTTAGCCTGTCTGATTCCAAGCATTATTTTCTCTAACCGACCCAGGTTTTGCCCTATTACACCATTTTAACGATCCTATGCTAGATTCCACCTTGAAAATGGGTTTTATATGCCGAAACCTGCATCGGTAAGAAAAAATAGTGTGTGGAATCAAACGAAGTTACCTTTTTCATTATGAAGAATATTACGGATTTGCACCGAGCTACGCCGGAATATGCATCTTATTTCTAATATTATTACTAATAGAAGACATCCCGTATATTTCAATGTATTTTATGGAAGAGGAGAGAGAGAGCTGATTAGTTTCGTTACAGTCATTGTTGCGCGTACATTCAGCCAGCAGAAAATTATAAGCCAATAACATGGCTTCCTTATAAAAACTTAGATCAGAATCAATTTTAGCCAAAATATATAATATGTAAATGCTTATTACTATCCTGAACGTATGTGAAAACATCTATTGTTCTTAGCTGTACTACAGAGAGATACGTCATTTACCCACTTTGTTTTCTTTATTATCCTACCCGTGACGTACCGTGTCTGGAATATGTGTGGAGAATAATATTCTTGGGATTCTTATTTATTGACGCGAGGAAGTGAGCTATTTTATTCAAGTTCGAGTCAATGACTAAATATTATCACTCGATTATTGGGTTTCCCTGCTAAAAATGGGCTTAATCGTCATTCACTTTTCTCTTTCGACGGGTTGTCATTTCTAGATTGCTTTTACGAGTCCATCAATGACGTCTGCGCTGGATTCGACTCTTGAGCTCCATGCGTGCAATAAGTTATCTCTCTCCTTTGCTTCCTCTCTCCGTCTTGTCAGCTCGGCTCCTCCCAAACCCAATCAGTCCCAGCGGCCCTTTGTCCCCGTGGCGACTGCCGTCCATCCTTCCGTCGACCCGCTCTCCTCCCTTCGCCGTGACGAATGCGAGGGGTTCCTCCGCCCCATCTCGGCTCAGCTTCCTCGACAAGGCTTACGATCCATGCATTTCGCTTGAACTCTGTGCTCTTTGACCTCCGGAGCCTCTCCGGGAGGACGGACATCCCGCTTCGGAGAGGGGGGGGGGGAGAGAGAGATAAGGCGATCGCGGGGAAGGAGTTTTCAACCACGCTATGAAGAAAGTATGACTGGGTCATCTCATGTTAACGCTTCACGTTTAAAGGTTTCCCCATTCCTTTGACCTGGGCGGAATGTTATTCTGACGTAAATAAGGAAACACTTGAGTAAACTCCTCTTGGTGCTTAAATATAAATATATTTCTTTGTCCCAAACAACGATTAGTCTTTTTTTTTTGACTGGCAGAATTTCAACTTCGAGGTTTTGGGTACTCCAACTGCTGATGTTATATCGAAGAGTCCTACCAATGCTTAATCGTGGGAAGAACACGAAATCCATGTCCAGGGCCTCTATAGGCCCCGCAACCTTTGATTGGCAATGCAGATCCGTTATTGTCTTTTTACCACGGCTGGCTTTTAGCTTCTGCTCATTTTTATGGCGATGGATACACCGAATTTTCTAATGCAATGCTTTCAATGATTCCAAATGAATGATGCATAAGATCAATTTTTATGAACTATTTTTTCTACTGTCGTGGTCAATTAATTGACCTACTAACTGAGAGTCCGCTGATCCTTATGAAAGTTTTCGTGGTGGAAAATTTTTTCCTCTTTTGAGTTTAATTGAATTCAACCGTTTAAAAGGTTTCGACTTTCACTGATGTGTATCGTCAAAGAAAGCTTATCACATGAAACAATAAAGATGACTGGCATTTTTAACAATGTGGACACTATCAAGAAAATATTGTTTTTCACACTGCTGAAAATGTCAGGGAAAAAAAATCGAGTTGATATGTTTTTGATCTCCTAATCAAATTCCTTCGCCCATAAGAGCATTTTATCGCAGAATTCAACGCATCGTCCACAATCGGTAACCTTTTGATGATGAGAAAGGTTGTATCATCAAAATGTGGAAATGTATCTTTAAAAAATCATTTGACCTTGTGGAGATCGAATCTGTATTTTCCAATTAATATTGTTGGGCTGTAACACCTCTAAGTACCGGTTTTATTACGTCTGGTGAAGCATTTTCTTGGTTTAATACCTCATAAGGTTGAGATTATCGATAACGTTTACGTCAACAAACCTCTTTTCCAATGTATTGTGAATAACCCCAACCCTCAGTTAGCCTTGCGTAAACATTAAAGCCCTGTCATTTCTTTGTCATTAACCCGGCATCACTAAGCCGAATCTAAGTGGCCAACAACCTGACTTGCAATCGATCCGGGTTCGAAACCTGGCGTTGTCGAATGATTTTTATCTAGATTTCCACACCGTGGAGTTATATCTTGACCTCTACACGTGACAGCGAACAACGTTCTTTCCAGCATTGAGGTGGTTTGAACGAAATATCATATATCGTCTATAAACCAGTGAATTTGGTCTCATTTTAAAGAAAAATATCTCACCCTTCCAAAGATGCCAAAATATCAGCCCCATACTGAACTGCTTTCCGAGATTTTCTTCGAAAATTATCAGCCGGTTTGCAAGGGAAATGGTAGAAACGTGTATGCACTTCAGAGAGACTTAATTCAAAAATACAAGGAATTCTGAACACCTAGAAATCGTCAAAAAATGAAAAGCGTGTAGTTTCTTTGTTATCTCAACTATTTTTTTAATGCATCGTAATATAACCGCAGTAATATTTCCGGGATCTCTACAAACCTTCCTTTGTAAAGAAGATTTTAACGTACCGCGTGAAGAACATGAGTCATGTTAAAAACTTGAGTAGCTATTGTTATTTAATTACTTAGAAAAAGTATACTATTGCACAATTAATGATGTAATATTAAATTAACGCTTCCTACAGCTCTTGAGAGTAAAACGTGTAATTTGAATATGGTGCCCTTTATGCCTCGGGAACAATCGCGCTCAAAATACCCTAAGCAAAGAACTATCGTCTGATAGCTGATACATTCCATTTGGGAGAGATCTTTGAGTTGAAGTGCAGGTGGCTCTGCGCTTCAGTACTTACTCTTTGATTGCCTTCTCTCCCTTCGACTCACTCGCGTTTAATGGGAAATCAAAGCAATCAAAATAATACAAGGGACTGAAAATCACGCGCTAAATAAAACTATTTTCCAATTAGCGCTCTTGTTATCTCTTCGGTGAAAGCGGTTTGAGTTGCATTCTCAATGCGTTTAGATTAACGCGTACGAAACGGAAATAAGTTTTTTTGGATGCCTCTCGTTGAGCGACACAATAAAACGTAATGGCTGTTGAACACTTTTTAGCATAAATAGCCCAAGTTAAGAATTACCTAATAAGGCGAACGAAATAGAATTGATTTACCGCTATCGATGTGATTCTCCCCTTGGCCCTTCATATCTGATTTTTGTTACTTCCATCCATGAACGACATTGCGCGGTACATGTCGGTGAATAATACTGGTTGTGTCTAGCGAAACTTTGAGGAACTTGTTTAACTTTGTGAAATGAAAGCTGTAACTTAGTAATTCTACATAAACAGTTCGTCGAATAATTAGTCCTGAGTAAAATTCAAGAATAAAAATTGACGATTTTGCCAAGTATATAAGATACAACGCATTCTGAGATTCTAACTGAACTCCTATGAGAGCAAGTTGTACCCATTGATAAAACCTAAATTGCCCTCATCTTAAAGAAATTTAACTGTGAACTTCTGTTAAATAATGATAAAATGAAATTGAGGGTAAAATTTCCTTCTGAGGAATTCGCTTGGTGAGACATGGGGTACACGGGTGTTACGGGTCTCCCTGCGGGGTCTAAAAACCTCCCACTTGGTCTCAAGCTCTTGCTAATAACCATGGGGTACACATTCAGATCGTCCAGGGTAGCATAGACAATGGCGAATAAAATGAAGAATTATTCAGAACAGTGGAAAGTCATCGTTTCTGTCTTTGGCTCTTTCCTGTTAATCACATTCTGAACGAGGGATGAAATCTTGCTGAGAGCCACTTTAAAGTTTTCATGACTGTCAACTGGAATATTTGGAACTGGAAAGTATTCTGCTAGCATATTTTAAATGGAAAAGAATCTGGTAGTATTTTAAAAATGGTACAACCTTTCAAGGATTCGTCAGATGAGGATAATCTGCTGAAAAGTAGATTAGCACGTTAAATGTCTTTGCGGTCCCATAAGGTTGAAAGTTTATTGCTGGAGATTTAGCCCTAGGACTTTCATGAAATTGCTTAATTCTAGGGATGTGCGAGCAACTCGCAATTCGAGTCGAGTTTAATATAACGATTTTTAAGTTAATGGAAAAATGTGACGCTGTATCTGCACGAATAAGACGGTGTGATTCTTTTCTAGACTTCTAAAGAAAAGTGGGACTGTCTCGCAATCGGACGCACAATCCTCAACTTCAGCCAGATCTTATCTAATGATCTAAATATTTTGGCTCACCGGTGTAGGTGCGTAAATACTAAAATTCCGTTCGAATCTGAATTTCATAGAAATCATCTCAACTAACATGACGCTCGTATTCCTACTTACAATTTACCTTAGTTGCATTATAAAAAGCATCCGCGCCGTCGCTGCATGAAGTGCAACGTTTTCGGCGCGTTGGATTCAGAGCAGCTTTACGAAAGCGTTTTTCGTTTTCCGCCGGTTTCACAGATCAAGTTAGTAATGATCACACCCTTGTGGTTATTTTTTACCTAAATGGGATTTTAAAAAGTATTAACGCCGTCTTGCTTGCGTTTCCTCCCTGCCTCTGTCGCCGCGAAAAATATCCCGGATGAGGGTCTGCGACTCAGTGATCGAGGAGGTGAAGCCAAACTGGGAGAACTCTTAACGACCAGTCTAGTCGGCGCTATGAATTCGACAAGAGATGATCTTCTCTTCGTGCACGCAGGCTGTGGCAATCGCCTCTTGAAACAACGAGGGACGTCCATCGGTGTCTTTGTTGTTGAATTTGGCAATGGCGCCAAAATAGCGACTTGCATCGCATAATGATTTGTCCCTGGTTGTGTGCTTGACCAAAAGTCGTTCGACATCGATTGTACTCGTCCGTTGATATCTATGAAAATATCGAAAGGAATTGCCCAGGCTCGTACGAACGTCCCACGCACTTCTACGCGAATCTCTTTTTGCGCACTGCCTGCCGTATTTGTCGTTACTACAAAACCACGGAGGAAATGCCAGCATGTCCATGGCCCCATGGTTACAATTGGCCTACATTAGATTGTAGAAAGCTTGAATATAACATCAAAGCATTTCATATCGAAGAAATACTTTTTTTGTGTTTCTGAAAGTTGATTTTTTTTGCAGTCATTGTTATAATGCACGACAAAAATACCTTAGTGGAAACATGACGACAAAGAAAAATCTCTTAGTAAATTCCACGCTTAAAACTTTTGTTCCCGACCTAGGTTTCGATTGCCTTGCAATCATTTTCAAAATTGAAAATCTTTGACCTTTGAAAATGATTGCAAGGCAATCGAAGCCTAGGTCGGGAACAAAAGTTTTAAGTGTGGAATTTACTAAGAGATTTTTCTTTTTCGTCATGTCTGCGGAAATATTCCACAAAGTTACGCCTTCAACCATTAAGTTCACCTTAGCGGAAGTTTATTTTCTCATGAGTGCATGTTGTATCGAGTCGATATGTCTTAGAAAAGTGAGAGTCAGTTTGCAGATTAAAAAAAATTTCAATTTGATCGATTTATTGCTTTTGTCTCATATTAAGTCTTTTCATTAGATTTGGGTAAGTTTTTAATTAAAGTTGAGTATTTTGTTCTGTTTGTTGAACCAATGAGAATTAGGCTTTTAATTGTATTTAATGAAATAAGGCTTTTAGAGCTTTGTTTTCTCTCAAATACATAAAATATAGCATTGAGGATCGAACTCGACTCGAGTTGAAAACCTGGTGTTTGCTCATGCCCACTGAATTCCCCTCACTTACCATCGACGTTCATATTTTGTATTTTGAAGTTATGTAGAGCTCCCCAAAATACATGCACGCACTTTACTTTTTAATTAATCGGTTATTTGTTAAGGGAGTGAGGTGGATTCTGTCTGCCTGTACTCACCCTCTATCTGTAAATATCCGCCCACATTTTGGAGTGAAGGCGACATTTTTGTGCAAAATCCAATGGCTGATAAAATAAGTGATGCTTATATGGTGCGAAATCAATAGCGATATTTAATTTTTTTTACTCTTACGCGCCCCTACGATCTAAAGTTTTGAGAATCATGATTAAAAAGGAGGTAAATTTTTAATGTTGTCATCACTTTTCCCGTGGCTTTGTGGTTATTAATGCTTAACTAACCTTTGAATCTACAGACTGCGTGGCGGGAAGATTATCTCAGATTGTCAGGGTCGTTTTACCTGCCGAGCTAATTTTAAATTTCTTTTTCAACGGCCAGCGGGTTTCATTGATGTCTAAGTTGGTGGTGTCAATTGCCATCGATTGAGGATAGAGGAGCATTCATGAATTCAAATCATAATTGTAAGGTATGTAACACTCCCTTGTCATTTAAGTATCGATTTGGCGTGCGTAGGGCTTTAGGTATCGACATTCATGTGAGCCTATTTATCACCCGTTATGCATTCGCTTAATATGTCTTGTACAAATAGCATAGGTATGATAGCATAACTTCTATCGTTTTCTCGTGACACTCCGGTCATGTTTTTCTTGTTTCTGTATCGTTTCTCGTCTTATATTTGTGTTCTGGCTATGTTTTGTAGAGTGTATGCCAATTTTTAGGTAATCTTAAGCATCTGCTGATTTCACTGGTGAACCGTTATGTTTCTCTCCTTTTTGTGTATTATGCTTCTTGTCTTTGTACGGCGATGCACTGTTTCTTTCTGTATAACAATGCTTTCCGTTCGTTTTATTTGTGTACTCATGTGATTGCGATGAAAAGCATGTAATTGTTCCCATAATATTCTCTGAACTTCATTAATTTACCTCTATCGAATAAATATTGTTTTTATTATGCGAATATTAATATTCAAAATATTTGCTGTGTATTACACTGTGTTTTGCATTTTCTCCGTTTTATATGTTTATGATAAAGTTATTTTGTAGACAGATACTCATTACCATTCCTGGTAGGCGTTTTCGAACGTTTGTTAAGAGGTCTTTGAGCGTGATGCCTCCAAAGGCCCCGGCGTTCTGTCGCCATAGTTCCGAGTGTTTTTTTATTATTTAGTCGTGGTCTTCTGTGCGGTAAGATGTCCTTCTCTTAGATTTGTCCGACGACTTTCTTGGGGACCATTTGAACCTTCTCTTTTTTCTGCAAACCTAATATATTTATAATGGACTTCCTTTCCCCTAGTCCTTCTTATTGTTTATTCCAACATTCTTCTTGATGCCTTTAAGTTCTTTTTGGAAGATATGCGAGTTTAAATTCAACCTTATATCCTTTTTTTAACCTCATATTCATTTATATTTCAAAAATCCTTCATTGCTCGCTGAGATATTGGATGAAGTTAACTCAGTTCTCTGAAATTTCTATTTGATTTTCTCCGAGAAACAAGAAAGAATCCCTGTTTTTAGCTATTTCACAAAAATTCGCTCCGTCTCCTCTTAGTTCCAAAGCAAACGAATTTATGATAAATTGGGCAGATTTAATTTTGCTAAGAGAGATAAGATTCCATAGGTGATTATATTTAAGTATTTCCCATGAAACTCTCCTCCCTCACTACCACCTAAATTGCCCTCCTCGATGCTCCTAAATTTGAATTCTTGGCATATTTCGCCGTTCATGACGAGTTCTAAAATTGAAATATATCAATTGTAGAGATATCATACTCTGAAGCCATTGTGGAAGATCTCGACAACTCGAACCCAAACCGAAGCGACGAATATTATTTGGAAAAACACTAACTGGCACAGAGTGTCAGCTCCACTTTGATGAATCTAAGACGTCATCAGTCATGGTTTGCGAAGTGAGGCATTCATTAGTGAGATAAAAGGTTCAAACTTCTCTTTTGTGTTAGTAGCATGATGTGCAGTCAATACCTTCCAGCTCTAGCTTCAAAGAGAGGTGTGACTTCAATGAGGTGTGACTCAGTCATTTATACAATTCGTGATAAATGGCATTAAAATAATTTATCTCATCATTTTAATGCGCATAGTCAAAATTCCCGTTTGGTTACTGGCACTTATACTGAGGAATGCAAGGGCAGTTGCCATGTTTGTAGTGTTTTCAAAAGTAAGGAGTTGTATTCTCTTATCGATATTGAATATTCTCCTGCCTGCGTTCACTAAACTCCGGTGTTGCATCTTCCAAGATCCAAACGGCACGCTTAGATCAACATCTTTCAATCTGAGATAGAAACTATAGAAGCATGCCATCCATGGCCACAACAGAAATTTAATCATATTGCTTCGAGCTGCTTGCGCGTTTGTGCCGAATGAATGTTGATTCCAAACATTGCATGTAACAAATGATATGGTACGAAGTCACTCGCACGAGTGCATATACACCATGAATGTTGATTCATTAGATAAACCGAATAAAAATCGGTCGTCATTGCATTGTGTGCTGATAATTTAATGCACCAGGTCGTAAAAGATTTTCCTTATTAAGACAAAGTGAAGATATTATATAAAGAGATCAAAATGTTGCGATATATTTACGCGAAAACGAGAAATTGGACTCTGGCTGGTGGAGCTCGATATTTTTCCTCCACGAGCCATGTTTACCGAATTATATCTGATGATTTCCAATATTTAATTTGAAAAAAAGCTGAATAAAAATCGCTGCCTTGAGACACCACCATGAGTTGAGCTCCTGGCTCTCTAGCAGCCAAACTCTGGTAGCTTACTTGGGGCTTCATATTTGTATATACTCTTTTACATTTCCTTACTTTGTTTGCAATTTTCTACATTTCCGGTGTGGTTCAATTTGGATATAAAATTGTGCTCAGGATCCTCGATGAGAACAGTTATTCAGCTAAGGAAACAAGCTTTTAGGTATCGAAAATAAATTAAGTATTTGTGCGAAACATGAAGAAGAATAGCTCTTATGACTTTCTAATCGAAATCACAGTATGAGTAAACTCTTTGATTAGTGCACAATTTTAAAAATACAGTGGGGTATTCACTCTGTTTTGGTGGAGTAATAATTTGAGTGACATTCTCAAGAATGCAAAAAAGGGAGGCCATATTCGCTAAAGGTTTCTCAAGTTTGCAGTTTCTCATATTGATTTTAGTTAATTTTCTGAGAACGCTTCAAAATATTTAGTTATAAAGACAAGATGTACTTTATCCTCTGGAGGCAAGATACCCATTGGCACCGAGGAACAATCAGAGGTACATTTAAAAAAATATATTCCTACCTATCGTGTCATACTTCTTGTATCTTGGATGATAGATTCTCTTGAAGTGGTTCTCTCACTTACCCTGAGTGGTTTGACTCAAAGCAGAGTTCTCGAACCTAATATCATGCTATTCTGTGGTAGTAGTTCAATTGGTTTGGGAATCCGATATGTAATTCTTTCTTATATAATATGTAATACAGCTTTCAATTATTTTAACCCGGCAGCTAATAATGAGGGACTTGCGACCGCCCCTAAATCTATTATTTTTCTTTGAGCATGCTGTTTAGAGAGAAAGAGTACCCCCATATTGAGTTTACGAAACAATACACCTGTTTTTAGAAAAATTAGGAAATGATATTCTGAGTTTATTATACAACTGTTTTAAATTAACCCAATATTTTTCACTGCTGTGTATTTTTCAATATTGATAATTGATTTTCAATGTCAATATTTTTGACTGCATGCATGACAATTTGGTTTTTACTGGATTGCTATATTACTAGATAAATATTGACTTTTTTATGTTGACCGGAATTTTAAAATTACGATATAAAACATAGTGATCAGACTAAAAAAACGTAACGTACTTGAAAAAGCAAGCTTTTAAATGAAGGATAGTCGAAGAGGTTTGCGTGTTTAAGTTTACGGAAGGAATGAGGTAGGATTCATGCACATCTGATTGTTGTGTTTCATTAATGCGGAAATTTGTCGTTACCGTCGCGGACGCATGTTCTTATGCATATATCATTCACTCATGAACTGGAAGTTACAACTATAGCATTTAAGATGCCGATCAAAATGACGAATCGTATATTCTCGGGGATCCCTGCAGATGAAGTAACTTGAAAGTCATTTATATATAATATTGGTTGACTCTAAACTACATTTCCTCGTGTCACCTCCTAACTTTTAAATGCCCAAGTGGGTCTACTGTTTCATATCCCTTTTTTGCTTGGCCTGCGCATTTTTTCCCTGGTACTCCACATCAGACTTCTGTTTTCCCTCTATTTTATTCCGTAGGATTGAGTTTTCGAAGAAAATAATCAAAAGGAACATAAAAAGATCCTTAGAATAACCAAGTAAAATTGATACCGCTGATTCAATTTCCGGTCAGGACGACGGCAAAGTAACCCTCTATTTGATCTCATGAACTGGGGGCTCCTTGACGTTGAGTTAGATGTTTCCTGGTGATGATTCTATGTCCTTGGAGAATACCTTGATTGCCCAAGAAACTGAAACACGGAGTGGGTTTAATCCCAAGGCGGATTGATGGGCTCATTCCCAGAAGAGTTATTATCAATGGCTTTTATGAAAGACGACACTGACTATAAAAATACGCTTCGTCGGGAAAGACATGATGGCGCTTTCATAAAATTTTTAATACCCATGCTTATCTCATGCTCTCTCTTCTTCCTTGGTGTCTGATATGATATTTCCTGATATTCAGCGATGGCAATGCATAAAATAATCACAGGACAGGATACTGCCTTTAAAGTTTGATGAAATAATTGCGAAGCATTGACAATAGCACCAGAGAAGAGAATAGAAATTAGAACATTTAGAATATTCATTACACACCCCGGTCGATTGGCTTATTGTCATTTTTATAACATTATACTTACTCTGTTCTTTTTGGAGTATATAATTTTCTTATTCCTTCCCAAATCACTGTGGTTCTCTTAGAGTTTCGTTTTCCGTATGAAGGGTGAGATGGATCGGGGTGGAGGCTCCCTGAAATACCCTGATTTTGATTCTGGCCCCCAATCAAATGGAGGTGAACTTCTGACACCTACGACCACTTATTTTAAGTCGCTCTCAAATCGCTGCCATGTTGACTGTTTAATTTGTTTTTACGACGCAGCTCTTACGCGTTTCATCGCTGTAGACTTGGAATTCAGCCAGGGTGGAAAACGGGACCCTATGCACATATCCTCAGCCCGCGGCCACTGACCTTCACGCTCCCCAAGTGTGCAGCTTCTTAGTGAAAACTTGAGTCGTCTATGTTAACTACTAACCCTAATGTTTGCTATTTACAATTCTAAATGTTTTCTCCACGTTACTACTCTGAAATTCTGCAAGGTTCTTTTTCCTAATTAGCAGTAGATAGAGACAGGGGTGCCGATCCCCCTCGAAAGCCATAGCGCAAACCTCCTCCCCCCAAATTCTCCCCCCCCTAAAATACAGTTATTCCTTCCGGCTTCCTTGTTTGAAATTTGAATAATAAATAAATTTAAATAATGGTATCATAAAAAGGTAATATGTATAAAGAAAGAAAAGTTTATAAGTTAGAACAAAAATCTTTATTTTCATCCCAAAAATCCTATCCTATATCTTTTTAGGTATAATATTTTATTTATTTACCACTTCCAATAAAAAGAATTTTCCAAATCTTACCCTCCCCCCTTTACCCCAAAAATTTTGTTTAGAATGCCTCAGATCACCTTTTGCCGTCAAGATTAAATTTTTTTCCGCCTTTGTAATTATAATAATTTTTCAAAATTCCCCTCCCCCGAAGAATTTCAATGTCGCATCTTGCGCCATGTAACCCCCGCGTAGGCACCCCTGGGGAGATATCAACTTGCTTCAACTAAGTTAACTGACTCCGTACCGTCATTCCAACTTAATTTTCTCCATAAATCTTTAAGGAGGTTGTTATAAGTCGTTTAAAAAAAATCTTCCAATCTCAGTATCAAAACTTAGTTTACTACTTGTAAATTATATTTTTATAAAATAAATATTGAGTTGCTCTAATCTCGTCAACGACCTCCATTCTTATGCTTATGTGTTTAATGATGCTCTTGGAATTTGCTTGGTCAGGACTTCATTCTTTTTTTAAAAATAAAATATATAAATTCATTCCATAGCAATTAAAGTACTCACCACTCTGGAAAGTTAATAAAAGAAGTCTTTATAAAAAATTTACCCACACATTTCAACGATCTCATTAATTCCTCTGATTTTCCTAAAGAATACAAAATTGACTATAAATTGAACGCCAACGTTTCCAATTAGGGAATTTTAAGATAGCGACGAAGGATTACTCATCTTGAATGGAAACATGCTGCGGAGGTACCATGAGTATCAAGATATCTCAAAATAATTTTTTATTAACTCACTTTGAAGAGTTGACGTTCTTATTCCTGTTGTTTTTCCCTACTCCCAAAGGTTGCTTGGTCACTACTCTAGATTACCGTATCTATTACGTCTTGCAAAACCATAACACACACATCTTTTCTGCTCGTCAACTGTTGCGTAAATTTTGCACTAAGTCACCAGGTGATCCATCCATCTCCTCGGTATATGAAGGCATTGTGATAATATCGCCTCGCTCAATAACGTAATTACTAGATGCAAGTGGCAGCCGTTCACTAGTTTGTTACAAACACTTGCGTTGTTATCCCATTTACTGTGGTTATGTTAATTAAAATGGAGATTTCTCATTGGAGCGAACGGGCCAATTGACTTTGACGCGGATATAAATTTTATTAGTAGGAGATGACCTGATACAGCGTTAGGTTGAAGGGGGAATCATCTCGCTAAGCTGCGAGCCCTCGTACGATAAGATTTTGGGAAGCTTCGGGGGAACTTGGGCAAAGCACGCGGTAAATCAACTGTGGTACTTAGAATTTCTCGTCAGTAGTGAGCGGAACAACGCCATTATCACCTACATTCTTGATGATTTTCCTCCATGTCTTTTTTTTATTCCTCGGTTGGCTGTTTTCGCAGTTTTTTGCCTTCTAGCAAAATACGACGAGAAGGGGAGCATCATCTTTTCTTAATCAGCATTCATCATTCTAAAGTTTTTTGAGGTCAACGCCATTATCCCCTATATTCTTGATTGTTTTCGTCCATGGTTTTTTTTAAATTTCTCCGTTTTCTGATTTCGTTGTCTACCAAATTCTTCTAAAACACGACGAGATGGGGAAGCATCATCTTTCCTACATCAGCATTCATCTTTTTTTCAATTTTTCGGGTGCACAACAACGGTGACTGAAAAAATACTTGAAAGTTACTGATACTACCGAAGTAGCATGAAATTGACCGGAGAAGAGTAAGAAAAGTGGGAAACGGTTAGTAACTACATTTTTGAAGATCCGTGCTGGAGGAGAAAACCGGTGTTAGATTTGATTAATCTGCTTCAGATTTTCTGTTAAAAAGTGACAATGGGAATCGCATTCTGAAAATGTGGACTAATAAACGACAAAAAAAATTCTGAATGCATAATAAACTTGCTGTTAGAAATAAAAGTGTAATGAATCACTTGGTGAATTTTTGAATAAACCAAATCCAAATGTATGTTTTAAAGCATATTTTTTGAAGAAAAACCTTTTATAATAAGGACGTGAAACAAAGGCAATCCGTATTCCAGAACTTCCATTCTGTCTCACATAAATGCTGCTCAAAATTAGCTCGTGACAACCAAGTTTCCCGGGTAAGATTTGTCTGACGCCATCGGCTTTTCTTTTTGGGATTTACTGCACAATGAAATGAGGAGCGAGGGGATCCTCATGGGAAGAAACCCTCCTCCCTTGAGGTCTTCCTTAGTGAACCCCCCTCAATTAAGCCCGGCCCTCAGATACGTTATATTGACGTTTCTGCTCCCTTTGACATTTTTTCTTCTCGGGTTGTGTTATTATATTTCTCGCTGAATTCTGTCAGTGTGGGCGCATTGGGTCGGAGTGGGCGCAGTTTTATTAAATTATAAAGGAAATATCTGCTGCGTTTTATTAAAAATACATATTTAATGACTTTATGAGTGTTCCATGAAATATTAACGATCTGAATGTTGAGAATGAAACGCTTGTTCATGTATGCTGGCTTGGGATTATGAGCTGGAGCGAAAGAAGTTAAAACGGATGCCCGTAGTAGGTGAACTGTGACAATTAAATGAATTGAATGAATCGCCGAAAGAAAAGTACTTTGCGGATCAGGGAAGAAAGAATTTCGCTGCAAATAGTCCTATAGAAACTACCTCATATCACGCAGCTTCTTTTACACATGCATGCATAAATATTTGGAGGAATTATTTGAAAATTGCACCTTTGGATGCCGAGATATATTTGGATAAGTCAAGTTGTAATTGATGGTTTTAGCGTTTTTAAAATTAATTTATACAGCTGGTTATTGAAAAAAAATGCCAAAGCCATAGTTGCTTATAATATACTAGGAGGGCGACTCGAGTCGCAGTACAAGGAGCGAGGTCCTTGCGTAACGGGACTTATACGTTGAAATATTGAAGCATAAGTAGCCATAGTTAGGTACTAATTATCTAAGTCATATCCCAACTTTTTACACCAGATCAAGATACATTAATAGCTACGGTAATAAATACGGTACTTTTAGCTACTTCTACCGTAATTCATCATAGAAAAAAGATGGAAATCACGTTTTTCAGTATGTTTTTCATTTTATCGGCATTAATAATTTTTTAGGTCTAAGATGACGAGGGTTGATGGAATTATTACACAAAATTATGTTTATGATAATATTTATTTATTGGATTAATATCGGTGTGTCTCATTAGGAAATATATACGTACAATGCGTATGGAATGCTAAGCGATGAATATAAACCTGGGAAAATGTTTAAATTGTACCTTGATTAATCTCATGGATCACACTTTCTATGCCCATTGCTATGTTAAGTAGATCCCAATATTTTATTCCATTGAAATTTAGAGAGCTGCAATTCGTGGAAGCATTCGCAGAGTATCGTCCCTCATCCAACGTAGATGTCAAATTCAGCATCCGAAGATTAATTTCGTGAAAGGGATAGTTAAAATACAATAGCTGTACGGAAAAAAGTGGCCGGTTTCGCGTCATTTATCTTCTATAATGAAGGAGACATGTCAGCATGAGGCAAGGGATCCACCCACCCACGATTTCTTTGGGAAATCGCCTGTTAGGGTTTACTGAATTGATGGCTTCTTTTGTTTTGCGATTCATACACGGTGGCCTGTCTGCTTGTAGAATAAATTATACGGAAAATTGGAAATATTTATTGTGAATGAATTAACGTTGAATGTTTTTAATAAAATCTATGACCATAACTTTGGTTGGCGAAGTGGATAGTCTTCTACTTGCAAAAGTAATGTTAATGGCAAATAGCCATACTTGATGTAAATCGTCCATTTATTTGAGATGACTTTTCAATACGAATCAATATCCATAAGACTATGACACCATGATCTTTTGACTTCCTTCTTGTTATGATTATATCTTCCCCGTTTTTCCAAAGATATTCATTTGAGGTAAGGCTCATCTACCCTGAAAATTCGCTTGCCAATCGCTTTTTTAAGTTTGGGAGATACATTGGAATTTATTTGGAGCAAAATTCATTGGAGTTAATCTATGTGTTGATAAACGTATGTATTTCATTAAAATTAGTAAGGGCACTGGAAATAATTTGAAGAGATTATTATGCACAATTTTTTGCGAGTACCGAATGATTTTTGAGCACTATAATTTGTATTTGCCTGATATCCTTGAAAAAGAGCAAAAATTTATAATTTTTTATTCAGATAGCTAATTTCTACTCTTTATACACATATTCAGCAATGAAAATGTCATTCTTGATTCTACATCATTTTGTCAACACGCCATGAATACATTATAGGTCAACACGAAAATCATTCGCGCCTGGAATACATTTTGTTTCGGGAATACATTAATAGGCGATTCGATAAATTTAAACTGAATGATCTGTACCTTGATATATTCCATAAATTATATGAGTAAATATTTGAGGATTTCCTCGGATATTTTCGTGGCCTTGCTGAAGTGACCGTGGAGTTCCAGTATTCTGTTCAATGAGTGCGACAAGTTGTGCTTCTTGTAATAGTCATTGGATCACATTATCGACTCTAATCTAAGGGAATCCGTTTAAACTCAACAGAAGATGAATAAAAGATTGTTCAAGGCTTCTATGCTCCCTTCAGTAATGCTATTAAAAGATCTGTAGCAATATGTTATGAAACTACTTCAATGTGTAGTTACCTTGAATTAAATCCACAAAATATGCTTGCCTTGAGTAAGAGGAATGCATGTTAAGATAACGTTATAAAATATCTCCAAATATAACTCTATATCGTTATAGAATGTCACTATCGCTATGTTTTTATTAAATAATACGATCTTCACATATTAGTTTCCTCAGCGCGCTTTTAATTTGAATATTCCTATAACTTCACCATCGTCCTCACTTTTGCCGTTTTGGCAGGAGTGCGAACATTCACAATGTAGTTGCAAAACATTCAACTTATTATTCAAAACAGGATACATTTAGTGTTGGTTTGTCTAGCGTCTGGTTGATTTTCATAGTTGATTAGTTGGTATGCTATTTAGTAAAAATTATCCCATTGAAGTCCTAAAATTTTCCTGTCTCTGTCATTAATTGTCGAGCTAATGGCCCTAAAGAAACCTCTTCACGAAAATTAGTTGTTGTTCATTGACTAAACTTTTTATAGTAAAAGATCCAAATCTTTTTAAATTGAACTGATAAATATGAAACTCTTTAACTTGGGAAATATTGAATATTCCTATCCTTCGGTTGAATGCCGTAAAATAGTTTTTATACTATTTTTTTCCATTTTTACTCTTCAAAATACTTTTGTGGTGCTCTGTCTTCTTCGGTACGCTCAGTAATGATTTAAATGACACTGAGAGCGCATTGAGTTTCTCAATCCCACATTCTAATTTCATTGACGAAAATTTCATTGAACTGAAACTTAAGCTCATACCTGGTATCATATATCCTTGAATTTTACAACTATTAAACGATTTGAGGTGAAGACGACGACGCCCGATTTTTCAATCCCAAAATGCATTTTTCTCTGTTTCAAATACAGCCGATACTGAGGTACCGAGTGAAAATGAGTGGATAACGGTTGTTGAAGCTTACTGTATAATAAAGTTTAATGATTATCCGAACATAATTAATCTTACAAAACTGGAAAGTTCCTTATCGTAAACACAGGTAGTATTTCAAAAGAAAAGGGAAAAGTTACACTACAATCTTAAGGGTCTAAGGCTGACAGTGCTGCAGTCAATGAAACCTTTGTATTTTCTGGAATACCCTTTAGTTCCCAGTCTGTTTTGGATAGTATTACCGTAGGTTTCCTTGCTAAATTTAAATTGTTTTACCTTGCGTTAAAGTCCCTTTAATGCTTACGGCAGAGGGACAGTCATTCATGGGAAATTATGTATGTACCTTGAGACGCTATCAAGTTGTCAGTGTATACCTAATAAGAATATTAAGTTGATAATTAAGAATGCTGTACCTACTGTAATTAACGTCTCTGATATCTCTTCAGACAGCTATAGTATTAATGAATGCCTGAAAACGTTTTAGAATTTCTTTTGATCATACCGAACCATCCATACCCTTTTTGTTGCAATGCTTGCTTGAAGTCGATTAGCAGTGGCATAGTTATATTACACTCTGGGTACTTTTCACCAAAGACATTTCCATCATGTCTCCTTTTCATACTTTTTCACCTTATGCGTATTGAATCTTGGCGTATAATTGTGGTGAGATGAGCTAATGTGCGTGTGCAATAGTGATTACGATTGATCATTGCTAATTTCTCTAAGGAAGATTACTTATGAGAAAAATTTGAACTTATTGTTCATCAGTTTTATAAGTGACTGAAAATTCTACTGGAATACTGAGATTGAGCGTAATCAAGTACATCAGGCGGAATGAAATGCTGACAAGTGCATGAAATTTATGATGCAGAAAATCTTCAAATCCACCTCACTATACTTAAATCCGCCCCATGATTCGACTTAAACCCTCGATCGAATGCAAACATCGATAACAGAAAGAGGGAGTACGCAAGGCTGATTTCCAATGGGAATAAATCAAGCTGGTTTCAAGCGGCATCCATCTATAAAAATTTTACGAACGCTCGCCTGAATCGCGGCCTTCGGATGCGCTCCCGTGTTTCAAAACGGGAAGTGACAATCGGCGCGGGCAATAAGGGTAGGCGCGGAAGGTGCGCGTCGCGCCGCACCAGTTTGCCGACCTTCGGCGATGATGCCCTGCTCCTCGAACCACTTGTTTCCCGCTCCCGGGAAGTCGCGCTTCCCTCGCGCGGACCGAAAGAGCGCGCAGACGGTATGTCGCCTCCGCGCCGGACACGGCATCCCGTTCGTCCATTCATTCATTCTCTCCACGGCCGGCCAGAAACTTAAGCGTTAACGGGAGAATTTGCGACTGACACACTTATATTAATTTTGGCACGAACGGTTTATTTCTCGCGAGTGATGACCCCATAATCTTAGTGCGACCTTTTGGCTTGCATTTTGACGTCAGCAACCGTTGCTTCGAGCAAAAGTCGGAAAACTTTGTGATGCATTAACGAGATGGGTACACGGTCAAACGTACTTGCTTGTGCACGCCCTTTATAGTGATTCTGAATTTATTTTTCAAACTACAGTCAAAGGAGGACGGAAATAAAAAAGAATTCCATATGCAATACATGAAGTGTTTACCAAATGCACTTCATTTGATGGAAGGAATGCGTAATGTTTAATGTTGGAAAACAAGTTCTTGAACGGTGACATTCGTGCAGCAGTATCGACGCTTTAAAACTCACTGTCACGCTCCGAGATAAGAAATGACAAGAGGAATATCACCATCACTACCTGACTTGTTTGACGGATCGTCCAGACTCAAATTCGTTGAATTCGCGCGTGAATTTCGATGTTTGGAAACAAGCTGTTTCGTGTAGTTACTCAGCGGAACGGCTCCTCAGCGATGCCAGCATGTGGGAAGAGAAGCATTTTTAGCAATGAATAAAATGGAAATAAGTGCGTTTGTTCAATGCATGAGTCAGCTATACATCACAGGTATGCCTATTGAAAAGAGGTTTCGGCGCGGACGAGGAGGAAAGTCCGTCTAGAGCGAGAAATCGAGTCGCGAATTCCTCGTTCGCGCTCTCACGCGCGCGCGGCGTTGCTCAATTTTTCCCGGGAAAACTCACTTTACAATTCCGATCGGCGTGAGTGCGAAAAGTTGCGAAACAGCAAATGAAATGAAAGGTATGGACTCACCTTCTTCTCAATGAGCCAGGAGGCGGGGAAAATGAACGGGATGTACGTGATCATGTAGATCATCGAGGTCCACTCCACGGCGAGTGGCTCAACGCCGTAGTAATCCGAGATCGGTTGGGTGATGATGGCGTACTGGATCCATTGCGCCGCGTTCGATGCCGAGAAGGCGACGAAGATGGCCAGGATGAACCATCTCCACCAGTAGAGCTTGATGGAGGTCGGGGCCTCATCATTGCCTGGCTCCTTTTCGGACGGCATCGGATTCTGCACTGTTGTCCTCAGAGGCCGCCGCTCCTGATTCAGGATAGAAGTTTCCTCTCCATCCTCCTCTCCCGCCACTCCGTCGTCGGGCGACCCCCACCCACCGTCGCCCCCCCACGTCTCCCCTCCCCCCTCCCACGGCGGTGGGTGAGCTCCCTCCCACCCCCTCGACCCGCTGTTTCCGACTTCGGCCGCCAACGCCGCCACTGTGGCGTATTTTCGCACAGCGTCGACCGATAACGGGGGACATTCGCCGTCCATCGTCACACGGAGGTGCACACGTCATGCGGGGATGCTGGAGAGATTTGTGAGAAAAAATATGGATGATGATCGGCGGGGTTCTACTCTGGAGCAATCAATCCCTGGAAGTGATGGGATGAAGAGGGAGACGGCATGGTTGGAGATCTCCTCCCTCGGATCGCGCACAACCACCCTGGGATCGAAAATTTGCCGATAACCCCTTCCCCCCTTTCCGTGGACGCATTAAATGGACCGAAGAATGAAAAGGGACATCCCTGCGAGGCGTCAGGGCGTTGCCACGTGGCACCCGGGTTTTCCCTCAGGGACGCAGGAACAATGTCCCGCCAAGCGAGCTTTTTGCCGATGAATGGGAATGGGCGAGTCAGTGCGCTGGCGCCGGCGTCATCCCTCCCTGCCCGCTCCTACAGTCCCCCAACCCCCAACAACCCCTCGTCCACCCGGTACTCACTCGCCTCCCCTTTCTCTCGCTCTCCCCCAACCCTCTGGTTTTCCCTCCCTTCTATCACTCGCAGCTTCACCGTGCGACCGCTCCCAGAGCAGCGCCAGAAACGCGTATTTTTTTCTTCCTCTTCCGACACCCGAGTTGAAATTGCCGCTCCCGCACTCGAACTCGCGCACGCGGAATCGGACTCGGAAAAACGATCGCCACGTCACATAGACGGTGAGGGACACTCGTGTGCGCACGCGCAAACGGTCACACAGACGGAACACTCACAAAAACACTCGCGCACGCACAAGAGACAGACGCCCGCCGCACGGTTGTGACGGGGGAGTCGCATCCGATGCAAAAACTCGTGACCGAAGCGGGATGTTGCATGTGCAGCAAAAATGACCTTCCGCTGCTGGTCCCGCCTCCCCCTCCTCCTCCTTGTGCTCAGTCACCCGCTTGTTAACCGCCGTCCTGTCTCACCTCTTGCAGAACGCATTCTTCGGTGGGAAAAAAACAGCCAGTCCGGTGCCGCAGGTCGCGACTATGAAGTGCGAATTCGGGGAATTTTTGCAGCGAATGAGTTCAACCGACGCCGCTCTCTCTTTCTCTCTCTCCCCGTAACTCCCGCCTCTCTACGAATCTCGACTACTCTCTCGGGAGTGGTGCGAAAAAAGGAAGATTTTTTTTGGGAGCGAGAGAGAGGGAGACGGACTGACGAGCGTCGGCGCCGTATTAGTGCCAAAAATTCTCTCCCTCCTCTCTCTCTCTCTCTCCTTCCGTTCCCTCCTTCTCGCAGTGGCACAGCCTCGTTTCCAGACGCCGTCTCACTTTCTATTCCCTCCCGACGCGTCGTCGGCCTTCTTTCTTCTCCCTCGCCGCTATATCCTTCGCCGCTGCCGCCACGGTCGAGTCAGTCAGTCAGTCAGTCTCCGCTCCCCGCGAGGCGCCTCGTGTTTGTGCGAAATTTAAGTTTCGCCACGCGCCGGCGGAGGGACTCGTTCCACACGTCACACGAGGAGAGAGAAAGGCTCACACGCCCGTCAATTCGCTCTTCCCTCGGGGAGGCGCCTCTGCTTCGCGTCTCCGACACGTTTGCAGTTCCTCTGGGAGACTCTGATCCTGGATTCCCTTTCAACCAGAGCGGAAACTAGAGCGGGAAGAGAGTCGGCTGCCTCTTCCGCCTTCCTTCTCTCGAGTCTGCTATGTCGGCGGCAGCGGTGGTGGTGACTCCTCGCGTCTCGTGCCTATCTCAACCTTCGACGTGTGCTGTCATGACTTCCTTATCTGCTCCCTCCTCCGCGCCCGAGTTATGCGCGCTCTAAATGACTTAGAGGAGGATGAGTTGAGTCAAGGAAGGAAGAAGTCGTAGCTATATCCGTCGAAAAAGACTTCCACGCATCCCCCGGGCCTTCTTCTCCCATGCGGAATGTGACTCTACGTCAAGGGGCGTTGGCTTTCCCACGACTGGGGCAGGAGGCGTCTGTGCCATATGGCGAACTCACTCCACGTTTCGCGCTCGAATGTGGGGTGTTGCTTTGCTGTTCCTATTGCAATTCATTCTCACCATGAGTTAAGATTCTTACTGCAATGCGTTTGACATCATCATGTTTTCTTATTTAAACTGTCTCGATATTTCGCTTATTACTATTCCAATTGTATCTCTGTCTTAATCAATAGAAGCATCCCTTGCAGAAGTTCCTCTCGGGTCTTCCACTGAGAGGACTTGCTGGATAGAGTACGCCGGAAAAGCACAGGATCACACTATCTTTTTCCTTATATATTGCAATATTCCTATACGCTGCAGTTTTTTGCCAGTGCATTTAAATTCTTATGCACTGCAATAACTACGCATATGATGTTGTACACATTTGTTATGCACCGCAATTTGGTATGGTTCTATTTATATACGTAATACGGAAATTTATATTATTCAACCGATTTGCTCATTACCTTCTGATAATGTGTATATTTTCATCTCGCTCTTTTATTTCACTCTTTATAAATTAATTTGGAATGCCTGACAGCTTTAAAGCTTTCTAATTATCATATTCGTTTGAGATTCTCTTGTTATTCCGGGATCCTTTTTGAGCCAATCTTCTGCATCATTGACTATATGCCTGGACGCATTCCTCGTCATCTTAGCCATGAAGCAGCAAATGACAGTATTGCTTATAAATGGGGGGTCATGACGTAAAGTGTGTAATTTAACTAACTTTGGGTGTATGTGCACTATTGGAAAGTGGTATCGATTAAGGCCCGAAATACGAGTATCTATTCTCACCATCTGGCCCATCAGTCATTAATAAGAACCCTTTGATATGTACTTGGTTTTTTTTATCGTATTTTTGGAGGGTTGGCCATTGCAGATAATATCCAAAGTTACCGTAATCTTTTTCTGTGAGAGATTGGTAGCTCGCTGACTTACTGATTGTTTGTTGAAGTCATCTGTCGTACGTCGTGCTTATTGTGACAGTTTATCCTGTGGATATCTCCTCGAGTATAATGCGATGTAAAAGTTTCTTCGAAATTCACATGATATGATAGCATCAAATCTATCTCTCGAAATCTCTTTCGAAGGGGTGAAGTTTCATAAGAGTGTGATACGATATAATACTGAAACAACTGTCTTTTATGGCTTGTTTTTTTTTCAATTTTAGCCATGATTAGCATGTCAGCTATTAACTCTACTATAAGGTTGTGATGGTCTTTCAGAGCTAGGTGAGCTAGTAGGTGATTTTAAGAAAGTATATGTGATAATTAGCAACATGTCTCATTATTTTCCTCCCGCTTCCTTGGCAAGCAGTTCCCGCGTCAACGGTTCGTCCCTAGCATGAAATAAGTCTATTTCTCTTTTGTAATAAATACTCGATTAACATGTGGCGCATACTATCAGCAATCAGGATAATTTTTATAGAAACTTAATTTACATGGTAGCCTAATTTTTATTTACATGGTAGACTAAAGACTGTTTACCTAAATCTTTGATTTGAAAAAGAAAAGCTCTTACATTCCGATTTTATCCCCTATGGCCACTGGTTTTCCCTTGTTGTACCTTTTTTAGTTTAAATAATCATTGCTACACTCATGCAGTAATTATACATTTGATTTTAGTGGCATTTTTCTGGGAAGACTGCCCAAGAATTTTGACTATTTGTGCCTTTTTGGATGAGAAATGAGAATTTTGTTCTCTTTAAGATTCTCTATGGTAGGTAATAACAGACGAAAGTCCTTAAGCGACTCTTGAAGAAGGACGCCAAGGATATTGGCATATCTGGCCAGCCGAGTACATACTTCACTGAAAGCGCTTCCTCATGCAATCTAAGTAGAAGTCGGAATGTATATTCAAAGTCCTATTCGTATGCTATTGGAACTCACAACCTTGGCGTGGGTTTCTGTTACATAAAACTGCGGCTATTACTCGATCTCGTTTGGTAACAAAATCTCTGAGGCTTTGAGGGAGTGACTGCGGTTGATATTAATAAGTTGGCCAATATATGCTTCTACATTGCGAATAGGCATATCTACGTCAGTGAGCGTTTATGAATAGACATTACGTCTTAATTAACACGCTTTATTCTGAATTTGTATTCGATCCCGCAACCTTAGCGTGGTGCCAGTGAGTGCGCAATTCTTCACACAGGTGCATCTAAACCGTTTACCAGCTTCGTTCCTCCGACCGACCCCGTCGCTAATGAATCTTGCCTCCGACATTTTGCGGTGCCATTGGAATCAAGAAAGACTGACAATGAGACTGATTTTTTTTCTTAACTTTCACAGATGCTACATTGTTGCAATCCCCATGCTAGAAAAGAACGGTCTTTTAGGAGATAGCAGCGAATGGATATTAATTTCTAAGTTCTTTTCTTGTGTTTTAGCTTTTTTTGTGTTCCATCCATTGAGATAAATGGAGAGGATGCTTGCTATGGTGGCCAATACCAACGTAAAATTCCACATTCTCGGAGAAAAATATGGTAAAATCGAGTGTAATTCATGGTAATAAGCAGCCAATATAGGTTTAAAGATGCTCCTGCCTAGCATGTCAAACATATTGTGGATATTCTTGTTATATATACACTAATTCGTCCATCCCGTCGTGCTATCAAAAGAAAAGTAAGGAAAGAGCAGAGATAACCGATATGTTTCTTATCTCGGTTGCCAGGCTACAGTTTGGTGATGCAATGCCCTCTTCATCCACCTCAATGGTTCCGCCAGACGAGAACGGAGGTGACCCTCGACCAGTAGTTCTCAATGCTTTCCTAATGCCCCGACTCTTAGATACAATCCCTCATGTGGTGGTGACCCCCAACCATAAAATTATTTCCGTTGCTACTTCATAAGACCATCGGAAATACGATATGTGTTTCACAGGGGTCGCCATAATACCATCAGAAATATGTGTTTTCCGATGGCCTTATGGCGACTCCGGTGAAAGGGTCGTTCGACCCCAAAAGGGGTCACGACCCACCGGTAGAAAACCGCTGCGCAATACGAAAAGTACCTACACGATAGTAAAATTCTGTTTTCGTTAGAAGCATACTTGTATGAGTACTTGGCTGCATCATTACTAGCCCAAGAGGTGAAAAGTAATTCAGTGAAGCATTTCCGCCAACAGTTAACTGATGTATTATCTAACGACATGTCCATTCTTGATCGTTTGGTTGAAAGACGTGTCACTCTTCGGGCTCAAACGCGAGTCGTTTGCCGACGGTCATGCGGAATTGTGAGAGACCTGTTGAAATTCTCTGGGAATCTCTGAGTTTCCCGTACCTACATTCCATCTCCTGTTTCTGCTATATATCCACCGATTCGTCCATCCAGTGTCGCGGATTCGTTGTGTGGCTACAGTTTGATGATGTTATTCCCTCTCCATCTTCCTCAATGGTTCGGAAAAAATACATTTCATTCTTCATGAACTATTTCATCAAATGCAATGACAACAACTTCTGCTATCACAATTGATGAAGCCATGCTCTACTGTTGGCAATCTAATTTATTTCATCGCTTTAAGCCACCTAAAGACATTGGAACGATATGGAGCATGTTCGAACGCAGGCTTGCGTAAGATTTTCATCAACATCAGCGGCTGCATTCTTCAAACGGAAATAGTTTTACTGCCGTGTAAGTACTGTTCGTCTCGTGTCACCTCCGCTCTTGTCAGGTGAAAGAAAGAACGTTCAAAACAGATGAACAGAAATGCTACGCGCTCTGCTATGAATAAACTGATGTGCAGTGAATGGTCAATGTGCAAGGTCGGCTTCACTCTTTTCTCGTAAGGCCACCGCTGCGGCTAAATGGATACCCATGAATTGCTACCGCCTATCGACCATATGTTCAAAATACCGCATTTTTCATTTATAGCATTTGTAAAAATATGGCTTGAAAGGAAACTTTGGAAAAAAATTAGTGTCATTCTTCCTCAATAAGCCCTTGTCTATACCTGTTCACTTTGAAGGCAATCTCATATGGAATCTATTGCGTACTAGATGCAGTATACTTAAACGTAACGGATGTAACGTACTGGCGTGTCAAAGTCTCTCCATATGCGTTGATTAGTGATACCCAAATAATTTTATCTTCAAAGAATAAGTAGAGCATTTTACTTTATGCTTTCAAATAAAGCGCTTTCTTATCATGAAGAATAAGTACTGTTCAGGCATTACTGCAACTTTGTGCACATCCAAAAAGTCAATCAGAATTCCTTCATTTATATATGATTTCAATTTATTTGATGTGAAAGCCGTCATACCATTTAACGATATCAGTTCATAAGCTCGCGTTGTGAAATAATATTTTCAGTTTCTATGTCGGAATTTCGAGCAAACGATGACTCAAACATGAGGTTTGTAAGAAGCTCTGAATGTGTTGCTATAATTATGATCTCAAATTGAATGGAATAATAAGGCTTAATTGAATTCGATCCACCGGAAATGGAGCCGCAATTATGTCACTTTCATACTTTTCAATAAAATGTGTTAAAATGTTGAATATGGAATTTTTACTTTTACTCGAGTCCCAAAATAATATATGATAATTGATTGGGTAGAAGCAATTAATTGAGAGATATTTTGACGACTTTTGTTTTTACTGGTTTTTCTCCTTAATGGATTCAAATTAGGTGAATTTCATGAAAAGCAATGTATCAATGCATTTTTATTCCTGAAAAACCTTCTATGTATATGTAATTACATTAGTTATAAAAATAGCCACCTATCAACTAATTTCTGAAGAAGAATATCGATGAATATATCAGAAACAAGTTTGACTTTGTTTCATGATCATAAGCGGATAAGCTGATGTCCTTTGAAGTCTGACAAAGCATTCTAGATTATGACGAAATTACGTCTATGTGGCCCTTTATTGCCATTAAAAAACGAGAACACAATGCATTAAAAAGAGAAGAACATTTGTCCTTGAGAAACAATGAATTGATTCACGAAGAGAAATTCGACTCACACTTCATTGTTTGATTGCGATAAAACAATGAAAAGTGAAATGAGTTCTTTCGACTGTCAGTGCTCTTCGTAAACAGATATAAGTCATTACGCACATTGCTCTCTAATGATAGGTTGGTATTAGTTAGATTCATTCCTTCATACGGATTATAAAACGACCTCCGTTTGAATTAGGTTGCGAAAATGCCATGAAATTGAAATATGCTGGCTACTTCATTGTGTTGGTTTTGTATTCGCGGAAACCTCTAGCAGCATTCTAGAACTTGGGGTGTCGTAGCAATCGGAAGCAATTCTATCGTTCACTCGTGAGCATTGAGATGTTAATCAGTTATGTAAGCATTATTTCCGATTTCCGTCACGTCTCAATTGCCAAGGATACACGTCTATATAGGTACAAGATGTTGCCAAATACTATGCAATCACTAGTTTGCTATGTCAACTGCATATTGCTATCGGAATGTCCACAGCCTCTCGTGTTGAGGACAATAGCAAATGATAGTTGAGCGTCCAGAAGCCTATTTTTCGGTATCTGTTATTCACTGGAACTCTAATTTTTCGCTTGATATCTGGAGAGGTATGCAAAGATATCGGTTAAGCTTGTGCGTGGCTTCTGTTATTATTTTAACATTTTTCATTTCAGAGCAAGAATCTAACACAACATTATCCACACTCAGTAAGAATCTAATGGCTTGAAGTAGGCTCATTTCTCTTTAACTTGCTTCCCAATGCGATGGTTTTGCTTGTATGGCATTAGAATTGAATCACTTATGCATTTTCTAATCTGAATTTTTAATGACTCTTTCCTGTTTGAAAAAAATGAAGTAAAAAGTCAAATGAAATAAAAATGGATGTAGCCAATTTCCTCATAAGTTTACAAGGTCCGAGTCCAAGTTTTTGGTTACTTTGGGACAACTAAAGGATGGTTATCAGACAACAGACGGTTATTTGAACCCCAAGAATTTTGTCTATTGAATCTCAACACTGAGGTTTTTTTGTTAGCTTAGAAAGCTCTAAAACTCTGCGTGAAGAACAGATACGCCTTTGAGGGTGACATTTCTTTAAGTTATGTTCGAGTGTTGCCTTAATATAAGCGCTACCATTTTATGGAAAGTTGTTATTTCAATCGAAAAATATAAAGATATAACGATGATCCCCGGTGATGAAGTCTTTTCTGGTCTTCCACCTAGTGAATGTAGAGGAGAGGAGTGTATTATGGAATAGTCGGGAAATAAGGAATACCGAGGTTTCGGCTCTGTTTGGTGCTGCTGTAACGTGGATATACCATGAACTACTAGAGCAAGACTACAATGTTGCATTTCAGTGAGAGTTAATCGCTTGTTGTCGTCGTATCACTTGCTACAGAACGAAGTGTGTTTTGTGATTTTCAAGAGTTTTTGCAGGTAAGTTTTCAAACATTTTTAACCACTAGTACACGTGTGACTTAAACATTGATGTTATACATAATGTACACTAAAAGAATTGTAGATTTTAATACTGTGGTCGTTTTTTTGCTGACAATGTTTTGTCCATCAGTTTAAAGGTTCATTTTTCAAGGTGGCGTGTCGGGTATCATGGAATACTTGGTATTCCATAATACCCGACGTAAAAGTACAGTATTCTATATAACTTGACAAAAATATACCGAAGTAATAAAATGGGGAAATTTGGATTCAATGCTTGAGCTGTTTTCTGTGGACTCACATTGACTGCACAGGAGCAGAGACAGAAGATTATATCTGTGACTTTTGTAAATAGACTCGAAGCAGAAATGCCTAGGACATTGTCTTCAAAATATGGTTTTTATAGCTAAAAATAACTGTTTTGTTCAGTCAAATTAGTTTTTCAATGGTTTGAACCACCTATTCCATATTACCCGACTATTTCACATTAACCTCCATTTGTAACTTTTTTAAAATAAAATTTTTTATAACAACCAAATAAAAAGTATTTTTTTCACAAGCGACAGTTCATTACAACTAGTTATAGTATGTCCTCATGATGATTTGGGAATTTTTATTAAAAAGCCTGCAAAGTTATTTTAAGAAATGTAAATGGTATTCCATAATACCCTCTTCTCCTCTACCCATTTTAACTTACCTATTTGTGCGAATACTCGTCATATCATCTTCGCTGTTCCCGAGTGACGTGTCGACGTTTTCGTCCGGCTTAATTATACCCTCTCCTCGACGCCTGGTGACATCAAGGAGTCGGGACCTCAGTGTGTGAGTTCGGGTTTAAGGCCGACCTAAGCGAGATGTGCCACTCAGAAGCCTTGAAGATGATGTCCTCTTAAGGCAACGAAACTCTTGTATAAGTAGAACAATCTGAAAACATGCAAGTGAAAAGCAAAAGTGGAAAATGTGCCTAGGTTGTACTTGCGTGATGACTTGTCCCCGAAGAGCTTCGTCTTCATATTCGATTTATCTTGCAATGCAAATTACTTAAAGGCTATCCCCAAGGCTGTTAAGGAGCAGCTAGAGGTAAATGCAGTCTTGAAGTGATAACGGGCGACCTACGATGAAGGAGAAAAAATGAATGCCACTAAAACTATATTATTTCCCATACTACTGTGGTATTCAGTTTGGCGGCATTGGAATTTCCAAACCACTTTCTGTGGCCCAAAAAGCTCTGTCTGTCTGTCTGTCTGTCTGTCATTTGAGATCCGGAACAGAGAGCACACTGTG
Source organism: Ceriagrion tenellum (assembly GCA_963169105.1). NCBI lineage: Eukaryota > Metazoa > Arthropoda > Insecta > Odonata > Coenagrionidae > Ceriagrion > Ceriagrion tenellum. The sequence continues at coordinate 171,596,668 of OY720632.1, forward strand.
TGAAGGGACTCCCCCATACCCTCTCTTACCTCAAAATCCGTCGAAGAATTATTTATTGCAAAATTAAAAATAAATCAGGACATCTGGCTAGCGTGTAGTGCTAAAAACCTTCCTCTAGAATTATTACATTCTCATGAAAGACATTACCTTCGGCCTCGGATCACCTCAAATTTTGGAGTTGAATGTAGTTTATTCTTCGATAAAATTAATAATTTGTGTCTAATATTAATAGATTATCCTACAAAATACCCATGTAACCTCTATGTACAACTTTTTATATTTTGGAAAAAGAACGGTAAATAATTTATTGCCACAGAAAAACACAGTGGTTCTATTTCTATATAAGCATAGTGCCTAAAAGTAGAAAAAATGATCTAAATTTGACGTAGAAAACAGTTGTATAACACTCCTGGGATATTTTTGACAGATTTCTCGAAAAGGAAAAAAATAGCCCAGCAGGAGCTAACGCACTCCGTTAAAATAGACCACCCTCTAAGTGTTAAAAATAACCGAACGCCGATGATACCCTAATGCATATAATGAAAATTACTTAACGTATAGTTCCTCTAGTGTACTACTACTATAAAACTTAGCGGGAATAGCGATTAATTAGCTGTTCATGTTATTTATAGGTATTTGTCTAGTCGTAAGTTGTGTTAGAGTCATAATGCGTTCATCCACATACGCGAGTCTTTTGTTTATCTTGAATTGCAATGCCGCCCTGTGGCCATATGTTGGATTAAGTGTGTATATTTCACATCCCTGCCTACAGTAAGTTTTAGGAGCGAATTGGCGAGAATAACTCCTTAACTTGCATCTCTGCTGACAGGTTATGGGCCCGGGCCCAGGCCCAGGGACGTCGTGAAATATTATAATTATAGGTGTTGAAACGTGCATAATTTCTCACGTATTAGTTGGCCAGAAACGTACCCTAGCAAAATACTGCGAAGACGAAAACCAAAGATGGAAAACGAAGTATCCTCGCTAAATACCATCCCGCGGTTTAATCGAAGAAACTGGAATGCATGGAAGGCAAGGGTGAAGGCGGAACTTTTGGCGAAGGAGGTATGAGAGGCGATTACTGGATATGGAGATGAAGACAGCTATGTGACTTCACAGCTTATGGCAAGCGAGACGCGGAAAAGAACCAGGGCAAATCTTACCGCATTAGCCATTTTAATGCGAACTTTCGTAGACGAACTAATAAACGACATCGCTGATTATGAAGTAGCGAGGGAGGCCTGGCACCATCTTGAAAGAGTTTGTTGCCAAAACACCGAATACGGAGCCGCGGTGAAATTTAAAGAGCTCGCAAGCTTCAGGAAAATACCAGGTATGTCCATTCAAGAGTATTGTAACGCTATGATGGACATGAACCGATGTTTATCACGAAATGAATTGGGCCTCACGGATAGACAATTGGCCGCAGTTTGTCTTACAGGATTGCCGAAAGAGTACGAAATAACGGTAAAACATTAATTGCCCAGAAAGAAAACCTAACCATGTCCGTAGTTAAGCAAGTGCTAATAGAGGAGGAGGAACAAATGAAACTAGATAGTTCACACGAAGCTTTGAAGGTGCAAAAGAAAAAGTTCTACAAGCCTAGGAACAGCGGTAGGTGTGAAAGTGGGAGTAAAATTGAACATCAGGGGATAAGAAAACAGGAAATGAGAAAAGAGGGTGAAGCTAGAGTTTACTGGTGTTATGCTTGTGGTCAAAAGAATTACCATGTTGCTAGGTACTGTCTGAAGAAGAAGGAGAACGAGAGGGAGGAGAAAAGGAGTGGGGTCAGTGGAGCTCATTGCCCTATGCATGAAGAAGGTAACTGAGGAGGATGGTGGTGTTTGGATTTTGAACTGCGCTGCCAGTGACCATATGACTAGCTGGAGAGATCTATTGACAGAATTCAAGGAGATGGGTGGATCTGTTGCAGTGGGAGATAGAGCGCCATTAAAAATAGTAGGTCAAGGGAAGGTATGTTTACATTTATCAGATCAGTGTGAAGGAGTAGATGTGACATTCTCTGATGTACTATATGTGCCTGAATTGGAGGATAATTTAATTTCTGTTGGCCAGTTGGAGGAAAGAGGAATGAAGTCAATAGCGTACAGGGGTAAACAGGAGTTGTGTAATGGAGAAAAGAAATTATTTGTTGCCCACAGATTGGCCAGGTTATATTATTTAACAACAGAAAACAGTTTCACTATTGGAGAAATCAAGGAACAGCTGGAGTCAGTGGGGAAGGTGAACAAAGTAACCCTGTCTGTGTGGCACGATAGACTTGCACACTTAAACATGGATGACATCAGGAATTTGGAAGCTTTAACTGAGCTGATGGATGAGAGTAAGTGTGCCATGGACTCTACTCCTTGCATACAGGGGAAAATGAAAAGAGAAATGTTTCCTGCGGGAGAGGGTGACCGGGCGACTTCAGTGCTTGAAAGGGTCCACAGTGACATCATGGGTCCCATGGTACCTGCATCTCACATCCAGAAGAGGTACATTATTACCTTCATAGATGAGGCTACCAGATATATCTGCGTTGCAGCAATTGCGAGAAAGTCAGATGCTTTGGAGGAATTCGAAAGGTACTTGTACACGATAGAAAAATATAGGAGCTACAGTCCTACAATGCAGGGGAGCTGACAAGTAAGGATTTCAGGACTTTCCTGCAGGAGTGTGGCATCCTGCACAGGAAGACAGTCCCGTATACCCCGCAAGAAAACGGCCTCGCAGAGCGGACCAACTTGACACTCTGCAATGCCATAAGAGGCATGCTCATCCAGTCGGGTGTGCCAGGAGTGTTTTGGGCAGAGGCACTCATGACAGCCTGTCACCTCCGAAATCGGTGCCCATCGACGCCGCTGGGGTACCGTACACCATTAGAAAAGTGGATGGGTAGGGATCTGAAGGTTGCAGATTATTCATATCTCAGGGTGTTTGGGTGTCAAGCATGGGCATGGGTACCCAGAGAGTATCAAGAGGGGAAGTTTGGTGCAAGGGCTATCCAATGCATAATGCTTGGATATGTTGGATTAAGTGTTGATATCCATCGTTGTCTATGGTGATAGGTTGGGAAATAAATAAGTCTTCCACAGCACGTAATGGCGTGAGTTTATATTTCTCATGCCTGCCTACAATAAGTTTTAGGAGCGAATTGGTGAGAATAACTCCTTAACTAGCATCTCTGCTGGCAAGTTGTACCAGTTTCGTCGTTATGCGCCCGTCGCTGATGGCAATGAAGGAAAGATTGTTGGATGTTTGCAAAAATGCTATAATATAAAACGCGTAAAAGAGTGTTTCACTTAGTGATGTGAAAGGAGTTCTTCGCTTAGTTATTCGCATTTGTGTATTCCGTTGTAGAATAAAGAAGACTGTATTCAAATTGATAATGATTTAAGCATGTGGTTGATGAAGATTTAGTAAATGAAGCGGAGTTATCATTCTGTCATCAGTATCATAAGTTAGAAAAGTCTTTGACGATAGTTGAATGTTTTTGCTTACTCTTAGGTAAAATGTTTTTGCGTCGGCAATGTATGATTACTACTTCCGAATAAAAAAATGAAGATCATGTTACGAAAAACTGAGGAAAATACGAAATAGTGGTATAATTTACGATAAGAACCAACATTTTCCACAAATTAGAGATTTGAATTGATGGTTTTAACAGAAGGCCTTTAAAATGGAATTTCCGAAATGCATTAAATAAGCTTGTATTTTGCATAATTTAAAGAATAAATTATATCATCAAATTTGGGGAAACATGGTTTTCTCGAAAATACCCAGCTCTAATAATAATAAATAGAATAATAAAATGTTTATTGTCGTAGACCTTTACATCGGCATTTCAGACTTTTCTGGTGTATAAATTTAATGTTTACATAATATACAATTTAAAAAATTATTGAAAGACACATTATGTTTACATAGAACAAATAAGAATTACATTATACGGAATGTACAAAAAATATTTAATACCCTCCAAATTTTTAACGTAAATCAACTCTCTCTTTTCACACTCCCAGTTGAAAGTTATTGGAAATGTGGAATTAAATAATTATCTTTTGAAATTGTGAACTAGATTAGCATATTTGACATTCTCTCATACTTTGGAGCACATTTAAATAATGTTTACTTTAGGTAAAATAAAAATAAAATAATTACAAGACACCGATTATGTGTTCATATAATAATTTTAAGATACACTAAATGCACGGTTACAGATTGCATACCAAACTGCTTTCAGATGCACAGCAATTATCTATTGTCACATTCTCAGTTTGAAGTTTCTAGAAAATATAGAATCAAATAATTTTCTTTTGAAATAATGTACAGATTGGCATTTTTTATATAAGATTTAGGACTGAATAAAGATAAAGAGCATAATTTACAAAATATCACAAACCAGAAACTCGCGTTGCGCTTAATTTTGTTCTTATCGTACCGTTAACTTTTTTTCGTGTTTTTCCGTATTGAGTTCATCTTCCAAAGCCATGATTAATAGCCTCGAGCATCCCTTTAGAATTTAGCTTAATCAAATACACTTTAACGACGAATGCTAGACCATAAATGAGCTCACTTGTTTGACTGAGAATGGGTTTTATGCTTAGCAAATCTGAGAATCCAGAATTAGACATGGACCTCTTGCTTCATTATCTGCTGTACGAGGGATATAGGGTGGGCAAAATATCCTCTCCTCGAAGAATCTATTTGCTCACACCCTTTGTTTTATCTTTTATGATTTATCTTTTCCTTCCGCGAGATATCCGTATTTTTTTTCCTCTCACTACCTCTAGCCCTTTCTCCGCCGCCGCCGTCGCCAAGGGTTCCTCAGCTCTTCTTCCTCTTTCTGTCTCTCTCTCTGTCTCACCCTCCATATCTCTTCACTTCTGAAGCAGAGACATTTGTGGGATCCTCCTCCTCTCTCTTCCTTTTTCCCTCAATCTCTAATCTCGAGTAGTTTTGGTGTTCGCGGAAACTCCCTCGGTACCTCCCATTCCGTGTACTCTCCCTCCGTTCCCTCAAATCCTTTATTTTGCCCCCTTATGTATCTCGCTCTCGAACCCCTGTGGGCCCGAAACTTGTCCTCAACTGGCTCTGGGTGCCCGCGATGTTTTTCGCAGTGAAAAGGGATGGAGCAAGCGGCACAGGCGAGGCGGTGGAGGTGCCCCTCCCCCCACCTTCCACCCCCCTTTTGGCGAAGTAGTGGGAGGAAAAGGCGTGGAAAGGAACGGAGGGCGGGGCGGGGTGGGAAGGGCAAGGGGGATGGACTCTCTCTCACTCGAGCGAGAAGTAGAAGGACTGGCTGTGTGTGCTTTGGGATGGAGTGCGGAGGGGAAAGAAGAGTTCGGGATGCGGTCCGGGGTTTCGAAGTAGTGTGATGAGTCTGGGAGTCGTCACTAAAGTTAGGTCAGTGGAAAGCGTTCTCCACTTCTTTTTTCTACCAAACAGGGTTTTTTTTGCCGTTTAGTGATGCAAAAATTCTCCTCCAAATCATCTGCTCTGCTTGAAACTTTTTCGAGGATAGTAGCGTGCCGTAGGTTTACTGATGTTATTAAATCGGACTATCCGAAGCCCGTAAGAGCGAGGTGGTTAGGAATCAAAGGATTAAGTTTGTTCGGGAGAGCGGTGTTTAGCAATACACTTTAAGCAGGATCGCCATGGGGATGAAGACCTGTTAGAGGAAATTTTGAGGCTTCCATGGTCCATTTCACTTGTCTTAATATAAAGATAAATGTAAACTCTTTAAATTCCAAGTTATGAAGCTTCTAATGTACGAAGCGATTTATTGTTTTTAAAGCACTTGTAAATTTTGAAATTAGGTATTTTAGTTTAAATATTGTTTATGTAGCAATCCAAGATTACCTTGCTAAGTTAGATTGGGTGGGTGGTACGATTGTGAAAATTATGAAGAATGTGAAAATAATGTTAAACCATAAAATTAATATCATTCATTAGACGTTCAATCCTAAGATTGGTTGACTGCAGCCCTCCTTCCTTCCCCTCCTAATGATAGCTCCCTTACCTCCTGTTATCTCTTCCTATGTACTTTTTTCTTTATTTTGTCCATGAACTAATTTCTGGGTCTACTTTTGGGGACTTTTCCGTCTATTTTACCTTCAATTAAGTTCTTTACAAATTCATTGTGTCTCAGGGTATGTCCAATCCATCTTGTTCTTCTTTTCTGAATGGTATACCATTTGGTCGTTTCCTGGTCCTTTCCTATAAATTTCTGTACTAAATAATAACTTATGTTTTCTTATAAAGACCATATTGTGACGTTCTGCGTATCTACCGTATGTTCTAGATATGAGTAGCTTCCTTAATACACACCTACACCCTTGTAAGTAATAAATACTTAACATTAGGTGTAGAAGCCTTACAGATTTTTTTAGCTCTTTAACACAGTTTAGCGACAGGATACTAGTGGTAGAAATAAAAGCCCTTTCGACAAATTTTGTATAGGTCCAGGTGTACATGTCCTCAACTAATGATAAAGCGGAAGAGGTGGAAATGATGTGAAAACGGCTAGAGGAGATAATCAGATAAGTCCCGGGCAAGGAACACCTGATAGTAATGGGCGAATGGAACACAGTAGTGAGAGAAGGGAGAGATGGATATGAAGTGGGAGGGTATGGATTAGGAACGAGAAATGATCAAGGTGAGAAAAAAGTTGAATTTTTTTGGAATAATAAATTAATTGTAACAATTGCTTGGTTTAAATATCACATCAGGAGGAGGTATATAGGGAAAATCTCGGTAGGCTTAGGGAGATATCAAATTGATTATATCATAACTAGGCATGAATTCAGGAACAGTGTTAAGAACTCGCGGAGCTACCCGAGGGCTAATGCGGATTCAGATTCTAATTTAGTGATGATTAACTTTGATGTTACATTCAAAAGGCTTACTAAAAGTAGGAGGATAAAGAGATTGAACCTGGAAGCTTTGAAAGAGGAAAATAGGAGGAAATACCTGGAGGTAGTGGAAAGGAACATAGGCGAAGCCAAGGAAATAGGAACAACCGAGGAAAAATGGGAGGAAATCATAACAGGCATGGTAATAGCGGCAGAGAAAACAATATGATTACTGAAAACGAGGGAAGAGAAGATAGTTACGGAAGAAAGTATTAGGAAAATAGAAGAGAGACATGAGTGGCAAAATTTCAACACCGACATAGCTAAGGCGAAGTACAAGGAGCTGAATAATCAGCTACGGCGATTAACCAATAAAACGAAGGAAAATTAGTGGAAAAGGCAATGCAAAGGAATAGAAAAACTTCAAACGGAAGGGAAATTGAGTGCTTTATACGCTAAGGTAAAATTGCTATCGGTTGGTAAGAGAGGGCAAACGGTACCTAAGATTAAGGACGAAAGAGGTAGGCAGAGCGAGAAGGTATTCAAGAAAGGTGGCGAGAATACGTGAAGGAGCTCTATGACAGTGATCGCAGACCAACTATTCAGATATGTAGGATGAGGTAACACTAGATGGGTATAACCTCGGACCAAAGGTACTCCACATTAAAATAGATTGGGAAATAAAAGAATTGTAGGTGAAAAAAAACTCTTGGAGTATATATCATTCCCTTGGAGTTTATCATGAATTTAGGCAATGAAGATAGACAACGTTTTTCGAACTTATTTGAATGATTTACGAGGAAGGAGTATAGCCAAAGGACTTCGTAAAAACACACCCGATTCCTATCCCGGAGAAGAAGCATCCAAATGCGAGGAAATTAGAACAACTAGTTTGATATCACACGCAGTCAAAGTTTTACTTTGAATTATTGATAAAATTTGGTAAGTAGAGCAGCTTTCTCCTAGAGCTATGATCAGTTTGAGTTCAGCAAGGGGGGACTTGGGATGCGATTGACGTTATGAGAACCCTTATAGTGAGTAACATAGAATATGACTAGGTATTTTTGCGTGTTTTGTGAATTTCACGCATTTGGAAGGGTAATTGAGAAAAAGTAATGGCGATTGTCGGGAAAATGGGAATAGATTGACGAAACAGGAGAATAATCATAAACTTACATACGGACCAAAGAGCTCTGGAGTGGGTGGCTACCGGTGAATCAGGGTGGGAAATTATGGGTCTTGAGGTAAGGCAAGGGTGCCCGTTGTTACCTATTCTTTTTAACATTTATACCGAGCGTATGGTTAGAGAGGCGTGGAAACATCTAGATGTGGGAATAAAAGTAGGATGGAAATTGATTCAGTCTGTTAGGTTCCTGGACAATCACGTGCTCGATCTTCGAAGGGATAACAAGCTTTAGTAGATGCTTTATCATTACCGTATGAGAAATACAGAATGAAAATAAATCATAAGAGAACAAAAGTAACAAGATTCTTTAGAACAAAGAACGCGAGGATGGTCATAAACGTTGGAGGACACAAACTGGAGCAAATAGAGGGTTTTGAATGCTTGGGTAGTACGCAAGAAGAAAATGGGGATAAGAGCAAAGACATATGTAAGAGAATAGCGTTAGCTAAGGAAGTCTGATTATGATAGAAGGGAGCTGATGGCGGGGAACTTGGGTAAGGATGTGAAGAAGAGGCTGGTGAAGAGCTTAATAAAGAGTATAGTGCTGTATGTAGCAGAAATGAGAACCCTCTCGAAGGAGGTCTTGAATAGGCAGCAGGCGTTTGGGATGTGGGTGTAGAGAACGATGGAGAAAGTGTGGTGGACAGTAAGCAAGACAAGTGAGGAAGTTCTTGATGTGGCGGGCGAGGAGAGGAAACTGTTGGATGAAACCCAGGAGGGGCAGTGTAGGTGGCTGGAGGAATTAATAATGGGCGATGGGTTACTCAAGACTATGATAGAAGGAAAGATGATGAGCAAGCGGGGAAGGGGATGAAAGAGAATAGTCTTTATGAAAGGGATGAAGAAGGATAGACCGTAGGCCTAAGCGAAAGAGAAAATACTAGAGCTAGATAGGACCATGAAAGAGTAGAAAATCGGGAGGAGTTTCTCTGACTTTCAACGGGACCTACCTTGCTAAGAATAAAATAACAAAAATTATGTCCACACTGTTTCAATGAAAACCGACAATGGTTTCCACAATCTATGTCATTATCATGGTACAATTGTTAACATTCCGATTCTATATATACTCCTGAACCGGAACAATGATAGGTGGGGGGGAGTAGTAAGGTGTTGACGGAGGAGAGGGTAAGGGAGGGTGCATACAGAGGTTCAAGGTGACATAATAACAAGTAAACAACGGTGGGGCGGAGGGAAACCAGAAAAAGAAAAGAACAGGTGGAGTTGAAGGCCGAAAAACAACCAGATTAGTGGATCACAGGATCTGTAGGAAGACTTAAATTGAAAACAGGTGATTGAGTCATAAAAACTACGCCATTATAAATATTGTTCGGGCTATTCACAACTTCTAATTTCTCGTAGAAATCCAGTTTAGGCCCTTTGTCACTAAAATGTAAAACATCCAAGTCTAAATTACTAAAACGATTAAAACTCTTCAAGTTTTTGGCAAAACAAGATTTTTCGTCATTATTTATCGAGTTTATTTTATGTTCTATAACTCTATCCGTAATTTTTATTATATTTTAACTTGTTGACTCCACTTCTGTCCGATTTACATCAGTTAATAAAGGCCACGCTTTTTCTAAACTAATGCCTTCCTGCATCTTCTATTCATTCTCTCCACTGTAGTTTGTTTTTCGCTAACGGAGGATGAAACGGACTGAGCCTTATGAATGAACATGCGCAATCGGATGGTTAGGGGCGATGCAATTGTGTTGCGGGTAATTTAGCAATTTCCGACTGATGTATCTTTTGTCCACTATTCCATCCCCTTCCGTTGATGAGCGTTTTCCCTTCTATTAGTCGAGCTACCATTTTGATTCAAAAGCTCAATGCAATAAGAGACATTCTTCTGTAAATTAATTGCAGTGTTTGGGATGGGGAAAGAGCTCCCCTCCATTCCTGTTGTTACATAACATTGAAATTATATCGTCTCGACCATTGAAATTGTTTCGTAAACGTTTTCTCTCTCCTCATTTTTTTGTATCTGTCGTGTATCTTCTTTTAGGATTCTCTATATTTTATACCTGACACAGTTAAGGGTAATGGCTAACACCCGAATGTAGTTTCAGGGCCATTAATTGATTTTATGTGCCTTATTTTTGAGGGATGAAACCTTTGTTTTCAGGTATTTTATTTTTATTTAAAAATATGTTGCCCTTATTTAATATCTTATTTTTATACCTTCTTTGTTTGTCACTTTCAAGTTGACTGAATTTTCATAGGTACGACTTACAATTGTTGCTTAAATAATTAATGTCCTCTGATTATGGGTGTTTTCATCTTCATATATTTTGTCTCGCTCCAATTAATTTCAAGCGTAGATTCTTTCCTAACTTCGAAAATATTTCGATATTTATTTATAATGGTACAAAAGTTAAACGAAAATTGTAAAAAAATACCCTTTTCCACGATCTATGTACTCTTTGGGTAAGTATAAACTTTCTTCAATGCCTAATTCAATGCTGAGGGGGATTACATTTACGTCAATTCTGCTTAATTCCTCACCTAGGCCCGGTTTCAGTCTCAACTCACTCCTGCCAAAATCTTTGTATCACTGTTAATGAATTCCGCGTCTGCTTCATAGCTACAACGTAAAGCACTCGATGTATAAGTGATCTGTATGTCTGCAGTGTCAAACGCTTGAATCTAATACTGGGAGAACATTTACAGGTCAGTTTTCAAATTCTATTCAATTTCCATCGTTTGGTTACCGGCTCACATGTCACTCACTTATTCCCAGGAGAATTCATGTTGATTTTTACTTAGATGACATTCTCAGTCTATGTAGTGATACTTTTAGGCATAACGAGAGAGACCTTAGTATTCCCTTCGCCTACCGAGCAACCTCGTCCTGGTTCGGGAATCGGTCGGGGTTGGCTTGCTTCAGGAGCCTGAGGTCTCTGAATTTAAGAGCCTGAATCTGAGACCGCACTTAAGAGCGACCCAAACAGATCGATCTGACATGAGTGGTAAACGGAGCAACATCAGGGCGCGGTTGCGCACTCCGTTCCTTCTTCGCTGGTGGATGATAACTTCCCGTTGAAATTACCACAATGGAGTTGAGAAGGTAGCAAATTCTATCACGTATTACAAGAATATCATCGTCAAAATTTGTTCATCTATGAAATCCCTTTGGAGTTACTGCATGATTTTTGTGCTTTGGGAAGACGAACTATTTTCGAACTTATTTGTAGAATATGTGAGGGAGGAGTATGGACATCTTAAAAAGTTTTAATGCCTATCCCGAAGAAGAATAAAGCGTCAGAATGCGATGAGTATAGAACAATTAGTTCCATTCATTTCGCCGTAAGTTTTACTAAGAATAATGATAAAAGGTTGGAAATAAGAGGAGCTTACTCCTTGAACTATGATCTATGTGGGATCAGCTGTGGGAGGTCAACTTGGGACGCAATTTCGTTGATAAGAACTCTATAGAAAGAAATATTGAGCATGATTAGGATGATTTTGTTTGCCCCTTGGATTTCAAAAATACGTTTTTAGTACATAATGATACTAGTGACTTAAAATGGCTCATTATTACAAGGCGTGAATTTAGATATTATGCCGTATAATTAGAGGCATTTAAGTCACGAGTATCATATACTACTTTATAGCTCGTGTAAGTAAAATTCGCCGTCCTCTGCGGTAAAACAACGTAATGAGTGAGTATAGATAGTAAAAATTCTCAATCATTTCTACTCAGTTACCGTTGTTTACTTTTCATTTTCAGGATTTTTGAGAGCTTTATGAGTACTATTCTATAGATGGGAGGATTATTTGAACTATCTATGATGAGACAATCTTCCAACAAGTTCCGGAATTTGTTTTTAATAAACAAGCCAAACTTAATAATGCTGTTTTTTATGTGGTAGAAGATAAAGTTTACCCAGTGTTAACTTCATCTACATTTGATCAAGTCCAATTCATCGAGTCCAATTACATGAATCGAATAATAATGTAGCCATTACTAGGAATTCCATCGTCAAAACTTAATTTAAATCTAATCAGATTCTACAAGTTACGTCACCGGAACAAAGTTTACCAATTTAAAAAAAATGCAGATATTGGTTTATGCGTACAAAGATGCAACATATGTAAATTCAAATTATGCGTACAAGATACAACAGATTAAAATTAAAATTGGTCTCATGTGTCATATAATTATACTGCTACTATAGATGATGGCTCTTATACGTTTATATGTAATTATTATAAAATTAATAATAAAACTGTGTAGTAAAATAAGAAATGAGTCAAGGGATAAGAAGTTAGCAGAATCAGTTTTAGTAAATGACTATAAATAAAGTTCGTTAAGATTAAATTCATGTTACGATGCATAAATGCATCATACACTATGTATTTAACTGTGGTATTAATGAATAATGCATATCGTAATCAATAGTTGTCAATTACTCGAGCGTGACTTAAGTATAGCCTCACGTAATAATGAAGTTGTCGTCAGCGCAGTGTCTTAAAGGGCTACTTATGACTTGTAAAAGCGTGACTTAAGTGCGAATGTAAGTCACGCAGTGCTATGAGTTTGTTGAGGAAAATTAATATAAATTCTTGGGCTAAGTGCAATAAATTTGCGAGATAGAAGGCTCATACGAAACCAATATCTATGATCCCATATGGTTTAGATAGATTAGAGTGGCTGCTGTTGTATCAGGGTGGGCAGTTATAGATCGAGGAGTAAGGTTAGGGTACCTGTTGTCACCTTTGGTTTTTAGCTTCTATACGGGGATGTATATAATGACACATTTATGATAAGAAAGACATGGTAAGAGTAAGTTGTTGGAATCAAAGTAGGAGGCCAGCTGATAAAGTCGGGAAGGTTCGCAGTCGACCAAGCGCTGAATAGTTGATCAACGAAAGGATGGCATGCTTTAGGAAATGCATTTAAAAATCAGTGTAAGAAATATGGAATGACGATAAATCACAGTAAAATAAAAGTAATGACATTGTCTTGGACAAAGAGAGTTAGACTGGCCGTAATAGTATGAGGGCACAAATTAAATTAAGTAGAGTAATTTAATTGCTGGGATAGTACGCTAGAAGAAAACGGGCATTGTGGCAAAAACATTAGCAGGGGAATAATTGAAGTGAAAGAAGCGTGCGGTGGTAGAGGGAGATGATAACTGGGACTTAAGGTAGTCCGAGCGAGATAGTTCCCTAGTCACAATAGAGACCATATTCGAATTATACGTTTAATTTCGCCAGCTGTAGAACACATCGATAAAATATTGCATTATTAATGGTGTAATAATGTAGATTTATATGACATAAATTGAAAGTAAATAAATTAAAATATCTAAATAAGTCTTCAACTTGACTCATTTTTTTCGCGCGGTGCGTTTGAAACTCTTTCAAAACGGAACGTTTTTTGTGATACCCAAGAACCTACTATGGTGACAATATGTTTTATTTTCAGATATAGTTGAGAAAACATTCATACTACACGCTGTTAGTTTTTTTACGACATCTAAGTGTTAGAAATACCTCATTTTATAAAAAATGTCTCTCTGGAGTGCATACACGTACCATTTCCCACTTAAAAGGGCTGGTATTTTTTGGCAAATTTCTCCGAAAGTAATGTGGTAAGGGGTTGAATTTTTGGTATAATTAGAAGGGTGAGATGTTTTCCTTTAAAATGAAACCAAAATCATTTATTTCTAAGTAAAGTAATATTTCACTCAAACTACCTTAAAGGATACAAGGAAGAGGCTGGGTAGCAAAAATTAGCATGGAGTGTAGCGTTGCCTGGGGTGGAATCGTGGACTCTGAGGAAGAAGAATGAGAATTGGTGGCGTTCAAGTTATGAGTGTGGATGGGGGTGGAGAGTGGACAGAAAGGAAAGGCGAAAGTTGGATGCTTGCTGCTGTTGTTGTTTGTTGAGGTCGGTTGGTTGCTTAGTATTGTGGATGAGGAATGTAAACTTCTGGATGAGATTAGGAAGAGTCAAAGTCGACGGTTGGAAGAGGTAATTGTGAACAAAGGGTTGCTTAAGACTGTGATAGAGGAAGGGATGTTGGGTAAGCGGAGAAAGGGAAGAAAGATTATAGGTTTCATGGATGGAATGAAGTAGGGTGAGACGTTAATGAAGATTTCTCGGGAATGGCACCGAGTTGGGCTTTACGTGGCCGACTCAGTGCTTTGCCCTGAGGACTATGAGCAAATGGCTCGTCGAAACGTCGGCCATGGAAAGCTTAACTCAATGCCATACCCCAGAAATCTTCATTAATATCATCCACCAGGAAAGCCTACGATTATTCAAGGGTTAGACCAGTGCTGGGGTTAAGAAGGAAATATTTTTGGACAATTGGGCCCTGCACCTTTGAAATTCTAGATTTGGATGGATTTTCGCTCCTTTCCATTTACATCTACCTTATCCGGTAGTTTTTCTGATTACAGCAATAATAATGATTTCTAACTCTACTGTAAAATAAGTTGTGACAAAATATGTACCAATCTTCAGGGTAATTACAATGCGGTAGTTAACCTAGTACTCTTTGAATCCGACGATATATTATCAATTATGGAGTCATATGTTGAATCCATGACGGCTAAATTTACGAGAGCAACAGGAACGTGATTTTTGTTTGTTCGTTACGTCAGATTGTGGTAACATCAAATGGAAATTTCTTTTATTGTCCCGGAAATCCCTCATGACGAAGAAGAAAAAAATAAGGGCTTCAGTTTTACGGATGCCGTTTGCGACATTTGTGCTCTTCTGAGGGTGCATTCTAATTAATCGTTGGATCAGCGTGTTGGAAGAAGCTCTTTAAGTTAAATGGAGTTCATGTGTAATAATGAGCTGAAGGATATGTATCCGATCGTTTACTGAAGTGCTCGCCTGCCTTGGGTGCCTAATTCTGGACTATTTGATGCCTGTTCATGGATATATACCTCTACTTGCGATATCGCCACAGCAGACGTTAATATGTAATAACGAGCTGAAGGATACATATCCGATCGTTTACTGAAGTATTCGTCCACCTTGGACCCCTAATTGAGAAGGACTATTTGATGCCTGTTCATGGATATATACCTGTACTTACGGTATCGCCACAGCAGACGTTCGTCCGCATTGACGCGGGGAGCGTGTAAACAGGCGCTTTCGCTGCATTCTGTGAAATATACTAGTTTACCCAAATGCTTGGGTTTATTTTTATTTATTTTTTTATATTTATACTCACAACCCCGAAAACAGCACAACAAAGGCCTTTTACATCGGGTGTTTTAACATCAACAATAGACGAGCACACGCACCCATGTCCTGGCCAGATAATATTCTACCCAGGCGGGACTCGAACCCCGCGACCCTCGTGTTAGCAGGCGAGGACTTTACCCCACCGCCACCGGGGCCGACAAACCGGAGCTCTATCTTCCTTACACTCGACGCGCCTAGAATTCACCCTGTCATCGAACAAGCTCGTGGAACAAGAAAAGAACTAGAATCGATTTCGGCGCTTCACTATATAGCGCATTCCTCGGCGTTAAAATACTACTCTGTAGAAATAGAAACGCGCCCCAGCTGACTTCTGAATTCTCGGGTCGGACGGCGTTTAGGCTAGTTTGAGATCGCTTGGTAAACGGACAGTCCTGCTCATTTCTTCCGAAAATAAAATGGGAGCGAGCCAAAAAGCTATATCAGTCTGGAGTAGGATTTCTCTCTCTCTCTATCCAACGGTAATTGAATGCGCTCAGCAGTTACAAACGGTATTCTATCCCCATTCTTGAGCGATTTTGCCGGCGTCACGTCCACTGGAGGAATGAAATTTTTCTTTTTCGTCACCGCTCCACCGATATCTTTAGGAATTGATTTATTTTTCATGGATTCATTTGTCTCCACTCATGGGAAAATGTGAGATAAGTTTTTGGGTCATCTGTTGAAAAACCTATTTTTTCGCCCAATACATTGTCGCAGACGTTTTTAGTTCTAATATTCTTATCGGTTACTCTAAGAAGGAAAACTTTTACGGCTTTTACCGTCTGGAAATATTTCATTGTCGTGTATTAGGTGCAGTTCATCTTTCTTTCTTTTTCGGATACCCGACATTTTCTGTTGTCTGATTGTTCTTGTTAGTACCATATATTTTATCGTTTTTAGCGTTTTATAGTTTATCGCTGTTTTGCCAAACCAAGATGTTCTTTGACTTCTCCTGAAACCAAGATCTTCTCAACTAATTCTGCTCTTTCTGTTAGTGGTTTGGTTGTCATAAGGTCAAGTATCTTACTCGCCCTTTCAGAGCTATATCGCTTCATACTTGTCTTGGTAGCGCTTGTCTCGAGTACTTTTTACTCCCTTTCATCCTTTATTAATCTTGCCATTTAACCTTTCGCACCTGTGCCATAATCTGAAATCCCCCACGCTAGGTCTGAAGATGCTCTACGCATGTCGATCTTGAGTATCTTTACTTTTACAGATAGGACATCGTCTACATCTACATAATACCTTGAAAGGCTCCTCAAGGATTGGTGAGAGGGGGTAAGTTTCAACCAGCACAAACAATTTTGTTACCTAATAGAGTTCATGAAACTACGACTGCTGATACATTAGCAAAACCTACACATATTTGTCAGTGGGGGAAATACTAACGTAAAAGTTATGATACCAATGTCAAGGAAGCTATCTGTAACAATCATTTAGTTTGCCGTAACCTATTTGCGCAGAAATACTAGAGATACTCTGGAAACATGGGAGACCTCCTACTTCTATGCGTCATATAAGGATACAACCATTAGGGAGGACACCAACCAATTGGCCAAATCACCTATCAACAAACCTAATTATGGGTCATTGGCAGCTGTTGTGGTCTCTCATCGTTCTTAGGATAAATGGCCCTTTAAACCTGTTCGCTCTGTAGTCTACTTCTTTAATTTTATTCTGAAAATCAGTATTCTGTTGAACTGTAGTATATTCGTCGAAAGTTATTGACGTCGTCAGAAAAAAGTTGGTTTGGAACATAAGTAGAAGGTTATGTCTAAATTTTAATAAGAGGTCTGAAAAAGATTCTTGTACCATATGTTTCAGGACACTAAGCTTAGCATTAACGAAATTATCATAACGGCATTTTATGTATCGTCCGATCTTCGTTTCACGCGTTCAATTTTGGTATTGAAGCTTGTCTGATATGGATCCCAAGCACTGGCTGCGCATTCTAAGCGGGGTCTAACAAGGAAAATTCAGCTGATTTTCCTTACTTCATCTTCGCACTTACCAATGACTGTTTCAAAATATCCCAGTTTATGATTAACTTGACCAGGTACTATGCGAGTATGTCTATCCTTGGGAGATCATTAGTCGATTAAACTTAGAGGTACGATGTTTAACAGGTTCTACAGTCTCTTTTTGGCTATGCTGTATGGGATTGCTGTAATGAGAATATTTCTATATTTTCTAGAAATTCATTTACACTCAATTTTTCAAAATTAATGCTAGCTGCCTCACGTCGCACCACTTTTGAATTGTCTTGAGATCCTTCGTTAGCTTACCTCGCATGCTTGCTAACTATTATGGCTACGGATTTCGATTATTATGGCTACCAATGGCTACCATTGCGTGAATGGTTTTACCAAAGTTTTACTTTTGAATCCATGGTCGCATCCCGAACACTTCCTTCTTATCGGATTTTATTCAATTTACATGTTTCATGTGTGAAATCATGATTACCAGTGGACAGATGCTGGTCAACTTTATCTTTTTGTGTGTAGTATTAAAGATTTAGAGCTGAGATTTAGTAATTTGGAAAGGGCGGTGGCGAGCGTCGGGCTAAAAGAGATATTCGGAGAGACCAAATATCTGTGAAATGACAAGAAGCCTAAATGATGGAGATGGGATACACCTTTTAAAACTATAAAGAATATGTCTATTTGGAATCCATAATAATTACATACAATAAAACATTAGATATCATTAAGGGGTGACTTTCTCCCGGGCACATGTTTTATCATTATGGTAGGTCTCTACTCCAGGAATAGTAAGAAGTACAGTAATTAATATTCATGAAACGGTTGTGCGTCCAATATTTATGTAGATGATAAATGTTCATTGGTTAAAATGGGCGAGGAACGTTTGAGAAAGTGGAAGAGGGAAAAATCAAGGAGCATTTTTGGGAACGTAGTTTTTAGGTGCCGAACGAATCACGAGATGGAAAACATGTACAGTGGCATAGATAAGCTACGTAAGTAAAATGTGGTCGAATAAGGTGGTTGGAACGTATGGAGAAAGAGTTATGAAGGGATAGCAAAGGGAGATCTGATTGGTAAACCTGGTGGCAGAACAAAAGTAAGTAGACCGTGAAAGCGTTGGCTGGACGACGTTTCGGGAGGTTTGAAAATGTTTTGTGTCTGAAAATGAGGCAGTGAGGAGATGACCGTGAGGACTAGAAAAGGGTGATGACGGAGGCCAAAGCCCATGCAGAACTGTTGAGCTGATGATGTTTATAGGTTTTCTTAGAGACCGAGAGATCTGCGCCATATTTGGTATCGTCATTTGTGAACATGATTTGAAAGAAGCAGTTTAATGTGTTGACAATGTCAATACTATTGGAATAGAAAACTTCATCACTTTCATATGACAATGACTCTATGGTTGAAAATTTGCTTTGAATATCCCTTGCCTCTTATAAGGATAAAACACTGCTTCGTTTTGTCGATTAACTTATGTTTCTTATCATTTGAGCCTAAGTTGATTTCGTTAATTTTATCAACCAGCTGCATTTTCTTTTCTTATCGATGGATTTTAATGATTTAATTGATTCAGAATCCATTGTTAGTGTATGGCGGAGCCATAATTTGGAATTGAGAAATTCTTCGCGCTGCGTTTACTACGACCGAGTAGTGGTCATGTTGGAAGTTTGAGCGCCTGTCTTGAGATACTTGAACGGGATATCACTTCCAATTAAAATTTACGAATTCCGTGAGAACATTTTTTTAGAGATAAAGATCGCATCTCAATATTTATATAAAATTTGCACATCCTTTTGTGGTAAAAAGTTGCACAGCCTTTTATTGTTCTTTTTTTCGAAACATTTGCCATTAATAGGGACCATTCTCCATCACATATGATTCTTCTTTGGGCTCCTTGGAGACATCATTGTAAAATTATGAAATGCTGACGCACAGATAGCGTCGAAAATAAAGCGTTCTTTGGTCGTATGTTTTCTCATTTATTAAAAGAATGAGGATTAACTACTCGACGTTATACTTTCGTTATTAAATCCCAAAAATCTTTCGGTGGATAAAATTTTATTCACCGTCAGGTACGGAGTGAAAAAATTTTGTTAGTACTGTAATTGTGTGTATTTATTAATATTTCAGTAATGATAAAGTTTGTGTGTCACCTGCATTTTATACATATATTTTTACTGTAGGCTTCTCACGACTGCTAAAATAAAAAAATTGAGAATATGGCATCTATCTCGCTTTGAATAAAATCTCATTCTTATTATATGAACTTATATATCGCAGGGACGCGTCTTCATTGTATCACTCCTTTAGTATTTCCGTTCCTGGAATTTTGCTAGGTCTTTTGTATTCAGTTTTTTTGTGACTAAGCTCTTAGTGATGCATCATCTGCTCTCGCATTTCTGATTTTTCTGTTTTCATTCGACGGAGCGTAAGCTTTCCTACCACTCCTCCGAAGCACTCTTAATCTTTTATCTCGACATTAAGGCCAAAAACCGAAGTATTATCAGCATGATATTCTTTTAGAGACCTTATCGCTGTTTTTCTCAACCAAGATGTTCTTTAACGATGCTGTCCTCAACGTCTTCTGCTCTTTCTGTTAGTGTTTTGTTTGTCATAAGGTCAAGTATCGTACACGCCCTTTCAGACCTATATCGCATTAAGCTTTTACTCACACGGAATTAACTTGGTGGAAGTTGAAAACGGACTTCATTGAAAGAACTTCTTTACTTCGGTTCTTTCGATACCTTGGGAATTCGCACATATATCGCAATCGATTCGGATCACGAGATGAAATCGCTTTACTGATTTGCTTATGTTGATAGTGAAGCCATCAATTTTGATGGCAACACAACATGAGAGACGGCGAGAAACTAACCTTGTTGCCAGGAAACAATATTTGAAAACATTCGTGTTGAGTGTGGCACTCTGTTGATCGTAAGTATGGACCATTCGAACAGCTGACGAGAACAGACTAGAAGCTTTAGAAACCTGATACTGGAGGAGGATGCTGAAGATAAAATGGACAAACAAAATAAGAAATGATGAAGTTTACAGAAGGGTAGAGGAGGAAAGGAACCTATGGAACACGGTATAGAAGGAAGAACCAAATAGATTGGACACACTCTGAGGTACAATGGGATTGGGAGGAATGTAATAGAAGGTAAAATAGAGGGAAGGTAAAAAGAGGTCCCCAGCGGAAGACCACGGAATAAGTTTATGGACCAAATGAAGAAAGTACATAGGAAGAGATGCCAGGAAGTAAGAGACCTAGCATTAGATAGGGATGGATGGAGGGCTGAAGGCAACCATTCTTGGGATTGCTCGACCAATGATGAAGATATTGCCCAAGACTACAATGAATGAAAATATTTACTAGAGTATGTAATATCTTTGGTTTTTAATTAAAGTTCACGCTGGATTTTAATGTGCTATCTCAATCGGTTTAGTACAACTGTTTTCTTTAAAATAGTAGGAAGTGCCATTTACAATCAGCATTAACCTTCTAGCCGCATTAAAAATTAATTTGCTTCTTAGTCTCACAGAGACGTGATTGAACCAGATAACTAGAAGAAATCAATTCCTGATGACGACATAGAAAAGATGAATATGGGTCTTAGAATATTATAAATAAATTTGGACTTGGCGCAGCTATCATTGCGAGCATGGGGCAGAAAAAAATTGAGACTGTAATTTAGACTTATGGCAGATAGACGTCTCTTTTCTTTATGGTCCTTACTCATTACGTACTAGACGGGTAATCAATCCGAACCTGGAAATATGTATTTCAATTTCAGCTTAACTTAATATGCTAATTTAAATGCTGGTAATAGTTACCCTATTTCTAAAAAACATTTTGAATAGATATAAAAGTTTTGAAAAGTTCGTGCAGCGCAATGCTACACTGCAGTTATTTGTAGTTAACTGAAATTTGCGAGAGGAAGCAAACAAGATATATTCGAGGCAATTCAACAGCTCAATGAATGACTACTGGGATGTCACCCTAATCTCACGTAAAAAACCGACTATAGCTCGCCAAATCCAGTACCTCGGATTCCAGAAATATTCAGTTAGTACTTGTGCTTTCTTTCTGTTGGTCCAAACAGCTTGTTTTGCTAGATTTAGTCTATGCACGTAGCTGTATATTCCAAGTTTTTTGTGCTCGCGTTTATGTATTCTGGATATGCTTAAAGTACTGTTGATTGGTTAGTGGAGCTCACACCGCACGTATAATATTATCACTCGCTCTGTGAGCGGCCTGCGACTACTTTTCATTAGTTTCGTGAATTTATCCTGCTGATTACAGATGGAAACTATCATTACACCGCTTGATTACTTGTTCATGAGTGTATTGTGGCATTACCTGGAGTTGAACTCGAAATCCTCCGGTCCACAAGCAAACACTATATATCGCCCTTTTACGTGATCCCATTTAGTTATATTATGGCCAGAAAAATCTTTTGTGCTGAATGGTTAACAAATTGTTTAAGTTATCAGAATTTAAAAAAATACTTAACTCTCACATATCTGAATTAAAATCTTCATGCTTTATAAATTTCTCTACGACATCTTCTCTAAGTATTTTTTTGGCATTTACCAGACCTCTTCTCGGTCTTGTGTTCTTTTATTATCGTTCGATTTGACCATTCTAACCTATCTTTTTTATGATTCCAACTCTTCACTTACTGAATATGTGGTAAAGAGTCTTCAATATGTCTCTCTCTCCTGTTGTCGGTAATTAAATCCCCTTTGATAAGTAGTGCGGATTGACGACATTACGTAAAAGAATCTGGAGCTAAGCTAAGTATTATGGAACTGGTATAAGCTAGAAATGAAAAGAGGCTTTAACGTTTTAACCGTTTTTCTAATACGAATGCTCTGAGTACATATTGTAAAATAATGAATAGTAAATTTCTACGCTATTCCATCATCATTTTCCTCGATACTAACGGGCCGAACCCTTTTAATTGTCTTCAACGTTTAATAAACCGGAATCATATTTTTATTATTTAAGGACATTGTTTCCTACTATCTTTGATATATTCTCTGATGTGTATGTGATTGAGTTTTTATATGTATAATATGCGTATATAGTTATAGAATGGTGGAAATATGTTATGGCTATGAAGCAAAATGTTTAATACCGTACGGTATCTACGGTGTTCAGTGATTGGTCTTCCTGGTGCCGTTATTCTCATCCCCATTTCCCAGAATTTCTCGGTTACGTGAGTGAGTTATAAACAATGGATTCAATCACAATCTCTCTTCGATACTACATGTTTCATTACTTGCAGTATTGTATTGGCTTCATTTTTTGCACTTTTTCATCGATTTACATCATGTCAATGGAGTGAAAACATGAAAAAACATTGAAAGATAGAATAGTGGAATATCGGAAGAATAGTGGAAGGGATGGATACCTTGTTCACAATAAATAAATGAAAGGATGCTATGGAAGGTGGTGACAACGAGGGAGCGAGAGTCAGAGAAAGAGAGAGAGAGAGGTGATAATAAGGAATGAGAATGATCTGTGAAATGCGCAGTGTGTGTGTGTGTGTGTGTATGAGCGTGAGGGAGAGAGGCGGGGGAAAGGAAGGGGTTGTGGGGGGGTGCGGAGTCGAGGAGTCGGGTCTCGAGGGGGTGAAACCGTGCCTGGGGTGGAACATTGGGAATGAGTGAGTCAACTTGGAATGGGTAGACAATGGATTCGAGCGAGGCAGAGTGGATGGAGAGCGTGGTTGGTGAATGCTTCCTCACATTTGTGTTGAAGTCATCACCTTCACCCACGGTCGATAGCCTTGCCTCCACTTATTCGTTTTTTTCGAACGGTGAAATTGGGTCACCTTGACGCGTCCGAGTCCAGAATCCAGTATACTGGACTAGCGAAAAAAAACCTCGAAAAATCTAAAATAAATATTTTCATCGACAATTCATAGTTACCTGGCAACAAACTACGGATCCGCTGCTATCACCCACTTGTTCCCTCTCGTCTTGTCACTCCTGTCTTTCTTAGGTCCCCAATTTTACATTTTGCAATACCTGGTGTGCTGTAACTATTCGTGTATTTCCTCTCATAACTCATAATTTGCTATTTTATAATTTCATTGGTTTCCCGTCATCACTCCATTCATCAGAGGTGATTTATTTGATCCATTTTTAATTTTTTATTGAATTTTCATTTAAGGAAGAATTTAAAATCTTAATTAACCGTATGAAGCACACAGGCTTATTGAAATATCCTCGGGGAAGAGCTTTTTGACGATTCGAAGTGAGATTTTGCCTTGGTGTCGGGACCGAACAGTTACAGACTGGTTTGATAGCTACAGTTGGAAAAGAAATATTTTTTTATTCAAGGAACGTTGTTAAAAACATCGAAGGAGCGTCTTAAATTGGCCAGAAAGGATATTACGTGCGAGTCGATAAGTTAAGTAGCCAAGGGTGTAGGTGTGGAGTGAGCACGGTAGCTCATAGTGCACGCGTCTCCATATCTTTATGTCCAAATCAATGCAAAATGCACATATTATGTGGTACTCGGGCTCTTAGACGGTTACAGAGTTACCCTGGCTTTAAGACGTAAGCGGCAATCGAAAGATCCGAATCCCGGTCAATTCAAATGAATTTTTCAGGTATCAGGTATGAAAGGAAAAAGACCTAGGTTGCGAGGTTAAATCCTTCCTCTTAAGAAATAGTTACTGTAAAAGGCGTATCGGATGAATGTGATTTTTGGCGGAAAAACTAATATTTATATCAAATGAATAAATAACTCTCTCCCCCTCGACTATTTCTTTATCTGGCACACATGATTTTATCTCTGAAATCCAGTGACTGTATTCCCAGATTTCTTTGTAGTGTTAGCCTAACTCAAACTTGGTAGAGATTAAAAGACTACGGGTGAAGATGAAAGACGTGCATTGATGAAGTATATACGTACTTGGGAATCGTGAGACCTTTTTTTGTCAAATTTACTTACCCCTGATAGTCAAGATCATACTTTTAGTCCACGGTTTACCCAATGGTGTGCTATTTAATGGATGCATAAAAAATGAACTGTGATCCGCGGAATAAAGGTTGCATTTTACTTAGGAATATTATGTCAACGGCTATGTGGTCACAGTGAAAATAACAAAACCTGTCGCAACGAATCCGTCTTTTAGAGATCACGTCGCGTCGGTTGATCTACAAAAGTAAAACCGTCCTCAGAGAATACCATCTCTTTTAGGTGTTTCAATTTAAGTTATCCTGTATCCAATTTTGTGGAATGTTATTTGTAAATTTAATGTGTTAAGTTGAGTTGTAATTAAATATGGCCCAAATATTTTTGAAAATATGTGATAAACTATCAAAAATAAGCGCTTTTACTCGGATTATTGGTGTTATAGGTGTCCACTTTTACCTGTCGGTCTATTTTAAAATAAATTATAAAATAATAACATTCCCCACGCACTGGCAAGGCTACCATTTGTCCACTTTCCGCAGTATTCGATTCACTACAACCCAAGGCGAATCGAAACGGACTTTTTTTTGCTATCGTCCTAGCGTCTAAATACCGTTTAAATCCAGTCTAAACCTTGAAAAAAGCGCTTCAGGTTCCTTCGCCTTGAATCGTTGCGAACGGTGGAGTTCAAGGGTCTCTTAGAGATCGTAAAAAAATTTGAGTTGCAACAGCCCGGTAAGTCAAACCGTCTCCCAATAGCCTCGACTCGCGAACGTAATACGCGAATCTCCATTTCGTTGAGAACATGGAAAAGGCTGCTCTTTTCACCGTTGGACTGAATTGAGCACCACACATGCATGTGTTAGATGGAGAATCCCTTCGCCTTCATTGTCAAATGGTGGCCAAGACTCTCAAGAAAAAGATCTATCGGCTCTCTAGTGGCCAAGACTCTCAAGAAAAAGAAGGTCTAGCGGCGTGGACTGGAGGTATTGCCTGAAAAGGTGCCGTCCAAAGAAGATACGACGTCACCACCTTCTGTGTATATATGACCGATGTCACTAGGACACACGAGAGACAGAGTTGACCTGTTCACGTATGGACATGTGCCTTCGCGGTAATAAAAGCACCTGTTGTGAAGCCGAAATCAAGGATTACCATTATTTCTAACGCATTTCTAAATGATGATTAAACTCTCCATTCATTGGATTTGAAATAAACGCTGCTTCAACCATAATTGTTCAAGCTGTATTCATATAAAAATCCATATTTGGACTTATTGTCCACAGTTTTTTGGCTTCGTGGCTGGGGAGGGAGGGCTTTGGGTTTGTTGAACTAAGTGCTTGTAGTGGCTCGAAAATGTTCGGGAAATACTGCTCAAACTGCTGCTATTTGAATAGCTGGTGACCTCAAGACTGACGAAGTTACAAGTGACCATTAACGTCCCGTCCTTTTCTGTGCTATTATGTAAGGATTCCGAAATGAGAATACTTGTGGCCTGGTGACAAGGATGGGTGAGGAAACAGGGAGCTTGGACGTAAGCAGATGAAGGGTCACCATCCTGAAACATAATTACTCCTGCAAAACGCTAAGTTATAGCGCGGAAATGAATTCGCAGAAATAAAAGTAAGCGAGCGTATTTATATTGGTATATAAGTAACGAGGAAAATTATGATACTAGCACTTACAACAAATTTTTTACTGAATATATATGAATCATGTCAAAGTCGAGAAATTAAATGTATAGTAGGGTAATAATGGAAATGGAAGAATAATTCTCTAATAATGGCTAGAGGAAACTTTTAATTGATTTTCTGCTTGTCTCTTGATCCCTATTACCCCCTCGCTGCCACTCGACTCTTATTTCTCATGTTCTTCCTCAACGCCAAACCCTATTTCGAAAACTATCATGGGTTGAGTCATGTCATGGGATAGAAATGACCCTAGAGGTTCCTTGAACGGCAGTTTGGCGATTAAAATTTTCACTCTAACTCATTATATCAGCACACTTTATGGAGCTAGTCCCTGGACCAGGGAACTCTCCGCCCATGCTCATCTCAAATTCAAATACCCTGTTTCTGATGCTACATCGTGAATGGACATAGTTACAGGGACTCGAGCTTTAGGTGCCGGCTAATTCATGCTGTATTATCTTTTTAAAATGTCTACCCTGTAATTTATTCGTACTTCTTTCCAATCATTTGTGGCAGGAGCTGACACCATCGATTGTATCCACCTATTAATGCTCAGTATGTCATAGAACACATTCATGAGGCTGATGACGAACAACATCTCAGGATTTTTTTGAATTGTCATTTCAAGCCCCAATTATCCTGTTTATAAAGTCGCATCTTAGGATCAACTGTGTGTTTTTTGTTCTTAAGCAGAAAGGAGCCATTGTAATTATTACTAATAAGGGGTGAATTGACTTGAATTCATACCGGATGAAGCAGAATGAGGGTTCATAAGACTTGTGGACATATAAGGCTTCATAAATGATTAACACGCTATAAAAAAATAAATGCGAAATCCTCGAGTCGAATATGTTTCGTTCTGCGAAGGTGACATTTTACTGTTGACTCTCGCTGATGTCTTTGGGAGTGAAAAGAAATTGCAATTCCTTCGCCCTGAACGGACGTGAAGACCGTTTTACCAGAATTATGGTGTGTTTTATATGCGGTTACAGCGGCAATCTTGGGACTCCAGCCTCAGGAAAGGGGTTGAATCGAGAATAAAGAAGGCTAGAGGTGGGAGCCGAGGCGGAAAGGCCTTAGGGTCCCCTCCGGAATGAGCGGCACATTAGTCCGTGTGCCCTCCTCTGAATACAAGTGATGAGGAGAGCAGGCAGGCCCTGGGCAGGGAGATTAAATTTTCGGCTCTTCCGGGGTCTGGGGTGAGAACTATAACCTGGCGTTGGAGGTATTAGGAAGCTTGACTAATGCGCTTGTTAACCGCAGACCTTAGCGCGGAAATAAGAAGGGCCAATGCCGCGGGAGGAACCCGGGGTAAGTATGCAAAAAAGGGAAAAGGAGCTTGAACGTGAAGGAGGAGAAATGCGCAATAATGACGAGCGGGGGTCGCTTTCGGAGCTGGGAATTGGACCAGGAGAGATGGAGAAGAGAAGAGAAGAAAAAGGAGAATGGAGGCGGATGGAGGTGGATATAAAGGGAAAATGAGAACGGGAGGTAACTCAGGGTGGTGTGTGCATGCGTGAGATAGGAAAGGATCGTGAGGATGAGGGAGGGGGAGAGAGGGGGAGGGGTGAGAGAGAGAGAGTCATTCCGAAACAGTCCCCCGCACAATACACATTCGGATTCCGAGGACGCCAACCCCAGCGCAAGCCAGTGCCAAGAGGAGGAGGAGGACGTGGACCTGCTTTTTTTCTCTCCTTCTCCCTCTGCCGCTTCGCCCCTCTCGAAAAACGAAAAGCGTTACTTTTTGCTCCTGGTTCCACTCCTCCTGCCTCTCTCTCCCTCTGTCTCTGTCTCTCACTCGTACGCACGCATCCTTATGCTCCCTCCGTGCCCTTTTCGCAGTTTTTTCTTCTCTTCTCTCCCTCTCTCTTTATAATCCTCCTCCCCTCATTGCGCGCCACCTCTCTCACTGCCCCGCCTCTCTTCCTCTCGTCTCGAGTTAGGCCGGGAGGGAGGAGAGGAGGGAGGATGCATTCGGCGAGGCTCGGGATTTTCGTCCGACCCCCCCTCTCCCCTCCCCCCCGCGTTTCGTAAGGGGCGTCTCAAGGGGTTCGAATGTCCTCAGCATTGTTGAGCACATAATCAGCAGTTATGTCTTCGTTTTCGAGGGGTCTGATGTGCGCTGTAAATGGTCGTATCTGGTCAGCATCCATGATTTACATCATTTGATGAAACCTACGCTAAATTTTAGGATACCGGAACTTGCCGCGGTATTACCTTTACAGAGTCATCCGTTAATACATATAAATGCGTTATTCCGCGAAAGGAAAAACCGCAATCAAAGCTGGCAAAAAAAAATTATCTTCGGCCTTGCCGAAACTTAAATACCCTACACCACTCTCAATTTTGCTTTAAAAAAAGCGTAGTTTGGGTCCAATCCAGCCCATTTGAGAACTGTGCTGTCTGTGGACTACTTGTGGCTTATGACCCAAATTTCAGCTTGATTTCTCAAATTTTACGGCAGTAATCGTGCGAAAAGACAGACGGACATTGCTACTACTACTTTTTTTGTAGATGGACTCGTGAGGTGATGCTGATAATTTATACATATATACATATATATATATATATATATATATATATATATATATATATATATATATATATATATATATATATATATATATATATATATATACTTTTCCATACCTGCCAAGCATCCTTCAATGCGTTACATTTCTGCTGTGACAAAATCATACTACCCTAGCCACGTAGTGGAGTACAGTATAAAAATCCACGGAAGAGAAGAATGTCTCGGTAGCGTTACTGGCTAACTCAGCACAATATTGTTGGGTCCGGGCTCCAGTCTTGGTTATGGCGAAGGATTGTTTCCCTTTGTAGAATTTCCATCCAACGTTAATTGTTACACTGTTTTCATCTGCCAACGGAAATTATTTGTTTCACCGAGGCAAATGTCATGGGTCTGGTATACCAGGGTTGAAAAATAATTTTAAAAATGATCAACAATGCCGTTTTATCATTTCGGTGTCTTAATGTTACGAATAATCAGTACATATTTCTTCACTGTCTACTGGTACCCCGCTGCTTCGGGAAATTGACGTGTGCGTTCTTATATACTTCAGGATTTGTTCTATTTAGAATTAATTTCATTGTAGTTATCCGGTGTAAATTACCGGGATGAAGCCACTGCCAAATTTGTTTTGGATGTCATTGATTTTAGGTCGAATGTGTCTTTAGTCCTTATATTTTTTCAGATAAAGAGATCAATGAGCGTGTTGAACTTTATCGTTTCCCAGTAGTAAAGTTGTAGATAGTCCGTTACTCAAAAATCGACAGAAACGTCATTACTGCCCCCTCCAATCAGCATCACCATCAACATCTGCGTAATTCTTTACGCAGTGGTAGATTCTTCTAATAGACTTTCGGATTTTCTGGAAACCTTTTCCTCATTGAATGATGTCCATTTAAATTGCGGCTGAAAGCACCTAGTAACGAGTTTTAACCCTTCGTTGGTCGCATCGCACATCATGACGCTTCTGGTCGCGCGGTGTCTGCCAGACGCCATTAAGATCTAGTTTTCTGAAATGCATAGGAATAGGCTGAAATTTTTAATGGATATCATTCATTCACTACAATTTTACGTGTTGTATATGGGGTAGAGGGAAAGGCATAATTTGAATTTACAGTTTTATAGTAGACTAAACGCCGTGGGCATGAGTTATCTGAGGAGTGTTCGCGGCAAAAGTAGGATGGATAGGGTCAGGAATGAGTGTGTAATAAATAAATGTGGTTTGGATGCTCCAGTAATGGATATATATGAATGGAGTGTGCTTCGTTGGTTTGGCCATGTTGGGGGAATGGATGAGAGTCGAATAACGAAACAGATATATATAAGAGTGAAATGAATGGTGCGAGAGGTAGAGGTAGGCCGAGAAAGTTGTGGTTGAATGTGGTTTAGGAAATTCTTAGGAGTTGAAATATTAGGCGTCTTAAAAACCGAAGGGCGTGTATGAAGCAGTGTATGGGGGTAAATGAGGCGAAAGAGGTTTGCAAGGATAGGTCAGTATGGAGGAAATTATTAAGGCAGAGTTAGGTGTACAAATATGTATTTATGAGTGAAACTTTGTGACTGTGCCTACCCCGGAAGGGAACGGCGTGATTGTGTATGTATGCATGTATATTAACATGCAACTTGACGCATATTGTTTTTGCACACATTTGAATTTTCTTAGCGTCTGTACTTTTTCAACATGTCTTATTTGCAGAGTGAATACAAACATTTTAGGATGGTCTAAGTAATTATTATTTTTACACGTAATTATCACATTTATATATTGTCATTCGGTTCTTTTTTTCCTTAGGAACATAACATCTCATTCGTACAGCAGAATTCCTCTTAGTATCTCTGTCTTCATTTTCTTGTTGGAATCGCTTTTAGGAGCCAGCGGTATTGATCAGGATTGCCAGTCTTTTATCAAGATTGTTACGACTGTTGCTACTCTGAAGTCAATAATGAGATTTCTTACCCCATAAAGTCTTCTTTGCCTTCATCACTGTCAGCTGCGTGCGATTTTTCTGAATCGGCGGATTCCAATAAAATGACCTGAACATGGTGACGATACTTTTGAAACACCGTTATAGTTTGCCTATACCCTTTCCATCAAACCTGGGTATAGATAAAATTAAAAACAGCTAATACGGCAAAACTTCATGATAGAATTAAAATATAATGAAAAAGAGCATAGCAAAAAACTACATGAAAAACTGATTCCAACTATAGCGTGCGAACACTTTCAGCGTCACAATTGGAGAATGAATGGCGTCAAATTAGGGTCGTAATATAACTTTACCTTTATTTGCTTAAACGAGGACTGCCATGAACACTGCGTGGCTGACGGGGCAGTTTTAATGTACAAAATTTACACCTGAATAAAAACGATGTATCAAATGAAAAATTATATCATGATTTATATATTCGTCCGTATTATAATATTGGTTACTCATAGTTATGAAAGTTATCTTCTTGGAAATTGTCAGCCATTCTACATTCTTTTACCCCTGCAAACGGCGATGGTTTTATTACTTTAGATATATTTTCTCAATCTCATGCATAACCTGAACATTCCGCATCGTATCAATGTATTTACCTCCAAGCTGTCTTTGTTTTACAACTGCCTGATTGAAATGCTTGAGCCGAGGGATACGGGGAGTGAATTAGAGTGTTGATTGAGGATTTCGACCCTATGACGCATGTCTGCCATATTTGAAGACATCCCGTTTTACTACTTTTTTAATGCAATGGGACGCAAAGTCTTGCCATCGTGATTTCCTTGTGAATCTCATGAGTGGCGCTGACTTTGTAAGCGGAAAATTGGACAAGGAAAACATTTTAATTTACGACCGGGCTCAATTGAAATTCAGCAAAATGTTTTCATGCCAAATTGGAATGGCATTGTTTACCGTAACTAAAAAGTTGTGTAATTTATATTTATTGCGTGGGTTTTCTATATGTCCAGCTAGATCAAGCCGTATTCACGTAAGGACGTTAGACATATATGCTGCCAACTTTTATTTGGGATTAAAAATGGTTTCATACGAAGATGAAAAATATTGTTGAAATATAAATGAAAAATCTCTTCTCGGCCATAAAATTGACAAAAAGTTTCAAAGGAGTACTAAAGATATATCTTTTAAATGCAAACAAAGTTAATTCAGAAGTGCCGGTCGAATATTTTAGTACCTAATATAGGAGTTCGTAAAACTCATGTTTTTCTAGGTGTTACACGAGCAAAATATAGCTATTAAGTACATTTTTATGATATATTATTTATAATTGGTGTGGTCAAAGTAAAATTAAACGTATGGCCAATGTTTGCGTATTTTATTAAATTAAACGTACGGCAAAAATATAAAAATATTGAAATAACCCATAACAAATAACAAGGGTAGTCGCGTGGCGTTCATCAGACTACCAAATTGAAAATACTAATGTTTAATTCGACGATGTGAAAAAATAGAAAAATGTTTAAATGACTGATAGGCAAGCAAAATAATAAGATACCTGAAAATAGAGGTTGCTAAATAATAAAAGGTGGCGATTACAAAGAAAAAAATATTACATGGCGTCCTGAAGACGCCGCGCGACGGACGAAGGTTCAAAGGGATAATTTTTAAATCAATCAGGTGAAAAACTTTCTGTGGGTTGTTTACTCCCAGCATTATGAATATTTAAATAACGCCACTAATGAAGCTGTACTTTTAATGCATAAATTTAAATGAAGAAGAGTGAAACTTTTTATTTGCTATTTCCGTTCCTTTTATTTCATTATTTAGAGAAAAATATCACCATGAAGTGATTTCCATTTTATATTCTGTGCAAATTGTTTATTTTATAGAAGTTCACTTTACTCAAAATACAAAAATATTCGAATAGCATTGATTCGGTTAAATCTTGAATTAGGCTTTTCTCTCCACTAAAAGTGTCTCATGAATTGAATAATTTTCAATTTTCAGACTCATTCGAGTAGTTTTCTGCTTCCGTCAACCATAATTAAACAGCATGATAAAATATCCGTTACATATCAAGATGAGTAAATGTGATGATGGTTTAATGAATTGTTTTTGAATGGGCAAAAGAATCGTGTATATCCTCGATAGATACAAGAGTACAGATTGGTACGAAAAACCAGAGGTACTTACATCGCGATGACAATTGAAGCGACTTCTACATCTACTTCCAGTGTGGTACGCTGATACGGTGGTATTCCACACCAGGCTTGCAATACTCGGACTGGTTCAAGGCCATACCCCGTACGATCCTCAGCCTGCCAGGTGCAGACCAAATTGTCAGGAAAACCACGAACGGCCAAACCAGACCAGAGATTGATACGTTGGCGAACAAGCCAACATGTTGCATCATGGATTAGTTATTACTACTATCATTAGACTGCAGATGTGCTGTGGTGTAACTTGGCTTGTGTTGTGACCCTAAAATGAGGAATTCACTTCAAATATTATTTAGGCAATGTGGAAGTGAAAATGAAATTAATTGTCTAGTACGATATTGTGGTGATAATCGGGGTTTTATTTGGTTCTTATTGTAACAATACGCCTTATCCTTCTTGAAAACTTAATATTTCAGAAGAAGTTACTCGTAATTGCATAGAAAATGGATTTTTTTGCATGATACCAACTCCATGATTTCGGTTTACTTTCATAACTTCTTCTCATGTAAAAAAACTATTTTGGGGAAACTTCCCCCTGCAAAGTAATCGTTACGAAAGAAAAAATAGTATTGAATGTATCAATTGGTTCTAATTCCATTTTGAAAGAATTGTGACGTATTGTCACGCTCTATATTTATCCATTTCCTGATATGTTATATCTTAAATACATGCATACCCATCGCTGAAAATCTCCTCGATGGGAATCACTTGACTTTTTGGTGACTCTTAGCTTCTTTGCGCTCCAAAGGAACGAAACAATAATACTTTGTTAAAACACTGCCTGTGATTTTCTTCATTTCTTTTGCTGCACTTAATGTTTCGATTTGAATGTTATATCAATGAGTAGAATTTCCAAGGTCGTAAAAGTTCTTGAAGCACAAGAATTTTTCTGTGGCTCTGAATAGTGCTGGTGGTTTTTCATCCCTTTCCTTCTTTTTCATCCCATCATCTTTTTAGGTCCTAACTCAGTGCTTACCCTGGGCTTTGGAATAATATTTACGACGATGTCAGTTGCATAATCATCTGTGAGTTATCGCTGAAAGCTCTCAAATGCCACCGGCATGCATTGAAGGTTCGATATCGTGTTGAGGCTCGCCTTGCTGTTTGAACCTTGAGTCGTATATTCGGTTTTTCTTCTGTTTCTTGCTTCCCATGGGTCATTAGCCGTAATTTTGATGATTTAAGCCTAGCTCGGTACTGTTGAGTACTTAGTCGCTGCCATCGAATGGCCCCTTATGGAGATTTTTCGTTTAACCTTGGAATCTCGAGTATGGTTTGCAGTAATTAATAGGATGGATAAAAAATTGGAAATGATAAAAATTTCCTCAGTAGAAAAACCCCTTTCGGTGATACAAATATATAAATTTCCTCGTTGAAGTCTTATGCCCGTCTTTTAAGGTCCAGATTTCCACAAGGAAGGAAGAACTTTAATGGAAAGAGAGGCCATGGAAATATCGTTTTCATATTACTTAGCGACAACCAAAAATTATGTCATTCTAGATACATATCCCCGATTATATCCTTCCACAATTACGAAATATTTAGCATTATTATACGGCTAATTTACAATTTATATATGTCTATGTAAAATCAATCAATGTATCCCACTTTGAATGGGCTCGCTGGCATATCAGCCAAGAATTTCAGTTTTCCTTTAATTGTAGTACTGCCATCCATGGATTCATCTATCTGCTGTGCTCGACCATTTTGGTATTTCTCGACTCTCATATTGACCGCGATTTTGGATAACTTCCGTTCACATGCATTTCCAGGGCCGATTACCAGCACAGGAAATTCCAGTGTGGAAAACAAGTTTACTAGGGTTTATGCGAGGAACTTTTTACTGGCTGTCGATTTACTGTAACTCAATCCAAACTCGACGTACGCTCCAATTATGGCTGATGTGCTACAACCGCGGAGTGCAACTAATTGCTTGGAAATTAATTCTAGCCAATGCAATGTATCGCATTCGTCATACAAACCGGCATTTTCTGCGGCTATTTATTCCATAGAGTCTAGTGGTTCATTGGCTACGTACGTATTTAATTGAATTATACATGTGGATACATCGTACTTACATTTCATACTTTTGTCCCGCGAAATGAATGAAATCGAACACTGTGCGACACCTTGAAAAAACTCATCCAACTCAGGGTCATCCTGGAGACTTGATTAGCAAACTTATAGCTCCACTACCTCTAATTCTACTCTTTGTTTTTTTATTGTGCACTCAGATACACCACATCATACAACCGAATTTTTTTATTTCTTGGCTTAATTTTATCATTTTATAAATTATCAAGAAACTAAACCCCCTAATCCAATTCTAACTACAAGAACAGGCTGAATAATGGAGTAAAAGAACAGATGCAACAATATTATGTCGGCAAGAAAGAATTGATTTGAGAAAAGTTTACTTTTCAGAGTTTTGTGGGACAAGAGCAGTCTAGCTGTCTTTCGTGGATAAAAGCAGGTGGTAAGTAAGGTGGTCTCAAGCGTACGTTACTGTAGCATTTCAAACCCTGCACCAAAAAACCCTGTACGCCTCTTGTTAGGCTATACAGGCCGTAGTAGGAGACACCCTAAGGTGGTCCTCCCTCCGCAATTCCTCGACCCACCCGCAGACAGGGCCAAAGTTGTTTGTCTCCTCAGGGGTTCGAACGATGATTTATGTTTCCAGAAATGTAACCCTGAAGATAATCCTCGTTTGAATTTAGGTATCCGTGCTAAATATAATGGCCCTGTAAAGGTGATTGCTGATGAATTAGGGGAGTCCCTTTTACTAAAAGAAATTTACAGGTCTTCATCGGAAAGAGTTCCTTGAAATTTTCTAATAAGTGGTGGTTTTGGGTTTCCATAAATACTCAGCAGAGAATCGTATATCAATTCTTCTCATAGGTAGGATTTTCTGTGTATAATGCATTTGGGAATAGAACATCCTTTGGGCTGGGGTGTCAAAATGCTCGTGGGGCATCAGCACGGTGCAGTGGGTTAAGGCATAGCTAGGTTCTCACCTTGTGTCGGACGACGCGATGACATTCTGACAGGTGTAGAATGCGATTTTTGTTTAGGGTGCTGGAAAAAACTGAAGATTTTATGAATTTACACGGAGGCTGATTGTAAGAAAAAAAATTAATTTTCTATGAGATGTCTAGTAATAAGTAATTCAATTGCCGAATCCATTGAGGAAATTTCGATGAGAAAGGTATGTTATTTCACGTGGAATAACGATCAGACGTGGGAAATAAACTTTGCGCAGAGCAATCTCTAGGATATTGCGTTCGGTTGAAGAACATCCATTTGGACACTGTTTTAAATCGCTTGTTGAGCATCGACGTCACACTGTCATGAAAAATAATTTTACCGATTGTTCTCTCATCAAAATCAGGCAGTTGAAATTCATAATATTCCCGTGCATCCGCAGCTATATCCTTGTAAAATACGAATTGGGACTGGCGGCAGCAGCAGCGGTGCAATAGGTTAAGGCATCGCTAGGTTTCCGCACTGCTTCGGACGAGATTCTGACGAAGTGATATGCTGCTAGCGTGACATTATACGCATTACCCCCTTTGTATCTCCTCTTGTATTGATTTTGTAAAAAATTGCTCTCGTAGTTTTTTAAAATTGTATCAATGAGGTCCTGTTTAAATTTCAATTCTCCCAAACAAAAATTGCTGACTCCAATCGATGTTTGTTTAAATCGGGTGTAAACAATGGGTTGACGCTGGGCGGATATCGAAAAGAAGGTGATTGTATCATGATCATACATTGTGATAAAAGTCTAGCTTTACTGTGATTCATCATTGTTGTTCCACCATCTTGAGGACATGACCGCGTCTTGATAGTGGGCGATTTTACTGCGTTTTGACTATATTTTTTACGACTTACTTCCAGGAGAAAAATTACATCGACTCAAGGCATACTTTAATTCAAAGAGAAAATAATTTTTTTCCGATGATGTGTAATACTGTCCTGTCGATGTCCTACCACTTATGCTCAATATTCATAGGGATAAATTAAAGCCCAAGTGCACACAATTTTGACGACGACAATTGTAATTACATTATTGTTACCATACTACTCTGGTGATGGTTAGCTTGAGGTTTATAGTGGGAATAAATTAGGAGATAATAATCGCAGGAATCAGAAAAACTAATGAAACATACTGTCTTTACCGCAAAAACTTTCAAATTGAGCTCCTCTCGCAATTTATTATCCATGTGCTTCTCCTCATGTATGAAAGACACTTTGATATCCTATGTTAATAACCTTTCCAGTTACCAAATAGTGGCGCTATGTATAGGTCCATATTACTAATTTTAGGATTTCCTCTTGTTTTTTGCTTAACTATCTGTCTCAAGTCCAAGTTTGTTCATCTCATTTTCATCTTTCACCTGTTTACGCTTTCTTCGAATTCCATACATCTCTCCAAGTTGGGAACTTCTGAAGAAATTTTCGGTAATTTATGAGGATAGTTTGGACGCTACCAATCGACCGTGGAAAGACGAACTTCCCCGAAGTATATCTGTTCCTTGATATGAGATCAGGGTAAAAAATTGGTATGAGGATCCCTGTTGCCAAGTATCGATCTCAACCCCTCGACCGTTTTGGCTTCATATATTCTTCTTTTCCTTTTTTGCGGTGCTTTCTTATCTTTATCTATCTTTTTCACCCCATAAACCAGGAAAGTAATCAAAATTTAACAATACTTGTAAATAATTAAGCTTTTTAACTGGGTACAGTTATGTATATATTGCACATTGTTTTCAATTTAAATAATTAACCAATTGAGAATTCTCAGGGAATAGTTAGATTTTGTTCCAGCATATTCTTCATATTTTTGTTTTATACCTTAGGAATGGAAAAGTGCTTTGTGGTAGAAATATAGGCGAAAGTACATTTTTTTAAGTAACTGGTGGGAGAATTTTCTCATGGTGGATAGCAGAAACCGTTTTGGGTTTATAATTTTTAATGCTATATTTGAATTTTATTCCTTTACGGTGAAGTAACCAGCTACGCGCGGAAAACTTTGCATTTCCTGTATTCTAACAGCCAGGAACCAGCCTCTAATAACCCATTTTATATTTTAAAAGATGATTAATTACTTAACATTTTACAAAACAGGTAAATTGAGTCAATTTGTTTACTATTTACAATGATATACGCAATAGATATCTGTTTGTGGACAACTTATTTCATCATTATCTTTAAGGGCTCGATTTGATTTGATGATAAATTCTTAAGGGGCTCTTGATTCGCAAACCTCAAGCAGCGTGCAAATTCCTACTTCGCGAACATTCTACAGTTCTATTGTGACCAGTTGAGGTTTTTATGGTATTTGTGGCTTCCGTACATAAGTAATCCCTCCTCATAATGCTATTAACCCTCGAGTTGCAATAAAATGTATTCGGTTTATCAGACAGACATTCTTGAGGTTTCAAAGGAGCACTTGATTTTGTGCTACATTAAGGCCCCTTAACCAAAAATCAATTTTTTCTTATATTTCGACGATTTCATGCCTAAAATGTACAAATTTCCAAGCCCCAGGAGACCCACTTTCGAGCCTAGGTGCCCTTGGGCCTTTATGGTCTTCCCAAGGCTAATGGTTACTTGAGTGCTGAATTTCTAGGCAACCGTTTCGCCAGTTTATCATTTATGAAGCTTCAAAGAAAAGAGCTCGAGTTTTTGGTCCCCATGCTCTCTCACAGCTCCCCCTTAAATCTAAGCTTTTTACCCTCTTTAAGAGGTTTGACTCGCAAGTCTCCTGCATTGTGACAGATTTTAGATTACAACCAGCTCCGCCTTTGTGCATTTCGGCTTTCAAATATAGTCTATTTTCTTTCCATCGCTGTCATGCGAAAGTTGAATGGAATCGATTCATCTTACCGGGCATTGTTCGGATTGTGTATAGAGGGATAGAACAGAATATTAAAATACTAGATTGGAGAGGAGTCAAAGGACCGAATTCCTTACCTCGTTTCTACCGTGGATAACATATATTTCTCGTATTCTCCTTTTTTGTCCCTGTTAAGTATAAATTCCATTGTATGATTCGAGAAGCGAAGAAGACGATCCTGATTATCACCCAATAATAATTACCTTATCTCAGTGAAAGTTGATATAAAGTAAAAGTGAGGCTTGGGCAAGCAGGCATGATGAAACTAGTCATTTCCCGGGGTTTTCCCACGACTTAGTGAGCTTTGCAATTCATTTCTCGGTTGGGTTTGCCTCTTTGCTATGAGCTCTCTTTCAATTTGACTTTTTTATGAGCGATTCTCACTCCTGAAATTTTATTTCCTGGAATCCAATGTCGTACATTTCAACTGGAATTGAGGCCAAAGTCAAAAAGTTTTTCTAATCATGAACTTTCATCTATCGAGCTGACTTTTAGGGAAGCTTTCATCGTAATAAATTGACCCTTGAAGCACTCTTGAGAACCGAATTAGCTTAATTCATGCGTCGGTAATCTGAGCATTCCACCGGTCACGGATCTTCGGTGCACTGGATAACCCCGGATCGGGTAGAGAAATCGCGGCGGAAAAGTTCCATCGGCCATGATGAAAAGTATTTTCGTTATATATAGTTTTATAGAAAATAGAAATTGTTATATTTTAAATATGAAATAAAGCCGATCATTAACTGAAATATTTTTGCTCTATAAATTGCTCTTGGTTTATTTCAATAACTTTAAACGGATATTAAAGTTCTGTTTCAAAAATCATCATAGAAAACCTGGTTTGATCGCATTATATTTCATGAACTGGACGATTATGTGAAATAACTGAATACTATCGCTGACTAGATAATACTGGTGTCTCATGACTTGATGTAAAATTTTGCAGCTGTGTTGGCCAGAGCTAAGAGAGTAGAAGAGTATGGGGTAATATCTAGGTGAAACATTATTGGGTATTCAACAAAAACTCGTATGAATTTTTCTGTTTTTTAACCTATGTGTAAAACTACTCTCGGAGTTGAGGAAGGATAAGCTTTATCAATTTTCTGAGCAGCGGTTTATTTCTCTGCCCACATCCCGGAAGTTTTGTGGATTTTCATGTGATTTGGAAATTAGTAGTAATTTTTTCCAGATATTGTGGAGACATTAGAAACTATGAACACCATTTTTCAAAATCTCGAGCATAGTCGCATAACATTTAGAGGAATTAATTGTATTTCTTTTTAAGTCAATGCATCTTATTTTTAGTCGATGAATGATAACTTATGCTCGAAACCTATTTATTTGCTATTAACAACTGATTTCATCCTGCTTGCTTATGTTTCGCTGCTGGTCGTTAGATAATAATCTTCAATGAGTCATTCCATATGAAACACAGCTGCCACATAATGGGTATTCTAAAAGTTGCCCTTGTTGCGCAGAACATCAAATAATCTTGTTTCAATCTCTCCAAACCTCATTTGCTGTTGTATTGAAATAAAACACTGCAATTTTCCGAAGATTAAGGTTAAATGAACGAGATAGTAGTGTACCTACGTCAAAAAATATCCCAAAAACGCCTTGCTACCTCTTTTAAAGGGGCAGTTTTCCTTCAGTAAAACCTGTTACTTTTTAAGGTTGAAAATGGGAGTTAAGTGTCCACCCTCCATGCTTTTAAAATATAATGATTTTCCATTTTAAAAGTTCGAGGAGCACTTTTTCCTATTTTCCTTCGTGTCCCATTACTGCCCCGTAGCTTGGTGAAAGCGATCGAAATTCGGCCGCGCAAAGTGTAGCTTTAAGGTAGATGTGTCCCTCCCGAAGCCCAGGACAACCATGAACACGGCCAGCCAAGCAGTTTTAAACTGACTAAATAATTCGCTCACGTTTCTGACAACGCTTCGTACAGTTCCGAGTGTGGCCCTTGACTGTTCTCCCTTTTCTTAATTGTAAGTGCCGAGAGGGACCGGAAAGGCACCCCATCTTTAAGGCCATTCGATCGCCTTCCCGTATCTCTCCCTCTCTTGCCTTGCTCTTCCCGCGGTAGTCAAGGGAAACCCAAACCAAGTTCCTGCCTCCCTCTCCTAGTCCGGTCATTATAATATCGATCCCGCCCTCCGCTCTGATAATTCCGATTCCTAAGACGTGTGGCGATAGTGTCATCACCCCAATTACTTGAACTTCATTAAGTCCCGATACCAAGATCCGACCCTTCACACAAATCGGCTTTCCTCCGGTAGAGACCATTTTTCATCACCCATTTATCCCCGTCACGATCGGAGTTCATATTTCCACGATTTACACTGGGGTTACTTTTTGTCGAACGGAAAAAATCCTATTCAAAGACCCCATGTCAAGTACTTCGAAATTAGACGGGCTACTTTTCCCTTTCACAGTTCTCCTCAATCGTCTCGTTCCTATCCCTTCTGCCCCTGCGCATCCGGTGTCTTTTATCTTTTCCTACGAATGAAAGTCCTGCTTCGCCGAAGCCAAACTTTGCCCGCTTCCTCTCCCAAAGGATTCCCTCCATTTCCCCTTTATCTCTTTCGGTCTTCTATCATCTCTCTGGGTGACTTCGGAAAAGTTACGGTGGAAAGTAAGGGCTTCCGTGTTCTCGTGTGTGATCGGAAATGCCTTCGTAGGAAACGCAG
The DNA here is from genome assembly GCA_963169105.1 of Ceriagrion tenellum. Taxonomy (NCBI): domain Eukaryota; kingdom Metazoa; phylum Arthropoda; class Insecta; order Odonata; family Coenagrionidae; genus Ceriagrion; species Ceriagrion tenellum. The sequence goes on from OY720632.1 coordinate 171,637,797, forward strand.
GATCGTTAAGTGAAGGGAACCCTAGTATTGGGGTAACTTTCCCCTGCTTCTGTGGGTTTTCGTTGCTACTCTATTTCCAATCCATGAAGGTCTTGTGCAAAGCACAGCTATTCGTTAAGATCCCATTGATAAATATTTTTATTGAAATTTGCCTCGCCAAAAAAATACTGACATGGCAATACGGATCAACCAAGAACATACATTTATTAAGCATTGAGATCGTCACAAAATGTTATCGACAAATTCTTTATTTTCGTCGCACTACCGAAGGGGAGAAGAAATCGTTGTGTCGTCTTGTTTGTAGAACTTGACCATTTGACTCATGATGTTTGAAGAAAGAGGTGGTTCACCCGCAATTGAAGGAGAAAGCGTAAAGGCGGTTGTACTCGTTCAAAAGCCATGGGAAGTAAACTTACGGGTGAAAGCTCAGGACGGGGTAAGTGTTCAGTAAATTATCCGAGCGGAATTCCAGTGGGGTTAAAACTGACTGCTGAGCACGTTTACGAAAGGAAAGAGAAACAAGTACGACGTTAAAAAAAATAACGGATCTGACAATGAAGTAATTTAAATGAATAACCCTATGCGTAATACTATGGGCTTGTATTCTTCTTCCCTCTTTCCCCCCTCTGATCCTCCTCGAGTCACGACATAACTGGTTGACTATTTTCCAGTTTATATTGGATTTTCGTATCGAACGGAGTAAATGAGGATGGTTAGGGTAGTCCAGGATGTTTAGGTGGGAGCTTTATACTGTGAGTGAGCTGAGAGAGAGAAACATGCATGCATTTTTAAAGCAAGCCCTTGGGAGATATTAGCCGGGTTGTTAAAACTCTCGTAGCGGATTTTACTGCCAATGAAATTTGCAGAGGCAGTTTCCCCACGAGAGCGAAATTTCCTCAGTCTTTCGTTTTTTTTCCATTACGGCCACCACACCACCTATTCCACACCTCTCCTCCCCGCTGTGGCGACCCCCCGTAAAATGCTTTCACTTTTCAAACTTCCCTCATCCTTCCCCTTTGCCTCCTACCCTCTCTCCAATCACGAAATGCGTGAATGAGAGACAATTGGAATCTCCTTTTTCCCCCCCCCCCTGAAACGCCTGCCGAGCTAATGGAAATTTGGCCGTAATCGTTCGTCCCTTCCGCCCGCGCGATTGCTTCCATCAATGAAACCGGCAGGTTCATTTCGTGTCTTACGCTGAGAAACCCCCTCGGACTTGATTCAAACCTCGTTTTCTGTTATCAGTGAAGCGGGTTATCGAAGTCATGTGTAGTTTTTCATGAAAACTTTTGATATTGGACTCCCGACTCATGATGTGGGTTCGAGAAGTTTTTCGACGTAGAAGTGCTAATAGTTATTTTAGAGAGAGAGGGAGGGATGAAGAGGGAGAGAGAAAGGAGGGGGAAATTGGAGGATAGAGGGAGAGGGGGAGAAAGAGGGAGAGAGAGAGTGAAATTGATTTTTGATGGGGTGTATCATTTATAAGATCAATACGTACTTTTTTATGAATTTTAGGAGAGGCACTCATAATTTAAGTGTGATAACTGCATTAATATTTTTGCCAGTCACCATATTTTAATTTCTCTATGTAGGTGTGCATAGGGGGGAACAACTTGCCGTGACCTATTGTTATCGTTGCCAACTCAGACTGTGATTGAAGTAATTATCCAGAGTAATTATCTCCTTATCCTGGTAGGCATGAGGACTAACGGAGGTGGAACCAATGACCATAAGTGTTCTATCAATTACATGAGAATGCTTTTGAAGATAAAAGATTTTTTTGATCATTTTATTCCTTTTTATCATGGACTATAATGAAACTGAGCTGATCTGGGCTGATGTGGAACATGTTGGGAAACAACTCGTTGAGCAATGGCTTTGCGTTAATGTGTTTTAGCCTCGTTTTATCCGATTACATTCAACAGATAAGCACGCATTATTACCTAATTCGATCTTTTTTTACATTCAATCATGTCCAAGTAAAAAAATAGTCGTTGAAAGATTTGGCGAAAAGGTAATCGATCGCGATTAGAACATATCCGTTCCAAAATAATCCCATAAGAGTACTTTCCAGCGTACTTAATCGTCTTAAATTCACCATACTCTTTACGCATTAAGAGCATTCCACATTAGGAAGAGCAAATCACATGCGAGTTGGCAATTTGGATCCCTTCGAACCCGGGTCTCTTTAAGTACCATTATAGGGAAACATCATATGACTCTCACTACGTTTACCAATCGAACTCAGATCGATTTGGCCGGTTTTACTCGGTATGGTAAACGTAACGGGCTAGTGGGAACGATATGAGAAGCGGGCTAACTCGGCCCGCTTTCTCTGCCAGTCGATCGATTTCAATCGATTTCGCATTGGTAAGCCAGGTGATCCGAGTCGGTTGGCTTAGAATGTTCAGATCGGTCCAAGTTCATATTGGTCTGAGTTCGATTGTTAAACGTAGCGATTGTTAGAGGAAGGCAACATTCTGATACATGATATACTTCGTTTTGATTACTGAGGGTTAGTTGTCCACGTAATGCAGGCATATGAGGTCTAATACCTCTGAAAAACACCCAAATAAATATCCTTATTTTTTTATGCGCATTAACTATTTTAAGAACAAGAGTGCAGCTGAGTCTCCTGCGCTACCGCCTTGCCGGTGCTAGTTGTGTCCCTAATTTATCCCATAGCTGTCGTTGTCAGCGCCAAAAAATTATTTTTGCCTCTTTACTCCGAATTGTTTAAGCTACAAGTATTACTTATAATGTTTCTGCTGACATAGCTATTTTAGAATTATAATTACACTTGTAATTAAAAAAAATTCAATAAAAATTACATAATAAACCTTTTTGTCACTCGCCCGATTGGTTGTCAAAAATTCACATAGCAATAGATTGGCTATTTTCTTTGGCCATCAAACCGGAACGTTTTATGTGGACCATTCCTATATAATCCTCCTGATATCGTCTCTCGCGAGAACAGAAGCACCATAAATCACATCTCTCTCCTTTCTCTCAGACATCCCATCCACCAGCGGCTGTGGTGACGCACCCAAATGGCTACTTTTCCCGACGTGGGGGACTTCTCGGCTGTGACAAGATTTAACGAATGTGGTGAGAAGTGGTAGCCTTGCCGTAATAAATCATAACTAAGCTAGTTATGGCCCAAAACTTTTCTCAATTCCTTTGAGTTCCTTTCATATTTTATCGTTGTCGGCGCTTGCATACAAACGTTGTTGTTTGGAACTGACCTGAGATTTGTGATGCGGGCGCCCACTTTAGACGTCATTCCCGTAAATGTCCCGTGAGTGCCCCTGAGGAAGACCTTAGCCATGAAGCGATGTTGTTCTTTTTGTAAGGTGCTTGATCAGAATGTGGTGATATAATCATGACTGGAGGGAGAAATGCTTACGCACAAAAGGAATTTCAACATTCCATAGTTTGTTTAAAGTTTACTAAATATAGTCAGGATCGCATCACTTACAGTAGTGAAATGTTTGAGTACCAGGATGCGAGATGCCTCGTAAGCCCAATCGAGTGATAAAAGTATACCAAATAGCTGGCCTAGGTTTTTGAAAAACTTTTATCTCTGAACAGCCATCAGAATAATGTGTCATAACTAATCCTTCTGTATTACTAAATGAATACATTAACGATTCATAAATTCATCATGCTGAGAAAGTAATTTATCTAAGAGTTGGGTATGCACTTAAAATTTTGAATTTTTTACATAATGACCGTCTAATGTATGGCGTTAAGGAAAAGGTGTGCCTGAAAGAAGCTTTTGTAATTAATATGATATTTCTTAATAAGTATAAATGAATTTATTCATAGGTTTCGCTGCATTGTCCCTCATGATTCGGTGAAGTTTTATCTTCAATATTCTCAACTTTGCAGCGAATTTGCAGGGGAGTTATTTTGTTTTGTGCTCAAGAGAAATCTTTACCTATTGAAAACTCGGTCGGCTCTCCCAGCTCTTTTTAAAATTGAACAGTTCCACATAAAATGCAGTTGTCTTGAAAACAGTTCGGATTTTGGAAGAGGTATCGATTTGAAAGTCATTGGCCCAGAGTTTTTTTCCCGTAGAATAATACCGGAAGTCGTAATCCGGGAGACTAGATAAAAAGGAAAATTACAGCGAGAACATCGTTTCATTTTGAAACTTTTTGACGGTCAATGCCTGAGTAGGAGAACAGAAATTTTATATCTCAGGAACACACTTTGAATTCGAACGGCTTTTTGGTGCATGAAAAAGTGTCTTTTTGTTAACAAATGTGAAAGAAAAACTTTCCTTACACCTGTCCTCATTTCTATGCCTATAAACGAGGAGGGGACGAAATGCTTTCAATGATTCGAGGAGAAACGAAGCCCTGTCGCGTAATGTTTCCTTCCTCTCCATCGATCTCACATTACGGTCCCTTTCTTCCTCGCATTCCTACGCATCATCATTTCGTTCTTCTGCCTCCCCTCCTTGCCTTTCACCAATAAGATGATTCTTAAGAGGCCCTTCCATTGCTTTACTTTCGAAGGCGAATGCTCTGCGAAGATGAGCCGAAGGAACGGTTTTCACTCGCAATTTCCCCCTAAAATGGATGTTCCTTCAGCTTCTCTCTGCTTTTTCTTCCCCCGGAGGAAATGAAAAGCGCGTCAGTGAGAAGCGAGGGAAATGTAAGGGACGGAGAAGGGCGCATTGAAAGGGTAAAAACGTGAAACTGCAGGGTAAGGAAAATAGGAGAAAACGACGCGGCAGTCAAAGAAAAAAGGGGAATGCCACCCCACTTGAGAGTGCGTTTAGGAAGAAAAGAATTCTAAGTCGAACGGAAGGAGACGCGGCGCATTTCCTCGCCGCGGAAAAATACCTGTCTCTTGGCTCAATTGTATCGAACTGATTGACGTAAGTCGGCGAATTCGCTTGTAATATTTCGACGTACAATTTAATAATGTACGGCTGCTCTCAATCAGAAAATAGCTTTCGTCATTGACATAAGATGTCTATTTTGAAGTAAAGAGACTTAGTGTAAACAATATCCTTTAAAAGTGAATAAGGACAGATGTTCAAAACATGCCTAGTACCGAACTAATTTTAATCTAAAAGGGCTCATGTTCTACTAAATTTCATCACTCATGAATTTATGATTTTAATTCATTGGCTTCGTGGTCTCAAAATAATCAAATTGTTGAAATTATGTGTTTGTTGCATAGTATTGTACGTTGATTCACAATTGTACAATAATATTTTCATTGTTTTGGCCTTCACTCGTCAATGGAAATTGAGAGAGTAAAGTTTTGCCTAAGTAAAAACCATCATAACTTTAAGCAAAACTAAAAAATAGGTGACCTAATGGTTGTCATTTGATGATGAAATGAGGGCTAATTAATCTGGACAAAGTTTGAAGAAGTCACGCGCCTGGGAATCTCGGAAACAATTATACCGAGGTTTATTGCTCGACGTTAATTGGGCGTTAGACACATTTTTGAGGGATCAGTTTGTTTTTAATGAATCCAATTACTCGTACACTGTTGCTGACATGCTTGTGATAACACCTAGTTCGCTCTTTAAACGACGAAAAATGTGACGAAGGACAAAAGTTCAAGATTCTTGAATTCTGAAACTTGAAAACTATCTTCATCATCTAAGTGTAACGTGACAACTGTTTGGCCTGGTTTTATGATGTCCGGTTAACGTTAACCGAAACGTGATGCAGCCTTTTCGAAAACTTGAAATTGACTGAAATTTGTGTTTTTTTCATGACTGTGCGAGGTTGATCTGAGAATTATCAAACGTATTGCCTTCTGTTTTCTTATCCAGAAAATATTCATCCTGAGATCATGGAGCCGGGCCTTAAGGTTGCAAATAGTGAACACTTTTCCTTTGCACAAAACATAAACTTTGATGCTCGCCCCTTTAAATTAAACTTTTACACAGAAGGTATAAATTTTGGAAATATTAGATTTCAATTTTCGAAGCCTTGAAGTCTCCACACGTTTCTTTAGGGCATCAAATAAAATTAGCTTCTCCCCAAAAGAGAATTTCTACAGAATAAATGTGCACGTTGAGATAAATATGCTATTCTGCACGACTTGGCTGCTCCCTGGTTTATGCGGTGACTGGGATTAATGGTAAAACTTTCTGTGAAATGACTTAATGTAAGACTGCGAGCGTATTCTCCCCTGAGCAAGTGTCTCTGAGAGATATAAAACTCCGTTGCCCTCAGTCAAGTAGTACCGTGCGAAGGGAGGAAGTAGGCCAATTAGTGAATGGATATAACCAAGAGAAATATCACGTCCTTTCGTCTCACAAAGGGTAGCACTCAACCAAGTTCAGTCTGGTGCAATTATTCACGGCATACGGTGAGCTTGACTGACCGTATCTTTCATGTGAAATTCAAGTTCCTCGGAGATGGAAACTTCCCAATTTTTCCAGAATCAGCGATATTTTTCACAATGCTCGCTCGCGGTAATGTAATCAGTGTGGTGTCAAATGCTAATGGAAGAAAAATTCATACAATGACCTGATGCATAGTCTACTTTCAATTTTTCTCTGAATATTAACTAGTTCTTGTCTCGTTCTAGATTTTTTTGACAACTCACCGATCTACTTCCCTCCTGTTCCTCAATCCTTAGCTCTTAAACTCGGAAGCTAGCGGAAACACTGTATACAATTATAGCTTATTTTTTGCATCGGTGATGTAATTTTAATATATTGTCTTAGGGCCACTCAATTGTATTCACATAAATGATTAAATATCTATTTTTATCAGTGCTTTTCCGAGTTTCTTTTCAAATCTTTTCTCTTCTTAAAATTAATATTGCTATTCATGGTGGTGTATTTTGGGTTGACTTCTACTGTGGTGAAGTTGTTCGTTTCTAGCGTCCGTATGTTAATAATTGATGTTTGCACACAATAATGTGCCAAAACTGTGAATAATAAATTATCCTTAAAAAAATTCAACTGTCCTTCACTACCTGATGAATCTGTCTTAGCTTTTTATTTCCCGTATTCGCGTGCAGCATATAAGTGTGCCTTCATGAAATTTCACCCTGTGCTGCTCTTTGAGACCATTTTTTTGGACTCGTTGACGATTGACAGCGTGCATGCCGAATGTAGTAGGCCATTCATTACACCTCGCGATGTAGCGTGGCGTATGGCATTCCCTTAAGGCAGTGTAGGTAGATCATTGACATTCAATTGATGTCCTTCAGGCACCTGAGAAGGATTCATCTGCTCCCTAAAGAGGCAGTCGAAAAAATATCTTTTTTCTTTTCTGTTTTTCGGCCTCGCTGGTGGCGAGCTGACCTTGCATATATTCTAACTTCAGGTTGTGGGCTCCAATCCGAACGGGGTAGGTTTTTCAGCACTCAAGCCAATGATGTTTGCTTGCCGTTGTTTGCCTAAGGTAGTAACGCGAAACGTAGAAAGCCTTTTTACTATTAAGATCTTAGTGTATGAGAACCACAACCTTTTTCATGCTGTAGTTGTCCAGATTCCGTTAATTTTGATATTTGACAATGGAAATGGTTGCAAGCTTTATTGTGTGGAGGTTATCCATTATGGATAAAATAAACCAACTTTGTTAACTACACTTGAGGTTAATGAGGTTCGTGAAATCTTCACGACAGACCTGGAGTCAACAAAGTCATTTTATTTAGTCCATTTGAGTTTTAATGGTCTATAAAATGTTTCTGTTAAGAAATCTGGAATAAACTGATCGAAATGGAACTCTTTCAATTAATATCCCTTTGGAATGTAATAAATGCGGACTAAGTTCATCTCAATACTTAGAAGTAAAACATAATCTTTGTTGCTTGCTCCTCTCGACGGACTCTATCGATTTAAATGTACAGAAATTTGATTAAGCAATTTTGAAGTGGACAGTAAATCATACTCCATTATCTCAGACATTTGGTGAGTGAACCTTCTGGAATTAATGTTTAAAATGATGGGTAAGGCAACAGATTGGGTGGATTGGCTGCTCTTACGCCGTAATATTGTAATATAACGAGGGTTTTCAGTCGCTAATTTTTGGTAGAGATTTGGTTGGGCATCTCAACAAAAATTTTAGGGCCTCCTATCTTTCGCTCGCTAATTGGGAAAGTTGTGTGCATTCGGCTCGGTCCAATTATTACAACGGGGTGGCGGCGAGGGTTGTCCGCGCGTGGGGCACCCTCGGCCGCGGGGCGCGGCCCGCAAGGGAGAGAGAGATAAAGAGACGGCGAGGAGACGACGAGGCGAGCGAGCGAGAGAGCGGGGGTGGTGCCGCGCGCGGTACACGAGGGAGCGGAGCGGGGAGAAAGGTGTGGAAGAGATGAAGGGGAAGCTGGGTGGGTGGACTACATGGGGTGGAAGTACGGGGAGATCATTGGGCCAAGGTCACTTCTTTATGGATTTTCTTCTCACCAAGTTCACTTTTCCTTCGTCCCCCTCAGTAATTAAAGAAAATTAGCGCGAGGAGCGCCGTATTATGTGAGTTTAAATGTTCTCCGGCCCATGCACCCCTGTCGGAGCGCGATTTAACCAAAAATCTGTCTTCGTGTGGAGCTTAATTGGATACTTAATGGGCACTTGTCATTCGGGCGCCGAAATCCCCCCTGCAATATCGACCCCATCGCGCTTCTGGAGGATCTTGGTGACTAGCCTGGGATGGGATGCCATAACAGCGTTTTTCCCGTGTTTTCCTGTAATGTTGGCTGTTCGGTTGTGTTGCAACTCATTACGGAAAAAGGTGAAGGCCATTCACTTCCATTAGCCAAAGGTGAAGAGTCATGTTTTTCCCATACATGACTTCAGCGCTAAATTGACCACCATTTCAGCATTTTAAACGGTCAAATATGACAAATAACCTCATCTTTTCTATGACTACTAAGATATTGGGAGTCTTAATTCTTATTTTTAGACTTTAAAATTTAGGTTATTATTGTAAAATACTAAAAATTTAAGTAATATGTGTACATTATTGTTCATTCCAAATTCCACACTTTGAAGTTTCTATGATTCCTATGGTTTATATTTATTTTTCTCCGTGGTCATAATGCTAATTTAATTTATACCGAGTTTTACCATATGAATTCTGTGCAAATTTTTTTTTCATCTCGTTTTTAAGGGTTTATTACCAACTAAGTAATATTTGCGGGCTCTTCTTGTGAATACACATGAGTGGTGTTTTCTTCAAAAAACCTGATAATTCTTCTAATTTGTTTTGGTTTTGAAGATATTTTTTTCCTTATACTCCAGCTGTTTTACAGTTGCTGCTCTCTGTCGACCTTTTTTCGAATGATAAGAAGTTTTCGTTTCATTTGTTTGCTTAGATGATTCACCGTGAAACTACGGAAACTACTTGAAGATTCGGATACAGAGAAGATGAAACTAATTTTGAAAGAAACTCCGCTTCCGGAAAAGTCGTTCTTTTGTCTCACAATTCCAAGGCTCTATTTCGTGCTTTAAACGGAGGAAATAAGAAGTAGTAGGTATGTGCACGCGTGAGTTACATTTTCAGTTCGATAGTATTATCCAGACTGGAACACTTACGCGCTTTTTCCTGTACTCCTTGTCCCCTCTTATGTCATTTAGGGCTCCATAAAAATCGATCACTCATTCTGCTTGTTCACTGTCATCAAGAACTCGTGAATATTCATGAAGGTTGAGCGTTCATCGCCTTTACGTAAAAAAAAGGAGCGGAAGACATTATGGGCCATTTTTCTCCAAAACAAGATGCTCTGAGCCGTAAAAAGCTGGAGGTTTTATCTTGAGCCCTCCATTTTCCTCTGAGAGGTGAAAAATTCCACGCTTCATTTCCAAGAGACTTACATGGTGGCTTAGTGTCTTAGGTGCTTTCTCCGACTTCCTAAGCATGCGTTACAACTTCCTGCAGCCTTGAGTTTTTAGTTTATCTAATTTATTTAAGATAGAATGGTGAAAAATGATAAATGCTGAAATGGATTGGAGTAAATCATCAAAAATTACTGTGGAAATGAACTTTGATTTTGAAGTTGACCCAGGAAGAATTCCTTTGATTTATGCTTATTTTCTCTTCTAAAAGTAGAAGTAATGTATTATATATGACCGTCAAATTTATCGTTATGTCTGTTATTTTTGTCTCTTTTTTATAATGCAATATTTTGCCTACGAAATATATTTCGTCAATACAAACCCACTGATCATCGCTTTCCTCCGTCTACAGCTATTTTCAATCCCTTTCTTCAGCGTAAACATACACTTTAATGACCTAATTAATGCTATAAGTTCTGTGTTTTGTCCTTCATATTCTTGCTGCTAATATTCCTTTTCTTTGAAGTGAATTATTCTCGGGCTTCCAACTGGATTTGGTTCTTCGTATACGCCAAAGTTTCGATGGAAGACTTGTCTACCGTCTTCAGGGCTGTTGATATCGGGTGCTGGGGTGGCCGGGTTTAGCCCGAGAAGAATTCGCTTTAATAATTCGCCGGTAATCATTAAAACCTTTATCATTTCTATACTTTGATGTCAATAGTAAATAGCCAATCTCTTTCTTATACAGATATATTTTAATCGTCGACTAGGTCATTACCACCGTAGTTTCTAAACACATTTAAATGTGTCTGTTTTTCCTTGAAGTGGTTTCTCACTTTCCAGAGGATACTCAGACTCTACATCAGGCGTTTCATAACTTATATGTTTAAAGTAATATACAGTTCATTTCTCCTAAATTACCTTAACTCATTATTACTATGTCACTTAAAATCGTATGGCAAAACGCTTCTTCTTCTGTCCATGAGGTTTATTTTTTCTGATGCCATCTGTTTATTTCAGTGTGGCGTTCCTTCATGATCCTGTGATTTCTATTGAAGAGTGTGCTTACACGCTCGGCTTGTTTTGAGAATTTATTTTTTTATTCCTCCCCATCTGTCCGCGTATGTTATCTTGTTTGTTCATGCCTGTTCATACCTGGGATGGTTGGAACATACGCAGTGTTTGCTCCATTTTTTTATTTCTTTATTGTTGTTTACTTTAGATCAGTCGTTGCCAATCTTTTCCGACCTGCGCATCCCTTGGCAGCTCAATACCCCAGATAGTGTCCCAATCAATTTGGCCCCACGTAGCATGAATGTACGCTTTCCCTTCCTCCGCATCATTCTGCTTTTTACGTATATACCTGAACTACCTCGTGTATGCTCGCATGGGTTGCTGTTGATTATATACTGACATGCTTATTTACTACACCACTATTTTGTCCCGATCCATGTCAGCAGGCCTTTCTTAAAATTTTTATTTCTATCCAGCATAAAATACTCGACATATGCCCATCACAATGTCATTCTGAGCAATGAAGGAGTAGGTGAATGGAAGTACGACATCTTCCTTATCTATGAGTGAGAATGGTCCACCCTTGATACTGGGGCATTTTTCACAACCATAATTAAATACTCATTACGCCGTCCATCCAGATTACTGCTTTCCATCAAGATTACCGTTATCGCTAGAAAAGTACATTTACATCTACATGTACACACTACCCAGCGAGCCGCCGCATGAGCGTGTGGCAGGGAATGTTAGGACAACAGCCGTGTAAATGTAAAAAGGATGATGTTTTGGGAGGTGACATGGTGAGGTGAATTATGGGTGTTTTTAAAGTGGAACTCCTGTTTTATTATGGTAACTTATAGTGCGTGCATGCGGGTAAAACTAGCTCCAATATAATAACACCCTCCATGATGTCATGTCCTTACACACGACTTTTGCTTTTCTTATTTACGTGCGCTGCTTCACAAACACTCTTCTTTTCTTAGGACTCTCAATATGACTCCTCTTTAGAGTCTCTTCTACCTCGTTCACTCATGACTTAATCGGTCCACCTCATCCTCGCACAGCACTCTTAATTATAATAATCTGATTATCTATCCGACCCTTAGCCTTCTCTCTACATGACCAAGCTAACGAAGCGCACTCCTTTCATAAACGTCCATTACTGGAGCATCCAAACTACATTGTTTAATCTCCCATTCATTCTTTGCCCTATTCATCGTACTTTTCCCGTTAACACATCTCAGGTACCCCATTCCCCCTGAATTAAGCCTACTACTCTTAGCTTATCCTGACATACCATGGTTTCGCTGCCGTATAATTGTGTCGAAAGGAGAACACTTTAATACACTGCGACTTTCGTACCCCTGGACAAACACAAACATTTTTAGATACGCTCCACATACTTGTACTACCCACGAATTTCCTACCGGCATCCACACGCCTTATAAGCTCTTCGTCTATCCGTCTATCCGAGGACTTTACCCCGCCGGCCTCGGTGGCGGCGGGGTAAAGTCCTCGGATAAAAATCCTCGCCTGCCAAACCGAAGGTCGCGGGTTTGAGTCCCGCCGGGGTAGGATATTTACACCTCCCTGGGCATGGTTGTGAGTGTTCGTCATATATGAGTTAATTGTAAGAGAGGACTGTACTGGCCTAAATTCGCTCGAAAATAAAAGACAAATTATTATTATTATTATTATTATCCTTGGCAAACTTTCGACCAAGGCAAACAAATCTTCTACTTGTTAAACTATTTCATCGTTCGCCCTCATAATTACATTTTATCACTTCGCCCATCAAAAACTACTACTCTGGTCGCAGGCGTATATACCTCAAATCTATTTTCTTTGTTGCTTCACAGAAGTTATCCAGTATCCCTTGTAGTTCCAGGGGGCTCTGAGAAAGCAACACTACATCATCTGTAAACTATATGAATCTCGCATCTATTTGTCCCACCATTACACCGATGTTTTATCTGCACACACCTCTCCACAAAAATGTGGAATGGCGTCGGTAAAATTACGCATCCCTGCTTCACATTCTGTTTAATCAAACAGTAACATTTATCAGCCACTCAAGACCCATTAAACCCTCTAACACTTACCTTACTTCCATCTATTCATCACCCTCATAACATTCAGGACCGGCCTATTCTCTCCATTCTCCTTCAAAACCTTCCACAGCTTATTTCAATTTACCCTGTCATATGCCCTCTCTAAATCTACAAATGCACAGTAAGTTTTCTTTCACGCATCCATTCATTTTTCTACCTCTTGCTTCAGTGCAGAGAGATAATCGTTTCATCTCCTCCCATAGTATACACCCCAGATACTGTCTTTCCTCACTCTTTTGATTATTATTTTTCTGAATTTTTTCTCCCGGAATACTTAATAATCAATTGATATATAATTTTTATATTTGGTCTTCCCACCACTGCAAATCTGCACGCATTCTTTCCTAGATCTCTTTGACTGCGATTTTGCTTTCCTTCTCTCTGTATTCATTACAGGCCATATTTTGCTCTTCATCAGATTTGGCTCTGGTCAATCTCATTAACGCCTGACTAATTTCACTGTTAATGGTGAGAGGTTGAAAGAATTGGTATTAGATACTAGGGTGATGTGGGGTTCCGACTGTGGAGCGGACCATTTCTTATTTTCCATTTGCTACGATTTTCACCTCTTCATTCCACCATGCATCTCCTTTCATTTCCACTCTTTTTCCCTACTACTGTATTTCCACACACATTTCCTGTACTTTGTAATCTTATTGATTTAAAACTCGCCCACGAATCATTCTTGCTCCTTTGACCGATGTGGTATTTGTTCCATTCTCTCTCTTTCGTGGATGTCGAATTCTCAAGCATGCTGTGTCATCTCGCCGTATAAAGGCCGTTTTACACGGGGCACGTAATTACACAAGCTAATGTATGTGCAATCGTGAATTTCTAAATGCACCGTGTAAAGCGGTGGAATTCAAGAACGCATGCACGTATGCATGAATGCGAGACGTCAGAATAGCCGCAGCTCTAACTCGGTGGTCGCATTCTTGCAATTTGTACGAATAGCACTCCATCTAGCGGTCGCAGAATTAGCGACATCTAAGTTCACAGGAAGTTGACTGACGAAAAGCTTCGATAACCTGAGCGATGGGTGTTTACAGTTATTCTTTGTGGCCTCACAAGATTTAATAGCTCGTTAAATTGTTCCTCTGTCATCCGCATAAAATTGCGGTAGGCATTCCTGTCTTCTACAGCCAGCTCCTGTTGGACCATATTAAGAATGCCCGTTCCCTCCTCTCGCCTACAGATCCACTCCCGCATCCAAAGTGCTCTTCTGGCTCTTCTCCTGCGGTTACGCCTTTCTATGAGCTCTGCGGCCCCGATCATAATTCCCACTACTGCTAGCTCTGCAGCAATCAATGCAGCCTCCTCCTGATCCATTATTTTTCTCATAGAGAGAGAGAGTGACTCAATGTCAATATCACAGAATCGCACAATCACTACAACCTTATTTTTCACTGAATGTCAACAACGTCGTGTACAGAATATCGTATCTCTCCTGTTTGAACAAAAAACTCGCTCTTAGCGTACTTATTAGACGACTGGAATTCACGAATAAATGCATGCTTACGACTACCGTGTAAAGTAGTCACGCATTCGTTTTCGCAATATTTATTGCCCGGCAGATTGCGGAATTAATGCAGTTTTAAGTTGTGCAATTTCGTGCCCCGTGTAAAACGGCCTTAACAACCTCTTCTCTATCATTCTCAATTGTCTACGTGCACTTTTCCTCTCCGGAAGTCTCTATTGACTCAGGTCCATTCCAAAGACCACCAATTACTGGTCTGCTCCACAGTCGGAACCCCTCTTCACCCTCGTTTCAAATACTAATGAATTTCAATCTCTCTTCATTAACAGTGAAATCAGTCATACTGTTACAACTGCTCCATTGCCATATTTATATATTGATTTTCGTATGCTTAAAACATGTATTCGAAACAAGCAATCTTTTTCCAGTGGCGTACTCACTTAGTTTTCACCATTATCATTCACTCGAGGATCATCAAAAGGACAAACCACTCTTTCAGATACATCCCGTCTTACTCCAACCCAGCCCTTTATGTCGCTTACGACACTTACTCTCTCATTAAGGTCACATTTATTCATCACCTATCTTAGTTTCCCTCAAAGCTCATCCTTCACTCTATCAATCTATTTATTTACTGGTGCGTACCATGCAACAATGAAAACTCTTCGAATACCTTCTTTCATACGAGTCCAGAAAAATCGAGGGAATACTAACCCGTACTTCCTAACTACTATCTTAAATCTGAAGCCTACACCTTCACTGCTATGCATACTATCTTATGCTCCTGACCACAATGCTATCCGAACGTCACTAGTTGTTACTTCGTCCTACCCTTTGCGCTCGGTTTCTTAAACACGCGACGCGTGTATCTTATTTCATATCATTCGTCAAATCATTCTATTTTCCATACACATCTCTCAAATTTGAGTACAGATAGTCCAGTTCGTTTCCCATGTCCGTCTCTGGATGGGCCAATATTATTCAACTTCTGCCGCTCATCGTGGTGTCCGACGTCCGGGGATGGCGGACAATTTCCGTAGTATTCGGAATTTTTGTAATAGGTTATTATGTTTTTCAATGAATGATACCATTAGTGGGCGATGACAACAGGGTAGTTTTACAGCTTTTACCTCGATATCTTTCAGCCAAAGTATGTCTTATACGTTGGTTCTGCTTCATGCCGCGTATGATGCTTTACGCGGGATTTTCAGTGATCTTTTATGTGTTTTGTTTGTCTGAATTCATATTAACTTCACCCAAAGACTTGCCTTGCTAGGTAAACATTTATAAGGCCACTTGATATTTCTCTTATGCATTTTTTACTCACTTAGATGCTTATAGAAATCCAGGGCATACTAGATATTAACCAGCGTTGATTTTTGAACCCGAATCCACTGGTTTGTCAAATGATCGCCTAGCCAATTGGCTACCTCGCTAGCCTGAATCTAACATTGTGTATTTAAGGAATTTTACTGAATTGATTTTTCTGGTATTATTTTTTATTTTTTAGGTAACCTTTAAGATTTTTTTACTTCTGAATTTCTATGTTTAAGCTCTAGCAACTTCCTCATAGGCTCAAGATTTGAGATTCTGTCTGCCCACAATACTGGCTATTGAGCTCTTGGATATTGAAAAGATATCATGGACTGCAAGATAAAATGTTATTCCAGGCTTTAAAGTTCTGGCGTCGATCATTATTAGAAATCAGTGCGAATAAAAACCCTATCATCCGAAAAATTGGAGGGTCTACGTAAATGCTGAATGAAAAACTATTCCATTTTACTGTTTTATGTGTTTCTGAGGGTAATCTACATACCAGCTATTCCTGGAAAACCATGCTAGTTAAAACAACGGAATTTGCTTCCTAAGTCGAATGTATGCATGCGTCATTGGAATCAATATTTTTTTGAGATCTCTCGGATCAAATGGAGCCTTCACTTCAGATATACTAAAGCTTAAGTTATGGCGTTATTTTATGAGAGTCTTCCGTGCAAAAGCCGTGGAAAACTCTAAAAAAGAGTGATTTATTCGAATAAAAAAATTCAATTTCATGAGAATTTTGAAAGCGTTTTATCATTACTCCTGGCCCCGTGTTGACGTAACTAACGTGTGTGAAGTTATTTGAAATATTGAAGTGACTTTTGTCTGATGTCGACAAAAAGTTTGATGAACGGGATGGATTTAAAATTCGTACCCTCTGAAGAATTGGGAAAGTGTGGACTTGCATATCCTCTTCATTATTCGTGGTATTTGAAGGTTTATGTGAATGTAATCTTAGCGAAATGTTTCCCCTAGCAAATTGTGCGAACACTGCGGAGATAAGTATTATCTATTTGGGTCCATCATAGACTCCAAAGCTTCTATAAACTTGGAATTGAGTATATTATCCCGACTTGCAATGCCTATTTCCGAGAAGCCGAAAACTTTGTATCGGCTGTGGGAATGAGGAATAGGCATTCGTTATAGCTACCTCGTCTAATTCAGATTATTTATGTTCCACGGTGTGTGAGCAGCTTATTACTGATAATTAATCCATTTTTTAAAAAATTAGTCGTATATGAGCTGAAAATATTTATAAATCGATATTAATCCTTTATAGGCACTTTGACTATTATTTAATAATTTAAACTACATTGAACTGAATCCATATTGAAAGTAAGTATTGTACTTTTCCACAGTTTTCAATAATCCTTATTTTATTAAAGTTCAATTCCTTTTTTCAATATGGATTCGAGTATAAAATAATTCCACAAAGTGACGTCTGAGGGTGCAAAGTTTATACATTGAAATGCCTCGTGCTTAATGTAAACGCAATACTGTTAATATTTTATGCTAACATGAATCATAGCCTTATCCATTTCCACTATTCAACAATTCCAAGTAGGATCGAAGGAATTTTCCCCCTTAATAATAGCGTAGGAGTTCTTTATACAGAGTAGTGCTTTTTCTCCATGCACTCAAGTCGTGAAAATGAGTCGAATCGGGATAGCAGACGACGACATAGCATTATAGCAATATGTATTATAGCAATAGTATGTAGGTAAAAATATTCACATTCTGAAGAATATTGCGTTGTGGCTTTTTAAGTCGTTGGTCGCACAGAAACACTTTGGAGATTTGAAAGAGGCGATGCATAGACACTAGAAACAATTTAAAAAATATATTTTGTGAAATAGTGTCCAAACTATACAGGAGCAAATTTAAGGGAAAAATAGTGGAAATTAGAGTTATTTCAGTGATGCTCTTTTTACTATGCCATGATCACACAATAGAAGTTTTGGTTCACTTTCCACAGAATTTTATTCACCGACCAAGGATTTGACATGAACAATGTCATTTTCAAGGTACATGGCATAGCTCATGTTGAAACCTTGGTCGGTGAATAAAATTCTGAGGAAAGTGAACAAAAACTTTTATTGTGAGGTCATGGCATCTGTACTCAATTTCCTCCAAATATCGCCAGATACGCTAAACTTAACTGTTTTTACTATTTCAATAAGTTCCATCGAAATCAGCGGATCTTATTTTTGAGATGACATTTTTCAAATGGTAAAAAATCAAAGCAAGAGGAGAATGGCAATTTTTAACGTAGCTACCTCTTCCAAATCTGCGAAATAATCGGCTCCAGCTGTCAAACCATTTGGGGAAAAAAGTAATTTAGATTCCGTCAGTGCATTTCAATATAGCCATCGTGGTACGCCTTCCGCATGCTCACGACCCCGTAAGGCCCAAATGAAATTTATCGGCTCTCGAGGGTCGCATCCTTTCGTCAAATCCCTGCGGGTGGAGTGGTGCAGTAACATCTATTAAAAAACCTTATATTCTCCTACGAACAAATCGAGCGCGAAATCACGTCTTGGGTCGGGTAAACTTCTCCAGGGACGAGGATCGAATGAAAAATCCGCCCCCGCCACTCCCCCCGTCCTTCCCCGTTCCCTTCCCACAAACACCCCCTCCTTTTCCCGCCCAAGCGAACTGGGGAAGAGAAAACTGAGCATCGAGGCAGAGTATTCAGTGGCGATATCTACGTCACCTTTTCTAGAAGCAGTAACTGTGCGCAATCGAGTGCTTTGTGAATTCCCGTGACGGGCTATTCCATCTGGCGGGAGAGGGCTGAACCAGGCGGCAGACGGCATTCGAACCTCTCTCCTACCGATCCCAGCACGGCGGACCTCGCGGGACGTGGAGTGTGTGCGTATTTCCTCTTCTCTCTTCTACATCTCTCCCTCTCTCTCTCTCTCCTCTTCCGCTGCCCTGACCTCACCCATTTCAACCCAGAAGGTGTGTTCACGCATCCCGACTCGACCCACACGCACCCCTAGCGGTCCATCGACAAGGTAAGGGTCGCTAACGAGGGGTGATGCCCCGTTTTTTGCGTGCCTCTGCAACCTGTCAGCGCTACCCCACTTAATGGGAACTGTTGTTCGATACTGGTTCATTATTTAAGGTTTATCGTGCTTTAATGTGCTCTAGATGGAGATTATCAGTGTGACTGCGCTAGGAAATACACTTGTGGTGAGTGTGGCTACAATCTTTACCACTGATTGACAGTGTAAAAAAATCGAGCCTCCCTCTAAGGGACCCCAAAAAGTCCAGCAGATAGTGCGTACCCGTGGGTCTCATTGTTGGCATGATGTCTTTTTCCCTTCGACATTTTTATTTTAAATTGAAAATTACTTGTTCCTAAATGCCGCCAATGGCCTTGCTTAATTCGAAGCTTAACATGTCTTTTTGATACCAGAGAATGCATTGTTTTAGATTTTTTCATTGAATATAATATTTAAATTGTGATGACATTGATTTTAGATGGCTGCATTTTTGTGTCATTTTCAATACAAACCATTAGCTTTCCTTTTTACCCTTCAATGCATCTTTTATCTCGAATTTCACTCCTTTCACTTATATTTTGGCTGTTGACGGGTTTTTATCGATTATTTGTGCTAGAAGACTCTGGTGCGTATACGCACTCGAGTGTTGGGCCATGTTGTTAATCGGAACGTGCTTTCACCGCAGAGATCAATCCGAGGATCCCTCTGGGGTGTTTATTCTTCCACTACCCTTTTCTCCTTGGTGGTCTATAAGGTGGCGTGATTGCGATGTTATGGTGACAGCCTTCGCGAGGGGCTCCACATGATAAGGACTCAGGGTCGAAGTCAACATGGATAGGGGGGCGATGCGTGGTGCGGGGTGGAAGGGGCCGATCTCATAACTGGGCGTCACTCGTGCGTGGGCATCCCTCCCGAGGAGACGCGGTCGGGGTCGGCGTCCGCACATGCGGGTCGCCTCCACCTCGCCTGAATCCTGTACTTCTCCTCCTCCTCTTCCACACCCCGCCTCGCCCATTCAAAAGGCGTTCCGTGCGTAAGGAGGTGGTTTTTTGGTTTTCCCCTGGAAAGGGGCGCTCCCAGAAACGAGGAGTGGGGACCGAAAAGCCTCCCTTTCCAACTTTCTCCCTCTCTAACCTGGCGCTTGGTGTGATTCCATAAAGTGGCTCGGGAGCACACCCTTCTCGACCTCCTCGCCATTTCTTTTTTATTCTTAAATCCCCGAGCCCCACCCCCTTTTCATTCTCGGTACCTCCCACGCGGTCCCTGCTGCCCCTTATGGCTCCGCGAGGAAACTTTACGCCCCTGCTGTGTATGGCGGGGGGGTGAGTGGGGAGTCGAACCAACGCGGGAATGTCTTCACCTTCGTCTTTGTGGCCGCAAAACCCTTCCGCTCCGGGATGTATGTACCACCGTCCGCAGCCTCCCCGCGCCGCCGGCCATCTTCTCTCACCCTCCCTCCCACACATCTCCTCGTACTCCCTTTGTGCTGCTCCCTCTGCTTCCACGCCACTCCCCCCGCATCACTCCCTGCTCCCCCCCCTCGCGCCCGTCCCGCTCCTCCTTACACCTTCCCTACCCTCCACCCCTCCCGTCTTGGTCCTGTGACGTCAAGTCTCCGTGCACCACTTGAGTGTAAGTCCGATCGATATAAGTGGAGGGGCGCCCTTGGGTGAGTGAGCGAGGGAGTAGCCCCCTTCACGAGTAAATAAACAAATGAACGAGGGGTGTGTTATTTAGAGTTGTGTCGTCTGGGGGAGTTGGGAGTGGTCGGAAGACGGGGAGGAGAGAGAGAGATGGTTTGTGGGTGGGTTGGAGAGCGGGTGGAATCTTAATTATTTTCCACCCTCTTGTTGCCTTTTCGGCTCATTCTGATCTCGGCGTTATTTTTTCCATCCGTGTCGACGATGCCCTTATGAATCTTAATCAGTCCTTCTTAATTTTGTGTCTCCTTTGCGTCATCCAAGAATTTTTTCCGTTTGTTTTGTTCCCAAGGTCTGGACAATGGGTATTTTCGAGAAATAATTGGATGAGGCATTTATGTTCGTCCTATTTCATCTGAGGAATAATATAATCAGGAAACTGTAGAAGAGCCTTTATACATACATAAGCTTCGGGCATCCTTATTGATGAGAAATGAAGACTGGCCAAAATAATTAATTAATTCAATTATTCTGTCTTTTTACTGGGAGCTCTAATTAGCCCATCATCATTCTTGCATTTGTGTCCGATCTGTAACAATTTTGCTGTCACATCTCAGTGCTACTAATATTCAGATAAAGGTCCTGTACGCCAAATTCACCCGAAACTAACGTACTATTGGCACCAAAAGTTTTAACACCAGGCAATACATGATGAAATTATTCCACGATAGAGCTAAACGAAAAAATGTGTAATATTTTCCTTAAACCTTTATAAGTCACGAGCAAGTAACATTTCCAGACATTGTTTCACAAGCCCGGAATTTATTTCCGTTTTTGTTAAACTAACTCAACACCCTTCATGAATTAATTTATTTTTCTCAAATTCGGCAGGTTTTCAATGGAAAATTCAACATTATAATTCATTCAGCCAGATTCAATAATCATTATTTATTTATACTGGATAATGAGAACAGCAATCGTACTTTTCCACATTTTTTTATTACCAGTACTACGCGTTTTGACTCACTAAGTCATCATCAGGCACAATACTGTGCAAATCAGTGAAACTTATTTATGTTGGAATTCATATGGCGAAAATCACCCAAATTCTTACTCTCATAAGTAATGCCTAGAAAGGACCAAGAACCTCTTGCACTTTGACAGAGCGTAATGTTTTTTCCATTTTATACTCAAAGTTCCGGCTTGTGGTTATTCCAAACGATGATCGACTCATCTCCCAACAGCTTATGTGTCCTATAGGGAGGTCTAGCCAGAAGCTCTTTCCGTGGATCAAGAAACAGCGAACCTAATGGAATCTATACTAAGCCCACCGCTTAACTCTCAGAATTTAATGTCCGACCATGGCTATTTTTTTAAATTTCACTCTAGATTAAAAATATAGTAACATGTGTCATTAAAGTGACATTGGGTTAGTGATAGGGCAAAAGTCATGTGGAAAGTGTGAAGAATACTGAGAACTTAAGGAATTATACATGAATGGGGGTTTTGATGCAAATATGTTTTCCTCGATGATATTGGTGAGGAGGAACTTGGCTAACAAATATGCCTCAGGTCATAAGATATCAAATTATCTTCATCGAAATCATTTGGCCTCTATTCTGTGTGAGATAAACTCCAAGTTCTTCCGGCTCGTGGTAGCTCGGTGATATTGGTGAGGAGGAACTTGGCTAACAAATATACCTCAGATCATCAGATATCAAATTATGAATATCAAATTAACTTCATCTAAATCATTTCAGCCTGTATTCTTTGTGAGATAAACTCCAAGTTCTTCCGGCTCGTTGTAGCTACACGGGGTCAGTTCCAAGGGTAAAAACATCATCTCGAATGGTGTCTGTTAGTTCGGAGATACGTACTAGATTTATGTGGGGTGTGTTCAGGTGAAAATGGTTTGCAGTCACAGCGACGAGACTGTCGGTTTTCTATGGCTTCTCGGAACACCAGTGCGATCCGCGTGAGCATATGGTGCTGGTTTCAAAAGGAATTAAAGGAAGGTTCTGTATGCCCTACTGCCTACCGCATGCTCCGAACCCAGTGAAAGGGTGTAGTAATCCTTTGTTAAAGCTTTAATGTCTAATGTTGAAATCCGTGCCTGTTTCTACATTTTTGACTATTTCGTCCTCGGAAAGAGCATTTCACTCAGTGGTGACTAGCACCTCAAGCAGGCTCATAATTGTAGGGTGGGTGGCCTGAATGTCAGGCGATCCAGACTGAGCTTTAAATTTCGAAATGTACTCTGAAGGAGATTTTGGTCGGCAATGTAAGGTCATTAGTTACAATTTTTCGCATAAATGGATGAAGTTTCTTCACATCTGATGCCTTTAATTCTAAAGAGAACACCTTAATGAAACATTTATTCGCTCTTGCTGAATTACTCTGTCAATCATACCCTCACATTCTTACTCGACTTAATCTTCATGTATATGAATAAGGTATTTCATGTCGCCTTGGAACTCATCGTTGAAGTGATCCACTGACCTAATGGTCATTGTTTACGCGTTTATTCCTGTATGTTAAGACTTTGTGTGAAATATTTTTTTAGTATCTCATAATATATGCGATGAAAATTACCTCATTCAAAGGAATACCTATTTGCGTCGTAGAAAAAAACTGTTGTTAATACTGTTGCACCTGATAAATATGTAGTTCTATTTCAAACACTGGTAAATTTGATAATTTTCCTTTACGTTTAATTTGGTAAAACACCATAACAGTAATCAGAAGCCATAGGGTCAAATTAACTATAGGACTATGTTGCACGGGTCTTATTTAATGTGTACCCTATGTTACACCTAAAATTTGCATGCTCATTATAGCCACTCAAGTCCTCGTGGTTATTTCCTCGCCGTGACAACCCTCACCATTCACATATATCATCGCGTTTTCAATGGTAATGAATTTTCCGAATTTCGCTCGCTTTCTAATGCGCGGTTTTACATCAGCTCACCTAACCGTATTACCACCCTCGAAGAAAAATGTCTGTTCAGGGATGTGCATATGCCCATATCTATTCCAGAGTTGTTTCTAGAGAGGGACGAAATCCTTTTTAAGTGAATTCGCGACGCGAGCAGGGAACTCGGCCAGCGTCGTCGTGTGGCGGGGCGGATGGAAATGAACTCCCAGCGAAGAGGATTAACGTGGCGAGAAAGAGTAATTAAACCGGGATGAAAGAAAACCCCTACCGGCTTTTCCCTCGAATAAAGTAGATTCGTACGTACGTACTCATACATATACGTATGAGGCGAGTGAGCAAATGAGTTGGTGTGTGTGTGTTTGTGTGTGTAGAAGGGGGTTTTGCCTGGGATTTTCTCCTCCCTCGTTCTCTCCAACCACCCTTCCCCCCCTGGGGGGGGGGGACTTCTCCCGGCATGGCTTCGCCTCCCGCGAGGAGATAAAGGTATTTTCCCAGACCGACGCTCCTTGTTTGCTCTCGCACACATTATAGCCCCTCTCCCGGCGGAGAGGGCACTTTATCGCCTGCCCACGAGCGTTTGTGGGGGCGAGGGTGAGGGTGGAGTTGGGTGGAGGAGGAGGAAGTGGGAGGCGCGAATGGAGGTGGTCGGCTGTGGGACGGCAGAGAAAATGACAATGGCGGACCGGGGTAGTGTCGGAGCCTCGCACCTCTGGTTGCAATATAAGGGATTTGCGTTCGAACCCTGTCGCCGGCGGTGAGTAAGTGGGCCAAATTTGCGGTCGGGAAAGCGGTACCGGTGATACGAAAGAGAGTTAGGGGGAGCGAGGGTGTGAGCGGCGAAGTGGCCCTGACTGGTGGACTGAAGGGATAATGGTCTTTGTGTTGCCCGGAGTGAAAGAGGTCCAAGTTCAAACGCCGGAACCCATAGCTTTTTCCTCCTTCCTTTTCATCCCTTCCCTATTTCATCCCGCCGGGAGAAAAAAAAACCCTCACGTGTTTTTTTCTCCCGGCGCCCGCCAGAAAAAAGAATCGGAGACGAAACTTGGAAATCGACGGATGCAGTGTCGATTGATTCACACATTCTCACCTCTCTGCTATCGTTCATGTTTTGGTGTGGGCGTCAATCGATCGTTTGTTCTTCGGGTGAAAAACCCTGGGGACATCAGGAAATCCACGCACGTTGATAGTCTCGGCCTTCCTATTTAGTTTAGACCACATAGATAGAGGTAAAGGAAGTTATTTATTTTAGCTCCATTACTAAACTTTTTTCGAGTTTATCGATGAATATTTTCTTTCCAGAGATGAATCCTATCCTTGATAAAACTTGACGTGACTTAATCAACGGCGTGATGGTATATATGAACAATGCAATTCTTTCTGTAGTTAGAGTGATCGCTGTTTCTAGTTAATATCGCCGTGCTGTAGATTTTGGTATATTAGCTAAAACTATTGACACCTAGGAAAGTTAATATTTAATGAAAATGTCCGAATTCTATCCCAAGAGTTTTTAATGTGCTCTAAGAAAGAGCAAAGTTCGTTCATCGGTGTACGTAGTCAATTAAATACCAATTTTCGAGTACGCTTGTCCCTGCTGTACGCTTGGAATTTTACGCAAGCATTACGTCATTGCACTCTCTACGCATTATATTCCATTGAGAAAAGTGTTATGCTAATCGGTGTAGCCTGTTTTCTGACTAAAGCCGCATAGTTTAAGGAGATGCTTTACGCCCTACTCTCGACCAAGCGCGTGCAGATATAGCAACACCTGCGTCTGTTCACTTAACCCTATATCAACCATAACCCCATTATCTCCTCCCTTACTGCCAGAAAGTCAAATTCATGATACCTTTTTGCATTATTCTGGATAGAAAATTGCCTTCCGACAATTTTAGTGAAGAGTCGAATTTAATGGTGCATTTAACCTCTCTTTCTTAAACTGCGCTTTTAATTCGGTATTCAATGCATTTACGTCATATTCCCACATGTTACTGAAAGTTTAATTAAGACTGAGGTATAAATGGATGGCATTCATTCTTTGTAGCCATTTTTGCGGAATCATGTTCTCCATCACTTATGCTTTTAAATATTAATTTTTTATGCGGTGTCTACTAATTTGTTTTACCCTTGGCTCCCGAGTATTCCCTCTCTAGTAAAGATTTGAACAAAAACTCGCCGTAATGAGCTTTTCCTGGTTTACAATTAACTAAATACGCGTGGAATTGTCTGTCATAGAAGCAAGTTTACGTAATATAGCAGGTCGTATAAACCGCGTGATAAAGTCGAACGCTTTATGTGCAGCACGAATGTGCTTAACGAAATCATGGAAAACGAAACAAATATTGGGGTCAACATATTGTGTGTTGTTGCATTCATTTTTCTGTTTAATTGCTGCGGTGATATGAATATTTTAATTTGGAATTCAATTCGGATTTTTCCAAATCTCGTTATTTCGCTCTGATTAAGCGATTTAATTAATCCTCCTTTCTACACAGCTTGCGGCTCAAGGCAGAGATAAATCTGCTTCGTCATATTACTTGTCAAGCTCGTTTTCCATTTATTTAGGTCGTTTCACCCATTGAAATGCTAGGTATTCATTACTTCTCGGTTTTAATGATTACACTGGAACATATACTCTAGTTATTCTGAGTAACTGAATGGGATAACCTGAATGTTTTAAGACTGGTTGGAACACAGCATTATTAAAACGTCTTTTGCAATGTAAACTAAAGAAGCGTTGAGAAACTATGGATCTTGAGTTGTTTACTTGACTCCTGAAGTGGATGGATTGTCGCTGGAGGAGTGCGACGGGCCCCGTATTTTTGGGGGCCCCGCCCGGGCTTGCCGTGTTCAGAGGGCGCTGGGAAACCTACACCCTCGCGTAAGGCGTGGGTCCACCCGATACCGCCGATCTTATGCATAATTTCTCTTTGGATCTATCCCGCACCGTCTGAGTGAGGCCCCTTGGAGTGGCCCCGTGCTTGTGGACACGTTCGCAGAATGGGAATCGCCACTTTCAAGATTTCAATGAAAAGTGTAATGTAGAGATATATTGAACACCCTATCTTCGTTTAGTTGATTTTCAGACTTTATTTGATTCTATTGGAGAGGGTGAGTTTTCTCTATTTAATTTATTTTATGGTTTTCCATTTTTAGTATTTTCAAGCACGCAGATGTTCACGTAAAAAAACGCAAATTTTGGTGTTTATTGTAAAGAACACGGTTTTTCACAATTGTTGCCATTTTTCGCCATTTTTCATCGCTTCACCATATAGAATGATGGATCGGGAAGACAGAGAGAGCGAGGTACACGAGGGAAATGGAAACCAATCGCAAGGAACGTCCCTTGCTTTCCCAGGTTTTATGCTCAAGTCACTGCCGGCTCTCTATTCAATCTAAACATCATCTTATCGTCTTTGCGCCCGTTGGACGTGCAGCATTTATCAAATTTTTGGCCAGTATATAATCTCTCAATTAATTTCTCAATCCATGTAGTGATTATGTCCCAAGCTATTCAGATGTCCTTCCCTAATGCTGTGACTGACGGTGTCTTTACCTTTGAAAGGCTTTTCAATCACGATATCTAAACCTGGCAATTTTGATGTCATTGTTCTGTCAATATGGGCGAACTTGGCCCACACGCACTTCAGTCATTCTGTTCTTCGCAATTTTTTTCGGGATGTCCATGAAAGCGTCAAGGACCAACAATCTCCTTTGTCGTTGTGACGGCCTCAGGCACATACTACACATGTCATTCTACCATGCAAAGGAATTCTTTTTCCTAAAAATGATCGATTTGATAGGAAAACAGAATTTTTCACTCTAATTAACGGTTTGCCTCGTCACAGCCCAGCGCCAGGGTCAAGTTCAGGTGATGCAGGATGCAATTTTTCTCTGGGGAAATAAAAAAATGTCCGTATAGTAATTTTTGCATTTGAGGACCGCTCTGGTACGAAAATTTCATTCCTTTTGGTGTGTTGAAATTCATTCATAGAGATAAATGCAAGCACAAGGCTGTGTGTGACACGCAACATCCGGCGCCATGCGGATTGCGTCCCGGAGCCATTTCACCTCCCTTGATTACACCACTCAGGGCGCTGCAGAGAGGTGTTCAGGCTCTCAAGTAACCTCTTAGATTAATCAAACTGTCAGGAAATTCCTCGTTGCCGTGGAAAAATTGCTATGATTACATTGGGGCTAGAACTTCAACGATGCGTGGTTCATTGCATCATATTCTTCGTCATACCTAGGAATGACCTGGGCTTCTGAAAAAAATAATTGAATGAGTGAAGGTGAATTAAAATATATTGAGGCCTGCCTAAAGCGAATGAATAATCTGAATCCGTGCTCTGGCGCAGGTTCAGATCGGTTAATTTCACCCAACCATAGAGATATTACCGATGAACGAACGCAAAAAAGAGTAATTTGGCCATTCTGTCTATTTTATTCCTTTGAAGATTTTAAAATTATCGTCTGCCATATGAGCCTGAGCCTGTTTTGAAGGTTATCTCTTGTTTTACCAAACTGACTCATGTCCATTCAAATTCCACTGCCATATCTTTGAACTGCTTACTGTATCGTTTGTGAATTTTTCCAGTAGTTAGAAAAGTGTAGCTATTTATTGGGTTTCTTTTTCGTTTCAACGGAAATATTTTTCATTAAACTTGTTCTATGAATTGTACTTGTTAAACTTTATATCCGTAGGATGAGAAATAACACCACTTTCATAGAAAAATAACACCACTTTTGAAGAAAAACCACAGCTTCTGTAGGTATCAAGTCATTTAACATGAGTTCATGCGTAAATTTCTTGAAATCATTTACCAATGTGTTGGATAATTTCCTTATTTCCTTGAAATAAGGGCTAAGGATGGTACTATTTCAAAAGAGGAATCATAAGTGAACGGGCCCCAGAATTTTGTTTGCACAGGGTCCCTCAATCACTGAGGGCGGCTCTGTGGATGGATGTTGCTTTCTCTCCAGTTGTGGAAAAGGAAGACATTTTCGCTTTCTTGTTTATCTCAACAGTGGATACATAATAGTGGTATATAGTCCAGTTAATATGTTGTTTAAATTTATGACGGTGCTTATTAGACTATCCTTTGACAATGAGACGAAATACATGTTTTTGCATAAATACCATTTTCTTTGAACTCTTAGAAGGCATCCTAAAATTGATTTATAAAAAATTTTAGAATGAAACCACTCTTATTGTAATGATAATTGAAATACTTTGAACTGATGTGAAAGATGTACTTCTCAAGAATTCACACCTGTAGCCGAGATACTCTTTCTCTGTGAAATTCCGCTCCTAATCCCATCCTTTTTGCTCATCGAGGTGTGTCACAAAATTATTAACTCATTTTTGCTGTCGTCCGTCCCTCATTGCTTTGCTTTTCAACATCGCATGGTATTTCAAGCAACGAGAATAAACAGGGATAAAATTTGCACTAATTAAAATGACTTCTTCAACCATATATTAATAACTGCTTAGCCTCAATTTTATTCGACCCGGAAACTTTCAATAATATTTCCTTTGTTTGGTAGGTAAAATTCTTCAATTATGTTGATGACCTCATTCCAAGATGCCAGCCTTAATAAAGACGAATTTTTAAAATTACTATTCATAATATGATAAATTTTTTTTATGTTGAATAATCTCAGGAATACATTGTAATTAGGCCATTCTTATTGTGTAACCGAGAGATCTAGATTCGAAGCATTCGACGGGGAAGCCTTAAATCTAACATACTATTGCGTATCATGTCGTATCTACATCTTGTAAAACTTTCAATTTTTCACATTATCATTCTAAGGCTTTTCTATCGAATTTTTTTAGATCTGTAATGCTAAGTGCTTAATTCATTGACCTGGGCTATAAATATGGAGGATAGACCTGCTGATCATAGGCATTAGCAATTTGGCTATATGTTTAATGGAGTTAGAGCATTCGATAGACTAAAGTCCACGATTTTAGGAAATTGGTTGAAGAACAGAATTGAACGATCAGGTTACAAAGAATCAGAGTATTTTTTTGAAGTTGCGATAAAATTGATGAGATTAATACATATAACTTAGATAAGAATTAAGCAAAATTGCACGTTGGTATCGGCAAACGTTAAAAAGGATGAGCAATTGGGACGCAGGACATGTGGCAACCTTTTATTCTATCAGAGTAATTGATTGTGGTGTTACGTTGTGGAATGACGAGAAGGAATAACTCAAAATTAAAATGATGTACAGTTTCACTATGTTTTTAATGCTGTCCAATGGTTTCGATGTCTGTCGCATCATTTAAAAAAACAGGATAAAAAGTCTGTTTGTCTTGAAAATTACGCCATAGACGTCGAAACTGGAACACAACATTAAAAACATAGTGGAACTTTACATCGTTTTTAATTACGAGTTCAGCTTTTATTCATTGAGGTATTGCGATGTTTGTTGATGTATTGGAAGAAATACGGAATCATAGATAATGCTAATACTGAGTATTGATCATCTTTTTGTTCACATTATATTGCAAAATAAAAGACAGGCAAAATTTTTGCTGAAGAATATTTAGCAAAACGTATGGTGTAGAATTCTGAACTCTGAGGGAGGATGAAAGCTGATTTGAAGCGTTTGAGATGCATGCGGAGGAGAAATACGGTATGACGGACGGGAATAACTGGCAAGGGGAGGGGGTGGATGAGGAGATTGGTTTGTTAAATTAGGATGAGGTGGACTGAACGGTTAATGAGGGGCAACTGGGGGGAGGAGGGGGTGCTGAAAGCAGAGAATGAGTGAGGGAGTAATCGGGGATGGGGAAGAAAGACAATTGCCCTCTCAGATGTAATAAAGGAAGGGAGGGAGTTTACAAGGAGAGAAATTGTGCAAATATCCTGTGATTATTTGGGATGATTTTATCCTAAATAGATAGTCTTGCTACCACTAATGAAAAATAATACAAAAGAATGGTCTATTCAGCAGCCACTCGGTATTAAAATAAGACAAAAAAATATATTAAAAATACAATTTGACTCCTCATATTCCTCCTTCTAAGAATTCCCTCAACTACATTCAACCACAACTTTCTCGGCCTACATCTACCTATCACACCATTCATTCTACTCTCATATATCTGTATATGTATATATTGGAATATGAGGAGTTTTAAAAACAGGAGGGCACGTATGGAGCAGTGTATGGGGGTAAATGAGGCAAAAGAGGTTTGCAAGGATAGGTCAGTATGGAGGAAATTATTGAAGCAGAGTTAGGTGTACAATTATGTATTAATGAGTGAAACATCTTGACTGTGCCTACCCCGGAAGGGAACGGCGTGATGGGTATGTATGTATGCTCAATTTGAACGCCGGTGAGAAGCTGAGAGGATTATTATGGCGCTCCCGAAACGGAAAAAGTCATGGAAAATAATAAGAGAGGAACGAGGAAAGAACTCGGCGAAAATAATGACTCCAGGTTATCTTGATAAATTATTTTGTATCCCTAAAGATATATCAAGATCAATATGGCTGGAATTGAACTTATTCATAGAAGATGGCGATGGGTTACTAATGGAAAACTGTACTTTCTTCGCGAAAATAAGTAAATATAGGTATTTTAAACTAAAGATAACTCAGTTATTCCTCATTTTCTTTTCATTTACAATGTTACGTAAATTCCAGGGGTCCGGTTTAGACTAGTGGTAGCGTGTTAAACTCCGAAGGTCGCAGGTTCGAGACACAAAACATTTTCCCGGCTTGTCAACCGACCAAACTTTGCACCTTCTTGCCAACCAACTTTTGGACGCTACCCGAATTTGACTATACTACTGAGAGGCAGCAGTTTTAGCAAAAGGCATTGATGGCAAAGATCAAGGAGATCGGGCCGGTATCAACAGCCACAGCTTCGGGCGAGAGTGATGTTCACGGAATCGGCCGAAGAACTGCGATGTGGAAGGCAACAAGGAAACCACCACGTTAGTCTCTCTAGAAAATGAAGACCTACATTACAACTATACTATATGACGTGATGGCACTCTTCCCAGTAAAATATTCCGGTGGTAAAATAGTCCCCAATCAGACCTCCGGGTGGGGATTACTGGGAGGGGTATATCAGTCAGTAAGAACGAGTAAATTCCACCGAGACACACCTGAAACAACGGAGTTTAAACATAAGCAGCTCAGAGTGGACCGAAAGAATTAACAAGTATATACTCATATAATGAGGATGTTTCCCTTTCCCTCATTAATTTTGAGGAGGCTGTTGGCTGGATAGTCGAGGCAAAGGTAATCATTGTGTTGTAGAAATGTTTAGAAGTTGACTTTTGGTATTGACGTGTCATCCTCAACCTACGTTAATCGGTTGTCTTCATCTAGTAATTATATTTTTATAGTTGGTGCACGATGTGTCGGTCGATTGTTCACGGGATGGATACGATAAAGCCGTTTACTGTGGAATACCCCTATCGCTTTATTCGGCGTCCTCCCCGCTCGCTCCCTCCCTCCCCCCCCACTCCTCCAGGAGGCATTGAGTCCAGGGCGGGGGAGGAGGAGGGTGTTCACACCGTCTTGAGGATGACGCCCTAATCCCGCCGCCCTCCGCCTTAACCTCATTATCTGAAGAGTCCGACGAGATCTTCCGCCTCTCCTCTCTTGAGCCCTCCTCACAAAAGATTTTATTTTTAAAAGATGGAAGCCCTCTTTCAGCTCAAAGAATGGGAAACCCGAAGGCGTTCCAAAATTCGGTGTTATCCTTCGCAAGGGATTAGCACAAAAATCAGAATTTAGTGGCGGATGAGAGATATTAGGAATAAAGGATTGGTCGGCTTCATCGAGTAATAACGCTTATTATTAAGATGTAGAAACACTAGCATCAATTAGCTCTTAGAGAACATGATGAAATGGAAGGAAGACGTATCTCGTCCCACTTTAAGACTTTTTATACACCTCAGGACCCAGGTTACTACCTGAGATGTCATCATTACTGGAAGGTAAGGATATTGAAGGTTTAAGTCATTATTTTAGCACGAGTGCTAAGGTATCAAGGGCGTTCCTCTTCGAAACGTGGGTCGTGCATCAAATAAAAATTCTGATGTAGCGTCTTCCATTTATTTTTTATTTAGTAGATTCCTCGAAGGTACATCTGAGACCACGATTTATATTTTTCAAACTGATTGCAAAATTCGTCTGATCGCTTATTTATCTTCACGATCAAACATAGTCCGTACGTTTATGTGATTGATCTTGTAAGAGAGCATATTTTTAAATAAATATTTCTTTTCTCTTTTCTAGAGTCAGAGACTCAAGTATTACTGATTTTACGTCAAGTCTGACATTTTGAGTTAACCATTAAATTACTGGTTTTTGATGTACACTGTAATTTACGTTTTCATCTACGGCTGTACGAATAGTCTAGTCATTTCCTCGCAAATAGTTCCGTTTTAGGGAGGACTGTTCGGGTCCTCCACATGTGAAACTTTCCACCTATGGCCACGCTTCGCGACTCGCCCATCGCCATCATCCCATGTGTTAATTTTTAATTGAATACCAATGCGCTATTCATGTATTTTTTTACAAAGTGACTATCACATTTAATGAATTCGAATGGACCAGTAACACCCTTCTAGTGGGCCTTTAATTTCAATGCGCACGATGGAAATCTGATTTGGTTCTATTTGGTCTTAGCAGATTGTTAGTGACACAGAGGAGATTGTTTTTACCTCGCATTATATCCCTGAAACTTTTATTAGAGACTTTATAAGAGAGATACTGAACCATACGTACGTGATTTGTGCAAAAATGTCTTCTTCCCACGCACAATTACTGACTACAAAAAAGCAGATCGAGACTCTAATACCCGTCGTTTACACCTTATCGTACTTTCTCTTTTCCCTTTTCCTCCTCTTTTCATGTCCTAACACCCCCTACCCATACGCCCCTGCGGCGACTCGCGGTGCGTTTGCAGATGAATATCCTTACTACAGGGCGCAGAAGCGGTTGGGCTCGCGAGACAATAGGGCTTCAAAGAAGATTCAGAAAATACTATTCGTCTGTTCGGTAGGAGTTAGAGTTTTTCGAGTCGGAGCTCAAGAAACAAGGATAGAGGTCAGTCCGTATTTTCTGTGCCTTGAAACAATTAGTGCTCATAGAAACGTCATCTAATGGTGCTCATAGGGTGGTGTGAGTTAACAGTTGGTTTTTATCACGGCTTTTTGTGACAGTAATCTAGGTCTTTCGGGTGGACATGTACGGGCAACATCCTTTTACTCCCTATATTAATTTGTGTGAATTGTGGTTTTTTGCATGAATATTTAGTTCAATAAAATGGAGTTTTAAAACTTATCGTATCTCTTTCTCAACAATTGGTGATGGCATCAACCTATGACTTAAACAATTTCCAATCTTTTAGGAGAATAGCGTTCTTTTTCACCCTTGTGAATTAGTGTTCTATAATTTTACTCGTCATTGCTGATCATTATGATTTCAAGTCTTGCTGATAATGTCAAGTTGTTGAAGTTACTGGAGCTATGAATCAAGTATTGGTATTCTTCATTGTACTTTCCCGAAGCTGTGGTAAAAATAATTAGGATGGTGAACTTGTCTGCGAAATTGCTTTTTGCAAATGATATGTAGTTCATTTTGTATTCTTTAATCAATCCGTAATCCGTGATTGCTACTAAAAGTTAATATTGCCATTAAATATTTTTAGCCAGTTTATTATCAATGTGGATTAGATCTAACAACTTGTGGGTGTAAAGTTTTGATAACGATTACTCATAGCTTTACGTTGGTGCATTCTCCAAATAGGAATTAGTACAACCATCTTATATTAATTGTAAATGCGTAAGTTTTCTTTCGTCATCCCTGTTTTCCTGAATCTGTCTGTTTACTTGGTTTCCATTATTTCTTTTCTTTCTTATCTCGCACTTTATCCATGTCTGCTACCTTCCGTTTACTTGCAATAGTTTCCTTCCTTTTCTCTTCACTCACCCGTAGCTTTTTGTTTAAGAAGAACAAATCATTTTTTCTGACTGAAAATTCCTTATTCATAGTTAGCGTAAATTGTAATTATCGTAAACAGAATAAAGAACAAACCCTTCTCCCACCACATTGTATAAACGCCTCCTTTTTCAATCTGATCCCTAGTCAAGTTTCCGTAAAGGTTTTGTGACCATCTGCGTCATATGCATGCCAAAAGTCTTCATTATGCTTTTCTTCGCGTATTTTTATGGTTTCGTTGTTTATAATTCCTGCCTCTCATTGTTGTTTTCCAATTCGGGGCGGTAATTGTAACTTAACTCCGACAAAAACTTTTTTATCACATTTTAGGTCTTTGAAGTATTTACCGTAGACTTTTCTCTATTACTTTGAATACAGAATTCCTGATTTCCAGATCCTATGTCAAAAAATGCTGAAAGTTTTGAACGTTAGGAACATTGTTGTAGGTTTTGAAATGCAGTGGTTTGTTATGTTTATCACAACGATTTCAATATTTCATTTTGACCTTAATAAAGTTGTTCCAACCATTTATTATTCCTTCATTTTTTATTTTCATTTGTTTGCTTTACGTTCATCTTCTCAAGTGAATCCTATAAATTTCTCTGCGACGTAAAATCAATAACTTCAGCGGCGTGACAAGCACCTGGGGATCCATTGTACCTTTTTGACTGCATATTGATATCTCTGGGGGAGACGGCAGCGGACGTTGACTAAAGGCTCTTTTTTTCCTCAATGTGGGACAAAGAGACCCGGAAATTCTTTATGATCACGCCGATGCAAATTTTTCTGCGCACTGTATCCATTCATATTTGTCATCGTTCGCAGTTGGAGTGCTCCGAAAATAATTTTGCATTACATGTAGAACATTTTTTTCTCTCATGTTATGATTTACTAATTCTAAGCTAACAAGTGTATGACTAAAGAATAGACATTTTTAGATGTTACAAATTTTACAAAGGCCTATTGCGGGGGAACACTTTGTACCCATTAGATACTAATCCTAGGTAAATCCATTAAATTATTAGTTGAATTAATAGCATCAAATTGCTGATGCGTAAATGTACAAGTAATCTGCCATTTGCGGACAAAATTTTGGTTGCTGGTACAAAAATCATACCGTATTGATAATCGGTGGTTTTCATGCTTAATACAAAGCGTTAAATATTGTGCTATTGACAATGATAATTTTTTGTTTTCTTTACAATGGTAATAAGTTTTTAATCGTTGAGTGGCGCTATAAACTAAACTTAGCGCGTAATCATGCACAAAGACTCACGATAAGTTAAGAGAGTGGAGATGGTGCTTGAATATGATCGGAATTTTATCGTTTATCATGATGGCTTGTTGTTATAAGCGGCCGACCAACTTACTGTCTACTATGAGAATTTTGTTCAAGCCTCTGTTGGGGAAAATGGATGTCTCCAGCTGAATCCTACACATTGGTTTTATTTAGACCCCTTGTTCATCAATTTATGTAAAAGTAGTGATTTTAAGGGCATGAGTCATTTAAGAGCCTTAAATCTGTGGATACGAGGCTTTTCTTTGATTTAATCGAGTTGTTTGAAATTTGCATGCGTTAGTACTCCAAATTGTGTGTAGTTCATGATTAATTATCAGAACGCAGTGTCGTGTTATCAGTCTCAGGATTGTTCAGGCAGCCTTAGCAATCCGAACTTTAAACATTTCTGATTCATACTTGGGCTATATCAATGATATTCTTTGAATATCTTCCTGAATGGTATTTTATCAAATGGCTTTATGGTTTCATCAAAATTCCTCTCCATTTACCTGACCTTTTTTGCTATAAAAATCCATAAACTTCACTCACTCGCTATTTATTTTTGATTGCCCTCGCGTATGAAATCTTGCTGATGCTAGATCAAATATATATTTCCCCATGTTAGAAAGATAACAAAAGTCTGCCAAACAGGAGGAGATCCGGAATGAGATTGGAGACGTATCCCTCTCGCATCGCAATGCTAATGTCAAGTGGGACGAATCTCAACGCGTGGAGCATAGTGGACCAGTGGCATTTTTGTTTCATTTCATCAGAATTAGGGTAAACCCTCGAGCCGACTCAGCCCGATTACTCAGAGCCAGCACGAGATTTCAGATCGATCAGAACCGGGTCTGTGGTGCTCTTCGTTATTCTTTTGGGTGTCATTGGGAAACAAAATATAATCGTTATTATCCGAGGCGTATTGTAACCAGTTATGACAAGACTGTAGTAATCGCGAGTTATGTGACGTTGATGATATCACATCAAAGAGCAATTTTGCCTGCAATTGGACAACTTTTTATCAATCGGAATGCGACTAAAATTTTCCAACTCTGCACTTGTTTACACACCTGGTCGACCTTACTTCAACTGATAGATTCGATTGATCAATATCGATATTTTCATTTGGTGTTGGTAAACTAGGCGATCTGAGTCGGCTCGCTCGGAATTTTCACGTCGGTCCGAGTTCAGATCGATTGGTAAACGTAGTGATTGATTCATTAGCGAAGACGCTGTAAACCATCTAGGCGGTCATGTGTGCCGAGGGCAGCCTGCTGATGCGCCATGAGGTTTGGCCAATTAGTGAAACCACGTCGGGAAATGCATGGGCATTAAATACGCGTGAAAAGCGTATTGATCCATTTCAAATGGCTGTGTCAGCATTCTCTGCTCACTGTTCTATGATCTCTCATCGTTGAAAGGCAAATAAAGTACGAACCAACATCATTTCCCGACATTTCCACATATGTACATATTGGCCGAAATCTGGTACTTAGATTTTATAAGAAGCTAAAGAGTTTAAACCCTACTCCGGGCAAGCTAATTCACTGACGTAACCGGTCGCGGTGAGCCTAAAAGGCTCACCTTGCCCGGACTGGGGTAAATACGCTCCAAACAAGCCACTCATGGGTTATAAATCCTCTCTGATGTACGACCAATCCTTTGGAATTTTTGCTGATGATTTTATGGATTTTAACGATGCATGTATTTAAGAATCCTTATGGATATTTTACTTTCCTTTGCCTGAACTATTTCATTGGTCTGAGTAAAACTCTATCAACAAAGGCTATTAAACAGGTTTAACGACAACCCCTATATATGGTCGAGGTTCAACGGATTTTTGCGCATATTTGAAAGAAAACACTGATACAATTTCCACACTTATATTTTCCGTCACTGACCATTGTTCCAGCACATTAACTATCATCTGGGTATGACCCCTGATTGTGTGTGTGTGTGTGCATTATGCGCTGAAACCATGGTTGGTGACGGAAAATAAAAGTGTGGAAATTGCACCAGTGTTTCTTTTCAAATATGGAAATCCATAGGTTCCACAAAGTTCGTGCTGATACGTTTTCTTATGATTTTTGAGCAGGTTGTCGGTCACCATTCCTGAATGACGAAAGAGCTTGAGGTGTTTCCGACCCGGATATTCTTGTCAGTCAGCCCACCTCGAAGTACTGATACGTTACTTTTGACTTGATGGATGCTTTCGTGGATTTAAATCACATGGCGCCACCATATACCCATGCCCAAAACAGTTCAAAGCCACTGTCTCTCAATATGCTCCAAAATGCAGTGCGGCCGTCTGTACCGCGCAGTCTCCTACGTTCTTCGGAGACGCAAAGATAATAGTCAATGAGTACGATAAATAAGTGATAATTGGGGATAGGGTTGGTGTGGTGGCTAGAGTACTGGCTCACCATACGGGCGGCCAGGTTTCAAATCCCTGCAGAGGGTGATGTTTTCCAGAGGAAACCCGATCCCTACTCGAGTGCTTTGTGGAGGGCGCATAAGTGCAGTACTCCGTCCGTCTGAAGAGACGTTAAACCGTGGTCCCCTTGGCGCCTTTCGTTAAGAGCAGGCTAGTGCCGACGCCGGGTTTCTATCCACCCTTCCTCCCCTACCTGTCCCCTATGGCGCAAATGATCTTACCCGTCGATCGTCTCCCCAAATATCCAATCCAATCCAATAAGTGATAAGTCTGGCTTAATTCCCATGCTAGTTTCTTCACTATCGTTCGAAATGTGAAACAGTTTGTGAAAGAAACACTTCAGTGGAGTGTAACAGTAGTTTTATAATGTTATAAAGCATACGGATGAAATGCATTATGCTAGTTTTTGTGGTTTTGGCTAATTTTAGTGGTTTTAGAGGTTTAGAATAAAGCAGACCACGTGGGGGAAACTACGTTTGATCCCATGCCTCGGTAGTCCGATGACAAATGCGTGAGTAATGGATGCAGGGGTTAGTAAGGTGTAATGGCTGGATATGTGTGGTGACCTTCAAATTTTGGCAGATAACAGGAGGTACCATTAGGTAAAGTCACCGAGTTAAAATGTGTCCAAAACAGAAGAAATTGTGCTCAGAACGGATACTGAGGAAATGTCTTCATAACGTGGTATACAATCTAAAAACGTTAACAGTGTGTATGAAACTTGTCATCATTTATTGTAAAGACTGTAGCAGAAGTGTAAAGGATAAAATGTGAGTGATAATGGGGTAATGGACATATTTTTTTTAATATTACTGGATTGAAAATTATTATTCAATTTTTGAATGGCAAATTTACGATGCCTAGTCTTGAAAGAGCTCTCTTAGCAAACATTGGTGAAAAATGTGAGGAATAAGAAGATCAAGAAATAATTTGCACTGGTCCCATATGAAGTAAAGGCGCTAAGCTGGTTGTGCTTCGTTATAAGAATAAATGAGTTGATTCGCAAGATTCTGATAAATAATCTGATGAAATGGTAGCTTATGTTTAAGGAAGAGAAATCCCAGTAAGCCAAGGGCGAGTGTGGTAGGAGAGACCAAAGAGAAAGAGTATTAGAGACATCAAATAAGAAGCACCGGTATGAAAAACGGCACAAGTGTCAAAGAATTGATAGAAATTTGCAAGGATGGGACACTTGGTAGAAATTGTCGCATTTGTGTCATTTTCCTAAACAATGGTCAGAAATAAAGAATTATGATTGCATTTCCCCCCCTTTCTGAATTAAAAGATGTACAAGATATTTTTTTGCATCTAATCTTGATAGTCTTGTTTGTTTTGTATTGATTTAAACTGGTATGGTATATCCAGAATATCGTAATGAATTTTATTTAGCTGTGCTAAATGACCGAATACGAAAAATTTCTATTTACTCTGTTATTTTCGATATCCGTTGAAAAAAATTGGTCTCCTACTAAGTTCCTTTGACGGGTAAATAATCGTCAAATGGATGTTAAGTGAGGGTGCTCCACGGGGCTTTATACGGAGCTCATTGTTTGGCAGAAGACTTTTCAATTTCTTGTCTTCCTTTCTATCTTTGATCACCGTCGAGGAATAATTTCACCGTGAATTTATTTTAGCTTACATAAATGTTAACATTCATCGTTAAACTATAAACGTAAGCTAATGGTTGATTTGCAATTAATTTATATTTCAAAATTACTGTTGCTACGTAGTCAGATTGTGTAGAGAAAGTCATTATTCGGGATAAGCCTTGAGGTTTGGCTCTGAAATTCATTGGCTGCTATTTAATTCACTTATTCGGCAAACGAAGACTAGAAGTTTAGTTTGACGGGAAAGGATGGAGTTCACCTTGTATTTAGCCCAAAGGCGCGTTCAGATCAATCGTGAGGGTAGACGGGGCCATTCCTTTACTCAGGCCACCTGCGGTTTTCTACAAAGTTTCAAATCGCAGAAGACGGCACCGCGAGGATTTGGGATTTCCGAGGAAGTTTGACCCGAATTTGTAGTGCAGAAGTTCCGTAGCTGAACGTTTCACCGCGAGGCTTACAAGCCGACCCTGAGTTTGCTTAGGTCAAAATAGTTTTGCATTGAAGGGTGTTGTGAGCACCAGCCTAAATGCGCTCAACGGTTTCCGTCTTAACTTTGTTGAGGTTAATTTTAACGAATGAGAAAGAACACTTTATTTTATTCCAGCAATTTTCATTCAGATTCGCTAAGTTTCGACACATAAGTATCGTCATTAGGTGCCGCTAGTTGTCTACTACTAGTGCCTTGTCGAAACTAGTCGTACCTGAATCGAAGTTGCTGGAACGAAACAAAGTATTATTTGTCATTCATTACCAGCCTAAATTGCTAGAGAATCCGTAAAATTAAAAATAATTCACGGTTGTGTGATCTAATACCGTCGGGAAAATGCTTGGCTTTCATTATTTATCTTTACTCGCGAATTATTTTTAATAAAATAAAAACTTTGGAAAGTTAACAAATTCCATTCCTTTCCTTTGCCATTGTTTTGAACTCCCTTACTGGGTACAGAAGCTGGCAACATAAACCCTTACTGGGTACAGAAGCAAACGCGAAATCAAGGATTGATTTTTCCATCTATGATGTTCGTATCGTGCATATTTATTTACGTTGCCTAATATTCCTTTGAATTAATGAATATTAAATCAGATAAAAAGTTTTCGCGGGGCGGTTTCTCCGTTTATGCTACCTTATTTTTTCAGTTTCCCATCACTTATCAGTCTATCGAATTTTTTTGTGAGCCGTGTTGCCCATGTTTTATCTGTTATTTACTCTGTTTTCCGTACTGCTTTCATGGAATGCGGAAAACTCCATGGAGGTTACTGACCTCATTTCTATCAGATCCGAGCGTGGATTTCGGCGTCAAAAATAGCTACTTGACGTGAACCGTTTTCGTTTGAGGTCGGGGGTTTATTGGCGTTATTCAAATTTCCCGATGCTCCGTATTGACCGCGTCCAAGAGACTTTTCGAGCGGGGCCAGTCGCCAGGTGCTCGGGTGATTTGTGTGCCTCGCTCAACCTTCCTTCATGGCAGTGCCTCATCACGGCCGGCTCGCAAGTGTGTCAAGGTGCGATGTGCGCGTCCTCACGCGGCGATTTTACCAAGGGTTCGCTACTATTTCCTGGACGACGTGTGTCTTATTTTTTACTCTCGATTATGTGATCTAACGTTTCCGCCCGCATCAGAGCAGTCGTGATGCAATAAATATTGCGCTCTTGATTTTGTCTCGGAGTGAAAATTGAACCTCCTGTCTGTTGACAAAATGAGTGGCTTTAGGACCTCGCTCGGCGTGATCAAGTCGAAGTATTTTTCCCCTTAAAAATTCATACACGCTGGCTTTACCTTTTCGCAATTTGTCATTCATTGTCTAATGCCCCTCCTCATCCAATAAATGCTCTTATATGCAATTTATTATTAATATTGTTTATTTAGCCTAGGTTGGATGGGATGGAACCGTCCCCTCTTCCCCAAACCCAGTACATACACCAACATCCATGTGGGTGGTTGTGTGGCAGTATGTTGCCAGGCAGGAATCCATCCTGACAACATTTTCCGTTTTGGTGAAAGATAAAGAGGTTCCTACTTTCATTGGTTGGTTACTGGCTTCAATAAAATTCTTCCGCTTATATTACTTAAAAATGAATTTTGCACTCTCATTCCTGCAGTGCAGCTATATTTACTTCTTTCCATGTGGTAATATTGTATATGAGTATATGACCTGCGCTGTCATATATGAAATAATCAAAATATTCGTTCCACAGAAAATGATTGCCGAGACAGTGCAGGTGTGCTTGAGTCTCGCCCTTTCCGGTTAGTCGTGATCATAAATCATGAATGGTCCTTTAACGCCGCCACGATTCCACATATTTCTGCGCTCTGTCGCTGTGCTGTCAGCCAAAAACTTTCTCTTAAAAATATGTGCCAGCTGAGCGTGTACACGGCAGTAAAATTACCTTTTTTGGTAACACCCAGTGCTTTATCCATAAAGTAAGCCATATAGTACAATTAAATGAGAACACTTATTCGATTATCGTAGGCAAATCAATTAAGGCTATAATTACTTGTTTGATTTAGGCAAATATTCCGCCTCGTTATTTTTGTTTCAATTTATCCGTATGTGCAACAGCCATCGCCAGTGAATTAGACTCAAAACTACGATACTGTCTCCCCTTACTCCCAAGTTCTACGAGTGGTGTCCTAGTCAAATAAGTTACTTTATTGCCAACTAGTACAGGGATTAGAAGAGAGCATTGCGTGATATCATAGAAGATTATCGGTGTGGAAAAAAATATTCGAGCTTTTGCGAAATCACATACTTCAATCTCTCGCAAAGTATTTTTCTTTCATATTATTATATTTAAATTGACCTTTGATTTAATTACTTCCAGAAATATCACTGAAAATTATACAGAAGTTGTTTCCGTACTCTCACGAAATGCTTATATTTCCGTGAATTTGTCAGATCTTTATGCGGGAAAATTACCTTTTTGTCTACACCCAATGCTTTAGCCATAAAGTAAGCCACTCAAGGAAATAGTGCGTCATTCACTATCTAGATGATTAAAAGCCATGATGATTAAAGCCCGAAAAACAAATGTTACCTGTAAAGGTTAAGTTGGGATACTCAGGGGGAAGGGAACGGAACGTGCACTGCAAATAAGCGCGGGCAAGGTGGAAAGCGAAATCTAGTAGTTGTTCAGGTGGAGCCATGACTCGCTCGAGGAGCTTTAATGCCACAAGTGGGAATAACATGGTGCACACCTACGATCCAAGTTTCACCGGCCGACCATAATTTTCAGGCGTAACACAAAATGGCAATTACATGTAATTACGTGGATATACTTACTAATGCTGACCTCAAAACATCAGCACTATGAATTTGAATGTTTTCTATTTATTCTTATTTTAATTTATATTAATTCAGTAATTTACCAACGCAATAAATACCCTATAAAGACACTAATACAATAAATGGATATAGTAAATTTCGTGAATTTAGTATACCCCAATTATAGCCTTTGGTGTCGCTTTAATTGTTCGTGTTGTAATATTTTATGCCGCAGAACAGAACAACACAACTATGAGCTGTCACAATAAATAAGCATGTTGTGTTGAGGTAACTTTAAAACATTAAACATCAGGCAAACTTCAATTTCAATTCAATTCAAAACTATTTTAGAATAAAGTACATATCTTGCTTTATTTTTAAGATTTTACTGAAATAAGTTCAACAAAAATTTTGACATAAATGTGGATAGTTGAATAGTTATTTATTTTCAATAATAGATTTTCTGTGGTTAAATTGCAGTGTCGAGCTGCTTTCAAATGCGATTTTAAAAATATGTCCCATAGAAATACTTTTGTGCTATTTTTTATATTTACGGTATGTTTTAATTCGGGAAAAGAAATAAGTGGAAATACGAGGCTTAATAGTAAACTCAAGGAAACAGTGCGTCATACACTGTCTAGATGATAACGTACAGGTAGAATTGTGTAGGGAATTGTGTATTGTCGTGGGTGTTGACTTGGGCATATTTTTTATCAGAAACCTCGTAATTGTGTACACACTGCGATTCGCTCAGGTTTATTACTTGTGCTAAATGGAAAGGTGAGAGTAAGGACAACGCATGGCGGCCGTTTGGTGGTTGTTTGTTAATCAGAGGAAACTTATTATTAACATTTTCATGGACTGTGAAAATCGCATCTTTAAAAGAACTTTGTAATTAGCTCTGATAATCTGAGTGATGGGGCAAAAACCGTTCTTTACACTCAGCGTTTAAACAAAACAGAACTAATTTCAAATGAGACATAATTATTAGTTATGGCTTTTTAGAGTAGTGTACTCAGTGTACACAAGTGTTAAGTACAAGATGAAAATAAATGTGATCACTGCGATAAACCACGACGGGATATATCTGGTGTTTAATATGGTTTTCTTGTGTTACTTGTGCAAGGATTGATCTGCCTCTGAATGGAGAAACTATGAGCTATCACGATGATTTTCTGGGCGTTTCTTCTTGATAGGTTTCGTGGCTGTTTTTTATTGTTAAGTAGTGAGGTATGATGACGTTGCGCTGTTCTGAAACAAAACATGATCAGAGATTCTTAGTCTAAAGAAAACCACTTACTCGATAAATAAGAATTTTTGTAACACTTCATTTTTTTAGGTGACTAGGAACCCCATTGATCCAGATATAATCAGGCTTCCCAGTATTTAATAAATTTCTGGGTTAATTGAACCATTAAGCTAAAATAAAATGTTGAAGATTTTGCTTAAAATATTCTACATCATAATCTTTTTTCATTGGTGCATTTATATAGTTTTTAAAATAAGTTTTTATGTTTCAGTCACAGAAAATGCCTATTATTCTTTACTTTCTGTTTCCCATGTTCCATTAATGTTTTTTGAAGTTTGCGATAGCTATATCAGAACTAAAATAGAATAAAGTAATTTTTATAAAAAAGGAAGTTTGATTAAATTAATAACATTTGAAATGTTCATTCGGCTGAGTAGAAAGTTTCTATTTGTCCAGTTATCCCTTACAAACACGTTATTGGGAACTACGTTTAATGTTTAGACATTTTTAATCATCCGTAAAACCGAGTGAAAGATATTCAACAGTATTGTAACCATTTATCTAATTGTTTGACCTGATACTCTACTCACGGTTTTAAAGAGGTAGCAGATTTTACGCGAATCTTTGCAATGGGAAAGCCTAGAATTAATTCTAAATAAAACACAATGAATAGCGAGAAGTTGTTCAAAATACGCCCCGCGTCTAATTTCAAATTCATA
The DNA here is from genome assembly GCA_963169105.1 of Ceriagrion tenellum. NCBI lineage: Eukaryota > Metazoa > Arthropoda > Insecta > Odonata > Coenagrionidae > Ceriagrion > Ceriagrion tenellum. The sequence continues at coordinate 171,682,590 of OY720632.1, forward strand.
CGGCTTTCTTCCGGCTCGCTGAAACATTTTTATCCCTCCCAGCTGCGGCCTACTCCTCGAGAGAACAATGGAGCACCATTTAAAATACTCGTGCCTCAAAGAGCCCTTTTTCGTTCACCGTATGACTACGCCAATTGCTCAAACATTAAAGGAATGGAGATGCGATGGTGAAAAATACTCTCCTTCCGAATCGAACTAGACTGTCTTTCATTTCTGGTCACTCCTATTTATATATAATATAATGCAAGCCCACTAATTGCAATTTCACTATTTTCCTTTATTCATTTAGGAGAGACAAATGTTCACTGAAGGACACAAAAACTCAATCTTTGGTGTCGTAGGCTGCCTTGATTGCATTTAGGAGGATTCCTCCGAGGGAGTCGTAAAGTAATCCACGGGTAAATGGCATTCCTGCTAAATTTCTTCACCCGTCATACATCGAATTTATTCAAGTGCCGTCACTTTGGACTCCCTCCTCCGTGGCTTAATGCTTCCTCCCGCACCTCATTCCCAAACTCATTCTCTCGCCTCCTACGTCACTCGCTCATACCTTAATGACACCACCTTCACTCTCCCGACATATCGCTGTTAACACTCCAAAACGCTTGTAAGCGGGAACAAGACCTTTCGCAACGCTGCTCTTGAAAAATAAATAACATAGCCTCATTCCGTCGTCTCTCGCCATTTTGTTCCTTCCGTCGCACTCTCATTCCGCTGATTTATTTTTCAGGATTCCTCGGGATTAATTTTTTAAATTGCCGTTCCCTTGTTTTCCGGTAAAAAAAGTGTAATATCGAATCCTTCCACTTTCTCTAAGCACCTAGCCAACCTCAAAATCGCATAACTATTCATTTCGCGTTTTTCCCTCATCCCAACTATTAAGTTGTCTTCACTGTTTAATAGAGGCACTTTTCGAGGATCTATGATAGAACATGAATTAACGTTACGACTTCAGGCGTCACTTCGGGGAAGAATCTTATATTAGAATACTTATTAAAGATAATTCGTGATTTTCCCCATCTGAAGTGGAAAAGTACGACGCATATTTAACGTGGATTATAAAATAGAAAATGAAATTATCCGCTCATGTTTGTATTTATTTGGATTTTTTTTACCTGGAAACGGGAGTTTATCCGTAAAGCTAGCAGAGACTCTCCGTTCGAAGCTTCTTAAATTATCGTGCTTTCTCAGCGGGATAACTTTAATAATAACTTTCAAAAATAAATAATAACTTTCAAAAAAGTCTTTAATTTTTACATAAAAAATAAGCAGACATCGGTAACTATTCTTTTTATGGGTGCATGGGTTAAGCAATGTCTTTCCTTTGTAAAGTCTTGATTGTCTTACGATAAACAAGTATTTTATTAGAATCACCACATTTCCGTCGTGATAACCAAACATTTATGCTGCCTATTTGCATCTTTTTCGAATCAAATTTCGTTTGTTTCAGTCCTTTTATATTCGAATGTTTATATATATTGCCCACTTCTTCGAAATAATTGAAGGGTGTAGATAGTCCATGAAAACGGAAAAAATATGTTTCCAAATGATTGAGAAAAAACACTAAACGGTCGCCATCCGTTGTCACTACCCCTACCTTTCCACTTAGTACAAGTAGTGAACCTGAGCGCATTGCAGTGCGTACGCATTTACGATGTTTCTGATGAAAAATATACCTAAGTCAACATCCAAGACAATATACAATTTCTCTCACAATACAACTGTGTGTTATCACCTAGATAGCGCATGACGCACCGCTTCCTTGAGCTTGCCATCAAGCCTCGTATTCCCGCTCACTTCTTTTCCCGAAATAGAACATACAGCAAATATGAAAAAAAAGCGTAAATACATTTCTATGGGACATATTTTTAAAATTGCATTTGAAAGTAGCCTGGAGACTGTATTTTAACAATAGTAAATCTATTATTGAAAATACACCCTTTACAGCGAGCCTACATAGTTATTTTGTGATACTAAACGTTGGAGTAATATGAACGTTCATGTGAATGATATGGTGCATTATTAAGATACCTCGAGATAGCTGATGTTGAGAACTATGAGTTTTTTTTATTGGTAAGCTGTTATTATTGTATCATTAGTCCAGTATTATATTGATGATAACTTAAGTCAGCATAATATTAACTTATATTTTCACGCTGAGACCCAAGAAATTCCAAAAGTGATCTTGTGCTGTCCATAGGCCTTAAGAAAAGAATGGGAAATCATTAATCTCATGTTTCCTCTTTATCTACTTCTATTTCAGGAATGCGTGAAATTTTCCAGATTATTTGGTTCTCAGGTTTCCATGTAATCTTGCATACATCAAAATGTAGCCTCTGCAAAGGCGAATATTGGATATCAATGTGCGCATTTTATGAATTACTTTTAATTGTGTACTTTCCATTGATTGTTTTAACTCGCCTTATATACGAATTCGATGTTATAAGCCTGTTGCAATATTTTGTACGTTAATAAAATTAATGGTTGAAGACGTAAATTTGTAGAAGGTTACCGCAGACATGACGAAAAAGAAAAATCTCTCAGTAAATTCCACACTTAAAATATTTATTACTGACCTAGATTTCGATTGCATTGCAATCTTGCAAACCTTTGAAAATGATTGCAAGGCAATGAAAACATAGGTCGGTAATGCAAATTTCAAGTGTGGAATTCACTGAGAGATTTTTCTTTTTCGTCTTGTATGTTGTAAATGCTTCCACCAGGCGTTCCCGCATTACTTGTGTTGGGATTTTCACCTGAAAAATTCTTGAGTCCGGTTAATTGAGCTTAGACGAAAGAAATGAACTCAGTTTAATCGAAGGCATACGCTCTCCGTCCATCCCCTGGGGCTGAAAGTGTCGTTTCTACGTGTTGTTTGTCTAATCCTGTCTCGGGTTTCCATTTATTACACAACATGAACCCGACCGAGTTCGCAGGTTCGTATCCGGTGTCAGGAATGAATACTGTGTTTAAGGATTACATGGAATTAGGTCTCCGGTTGTATGATGATATAAATTTAGCTAATGAAGCCCCTAAAACTCTGGCCTACTCTCAGTATTTTTGCCATGATTTTGCCATTTGAGCCATGATTGAATAGATTTCCTGACTACTGTTATTGATTTGGCCAGCCTACTGTTACTGGCTATGCTTTTAATGCTCCCTTTCCACAATTATTGCCTTTATTACTGATTTAACTTTCGTTGCCATTAATGCAAAAACTTCTCTCAATTGTAGCTGAGAAAACGGTAAAGCAGTCTGTTTTCAATTAGAATTGATAAGTTAAATTTCCTTTAAATACCAGCGGTAGATGGTGATTTATATTTCAGTATATTTAGAAACCCTCAAATAATTTCGACGTCTTTCACCAATAAATGCCCGAAATTTGTATTTGCATTACTTCTATATTACGGGTATGACCACCTAGTCTCGCTTGAATTTAATAAGCGTATACCAATTATTTCATTGCCTTCTAATGCATTTTCTTCCTCTCCCTCTCTCTCCCTCACTCTATAATGAAACCTATGGCAGCATTGCATAATTTGTAGCCATATACCGAAGAGTGTGCCTGAAAATTTTGTCAGCTTGAACCAACGGTGCGGGTATGTTATGATGACGCTCTCAGTTTGTGGCTGGCATGCATGGCGCGTTATACTCTTACTTGTCAGTTGTCCTCCTGACCGTCCGGATAAAAATGGTCAAAAGAGAAAGGGAGAGCCGAGACTGGACAAGCAAACAGTGTGTCACACGCAGAAGGGGCTTACCCCCCCTGCAAAATGAATATTAGGGTGGACCTCGAGCTCATTCTCTGTCACGCCTCTAGGAGGCACTGCTCTGATATTAGGTTCAGCTCGGTCATTTCGTTCCTCGTTTTGGAGAGTAATTAAAATAACTTTCATTATTTCAAACACTTCATTTTTAATGATAACAAGCTTATTTTTACATAAGCACTAAATTGAAATCGCATATATTGTACACTTCTACTTACCCAGTGCTACAATTTCATATCCTGTATTATCTATATATATATTCATATCCTGTATTATTCATCTTAGTGCGAAGCGGGACTAGAAGCTCTGATTAATTATCAAAGGCATAACATCACTTCTATTAGTCATTGAAAATCTCATGATTAAAAAAAAACGTTAGTTACAGACAATGGCAAAATTTCCGCATTTGGATCCATATTTGGAAAATTTGGCTCTCATGGAACCCCCATCTTACGGCGGGTTCAATTATGTCCATGTTGAGTATGAAATGGAAATGATTAGAATGCAGTAAAAGATGTATGCAATATGCAATAATTTCGGCTTGATTTATCAAAAACTGTCTGCCTTTTCTTAATACTTTTATCGCCATCCAAGATCTCGAAATCGGAGATTTTCATTGGTAATACTGTACTTATTGCATCAACCCTCAAACTGGTCCCTAAAGTTTAATATGTGAACTCTATACTGCATTTGCATAATTTCTTATTATAACATTGATCCTGTTCACCCTGAATGTATTTATACTGTGCCTTCGACTTTTTAACCCTCTTACGGTTTTGATGTGCAATGTAAGACTTCTATGAAGAGTGAATGATCATTCCCCTGCTGCTCCAACAGTAATTCACTCACTCACTTCTACTATAACTGTGATTCACTCACTTTTCACACGAAATATCGTGAAAGAAAATGAGGAATCCGACTGAGGAGAAGAGAAATTTGAGGAGAAATTGAAAATACTCTCGGGGAAAGAGGCGAAGAGATTGAAACTGTGGACAGGGTAATGGGACAGCGTGAGAAAGTGACTGTTTCGTGGATTCGCCCTTCCGTTTAAAGTGAGACGGGAGCGAGCAGCCCACCCGACCGCTCTTTCGGCGCTGCAATTTCGACCACCCTCGCAAACTCCGCACGTGGGACTCATCCCAGCGTAATAGTCATTGGCGGTGGCGACCCGCTACTGAGGTCATTTGCGCCATTAAGGATAAGTGAGTGGGATAATAGCATTATATAGAGAAACTGTACTTTAGCGCCACCCAGCTCTTAACGAAAGGCTCTCAGAGGTCCATAATTTTACGTCCCATTTTAAATCGAAGGAATGAATTAATAAAAATAAACACAAAAGTGTTCACTGTTTGATCGACTCACTGCCATTGTCCAAGGTTAAGTACTTTAAGAAAGCTGCCATTTGAGAATGTCCGTTAGCTGTCTTGCTTTACCAGCACAGGTATGCATTTGTGGTTGTTGCAGTAGATTTTGTCATGTTTTTCATCCCGTCATTGCTGTCTGTTCCCAAAGCGCGATCTGGTTCAACAAATCTCTGCGTGTAAAATTGCAAAGAGATTATATTCATTTAAAATGAAAGAATTCCGTAAAGTGCAACACTAAGGCGTTGAAATCTTGAGTAATTAAATGTGAAGTAGGTCAGAGTGAAAGAGAAAATAGAGAAGCAATTGAAATTAAGCTGAAGGGATGAGGAGAATAAATTGAAATTTCGGACAGGGTAATGGAGTTATACATCCCATCCGACTGCGCTCGAGTGCCACTCTTGAAGTGCTCTCTTCACATGACACCCGAGTAGGGATCGGTATTTTATTGGATAATCTGCGCCACTGGCGATGCTCAAACCAGGGCTTAAGGTTGGGAAGGTGGGACTACAGTCCGTTTGTACCCGCGTGTTAATTGGTTCTCTCAAGGGACACCTTCGCGTACGTTTTCGCGTGTAGTCACGCGTGGTCAACCCCTCGTGGCGTACGCACGCGCAATCCGGCGCGTGTTCCTCCTTTTCCCGTCCCTAGCGCCCCCATCTGCATGTGAGATTCCCGCGCCCATTCGGTCAAGTCCCTCCTCTCCCTTCCCTACTCCCGCCCTCTGCCAGCGAACCCTCCGTGCCCTTCCCCACTCGTCTCGCCCCACTGACCCCCTTTTCTCTCTGCTTCCTCCCCGCCCTGCCGTGCTCGCCTCCTTGGGCCTCCACCACCCCTCCCCCCATTGCCCCCCACACTCACTCCTCTCACCGGATTTCGGCCGAGCACTCTTCAGCCGTGCGGTGGGCATCCATGGGATGGGGTTTTCCCTCGATTTCCTTTTTTTTTAAGGGTTGGAAATCCTCCCATCCACCCCCGCACATCGAGTGAGGCCGCCAACCCCTCCTCTCTCTCTCTTCCGACCCCCGCCTCCGGTTGCCGGCATCTCCCGTCCGGACGCTCGTTCGTTCCTCTTTCAACCACCACCACCCCTCTGCTCTCTGTCCTCCCCATAACGCCTCGCACCCTGCTGCTCCAACCCCCTCTCTTCTTTCTCCCTCTCCGTCCCCCCGACCTTGCCTCGACCTCCGCAACGAAGCCTCGGGATCGATCGAGGACCCCGCCCCAGGAATGCCGAGTACGTTACCCGAGAGCGGGGACAGTGAGGACGGGAGGCACCCAAATTACGCTCCCGGGAGGTGTGTGTGAAACAGGGGGCGTGGCAGCCAGCGGTCTTGCATTCCTGCCTACCGTTTCCGCGAGGAATTTCATATTCGGGCATGGGTCTCGTTCCTAAGGCATGGGGTTTCGGAAAACTTACAACGTGGTCAACTTCCTCATCCGATCGTAATCATTTCTTCGGACAAGTTCCGTGCCAGATTTTCGTTTGATATTCCACAACCCTCCCGTTGAAACTGTAAGAAATTCAGTTGACCCTAGTCCAACTACGGACCTTTGTGTTTTCATGTATTCTACCTTAACTGGCTACATTCCTTAACTACCCTAGACATCATTGTAAAATACCCAAAGTTAATTACTTATTTTTAAAGCATGGACTCAACCATGTGTAATGAAACGTCCTGCCTCAAGGCGAGATAAGTAAAAGACAGGACCTTGACATGCGTTAACGAAGTATCCTTTCAAGAATTTTCGTCGTTATTTTGGACTTAAAGGGATTGCTATGCAACATTATTAGCATAATTCGTGATTAATGCTTGTCCTCTGCATAATTGGGTCTTTGAAACTCTCGATGCGAATCGTAGAATCCAATTATTTCTAGCCACAGAAATCTACTGTATTCCCCTCGTTCATCAGTGCAATTATTATAGATGAATAATTGTCTATGAGTAGTGGCAGAATTTACTCGTAAGCCGGCAAAACTTGGGCACCTCTACACACGGTGAGTTTCTAGTTTTCGCGTCATGGTTATAGCATGCACTCATCTGCCATTTCTCTTTGATGTACGTTGTACTTGGAATGTTTGTACTAGTGATAGGAAAGTCAGGAAGTTGTGTCTACCCAGAGCCGTGTCGTATTATTTTTTTTTAACTTTCTGGGTGGGACCTTGTATTTTATCATTGCTATTGTAATCGGCTGTCTCTCGTGGATGGTTTGTTTTATCTCGAAATACTTTTCAGCCAAAAGGTATGAAGTTTTCAATAATTATTTTGTGCAATTTCAATTAAATGGAATCGTCTGTAGATATTATTGAAATAAATAAATAGATTTATGTATTTTTTACTAATTTTGTTTAATTTAGCATAATCAACAATGTATTACGTCCGTGAGTGTAAATAATTGAGTCGCATTTTCTAACTCTGCGTAGCTTTGCCGCCAACTATTTCGCGTGTAGTCAAAATCAAACAATGGATTCGCACTAAGTACCTGGTAGTATTGATTCAAATTCAATCAAATATTTTGGCGCCTGCGCTCCAACTCATTCGTTTGCTTAACATCTGCTACAGGTTCCGTCACCAGCTGTTCGCGACTGCGCGCTATTCCGAAGGCCCGGCCATTGATGTTGTGATCATGTGGAGTTGGACCTCCCCCCCCGTCCCTCTTACTTTGTTTCTTTCCTTTCGTCGAACTTTATTCCAGGGTTTGATTTTATCATCAGAAGTCGTCAATCCCATTAGGTGTGCTGCATCTGTCCCCTACATTATCTTTTCATATCATCACTTTATCCCTCGTAACTCTACATTCTAGCGTTTTCGTCATCCTTTGCGTGGTGCATTTCATTCATTATCTCTCTCTCTCGTTAATTCTTTCTATAGAATTTTCTCTCCATTTTTGTATGATTCTAGAAACTTAAAATGTGAGATCACCACGATGTTTTATCATTTATTTGCTATTGCTTGTGCAAAAAAATATTTGAACTTCCAATGTTAAAAGAACTAATTATATACTCAAATATCAACCTATTTTGAAACATACTTGAATGATTCCTTTTGCTTTGAGCAGGGAAATTGTGGATACATTTTCCTGAGTACCTTGCAAATTGGCAATCGAGGTCGCACGATTTTTTGTACCACCTTTAAGGGTTTCGCTGGTTTGCCGAATCTCTCCATTTCTCATGAAGAATGAAATGAATTCTAGAGTAAAATGAATTCAAAACATGTATTGAAAATGCAAGCACTCCGGTAGATTGCTTTAATTTCTGTCTGTAGTTATAATACGCTCTCAAATACTTTCTGGACTAGCCTGTGTCATTTCAAAGCGCTATTTTTCGTTCAACTATTCTGAGAACGTACAAAGTCATATCATAGAACTCTGTTAATGTCCATGAATCCACTTCACCGAGTTCTATGTGTTGGATGCTATTTACTAGTTAGAGGTTTTCAAAATTATTTGCTAAGTTTCGCTAAGCATTTACTTCAATTGGAAGTTCATTTGGGTGTAGTTTTGAGATTGTTATTTAGATCATCTTGGCTTAACTGGGATTTCGAAGCAGTATAAATCTATTGTAGGGTTGTAATTTGCTACTTACTAAACCATGTATTTAGCTCTGAATAGCTTGTTTTCCATTAATAGGAATTTTGAGAATTGTTCCTTTCTCAAGTTACTTTTGGATGGCAGAAAGGTATCTCTAGTTGTTTATTCTTCTATCTTCACCTTCGCTTGTTTAACTTTTTAATAAAAATAATATCCATGCATAATGGCTTTATTTTTAGACCAATGTTTCAATGCTAGCTGACTAAATGGTTGAATTTTTTCCCGTACTCAGATTTAAAATTGTCTTTTTTCTCATTTATTATGACTGAATATGAATATTTTCTGGAATTTCAGAAGTATCTAATAATTTGCTGAACGTGAGCCCTCCATCAAGCCTCCGAGTTCCATCAAGCATGCTCCGAATGACGGGGAATAGTCATGTGCTTCATAAATTCAACAGATTCAGGCGAGATATCGTGGAAGTTCTTCATAATGTAAGAGAAACAATTGCACTTTTCCACAAAATTGTTGCTAAGTTTCCCAAGTTTGTGGATTTCTCCCAATTTTCTTCCGCCACTACCTCCTCCTTCCCACTCCTCCTCTAGTCTCCTCCCACTACCCCCCCTCCTCTGAAAAGATATATATATATATGTTGTACTCTCTTACAACTTTGTCTTGTACCTGATGATGGCTCTGTGAGCCGAAACGCGTTGTACGCATTAAATCAATTTTGTGGAAAAGTGCAATTGTTTCTCTTACATCATGTGCTTCAGCTTGCGTTACTATTAACTCTTTAGAGTGCTTCCCATTCAGTCAGAGGTGCTCTCGAAAATACTAAGGAATAACTTCTGAACTCAGCCAACTCAATCATTAGAAATCCATGATTTTCTATGAATTATACAATGGGTGATTGACTCTGAGATCTAGTTGAACCATTAGACCGACTGAGTCACCGAGATGGATCTGGAAAATTGGTTGACATTTTCTTAACTAGTCACGATAGCAACCTCAAATTTTGCGGAATAGGTAAAATCATGGCAATAGTGGCTGAATAATGAATTGAAGTCCTTCACAAACTCATTATACAGCGATTTTTAAAAATCTTAATGCATCTGTGCAAAATTACACTTCGTGGATGAAATGCATGAATTTTATCCAGAAAATACTGGTAGAAAGTTAAGAGAAAGCTAAAGACAGAATGAGACTCGATATGCATCAGCTTACTTTCAAAAATATTTTCAGCCGTTTTCTAATAACGACAGCATGCTGATGTGGATACTATTAATTATCCAACTTTATCTCCTCATCCAGGATACATATTACTTACGATAAATTGTGAGGACTCTGTGACCTGATTTTAAGAGCTGATGATGCACAGCCAGTTTGGACTGTGACGAGGAAAAGAGACTCGTTGAGGTATTGTTGACTTGCGCGAGAAACTGGATTGCAGAAAATAAATGAAAAATTTTTTTAGTCACCTACGTGTTGACTTTCGTTCCTATTCTCTATTTAATCATAAATGTAGTTTTCGTCAGCGATCAATCTAGGGGGCAAGCATTGGATGCGGAAGAATCGTCCTTGGGTTTTCCTCCGGGCCATACTGTTGATCGACATCCATTTTTCTATTACATAGTTTCCCGTAGTCTTCAAGATGCATAGTCTGAGATCTTTTAAGCATAGAACGATACTACTGACAAAAAAAGAACGAGAGAAAACATTGCACCATCACTTCGTGCCTTTCTAAGCTAAGCAAGAAGACACCTAATTAGATAGAAAATAACTTCCATAAATATATGTATGTAAGCTCACTATTGGTAGTACAAACAGGCACCTGCTGATAAGCTGAGAATGGCTTAGCAGGACCAAGAATGTTGACGTATTGTATCCAAATGGATCTTTTTGTATAATTTGCCTATTCTATTATTTTTCTGTAAAATTTGAGCATTGAATTTATAAAAAAAATGTTATGAACCATTAAACTCTTAAATAGATGTGAAGTTTGGTTTTGGGCAGTAAAGTTGATCAAGGTCAAATATTCGGATATCTTGACTCTAGCAACGTTGAAGTTCAAATTTCGGAGACGGAGGATGCAATTATAACTAATCATACTGTGATGATTTAAAAGGGCAATAATTGGTATGTATGTAGACTAAGAATATAGGGATATGCTCTTGAATTATATTATTAGATGGTGAGCTTCTACGTATTTAGCGGACTCGAGTTGTGTACTGTAAATCGGATGAAGTAACATCCAACCAATTTGATGGATTATCAGCAAGGTAAAGCAGAAAATGGCAGCTTTGAGAAGGGAATATGTCTCGACCCGTGCTGCAGTAGTGTCAAGCTGTGTAAGAATTCAATCAGGATTTTGATGAGGAGTGTTTTTGCATGGAATGGAATAGAAACGAATCGGAATGAAGAGCGCTTCTGCGGAATGCATTTCTTGAAGGAAATTATGAAAGTCAGATGGGTCGATATCTTGGAGAATCATGCTTCTTGCACACAATGGCTGTGAGAGAACTACTGCGGAAAACAACGAAGGAAAGACGGGCGGAATGTATTTTAAGCCACAAAAGAGCTACTGCAGGTGGTCATGCTAAGGGTTAAGGATGAATCTAAGTTTAGGGGATGTTCGAGACTAAATTTTTTTCTATAGTTTTCTTTTTACTAGCAGGAGATCATGATAGAAAACGTGCAACAGATTATAAGAAGTCGCCTGCACTTCCTCCTTGATTATTATGTAGATACTAACCATCTAGCTGCATGTGACCCTGTTATCTAGCATGTCTCCATCAAATATCCTAGTTGCATGGCAGTAGTGCATGATTGGTGATCTTCACCCCCTGCCACATACCCTCGTGGTGGCTCGCAGAGTATTAAGTAAATGTAGATGCATGTAATAACAACCAATAATCCCTTTCTTATTATGTAGATACTAACCATCTAGCTGCATGTAACCCTGTTATCTAGCATGTCTCCATTAAATATCCTAGTTGCATGGCAATAGTGCATGATTGGTGATCTTCACCCCCTGCCACACACCCTCGTGGTGGCTCGAAGGGTATTACATAGATGTGGATGTACACCAATACCCTTTTTGTAAGTTTTGAGTGAGACAACTGTAGTTTCAAATCCACTGCTATCAAATGAAAATGATTGATTTTTTGTCGTTGAGCATTGAAAAATGTAACTTGATGTACATTTATCTATGGAATTCCCATCATAACCAAATCTTACGAATTTACTCGCAACTTAACCCTGGGTGCTCCAAAACGGCATTTTTTAACGACGTAAAATAATGGCCAATTTGTGCCAATTTTTATTTAAGAACATTTTTTCGAAGCTTTATGTGTAGGATAAGGAGTCGCTGCATAACAAAAAGAGTGCACTTTATGCTTATAAAGAAAACTATTTTGTTTGAACTGACTTCCTCACTCATAGCTCCTTGGAATGGCATTTCTCTGCTCATACCTACACTTCAATTATCATTGAGGCCAAGGACATCCTACATTAAGGGCACTACTGCTCGTATCTTCTTCATTATCTCGAGGCCGTCTCGGGAATTTCTGGAAGCATCAGAAAGTAAAGCAGTATTAGAGTCAACCATGTTCTCTTTCAGGGGCATTTTGTTTGTATTCTGTTGATGCATCCTTTAACCGAAAGTAAGCGTCATAAAAATCTTGGAAGAATCCGAAATGGTTAGTTGATGATGGCACTGAGGGACTGAAAATTAGCATAAGGACATTTGAGGTGCGTTAATATTTTTATCGTGTTAGCAGTATGTTTTTACGGTTATAAACTATACATTAGGTGTATACATAAAGAAAAATAAATGCTGTTCTGCTTTAAGGAAAAATTTCATCTCCACCAAAACCCTCCTTATTCAGTTGGTTACCTTTAACAGTCGTGAAAAACTTTTTTCAGGGAAAACATTCCGGATACCAATTAAAAAATGATTCGAGTCCGTCATGTTTTTAACGGTTCTCGCGACTCTCGTCCGTTTGAACCTTCTACACGGCGACCTTGCATATTGCCAAGGAGGATGTCATTTCTGGCGTAGATATGCGGGCGATCCAATTCCCATCCCTCCACTCCCTCCCTCAATCTCCCTTCCCCCGACCCTCCCCTGACCTCACCCTCTTCCTCATTTCACACGTCCGTCGTCCTCACCCGATCCAAAAACCACGTCCCCCTGCCGTCTCCTCCCCATCCCCGAGACTATCTGTCTCGTACAACGATTCACAAAAAAATGGGGGTGGTAGGCGCTCGTGAAGTTGGTGCCGGTGGGGAGGGGTGGAAACGTCAAAAAACAGAAAGGGAGAGTGTGGGGTGTTCCGCGAGCAGGCGGAAAGGGAGAAGGTGAGGCGTGCATTGAAGCACACACACACACACACACACTCTTTACACGCGCACAAAGCCCCGCGCGCGCCGGCTGAGTGGGAAAAAGGCATTCAATCGAAACAGACTTTCGCTCTCCTTCCCTTCGAGTTACTCCCACGACGCCCGTCTGTATTACCTTCCCTCCCTCTTCCACCCTCCCCATTATATTACCTCGGAGACAGACTACCTACCATTCTCCGCCCACCTCAATGCCTAATTTTTTGATGGAGAAAACAATGATGCGTGTTATATATTTCATGATTTTTACGGGAGCTCAAGACAAACTTTTCGCACGAGTCAACTCCTCGCATGAACCCTCTGAATAAAGGTGAGCACTGGGTTCAGCCTGTGTTTGTAGGAAGGGGATGATGTGTGATACATATTTTATTCATTTTATAACTAGAGTCGAAGACAAACTTTTTGCTCGTCAAAGCTTGACGAATGGAATTACCGATGATAAAAATGTGAGCAAATATTTTAGTTTACTTTTCTCTTGTACATGCTTGTTTGTCATTAAGTTAGTGCTCAGAACATCTCTCTTCCTCTGCAAAAGTTATCTTCCTGTGGACCTTGTAACGCGTTTGTACTCTATTTATTATTTCCAAATAATAGTTATAATCCCGACCCCCTCTCCTCACCAAATTTACTGCATGCTTGCGTTCTATTTATTTTGCCAACTCTCTCGCCCCTTTCTTTTCGTAAGAAGAGGGAGGTTGGGGTCGTGATAAATTTATGATACATCCTCTATCCATCTTTCAATTGAATTAGACATGGAACTTGTATGCAACAAAGGTGACCAACTAATTCATTTCCTGTCGTTCCCAGAAATATTCAGCTGTCTCAGATCAGTTTTTAGGACTAACTTTGTAGAAGCTATATTTCATTGCGCCATGCGACGTCATATTGGCGAGATGGTGCGACTATGTTTTTATGAATACTTCTTCTCCACCTCTCCCGTTTTTGTCTATATGCTACGTGCCAACGCTACTTTTCTTGGGCTAGCTCTCGTACCCTTTCCAACCTAGATAGATGAATGTTCGTGTAGGAGAATGTAAATGTATTTTACATGGCCTGAATATTTGCAACATACCGCATGAAAAATCTGGGAGAAAGTGAGCGTATAATTCATGTGTTGTTTCTCTCAGAAATGTCCAACCGTCTCCGCATCATTGAGCAGAGTAGTTCTTTTCCTCAGAGGGAGACTCCTTCGAATGCGTGTCCCGACGTTTGTTTTGGAGAGATGGTTTGGTATTGTTTTTACGATCCCTGCGGTCCCTCTCTGCCCATTTTATTGGTCATTCTATGCTGAAGTTCCGTTCCTTTCACGATATCTCACGCCCCAGTCTATCCGCAATATTGCGGATTTTTTGGGGAGGCCGATGCATGGTTAAAAGCCGTGCATGCAATTTTGCGTGCGTCAGATACAAGCTTGTAGCTTTGCCAGCCTGGATGAAACGCCAGTTATGTTCATCCGTCCTCAGGATCGAAGAACTTTCCTCTTCTCCTGCGCTAGATTCATATCTTCCAATGCGTCATTCGACGTTGTTTTGGCGAGAGGGTTCGATATTGTTTTTTAACGAGCCCTGCTCCCTTCCACGACTATTTTATTCGACACTCTGACTGCCGACCTTTCCGTTCCTTCGACCACATCTCACGCCCCTGGCTATCCGCAAGATAGCGGATAGCTGCGGAGGGGGTGAAGGGGTGTCCTCCCCACGCCCCTTATAGACGTCCATCCCAGTCTCTTTTCCCTGACCCCCTCCCTCTCTCAACGGATCCCCTCCCGTCCTCCTGCTCGCGTGCCTTTACCCCTTCCGATGACGGCCCCCCCTCCCATTCCGCATCACGACACCTCCTCCTCCCTCCCGCCCCCGCAATCCCTCCCACATCTCTCCCCCTCCCCATCTCCACTCCCCATACCGTTGCTCCCCCTCCCCCTACGCCTCCCCCTTTCTCCTCGCATACCCCTCACCGTCGGAGACGAGCACATTTCCTCCTCCTCGACGGCTTGAAGCACGCCTCCTCCTCACTCTATTGCCTAGTTCTCCGTCCCGGCGACGACTGACTCCTCGTCGCGTGCTGCGATAGACCGCAAAAAGAGGCAGCTCCTCCTCGCCCGCAGACGACCACCGCCCGACTCCTTCGGCCCTCCCAGACCACCGCCTCTCCGCCCGTTCACGAACGAGGAAGACCTTACTTCTCCACGCCTTATCGAGTGCGATTGATTCTTCTTCGCGGTTTTCGGGGAGGAAACGAACCGGGGGTGTGGACTCCGCCGTTCCTCCGCACCTTCGACGCGGTGAGTGAGCGAGTGAGTGTGTTGTGCCCTCTTCATCCTTCCTTCCCTCTCATTGGCTGCGACCCGCGCGCGTCCCCTCGACCGATCTGGAAGTCTCCGGTGCGGCGACGCAGGTCGATTCCTCTACTTATCCGATCGGAAGGATGTGACTACGCCCCGATTTTTCCTCGAAGACGCCTCGGGTGCTGCGGATATGCGAGCAGACCTAAGACGAGGGTATCCGAAGACGACGATGGGAAATATTTACGGAGCATTCCCCTCGTCTAGGCGGATGAAAAATCTCCGTCAGGAGAGAGTGCTAGAGCATGAAATCGTCAATGGTTACAAATGGCTTTGAACGAGCGCAGCTATTTTCGAAAGACGACGTTTTTTTATCAATGAGCCCGTAATTTGTCTTTCTGGTGTTACTTGGAGTGAATGTGTATTTGTGAACGTTTAATCGTCTGTAGCTCACATATCATTGGCACCAAATGTAAGGCAGGGTGTTTAATAATGTGCCACTCCATTCCTTTAGATTATTGTCTTGGCTCCTCTTTAATAGCGTCGTGTTTATTTAATTTAATTAAGCAATTTTCTGAAGTGATTTAAAAGTAATTTTTATTACTTGCATGCATCTGTTCGTTAAGGAAGATATCGCGTACCTAAGTGAAGTGAAAATGAAAGGTCAATCTGACCTCGACAACCAATGTTTTTTTTATTTTAAACTGGAGCGCAAAATCGGTGGCTTTTTAATGTTATGTAAAAATTGTTATTTTGCTTATGAAGTCCTCTCGGGTTTTCCACCAGGTCAGGTCGTTATGGGCCGACGTTTCGATGGCTACCACCGCCATCGTCCTCAAGGGATATCCTGAGGACGATGGCGGTGGTAGCCATCGAAACGTCGGCCCATAACGACCTGACCCGGTGGAAAACCCAAGGAGACTTCATCAGTATAATACGCCGGGAAAGAACTAAATTATATTTTGGTTAATTTGCTTGTTCTTCTTCGTGGACTGAATGTTCTTATTGTGGTCGTTTAACTGACCATTATCGTGTCACTCCGAGGATCTTGATAGCGAGGCAATGGAAAAATCTATGAGCCCCTCTCCTGAAATCCTCCGTTGAAAATTCGCTTGGGAGTTTGTAAAGCGTATTAATTTGAGCATACATTTCCCACGTGAGTAAAGAATTGCCCGGTTAGGCTCTGAAATCGCAAGTGAAATTATTTTGCAAGGAGTCAGTAGGAATTTCGTTTTTACTTGGCACATTTTTTCGGTCGTGCGCGCTCACGCAAATGTATTCATTGGCGATATGAATGAGTTTATTTGCAATATCTCCGCCTTTGACGTGTTCCTCATCTCCATCTCGCTCCCATTCGAAATACGCCATTGTTCTGAGCTGACAATCGCAGAATGTCGTAAAATTTCTATTCGGGAGAACATTTTTTTATCTTTATCGCGGTTTTCTTCCCAGGGCACATTTTTGGCGTAACTCCATGTTATAGTCTTCTTTATCATGACCGTGAATACGGCATTTGTTTTTTTACGGAGCTTTATATGTCATTGCTGGTGATTTTCTGCCTTTAACTTTTCAGGTTGCTGAAGTCATAACTGATTGATTTCTAGACGTATTTCCTTTCTCCTTTTCTACTATCAGTGGATTTTATGTTCTGCTGAAATATAGCTTTTTCGCCCAGAAACTGTTATATCTCAGTACTCTCCGTTATTGGATGCCGATCAATATATGTTTGCTAAGGCTGATTCAATCGCGGGAAGATGTCAACCCTTTCGAGGGGTAATAGCATTAAAAGAGTGCTCAATATTTTTCAGGATCATCCTTGATCTTTTTTGCATCCTTCGGAAGCCGTCGTCGTCATTTGTCTTTCCGCTCCTATACGACCACTCTTTCAGACTATTCTTCTCTATATTCTGATGTGGTGGATATATGACACCATTTGATTCGACCTGATGACACCATCCTCATCTTATTATTCCCGATTGAATGGCTATTTACTTTTTTGATCAAATAAAAACCATTGTTTATTGGGTAGTTCTTGTCGCTATAGGGACCCATGTGTTTGTATCTTTCTTTCTCGAACTCTTCATTGGCTAACTAATCATAGTTATCACCTTTGATCACGTTATCAATGGTAATTGAAAACACTCGCCCTCACCTCGCCAGGATAACTCATGAATTTTGGTAATATCTGACACACCTTTACGTAATGTTATGAACTAACTTATGATGCATGGATTTTGTGCTTGAGATAATTTTAAGTAGTTCTAATTTACGCAGCCTAACTCAATGCTTTAATAAGTATCAAAGCCATTCATCTTCCTGGATCTCCGCAATGCCAAACGTTATTCCTCTCTCAGCCTTAAACTTAAGAAGCGTGGTATTTTTTGTAGTCACATCAGAGGAGACGAACAGTTTACCTGAAATATGCATCACTTTCTTTTCATCTCTATATTTTTATATTTTTTTATCATGCGGAGACAAATCACGGGCTGGGTATTTTTTACTATTTATTATGATTTCCCTCTGAACGAATTTTCGATATCGTCTGTTCACTTCACGCATCTTTGAGTTAAGGAGAGCGCAAGAGTCGGGGATTAAAGAAAGTTGTGTTTGAAAATTCA
Source organism: Ceriagrion tenellum (assembly GCA_963169105.1). Taxonomy (NCBI): domain Eukaryota; kingdom Metazoa; phylum Arthropoda; class Insecta; order Odonata; family Coenagrionidae; genus Ceriagrion; species Ceriagrion tenellum. The sequence continues at coordinate 171,700,546 of OY720632.1, forward strand.
CAAGAATGCTCAATCTTTTTTTTTCATCCAGCGTCTCCATTAATAGATATGTAACATTGTAAAGGCTCAGTAATTGCCCTTGATAGGCAGATAACCGATGTTTTTTTTTCAAGTTTGAAAATTCAAAACATTTCTCTGCTAGCACGAGAAAATCAATAAAATTCAAACCCTTTCCTACTTGTTACAAGAGCTGTTACTAATTAACCGGGATAAGCTAAATGCATCGAAAGCGATAGGCACAAATATTTTCCTCACGTAGGTACTTCAAAGTATTATGGTTTGTTTGTAGGATAGGAAATCGTTCGCCGGCATTGGTCGTGAAAATAATTCTTTCGAAACCGATGTTACGTTTCTATAATGTTTGAATTGTGAGTAACATTGTTACCTTGATTAAAAATGTCGTCCATCTAACTTTCGAGAAGTTTTATGTACCGCCGCGAGTCCGTATCACGCTAATGGTGGGAGAGATGGAGCAAGAGGGTAAACTCGGTGATCTCTGCACACACGCCCAAAGTAAACTACCTTCGAGAGAATGTGCGTGCATACGAGGCGCTGAATCCATCTCCAGGGCAATGAGATGGCGAATGACTGAGTTCAAGCCATGGTAGCGACATCGCAGCTGCGCACCTGCTCCAAAAACATCTGTGCAAATGAGTGTGTCCTAGTTAATTGGGAATTCACATATTGTTTCTGCCATATGACGTAAACCTCATAAACTTTTTGCATAGAGCAATACTATAACCTTTGTAAATTAAGTTGTATTTCTTGTTGAAAATTGAATTGAGTTAGTCATGGCAAAGGACTGCATGCGAAAGTGACGTCAAATATCCTCATATCTAGGTAACATCCCGTGAAAAGGAATTTACTCGATATTGCTAATTTGAATTCCACAAGCTGTATATAGTCTCCTAATCTCCTTACCTAATCTAATATATAAAAATTAATGTTTTTTAATATATTAGAATACGTCATCTCTGCGTTCCAATACCATTCATCAGATGGCGATGAAAATTTGGTTAGTTGTTGTGCGCGTTCCCGCGAAGGTTTCTGGATTATTAAATCTATTGTATAATAGGTGGAGCGCGAGTTGTTTCAACAAATGAGTGTTGGCACGCGAGCATCTCAAACAAGCGAGGAATGACTGGCAAGCAACAAAGTAGATCGTTTACGAGTTGCTCAATCACGTGCATCAGAATCGTATAAGTGAGAAATTAGTTGCGTTATAAGGTACACAATTTATTTGTACTTAGAATTAGATTTGGTGCATTGGTTTCTTTGTTTACTTTTTTTCGAATTCTTGCCTTCATATTTCGTATATGCTTCACTTTTTCCTAAAATTGGAATTTTTAAGCTCGAAAATCTTAAATTTTTGCTCTACTTAAGCAATTGAATATTTTATTTACTTGGAAACCGCAGATTGAGCATGAAATATTAACTCATGCCATCATTTGTGCGTTAAAAATTCCCGTGTATATATGAGAAATTTATTGGACTAGGTCTCAAATTTTGTTTAGGGACCGATTTTTAACCCAGAAAAAGGCATTGTAGCGCATGCCGGGCACAGATTGTATCAAATTAGTAATAAGTGGCAAGCTATTACGCTGATGCGGTATAAGACCCGGTCGATTGGCTCGTAGGTGGCGTCAAATAAGGATCCAAACAGTAGCATAAAATATGTATTTACGATATAATAATATATGTACCAAAAAAAGAAATGCTATTAACAAAGAATTAGTGTTTACCAATGTGTTAATAAGTAAGTCGTAAAAGTGGCCATGGTGACGGATTGAGAGGGTTTGAGGTGCGCTGAAGAGCGATTTTGCACGAGAAAAAGTTTTTTTCGAGCCGTATAATTTCCTGATCCGGGCAATAAAGATCGTTTCTTTTTAGGGAGGGCACAGAGGAAGGGAGAAACTATGGCGGTAAGCCTAGGCTAGAATACACTGGACAGATTTTGGAAGAGCTGGGATGTACCTCATACCACCTAATGAAGGAGTTGTCCCATGACGGAGAAGAATGGAGGAGAATTTCTACTGCAAACCAATCCTAGGATTGTAACCAAAAGAAAAAGACAATAGAGATTAAATAGTAGATTTGCTATTGATACTAATGCCGGAGGGTTACTGAATACGCCACTCTTTCCTTAGGGAATGTCGAGGTCAAATCTCGAGGCTCATGTTGGTGTACACTTACTTACCGCAGTGGGGGCAGTCCACTTGCTCTTTCCTCACCCACTCTCTGTCCGTCATTGCTTGTAAGCGGAGAGGCAACAACCTGTACCGGTCTCCTCCCGATGCGCTTTCTTAACTCTCCATTTCTTCCTCGGAGCGCGCGAGCATCAACCTCGCGCGAGTATGGAGAATCCTCTCCGCTGCGAAGCGAAAGGATTCGCGCGGGCCTTCTCCTTTGGAAAGTCACTCGAAGAAAGTCCCGGCCTGACAGCTCGCTCTCTTGAAAAACCAACACACACACTCACAGGTACACATGCGTACGGAAAGCGAACTTTTTTGAAAAAAAAAGCCGGCCGCACAAATTCTCACGCTTTCTTGGGAACAATGGCATCCCGTGAAAAGTAAACGTCTGGGTTTTCTTGATGTCATAAGATAACGTCCAAAGGTCGCAACGGATCAAGCCCGCTCGATGTGTTCCGTAACATCCTTGTTTCGTAAACATTTGTGTTCAATTTTCAGGGAGAGGCCTTTTATTCGAGAATTCGGGAGTAAGTTATCATCCATTGCTAATATTTCACCATTATAGACAATACTACTGGAAATGGAGGAGTGTCGTTACGTAGGTAATTAGTTATGGCACAGGAAGCACGGAAACAGGTTTTTGTTCTAATATTCCGAAAATTTATTTGTCTTGTTCAAGGATCTATTCTTTTTGTTGAATAATACTCAGGGAATTTAATTTGTTAATTAATTTTTGTTATCGTAATGAATGTTCACGTCTATGGACTTAATGTTTGCCGTTGCGTAGTTCACAATTTAACTTATCTGATTAAAATTTCTACATCTACAGTTACAAATTCCGTGCAAGCCACCACTGGTGTGTGGCACAGAGTGATTCTACAGTAGGCTCGCAATACTCATCCCAGCTGAAATCAGAACCGCTCACGCTCGCCCAGATGCCAGACGCAGACTAAAAGCAGTCAGGATGGCAATACGCGGTCAGACCAAAAACTAGGATAGTATTACGTAAACGAACATGCGACCATGCAGTGTACTATTTCGAACCACTGGTTAGTGGAAGGTTACTTGGGCTATTCACCGGGTAAGGTTCTCCATTTCCGCGGACGTTTCGATGAACGTCCTTAGGTCATGCCCTGGGGACCATGAACGACTCGCTCATCGAAGCGTCGGCGGAAATGGAGAACCTTACCCGGTGGAAAGCCCGATTAACCTTCCACGGCATGATACGCCGGGAAAGCCTTCGATCACTCTTCACCACTGGTTAGTATTATTAATGCGACCAATGAATAGTAATACAAGGTACTAAGCCATGCAGGAGCTATACTTTGCCGGATATTTCATGCGGGGTTAGTGGCTAATAATGGTGATAAGACATTTGGCACAATTGCAAAACCTACTTTTCCCGGTGAGGGTCAAAGTTTGCCAGAAATAATTTATCGCAACTATTATGGTCCCTTATTGCACGTGGAAAAATGAGATTTTAAATCTATTGGTTCTACAATCTATTTCCTTGATTTTATGCCTTTGATCATTTCTACCATAATAGCTTGTTCTAGCAGAGCCAAACGTTGGACTAGTTGAACTTCCGGCAAAGATAGTCTACATCAAATTTGCGTATAAGATTTTATCTATCGCAGGCCAAATGCAGTCAAGATGACAATGCACGGTAAATCCATAGTGCTACGTAATCGAACATGGTACCATGCAGTAAAGTATTTACAACTACTGGTTATATTCAACTGTCGTAAATGATTTGAGTGTTGACAGACCATTATTTGAGATAAAATTCTAACACAATATATCGTTCTTAGTGTTTGTATTTCCAATCGTAATGCGATTATAGTTAATGCAGTGTTCAGTCACCTGTGGATACAATTCTCCACTCCTCTACTTATATCCTTGCGTCTGTTTGGGCATTCTTATGGTAAAATGACGCAGGCTTTTGTTTCACCCCAAGTTTAGCGTAATACAGTGTCATAATTTAATAATAAATGTTTATATGGCTCCGGAGACTCCGACTCAAGCACTATGCATTTCATGACTTCTTGGTTGTAATGCAGAGGAGACAATGATTATTAGTAAGCTACCAGGTTTGTTTTTCCTTTCTCTAGTTTAGCATTTGGATCTGAAGTTTATATTTTGAAGAATTAATCACTTAAAGCTTTGATATAAATTTAAGAATCATAGAATTCTCCAGAGAATCTGTAACACCGTCATAAATCGAAGCCAGTCTAATTTAACCCATCATTAACATTGTACGTGCAATTTTCACTCTATTAAGTGAACCAACTGACCGAAAACTGCTGAGCACCCCAGAATGGAATACTCCACTCACCAAGCTTGTTCCGTAATGCCATTGTTCTCACGTCAATTGTGATTGATTGGGAGAAACGGTTGAATGTATTCTATCCCTTAGCTAATTAAGCTCATTACGTTTCTGAAATGGTGGGATGAATATTCAAGTAGCTCGAGGAAATTGATAAAAACGCAAATAGTGTTCAATACCCGTGCCATGGGTGGCGGTTAATTAATTCCCAGTTGTAGCGGAAAAACGTGAAAGACGGGTGACATAACTCATTCACCGTTGCTCCTTAATTCATGATGCACTTGGTAGTTGTGTCCACCCCAATGAATCGTGCGGCTCGGAAATGAAACGTATCGTACATAGATTGCTGCTAATTACCATCGATCAGATGTCAAATGCTGTTTTGTTGGAAATAAGCCTCTGATGTTCATTCAGGGTTGTGACTTATCACCAACATAAACTTGAGTGAAGTAATTAACTTTCACCATCAAGCACTACATAATGGGTATGCTACAAATGCTACAGAAACTACTAAACTAATCTATAATGTGACGACGTAAACGAGACACAAGTGTCATGCAGAGAATCTGAAAAACTTGGTGTTAGCATTAATCGGCAGATTTAGAAACATGTATTAGGGCGCATATGAATTAATCAGCTACACTAACTGTCAACTAACCTACTTTAAAGTCTTAACGCAGCCATTATGGTCTCTTATCAATCGCGGGAAAAACGACATTTTAAACCTATCTGTTCTACAATCTATTTCCCTTATTCTCATGATCTGATCTACCGTAGTATGCTGGAGTTATTGATATATTGATAAATTTCCGGAAAATAGCCTATGTCTTCCAGCATTCGCGTGCACCAGTTTTCCTTCAACTTATATCATACCATCTTTTGTAACCATTTGGCCCATGCAAATTGAAATCATCCCATAACTCGATAAATCCTCACGATGGCCCCCTTTCACCCACGCGATACCATGTCACCCTATTCTCTAATGCAAAAAGAACTTAATGGGCTCTATGCATATTCGTCCTTGTGTCCATTCCATCTGCTGCTGCACTAGATGTTATTTTTTCTAGTTATTTCAAAATTCCTATTATGCCGGGCTTAGAGGATTGCTGTTCTACCTCGTGGAAGTTCATTTTCACAAATCAAAAAGAAAACTTTGTTTTAGTACACCAATTTCTTATTTGGGTACCGCTCTCATTAGAACACCACCGAATGATGGAACTAATGTGTCGAGGGTTGTTGCACAGAAAAAAAAAATTGGTGGAATAAACTTAAGAGCTTTTGTACCTCAAAGGGTAATTGCCAATAGAAACGCCCGCCTCAAAGTAGATGGAATAAGAATCAACACAGGCTCATTAGTCGATTTTCGTGAGATACTTCAAACGCTTGAAGAGCCAAAATAGGTCTCTGCTTCATCTGAGCGGCGAATTAATACATTCCCCTGACGATCACATGAGAAACAGCAACATTTGATACACCGCTGGCGTGCTCGGGCGCTGAAAATCTCGGATGAATGTGCGCTATCGTCGCGAATTTCCGCTCATAAAGCAGTTAAGAGGCATGGAAACCGGAATCGGTGAGCTGAGTGACGCGCAGGAAACGACGACACGGGGGGGAGAAGGAGAGGGAGGGACGTGCCCGGCGAAATGGTGCGTGCGAGGGGAGGTGGGAAAAATGAAGGATGCGAGGGGGAGGGTGGGGCGGGGGAGCCGAAGAGGGAGGGGGGGAGGCTGGGAGTGATGGCAGTCTCTGGGGACGGAGAGGAAGGCCGAGCGTTCCTGCGATAAGAGGAATGCCCCCTGCAGGCTGCTATCCAGAAGCTAGAGCGCCGCTGAAATGACACTATCTCACAATAAGGCCTCTCGCCAAGGTCGACGCAAACTCAAAGGCAATTTGGAAATTAGCGCGTGCGCACAACGGCCCCCAAACTCTTCCCCTTAACACTACCCGACCTAAAGCATTATTACGAGGCTAAACGTGGAAAGGGGGGAGGGGCATGAGATGAGGGAGACGGTGACTAATCGCGCGGGGAGGACGGGAAGGGCAGGAGATTTTGTAGGGCCGCGATAAACGTAAACAGCTCGGTGTCAGAAACAACACCCTCGACCAGAATGAGTGAAAGGGAATGGCAAATGTCTCTTCCGTGATTCAACCCTTCTTCATCATCGGGTCAACAATTTTGGAATATGACTACAATTACGAGAATCGGGCAATCTATCGACCTTTCGCCAATCCCTGCCTTTAATCTAAAACTATGAATCTTGAATCACTACCGATTAACAAAGCAATAAACAAACGAACTAGTTTAACATATAATGTGCTTTCTTTCAACGGTAATATTTCAATGCAAGTTTCGTAAAAAATATTCATAATTTTAAAAGCTTATCCTGGGCTACTTTTCACTCATTTTTTCTAACAACCAAGTGCATTGTAACCTATACACTTATCCCTTTTCTTGAGTTTTTGTTTTGCTTAAGGGAAACGAATTATTTTCAATTTTTTACTATACCATTTCTTTTTATTTTGACTGAAAACAATGAAATAAGTCGACAAATTCAAATTACCTTTTAGTGCTCCATTGCTTCACAAATAGAACACTTCAGAAACTCTACCAGAGGTAAAGCGTATTTACACAAATGGTTTAGCGCACTCAAAGAACACGTTGGGTAGACATGAACGTCTTCACAGTAAATTTCTGGAATTTCTAGTTGGCAATCAGAAAAAGTGAAGTTCTTGTTTTTATTAATAAATCAAAATAATTGATTATATTCCTCGAGTACAATATTTGTTACAACCCAAGTTTTGCTAGTTATAGCATCATCAGGCGATTCTGTAATAAGGAAAATCAAGGTCTTAATTTAGTTTCTATTGGAAGAGTTTGCTGACTTTTTTAAGTTTATGATTGATGAGTGTTTTTCCGGTTCCACAAAATATCACCTGAATCTTCAGAAGTCTTCTTTTTAGTTTCTCATTGCTACAAAAATCTAATTTCTGGATCCAAAATGCAAAACTATATCCTTGCAAGAGATGAAATTTTCATAAAAAATAACAAGGAATTGAGACGTTATCGAGTGGTACACATTGTTGGTGTCACATCACCACTGCATACCGAGCTCCAAACTATTTTAAGTCATACTCATTAGTAGTTATCCGAGTTTATGTGATGGAATTTTATCTTGGATGAAAATACTTTTTTTTTAATTTACATTTTCTCAAGACTTTAAAATATATTAACCTGAAATCAATGAGATGAGAAAAACCAATAGCAGAATATACTTTCAGACATTCGATTGAAAATTAAACTCACTCTTTCATGCAAATTCAAAACCTAATTATTTCCCAACGAAGGTATCAATATGTTACGAACTCCAACATACTATGGTAGATCAGATCGTGAGAATAAAATACGGGATAAAGATTGTAGAGTAGAAGGGTTTAAAATTCGTTTTCCCGCGATAGATAAGAGACCATAAAGGCTGCGTTAAGACTTTGAAAAAGATTAGTTGATTGGTAGTGCAGGTGATAAATTCATATGCGCCCTAATGCATATTTTTAAATCTGACGAGTAGTGCTGACACCATGTTTTGCATGTTCCCTGCGTGACTCTTGTATCACGTTTACAAAGTTACATTACAGATTAGTTTAGCTGTATCATTTGTAGCATATCTATAGTGTAGTATAGGTTGGTGAAAGTTATTTACTTCACTCTAGTTCATGTTGGTGATAATTCACCCCCTGCCAAACACCCTTGTAGTGGCTTGCAGGGTAATAAGTAGATGTAGATGTAGAAATGTCGTTAGTAGGGTTTGGAACTTAAAAAGCAATATCAGGCGGTGAGTGTTAGTCAATGGAAGCCAGAATTCGTGGTGCGTGGGAGTCACTGACCTACATCTTGGCAGTATATAACTGAAACGAGTTGAGAAATGGGCGTTTCGTGATACACATTAATACCAGCTAAATGCCTGATTTTAGAGTACTATAATAGTTCTCGTGATATGCATTCGTGGGAAAAGAGGTGGTAGGCTTAGTCATAAACAGGTCTGGAATTATGTTCAGTCGTTTACAAGGAAACTAACAATTGAGGTCAATGGCGCCTTTTGGAATAGATGAGGTAAATTTGCTTTTTTAGATGGTTTTAGATTTTTGCTTCTTTTAGATTTTGTTTACTTTTAGATTTGAAGTAGGTAAACAGCAATTGGATAATAGAGGAAGGGAAGAGAAAAACGCAGCGTCGATGTTAGACTACTCTTAACAAAAGGTTCGACGGACAGAGTTCAGCGCAGGATGTGCTCTCCGCATTGAAAGCAGGATTAGGAATCGGAATTCCGCTGAAAATTCATCGGCTCTGCCGGAATTGTACTCCCAGACTTCTGGCTGGAAAGCCTGTGCTCTAGCCACCACACTAATCAGATCCTTTCAAGAAAGATTGCTCTGAGAGCTGTCAATTATGACTGCATTACTCTTCGTTTGTTTGATCTTGTTGATAGAAGTGACGCAAGTCAAAAAACGCAAAAGATGTATGGTGGAAGAGAAAAAGTTTGAAATGAAAGAATCGATGGAGATAATCATGAGCGAATGTAGTGGAAATCTTGGTGCGAAGGCTTCCGCGGTGCTCCAATGATATAGGCATAATTTTTTGGGGGTTTTCGAAGTTCTGGGGACGAAGTCCTGAAGGGTCGAAGTCCTGAAGACGCCTGCTGGAATGCAGGTGAAACTGTTGTCACGAAAAACAACAACGCGGTGAAAACCCCCAAAAAATGCTGCCTATGTCATAGTAGAAATCTGTATCAATATGAATGAACGATACAAGTAAAGGAAATAAAAGAGGCGTATCAGAATTCATCGCAGCATGAAAGGTGCTTGTGGAGCCACGTATGGATATGGCCATAGAGATAGAGGCATGAAAGGTAGGAAAGTGTTGAACACATTTGTTGATGGAGCCAGTATCCGAGGTTTCAATTTTACTGCTAAACCGGAATGGAACCAGTGAGATAGGTACACATGCCATGTAATCTGTGGCACATTTTAATCAGCTGGAACGAAAACTTTTAATTTGAATGTTTTTTTTCGTATCACAATGTAATGGGAGGCTTTGGGATGGGAGTAACTGATCTACTTTTGGATCACATGAGTTTTAGGCTAATTCAATGGATGTCGTTTAAATCCCAAATCTTCAGGTCTGTAAAAATGCTATAACATTAGGGAGTTCTATCAATCAGATACGTACCAGAATGATTCAATCGCAAGGACAATATGTGATTACACTACCAGCAGAGCAAAACAATACCTGTCGTGAGAAATATGTTTAATGTTTCTTTTCCTTTCCTGATCTCTTTTCTCTCATTTTCATGGTTGGCGACCCTACTCCTGTATCACGACATTGAGGTGACTTGCAGAGTAATGCGTAAATGTAATTCTCACACTTGACATCTCAAGGCCGGTTTTAAAAGAGAGATATTCCCTACACTTTCAATTTTATTTCGGTAAAATTTCAACCTCATGTGCTTTTCAAGTGAAGAGAAAACGCGACATTACTCACGAGCAATGTCCTATAAAAGCATCTGTTTCCGAATCTAATTAGAAATTGAATGAGCTATTGACAGTGAAGTTCACTTATTCAAGGATATTCATTACAGTATACCATAATATTCAAACTCTCATCGCCACGAGCTTTGGCAAAGAGCATTAATTTCTCTGGGGGAATAGGTATCATTCCATTAATTGCGCATCATGTGGTCGTAATGGCGGCTGGGATAAGTCGCGGTGGCCGTATCTCTTGTCGTAGGGTGACATGTGTTTTGCATTAATGAATGCAGACACTGCGGTTGGTCCCAGGGGGGGGGGGGGTGTGCCAAGATGAGGATGAATGGGATTCGTGGCGGTAATCTGTGACAACAGGTGACAGCAAGCTCGTCCCGTGCACGCGCATTTAATTTTTTCTCCTTGTTTTCTGCTCTCTTTCCTGTCTACTACCATTCTCTCTAATTTCATTCCGTTTTGAAGTGGTTCTACGTTTCAAATTATTTTGTCGCTTTTTGGTTTTCTTTCTCTCTATATTTTGCTGTTGGATATACTGTGAATTGCTCTCGGCGTCCTCTCATGCTGTCGCTTCCGGTTATCTTTCCCCTTTATCCTCTTCCAAATTGTATTTTGCCGCAACTATGAGACGCGCAAGCACCCATTTCACATCTCCGGTTCATTTTTTGAGTGCTCTTCAAACTATTTCGTTTGTGTAATCTCGGTTACCTTTGTCTCATGACAATAGCGCCGTCGATTTCCCGGCCTAAGCACCACTTCTTGTTCCTCTTACCCTCAATTCCCCAACTTGAGTCTCGTATCTCCAATTTCCACATGGATGGTTAAAGGGTCGATGCAGCCAGATATATTTATCTAAATCCTTTCGGGAGCATGCCAACAAAACGGAAGACCTCCCTCCCATACATCGAAGTTTTTCCCTTGATCCTGTCGTCTATTTCTTGGATACTTGAAAATTCATCCCCTCCCCTCTTGCGAGCGCATAGTTTTTTGCGTAAATGCTCTGGATGCTCGCCCTAATTTTGTTCCTCGGGGTAAATTTAATACTTAAATTTTAAAAGTTTAAATTGGTTCCAGTGCTTGCAAAACTATTCCCGTTCGTTGGATAAATTCATATCCCTTCAGATAATGAAAGGAGAGTTATTGCATTTGGTTTTCTTATGCTACAAATTGATTCGAGTTTTAAATTTCGTCAATGATTACTTTTTCTATTACAGTTATTTAAACAATCTTATCCATCAAAACTGAGCTGACTCTTTGAGATGAAGTTACTGGAAAAAGTTCATATCCAGATCGAATACATTAAAATTACACGAATGAAGCAGATTACTGGAAACTTCGAAGAACCAAGAGAAACTCCTTGTATGATATGTTTCTTCTATAATTACCCAAATACCTTTGTAGTGCAGCATCTTGTTCATTGATATTCATCACGGAACTAGATGCATCTGTGAAGGATATCTTTAATATTTTTATGTCAATGCTAGGATCCGAAAATTTTTTGTGTGTTTTGAAAATAGTTATTTTGTATTTGGTTGACAAAATAATTTATTCATCTCGATAACTGCTCTAGTTTGTATTTTTTTCAGTATCCTACCGGTGAAGGTAGGTTTTGATGATAGAGAATATCCTCCCGGTTTTCAACACTTTCAGAGGCCTATCTACCTCTAGTATACCCTTTTTCGCCTCGGTATACGACCTACTGATCTTCATCACATCCATGAATCCTATTCTCTTTCTTCCTTTTCCCCACTTTCCCAATATCCTTCCTTCTATCACGCTCTTGAGCAACCCCTCGCACCTAATTACATCCTCCAGCCACCTACACTTCCTATCCTGTACTTTGTTTAGAAGTTTCCTTTCCTCGCCCACCATCTCAAGCTTTTCTTCGTTAGTCCTCCTTTCCGTCCACCTCACCTTCTCCATCCTTTACCACACCCACATCTCAAATGCCTGCAGCCAATTCTCTTCCTCCCTTCTGACGGTCCACGTTTCTGCTCCATACAACGCTACGCCACCATATCAAGAACTTCACCAGCCTCCTCTTCACAACCTTACCCAAGGTCCCCCTCAACAGCTCCCTTCTGTTACTGAACGCCTCCTTAGCTAGCACTATTATTTTCCGTAAGTCTTTGCTACTATGCCCATTTCCTTCAAGCTTACTTCCTAAGTAATTAAAACGTTCCACTTGCTCGAGCTTGTACCCCCCAAACTTATATTTAAATGTGAGGAGCGTGGTGTGCTATATTATAAGGTAATTCAGTGTGTGGCTCAATTTTTATAGAAGAAATTACGTTTTTTAGTGTCATAGATTTGCTTGGACCTAAGTTTTGAAGCTGATCAAAAAAATGCCTTCGTTAAGTCTTAGATTTTATTCCACCTTTACTCGAATGTAGTAGATCGGTTAGAATGTTTTCTCTGACCTCTGAGAGGTGGTGATTTTATCTTGAGAGAGATTAGAAACGAGTGGGTGACATGGGGTGATTGAGATAAGGTCCTGACCGTTCGGTGACCATACACATTTAGTACAATTCTTCGTTAGTAACTGAAAAGTTCATTCATATAAAACAAAGCTTTTGTATTAATAATATGTCTTTAAATACTCAATGATACTTACAACTTCTTAAACTATTACGTAAAATTCGAGTATAGTATATTTCAGTAATGACCAGATAACTCACTCGCTCAAACTAGCTTAAATGAAGAAGAAATGACTCATCGTCAGAACTTCGGAAGGCTTCATCCCCCATCTTATTTTATTGCCTAGAGTTGTCGTGGCCAGATTAATCGTGAATCACTCTATCGCTTAGTATGAGAATGGACTTCATAAAATATTGTCAATATGACCAATAAGGGCAATAATTTTCTCCTGAATTTTCTTTGACTCTTACGACTGATAGCATTCTAGTTTTTCTCGTATTTGATGATTTTTACGGTGGTATTAATACAATTTCCCAATGATGTTAATATTATGGGAAAATAGTTTGAAAATATTAACAGTTCAGATCCGAGAATTATTTAACTCAATGCTTTTGGGATTAGTAATGATGGGATTACTAAGACCCTGATTCCAATATTGGCTAACAAATGGGCTCTTTAATGTTCACAAGTCGTGTGAGGGCCATTTGCTTAGAACCATGGTCTTACTTATATATGGTTATAAATATTTTATTCTTGCGGAAATCTTTGCTTTTATTTGTTATTAAAATCCAGAATTGTCAATTATTTCACCGGATAGCTGTTTTCCTCTCCTTATTTGACAACTTTCGACAACGGTTTGGAAATGATGAATAATTTAGCCAGTAATAGCTATTAGGTTTTGATTGCTGAATAAAATCAACCGTATCCGCAGAGATGTGGTGAAACTGTATTTTCCAAAAATTAAAATCAATAGACATGGTACTGTGGTCCTGTAAATGAAGCACTGGGTCACTTTATTCACATAAACGATACGTGTTTCGAGGTAACACAACTCCACCATCAGGTGCAATGGTTGCAATAGATATGGTACCGTCCTCTTTGCTTACATTAAGGACACGTGTTTGGACTTATGACATAGCCATCATCTGGTTGAAGAGTACCCAAACGTGTATCGTACATGTAATTAAAGTGGACACTACCATTATCTGTTGATTTTCAATTTTGATTGCTGACTGAGGCTGTGTAATTTTCCTGTATATCACTCCGAATCATTCACAATATCGGACAATATGAGTGCATGTGCCTACTTGTAAAAATCTCTATCGCGGGTGACAGCCTCCAGACGAGGGAGCGGGAAAAGAGGACCGCAACATGTCAGGTCATATTGTTCAATCGGTAAAGAGGCACTTCGGAGCCGGAGACCGTCAATCCAAATGTCGCTTCTGCTCCGCGCGGGGAATTACAATTTTCAATTGCGCGCTTCGTGTCAGTCGCTCGTGAGCGGAATTCAGGCGCGGCCCATCTGTTCGCATGGCCATTGGTCAAACGACTTACCGACGACGAGCCAATGCGAAAACGATGTCCGGCGAGCGGTCTTTGTGTTCTTTAACTTGTCGGTCTCATCCGAGCCATTCTCCTAATTTTTCTGCCCGTTTCCCCCATTGTGGACACATGCGGAGCGAATCGCATGAAATGAAAATGTGTCGGGCGGCGGGGCGGGACCTGCACCTATGCGAGCGGAGGACTATGACGAGGATTGTACTCCTCCTCCCCCCCCCCACCTGTCCGCCCCTATTTTGGCACACCGTCGGGGGGAGAGGACACCAGATACGCTTCACGAGACTCCCAAATCGACAAGTTTCCGCCTCGAGTGATCATTTGGGCCGAGGATGCAAATGGAAACGCTGCCGTGATGACACCACTCGTGTCGTGTGCGTGCCCAATCTCAAATCTTGCATTCGTTGTATCAGCGGAAAGGCCTCTCGAGGGGGGGTAGGCCACGTCGCATCCCCAGGTACGACGTTCCTTTACTTAACCACAGTCCTCGAAACACGTTTCAGTCTCCCATTATCTCCTGCTCTCTGTTTTATCGGCCCTTCCCAAATTAGACTTATATTTCCACGGCTCACGGTTTCTTCATATCGGTCTCTCGACATTCTGGAGAGGCGGGGCCGATTTTAAATCCCCGAATTATTTTGTGAGAAAAAAATGATGTTATTTTATATCTAATCAAATCAAATTAATGAGAGAATAAGGAACTGCGACTCACTAAATTCTGGAGGCTAATCATTTTTGGGACACCTAGATACAATTAAAGGCAGCGCATGGTTTCATAATAGGAGATGAATGTCCTGGCAGCTATAAACAATGGTTTGGATATTTTACTCCGTGAATGCATATGAATTCTATCAACGAACACACTTATTTTTCATGTAATATAGACAAAAGGTGAAGAATTTGAGTTTTATCGTGTGAAAATCGTTTCATACTTCATTGTATCCCTCCACAGACTCATCTTTTAATCGCCATTTTTTGCCTGCTTTTCTGAAAGCATTTTAGTCCACTGATGCTTGTTAACAGCGAAAAAGTGATACAAGCCATTAGGTTGTACTTACTGTTGCTTGACATTGTACAAAACTGGATCATTTACCTAGCAGGTGCGAATTTTTGCATTTTGAAATATAAATGTGACTATCAAATCCGCTAGCTTTATATAATTGCACTGAAAATAATCAAGAGATTTTTAATTTCATTGTAGTCGACCTCTACTTATCCACTCGGTCTTAGTAAAACTAGTTGATTTCCTTGCATAGTGAACCAGGGGTGTCACAGCCATTGTTTATCTCGACATTGATTTGCTTCAGCTTTTCACCCCGTCCTTTTTTCAGCTTACCTCCTAATTCCTTCGTAATTCCTTTTACCTAATACCCCTTTTCATTTTCTTTAAGAGCGCGGGCGGTATGGGCTCATACGTGGGTACATCGCTGCCAAAAATATTCCCTGCTACCTCTTCAGAGACTCTATTCCATAATTGCGCAGGCCATTTTGAATGGAGATTCTAAGCCGGGGTTTGCGGTGATGACACCTTACCATAAATTATATTCTTCTCAAAAGATGCAACGCTTGCATTAGGCGCCTAGCCAAAGTGGCTACTTTCCCTCATCTAAATATGGAATTTCCCATTTTTCTCTTCCGTTGTTTGTGCCAGCCCTTCGAGAGATATATTGCCCTCAGCCCGCTAGAGAACGGCTTGACCTGGAAAACTAATATTTCATTTCAGCACCAAGTTCAGAATATTGAGAGCGGTGGTCGTCGGCGGTGTTTGATGGTACTCTTTTCATTAATTTCGTGTCTACCTTACCATTCCATTGTCCCTCCAGAATTTCGTGAAGGAATCGACATCTCTTTCATCGACATTATGCGTCAACATCATTTTCCTTGGAAAATATTATTGTCTCTAGTTTCTCTTAACAAATCGGTGATTAATTACATTGCCATAGTGCAACTTCTGGGCATGATTCATGATTGTAATCTGTTTTCCACTTGCATGCCAAATTATGATCTATTCCTGGGACTTCACCTGTCCAAATAATCACGTAGAAAGTAAAAAGCGATAAGTTGCGACACTCATATGAAATATTAATCCTTATTCTAGAGCCATGAGCAGACAGACTTACTTTAAGTATCAAAGAAAAATAGTAACATGAAACTGCATAGGCGTCCTCAGAGACGTTTTATACCGTCGTATTCAGGTTTCTTTGCACCCTGGTATTTCTTGTTTTTGTGGTGGCGGCATTTCTTCAATGTCTGATGCAGCTGAAAGTGAAACATTTCTGCGAGGGAGCGAGTCATTCCTTAAACTATTCGCCTTTAACGGGACTCAAACCCGGATCACTTGATATCCCGCCGAGGGCATTAGCCAGTTGAGCTTCCGAGTTTTCGTCTGAGGACTTCGGGAAAATGAGGAAGTAGTTCGTAATAATAAATAAAATAAATGTACCTCATGTAAATATTTCATTATTATGTGAGTTAAATCAAGTTTGACCATTACGTGGTCATCAGGACACCCCCGTATGGGTACTATTTCTCCCTCAAATTTGTATTGAATAAGAAGGATGTAAATTATGCTTATGATGGCGATGGACATCAAAATGTCGGTAGAGATGGAGAGTTTGACCCGGTGGTAAACCCGATCAACTCTTAATATGTGCATTAAACGATTAATTTTTTTGGTAAAACCCTAATCTTCTCTTAGATAAATTCTTCAGTCGTCTCGAAACGTCATTGATTTACCCTTTTAAACGGGAGGAGTTAAATGTTATAAACACTATGTCCTTGTGATGAATCTGAAATATTCCAAAGTTTATCTTCTAATCAGTATTTGGTAGATTTAAATTTTAATATTCTTTCACTTTTGTATATGCGTATAAATGAGCGCAGCAGTCCTTTGTTGATAGGAATTATATCCTTCTTCACTCTACTAATTATTTCTGCCGATGCACTACTATTTATATCAGTTTATTAGGTACCATTTTGTGATGTTAAATAAATTCAGTCATTATCTACTTACTTGTAAAGTCGATCACATTTCTGTTCATCGTGTACATTTACAAGACATTACTAATCGCTGCCGTTAGCATCACGTAACTGTCCAAATGTGGACAGAAAAAAAGAGTATACACTTAACGTTACTATCGACGGAAGATACGCGGCATTAAACGTCACAAACCAGTAGAACTTAAGCTTTTAGACAAAATACCTTCTTTTCACAGGTAATCAGTGTGACCGATGATGTAAAAAATTTTAAGAATACACCCTTCATTTAAATAAATTTTATGATATAAATTACTTGATTAATATTAATTACTAATTTATTTCTCAAATATATATCATATCTATCACAAACACCATTTAATTGCCAAGAGCTGAAAATCTTTTTCATCAAGAATTGAATTTTATTAATGGCGTATACTGTTATCTTTTCGGTTATTTGATGCGGTGGCTCTCACTTGATGCATTAATAAAGCTGCGACTATTGCATAGTACTGAATATTCCAGTTTCCCCACTTTGAAGGATCAAGAAGGTGCGATATTCACTATGAAAAACAGCTTTCACTTTTATTGGAATGAAAACCCAGTTTCTCTGAATTGGCGTTTTCAGCGATTGGCGTTTCATCGCATTAAGGTACAACGCGTGTGCTGCCCTGCGATTTACATTGGTGATAACATACTTTAGCCATG
Source organism: Ceriagrion tenellum (assembly GCA_963169105.1). NCBI lineage: Eukaryota > Metazoa > Arthropoda > Insecta > Odonata > Coenagrionidae > Ceriagrion > Ceriagrion tenellum. The sequence goes on from OY720632.1 coordinate 171,718,258, forward strand.
CCGTAGGGTCACACCCCTTTTGATTGATTCAGAGGAGTACTGCCAGTTTGGAATAACTTAATCGTGGACAGATTAATTATGATATCTGAGCGTTTCTGGATAAAACTTCTCGGCATGCCGGAAAGCATCTGTTATGGCCTAGACTCTATAGGCCCTGGAGAATCAATATTTTAAGTTTCCTAAATGAAAATATACCTGAGAATACACTTTATAGTGATAAAGAGCACTGCCTTTGTGGAGGTCATTGTATTTAGTATTTACGGAGGTCATTTTAATTATAATTTATGATTAGAGCTGTACTACTCTTCATCCTACCCCAACGGTAGGCACTTTGGATGATCAAGAAGGTGCGGAATTCGCCATAATTCACTATAATAGTCACTAACTGTTTTTCCGTGTCGAATTTTACTTCGTCAACTGCACAACCTACCCAATGCAGCTAATTTGGGGTTTGTTTCCATAGTAGAATCCATCTTCTTAAACATTCATTCTAAGTGGGCTAAAGAGACAACCGTTTCATTTCCGTGGCCAGAGTGTTTTCTTGGTTATTAGCCTATAGGGCGAAATCGATTAGCGAGCGTGGAAATTTTCCGGTATGAGCTCTCCACCACTTTTGTACATCACGATTCTTCGTGGTACATGGAAAATTTCTTGGATAGATGTGTCTCTAATGCATGAATCAATGTTCACACTTGGGCATAAATATGTCCAAGTGTCGTGTCTGCAATATGTGTTAACTTCAGCGTTTTTGCATTACGTTTCTATAGTTTTCCCGTGAAATTATATCCTCTCCATCTTTTCCTCTTTTTTCTTTGCTTCATGATTATCTAATTAGTACCAAGAATACTTAATTTGGCCTCAAAATACACCCTGTAATAGTCATTAACTGTTTTTTTGTGTCACTTTTTACATCGTCAACTATTTTTAGACAATGGTTTCTTCGATTACTCTTCAAACCTCTAGCTCTTGCTAACGCCTTTTACTTTGTTACATGGAGCGTATTATCAGCCTATTCGAAACTGTGACTTGTTTATTCGTTCATTTTGGTTCGGCTGCGCTAAGATTTCCCTACGATAATATGTACTGAGCCTCCCATGCTGCTGGAGAGTAAATCCGCCCTATTGGCGTTCGTCCAATTATGACCTGGATCCAATTATACTTTGATAACATCCGTCTTTGTTTCTTGGAAGATGGTTTCCCGTTGTCTTCCTCAATGACCTTTTCAGCGCGACTTCATTACATAAATGACCGTCTCAAACACCCTTGCAATTGCCTCTCTAAGGAAAAGGTTCTCGGATGACAACCTTTTGTCTATCTCCGACCCTTCGATTATCTCGTATGGGAGACCATTATTGCTACCATCACGAAAGCTCTGCGGGCCAGCAGATTTCAGGGGCTTGATCAAGTATGGAAACAGGGCCTAATTAACCCTTAAGAATCTTCCAGTTCTGAAATAAATGATCATTTCCTCTATTCATGGTGAGGTGCTGACTTTATTTTATGAAATACATCGAATCTCTCCCACGTACTTTCTTTCTTCCGGTATATTTTTGACATTAGTCCGAGGTAAAAGAACTGTCCATTAATTTTTTTTACTTATGTTAGTTCCCCTTCTACTTTCCACTCTTATGTTGGATAGCGCGAACTCTTTCATTTTGGAGAGCGAAAACCTTTTCTTTACAATGTTTTAATGCCCAAAATACATGCCCTCATGCTTCAAACTCCGAAGAAACCGGTGACGAATATTTGGTCCTTGGAAAGTATGATGAATAATAATGGATGCGGGCTTTGTATAGAATTATTTATGAGGCTCTTAAAAGATTTAAAAATTCAACGGATCAATGGAATATAGCAAAAATTAATGCAGCGTTAAGGTTTTGAGGAAAGAGGTAATCCTGAATTAAGAAGCAATGGAAGAAGGGAAATAGAATTGGTGTAGTCTGTCCAAAAAGCAACCAGTAATGACCTGCGTTGATGCTTAATAAATTTGAAACACTCTCTATGATCGTGGTAAGTCGTAAGACCGGGATATCCGTACGAAAGGAAAAGTGAATTGGGAAAAGAAAATCAAAAGCCAAATATAAAACCAGAATATTAAGAAGGAAGTTGAAGAAATGAATATAATATTTGGAAGTCGTGTGGAGTAGAATAAAGTTGGTCTACTTGAATATTGAATATGTTAGAGAAATCGAAGAGCAAATATTTATTCACCTGAGCTTGTTAGATTTAGGTAAAATATTTAAATAGGTAGTCGCTCGTGAAGTCACTCGATAAAGAGAAAGAACTGACCAAAGAATGTGAGCTATAGTGAGTCATTGAGGGAAATATGAAAGAATATTATACTTTATCAATCTGTCGTCCTTGAGTTGAGGAAGCTCTTGAAGATAAAGACCCTAGAATTGAATAATTTCCTACTAAGTGTCTGGTATGCATCTCTAAAGCTGTATGAGTATGCCCATTTACGCACTGAAAAATCTTGTGGCATTAGTACGGTCCGAGTGGTACAGTAGGGACTCTGGGAGAATGCGAGTCCCTTTTTATTGAATGAAATTCTGATAGACCATTAGGCTTCTATCAGTTCTGTTGATTCAGAGAATATTTTCAATACATTGCCATGAAACTAAATATCATACTTATGAGCTGTTCTCTAAATATATATTTTTACTGAGAATGGAAAATAAAACTTCCTTGTGGGTTAATTTTTAATATTTAACAATACTCTGTGGTGTCATATTATTCTTCGTCCTCAGTAATTTCAAACAGAGTCATCCTTGAGCGATAAAAAAATTTTTTTTCATGGTTACACGGGGACCTAGCATGCATTGATCTTCGCGGTTGATTCATCGTGATGATATAGTTCCTCTTCTCTTTCAGAGGTGGCAATGGAGGAGCCTTCTTCTCCCTCATCGAACGACTACCAGCGCATCCTGGCGGTGTTGCGACGAGATGCGTCTCTACGATGTCGGGAACAGGAAAGAATTCGGTGAGTGGGTGGGCCTTCAATTTTTCAGGCCAACATCAGCTGTTGTTTGACGTCCCATTTACCTGTGCCATTGCGAAGAAATCTCGTGTTATTTATAAACAAATCTCTCATTTAATATCAAAAACGTGTTTTAGGTCTCGCTTCTATTCCAAAAGGTTTTCTTCGCTACAGAGAAAAAATTAAGTCTGACTGCAGCAACTCCTTAGAAATATTATAAATGTTAGTATCCATTTGCCTTTTATCTTCTTTTGAGTCAGCGGTGCGAAGTAGAACTACAGATTTTTTGCAGAGATGTACAGAAGGACCCTCAAAATAATGTTTTATCCAAAACCTCTGTCGGAAATACATTCTCTCCGGTGTTCGTATGTGACCAAAATGCTAGAACGCAAATCAGAGTTTAAGAAATTCTCTTTTAATTTTTAGTGGCATTTGGTGAGAGTTTTTTATTCGATTTTCGTTTTAAAATCGAACGCATCAGCATAACGCTTACAGATGAAGGCGTTCCGCGCTTAAAATTCCCGCCTTAAGAGTATAACTGTCTACCTTCCATCGGACATCCTTAATGTTTTAGCTAAGTTGAAAGAATATATCATTTTGTTAATTCTACCGGACGTAATAGATTATAGTGGCTCAATTCTTTATCATCCAGAGATACTAATCCCTTCATTGTTGTAGTAATTCCTGGGATTCTCACATTATCACGATATGTAAATGAAAATTATCCAGGCTTTATATTTTTGTTAACTACATCATCACCGGGCATATCCTCCAATGAATTATATCTTTATTAATCTTTCCCCCATCTCCTTCCCCTACCCCCCTATATTTCCTATTATCCCGTGGTTTCCCCTCCCAAAAACACTGTTTTTATGACGCTCATTGCGTCATGATCCTTCCCCTCCTTGTGGGCACCAAATATATGTTATTTACATCATAGTCGTGGATGCAGCCGTTTAGTCAGATTACGCTCAAAACTATGTTTTGGTGGGGTGTTACCAGCTGTATCCCACTTATATTTATTAAAGTCAATATCTTTAGCGTTAAACATTAATATATAATCACACCAATGCTATCTGTAGTGTAGGAAAATTTGGAATAATCATCATTCATATCGTAGATGGCTATTTCTCAAAATGGTACTTCTCAAACTCGGGGTATTTATTTTGAGTATGGAACGTGCTACCTTTGATGCACTAGGTTTCAGACAAATCCTTATAATTGTGTAGTTAAAGGCGTAGTTCTCATTTTTTCCTCGATGTTTGATCTATTAGACACCAGGTTTGAAATAACTTTGAATGTTTGACATTATGATCACGTGGATTTACCTCACCAACAAAATTCTCTCGGTAATCTCATAAGACAACTATTTATTCAACAATTACTCTAGGGAGGTATTTCAGGTCTTTAGATGTGATTATAATTATTGATTTTGAAAGGCTTTCCTAAGGTACGGTAATATTTCATGGTAAATAATGATCACTAAAGATATTTTCATGCTTTACATTATTTTTTCCGATACAAGACATTAGAACCCGCACCTGTCTGTACTCGTCCAAGTCCGAATCTCAATTATTTCAGCATTTATATATGCTTTGCTTTTTTACCATTTTTTAACTCAATCACCTTTTTATAAAATTACATTAACTTAAAATAATTTGTATGTTACACTTGACTATGCCATTCACGTATGGATACGGATGCATTGCTCTCTCACGATAAATGCACATAAGGAAATTATGTGATTAATCAACTTTTTTACCATATTATTGTGTTTTAAGTGTTCATCACAGCGTAGATTGCTTTTATACTGCTAGTAGCACTTTATTTTACGGCAATTTGGCGGTAAAGATGAAGTCGCTCTCAACACGTGTTTCTTGCTGACTGCGGTAAAAAAACATGCGTAACAATACGAGCAATCTAAATCATCCCTCCGAATTCGAGCAGAAGCCAACGATGCTTAACTTCGGTGATGGAGTGGGAAACGGTGTAACCATCATGGCTGGCCGTTCTCCCTTTCTGATTGGTTTTTGTGTCAATGAGATGCATGGGCACGAGCCCTCCTATTCTGCTGGTAAATTATTGTTTACTGCTTGTCTACCTGGATGTGACGACTTTAGGGAATTTCCCTGAGTCAATATTCCTTAACTTAGTCCCAACCGATTACGTGCCTCTTAGTACCTATACCTGACGTTGTCTTGTTCGCCTCATGTTTTTCAATTCTGAGAAGAAAACGAACTCCGTAATAACCTGCTTAAGATTTCAGTCGGCTGGAATAGTGATTCGATGGACCCGCTGCTCCTTCCGATGCAGAGATATTTTCTCCGAATACCTGTTTTGGGTAATTTACCTGCATTTCAGAAGAGGCCAGTGGAAACGAGGACTACCCGACAACAGTCTGCTATGGCTTGTTTTTAGTATATCCATTTCCATATTCGTCTCATTAGTGCCTTAGCACGAGAGTTCATTTTGTTTTTTGATACTTATTTATACCTTTTCACTGTCAAAAATCTTATTTTTTACACCGAAATCCCTTTCATGAGATTAAGGTTGAATCATAGATAAATATTTAATGCTGGATACCAATAAAACGTGAGTTCATTCGTCTGTTCATGCCTTGGAAAAATCGATAAAAATATGAATTTGAATAAGGGTTGCCAGCACGCTAATCCATGAAAAATGGTTATAATCTTTTGCTCATTTTAGTCGTAAAATTGATGGATTGGATGGATGTATGGATTGTTGGCTATTTTATTCATGTCTTATTCGGAAACGGGAAGGTAATAAAAATGCACAGTTAATGCCCATTAATATACATCAGGAAACAACTCTGCCAAAATATGGTGATGTATTGCATTTTGTAGTTTAAAAGTAACTGCTACATTGATTAGTTTTTAGGTAACAGTGCATGGTTTTATTTTCCTTGTTTAGTTTTCGAGTAAACTTTTGAAGGTGAAATAAACTTTTAACAAAGTTTCCATCTTCAGATGTGGTGATTTAAATAGCTCTAGTCTAGAAAAAAAGTCAAATGACCCGCGAGGTATTGTCAATGCAGCTGTTGCGATATGCTTTCGCGCAATAGTTGAAGTTTTAATCGTCAAAATCACATTAATTTCGATCAATTAATTTTGTTCACTATCCATTTATCCTGTTTTTGTGGTCCAATTTGAGCACACGCCCTCGCTCTAATGCGCTGCCCGAAGCGGAGTTAAAAATCGAAGTCTGAAACAAAATTATATGCCCTGGATCAGTAGCTTGTTATTTGCTTTTCTCCCAAGCAAACATTTTTTTTGTAACAGCCTGTGAAAGTAGGCGAAAGTGTTAATTTTTTTCAATCTAAATCGTCCTCAATTCACTTGATTGCTCGTTACCGGTTTCTGCTTTATTTCGACAATTAATGAGAAAGTGACGGAACTCAGTGCTGAATTGTGATGATTTATCTCCCGGGCAGTAATGGGAGCGTCGAGGGCCCTTACGGAGCTCTGCATTCCGGCTGGGATGATTCCCTTTGTCTACCCAAGCGGAATTAATCAAGGCAACGCGAAAGAGAGAAACCCAGGGAAGTATTTATTTAAATAACGACGTTATCTTTAAGTTCATCCAGCTGTGATAATGAAGCCGAATGAGCATCTGCCTCTTATCCCAACGATCCGAGTCACGAATCTCGCCTAAGGCGTGGATGCTTTTCTTTTTCAGTATATCTTCAGCTAAAATGATGCAGTTGATTCCACTGCAAAAGGTCAAGTTAACTATTTAAGGCAATAAAAGCGAAGAAAAGTGCCAAACGAGGTGCATGGAATGGGCCAAGTTTTGAGACTGGTGTACGGTTTTCAGGCTAAGCTCATTTTTGTAATGGGAATCGTCATCCCTAACAAAAATATACATTATGCATCTCTTAAGTACTCATAGTACATGTTAGATATTAGTCATCGGACTAATATCTAACATGTACTGTGTATGTTACCTTGTATGTTTTGAGCCAAAGAAAGCATATTTATGATGGAGAAGATTCCTTCTTTCATCATTTGTTTACCGACAATGAACCATGTTTTTGTGATCCATATTATGCATTCATTATTCTGTAAAATTCTCTTGAACGAGTTTCATCCCTTGCTTTTCCCATTTTTTGAGAACTTGTATTTTGTTTGGTTTTTACTATTTCTCTTCTTTTTACCTATTTGCCTTTTACTCTGCCATTTCTCTCAAGAAAAACACCCATTACTTTGCATAGTAGCACATTGCTAAACGTGGAATCGGTGACTTCTCCATTATTTTTAGAAAGTTTTTAATATTATTTGGCTCAATGTTTTTCACGCATAATTGTCGTGTGAAACATTGGAGAATCGTAGATTGCAATTGAATTTTGCGTAAACGACAATTTATGGTTCTCTGACGTGATTCGTAATAGCCTGGCTCCGACGTATTTATTATACGGCATCGAAATACATACCTACTTTATGTAACTTAAAGTTAAGTACATATTTTTATCATTATTTTCTCATTCCCGCACACAGGGTAATTAGAAAATAACACCGCATAAAATAACTCGACTTGAAATTACGAGAATTTTAGTTATAGAAAAATCCTTGAATTTAGAGCTTGTTGTTAGCAAACCATATTCTTTTTGGACACCAGCCCAGTCTTTAATCTTGCTTTCGTGCCAGAGCTCATGGGGAAAAAACTGATCCCACCCTCTTGAACCGATTGGAATTGTAGAACTTCTTTCAAAAATTGCTTAGCGGAAAAAAAATAAAAGAAGGCCAAAATTAATTATCGCCTTGTTAGAGAGAAATTCTTCTCTCATGAGACCGTTGCTTTTTCAATTTTGTAAATTGAACCTTGCTTAACAGTTTCGGGGAATTTGGGATGACTTCTTGATATCATAATGAAATAGCGAAAAAGAGAAATTATCGTAAACCCACATTACTTAGTTGATTATTTTAACGGCTGATGCAACGGTAGAATATTTCAGTGAATGTGTGAACAGAATACGTTAAGACCAATCATTTGGAATATCTAAACTAGAAAAAATGTACACTGCGTGTGATCTCCCTCTGGGGAAGAACTCTATAGATTATATTTTCTGCTGGTACCCATGTGCCACTCTAATTATACACAGCAATGCGCTCGTCGCACATAAGTATTTCGCTCTTTTTTAGTTTTGAATTATTTTTAACATATTTAGTTTGAAAAGCTGAATTCTAAAATTTAGGATCAGCTTCTAGGAGAGGTTCTTCATGGTTACAGTACTCGCAGAAGTGCATTCTATCATTAAAATGAAAATTTTCATGATTTCTGGTCAAATATTTTCAGAATATGAAACCCGAAGTTAATATATCCTCCCATCAATAACAATATCATCAATTAGCGATCAGTCTGTTGTAATGTACGAAACCGAACTCTCATTTACTATCAAGTTAACAGAAGGGCTACTTAATTTTACTTTAAACGTTAACCCGCTGTATGAAGCCAGGCCTAAATCTCCTCTCTGAATATTATTAATGGTCGTTTTGAAGTATTATGCGCGCTTGTTTTGTAAGAATTCTCTCTACTTTTTCCACAGCATGGTTTACTCCAACTTTGCCTGTCCGGATAGGTCACGCTCCCCTAGCATTTGTTAGTACAGTGGTGCTGCGCAAGCCCAAATCAATTCAGAGTCATCAAATCATGAGATACGAGTATTTTTTAAATAATATTGATACTAACGTAGACATTTCATATTTTTTAAAATTATTGTACGTCAAATGATGCCCTAAAGATATTCTCTGGCACCTGACGTCTAAAACACGCGCTAGTTAACCAAGTTTTTGGATTTAAACATTAATTAAGCAATGAAGGTATCGTGTATTTTCTTTGGGCATATATGATGACGTGCGTGCTGCGCAACGGCAGCCTGAAGTTCAGTCACCGTCACAATTCCGTCTGTTTTGTGCTGGTCCGCCCAAAGCGGCCATATCGCTATATCGTCACGGCTCATGAGGAATAATTTTCCGTCAGCGCAGGCATGATTTAATGTGAAGTCCTTATCCTGCGCCGACGGAAGAGCCGTTTCCTTGAAAAACAGATGCGAATTTGGTAGTTTAGAAAGAGAGATTGAGACAGAAGTTCTCTCGTTCTAGTGAAGGATCATTTTCTCTTTCTAGTTGATACCATCGTCACCTGTAAGCGATGTGATGTCGCGTGAACAGTGACTGCATGTGAGACGCTTATCTGTCGTATCTCGCCGTCGCGGTCTTTTGTTCTCACTAGAAACAAAAGAGTCCCGCAAAGTAAGCCGAAGGTCATATTGAGCGCATTGGGTCACATTGTGCTATGGATTGATGTTACCATTGGGTCCTTACTCTCATCATTTTGATATGTTTCTATTTCTGCGCTAAAAACATACTTTAATGTCTTCTTACCATTCACGTGTACATATTTTGCTCCGTATATTAATATGCAGTCAGTTAAAATCATGAGAGATCACTATTTTTTTTAACAATATTGGGACTAACATAGACGCTTCATAATTTTGAAAATTTTGTGCGTCAAATTATGCCCTAAATTTAAGACTAACATATTCTCTATAAGTTGACGTCTAAAACACGTTATATGCTGTTTAAGTGCACTCCTTTCGTCGGCTAACTAATGGGCATTACATCCACTGCATTGACAAACCAAACCTATTTTTTCATGCTATTTTACATATTCACCAAGTTAGGATACAATTTTGGTGTTGTTACCATATTTACCAAGTTCGGATACAATATTGGGGATAAATTGCGGTGAATCTGACTTCTTCTTCGGTATAATACGGACATAAAATTCTCTTTAATCGTAGAAAGTTTTGTAAAATTGCAAATCTTGCCAAGAGTCTGCTCCTTAGTATGGGGCGAAGACAATCCCTCTTCTGGACATGGGTTAAGTCCGTCCATGGTGCATGGAGGGGTATTATAAAAAGCACAGAGCCCATTTTCGTCTTTTCTGGTTCGATGTATGCCAGTGATTTAGTGCCGGCGCGGCGTTAGTTCTTTGAGAGGTTTAAGCTACTCACAATGCGCAGTCTACCAACCCGGTATTTTCTGCAGGAGCAAGTTCCCAGGTGTAATTTTTTTGTGTAGAGACTGAGGATTCGAGAAAATCGAAAGGAGACCGGACGAGCGACCACTGGTCACTGTAAAAAGTGAAACGAGAGTCGCCTCCTCGGTAAAAGTTGTTTACTGTGTATTAAGACCACCATTTTTGATCCTCTCTGTCGATCAATCGCAAAAAAAAGAAATTGGTAGCCATTTATGAGCCCTCCGGAATCATCTATCGAGATTTCAAACCAACCGGTTCGTTTTCTTCCAGCGAGTTAGAGAAAATATTTTTTTTCCATCTGCGACTGACCGTTTAAGCTCCTCTCGGTTCAAGGTAGGCCTTCGTTCTCATTTCCCTTATCACTACCTTAGGAACCAAAAAAAATAGCCAGTTTCGCCGCATGTGAGAGTTTGCCTCAGTGCTGCCGCCTTTCCTCCTTCCACCCCTCCCCGCTCTCTCTCTCTGACGTCCGTCTATCCTGTTCTGCTCCATCCGACCCTTCCCCCAACTTGCACCCCTCTGCAATGCTCACTTGCAGAATGGAGAAAAGAAGGGAGCCAGGAAATCGCTTGGAAATGCACCGCTTCCTCACAAGTCATGCATTCTGTTTTACTGAAGACTCTTAAGGTAGTTCGAGCGAGGTAGTTACCTAATCATAATAGAGACCATATTCGATATATACTTTTTAATTTCTCCAGCTCTAAGACACATGAATAAAATATTGCATTATTAATGGCGCAATGATATAGTTTTACATGACAGAAATTGTATGTAATCAAATGAATATCTCTAAATAAGTCTTTAACTTGACTCATTATTTTCACGCGGTACGTTTGAAACTCCATGAAATCGGAAGGTTTATTTCGATCCCGAAGAATTTACTGCGGTGACAATATGCTTAATTTTCAAAAATAGTTGATAAAACACACAAAATACACACTGTTGATTTTTTGACGAGATCTAAGCATAGTAAATGCCCCCATTTCTAATATAAGGTCTCTCTGGAGTGCATACACGTACCATTTCCCTTATAAAATTAATGGTATTTTTGGCAAATATCTCGGACAGTAATGTGGTAAGGGGTTTAATTTTTTATGCCAATGGAAGGGCAATATATTTTTCTTTAAAATGAGATCAAGTACATTGATTTCTAGGTAAAATGATATTTCGCTCAAACTACGTTAATTTCACATTTGATGCGGCATATGTTTTCGCGATGCGAGAATGCAGGCTCGAAGTTAGATCAGGGAATATTTTCTCATATCTCTCTTATGCATTTCCACACGCATTCTTGTAATTCACCGCCTTACACGACGCATTTTTCAACGCACGTACATACATGCGTGCATCAGATTTCGCGATTAAGTGTCTCCTGTAAAGCGGCCCATAAGATCGGTTGGCCACAGGCCTAAACACTTCTCTGACCTATACAAAATCCCTAATATTTGTTTCATGTTCCGCTTTTTTATGGCCAACATTAATGTCCCTCGGTTTTCCTTGCGGAAATTTCCCCGCTATTTTGCTCTTTAGCACGCTGCTTGCTTGCGTTGCTTTTATCACATCCCTGGCCGTGGCTACCCCATCTGGTATTCTCATCAATTGGGTGCACGATGTGATTTTCTCCTCTTCTATTTTTCTGTATTTATTCTTGTCTTCTATTTAAAATGATAATTTATATTTGATATCCTCTTCCTATGCCATGTTTCGAAATCTTCTAATACTCTCCGCTCAGTTTTGTTAATGGCCATAGACTCTTTACTAGAACGCAATCTTTCAATCATAAATATTCAGTCATAGGTTTCCGCAGCGTTGAAGAATCCATCTCTGTATTGGTTCGGTTCCCAACGTGTTCGAGGTGTACTCATGGCAATAATTTCTCCAGCGTTCTAGCTAGCATCTTCAGGTCGAACTGCGACATAATAACGCCAGCCAATGTAGAGATTAATTCAATCATGAATTTTTAGCGTGCTCTTTCCTTGTCTCCGTATTTTCTTCAAACGTGGCAGTCATTTTTTTCATCTAAATGCCATCTTGGGTAATCTGCGCTCGATGATCCTTATACTAATTCCATTTCGTGTAGATGAAAGATTCCGCTGGTTCCAGAAGAATGGGAAAAAGCTACATCCTTCATTTGCATTTGCATTTTCCAGCTGAATTCTCTTTGATATGCCCGCAAATTGTTTGCTCTTTCTTGAATGGCTGATTATTTTAGGGCGGCAATCGACAACTGAGGTGATTCTCGCCATTTCGGATCGGTGTATTTGGGTTTGTATGGTTGAGATTTTTTTGCAGTGGAGAAAGTGTGGAGTTAAACCCGGCGCCGATGTTTGCCTAATCGTAACGAAAAGCATAAATGGAGTCAACAGATTAACTTCCAATCAAACGGACGAAGTTAAACATCTGAGGTAATCTCCTCGCAGCGTGGGTATATGGATAGGAATAACTTGTGTCCGACGGGATCGTAACTCGGGTCCTCGGTGGGGGAAGCCAGTAATCTAGCTATCACTTAAACCCAACCCCCGGATTATATCTCTAGAGCTCTAGAGCGTTCCTCATTTAGCTGACAGTATGAGCTAGAGAATACTGTTATCAAACACGTTTGGTATGCTCGCTTCTGGGTCACATGAGCAATCACTTCTGACTAAGCGCTAAATATCCAGTAAGTTACTTTAGGGAATGATATTTGTAATTTAGAACACTGCTAGATTTACAGTTAGCATGCTTCACAACACTGTATACATTTTCATGCTACTTGTGACAACATCGCTCCTCCGGTCTTTGAACATTTATCCAGGAAACGAATCTCCATAGGAGCCCGAAGGTACCGTCAGCTAAATGTGCCACGTGCTGTAACCGAATGAGACATCACCATTCCGCCGCGTTCTTCTTTTCCTCGTTCTTTTGTTTGTTCTTTCACTCTCCATCGCTTCCCGTCGTCCCCCACACTCCCCTTTCAACCTTTCTCCCAATCAAACACGCACTCATCCACTCTCTCTCTCCACCCTCCATCCCTCCCTCCTCTCTCTCTCCTTCGCCCCCCGTTCATCTCCATCGCCCGAGGGGATGACGGCGTGGAGTTTTCTCCTGCCTCCCGCGTGGATTTCGGTGTATCGTCGCGGAGAGATGTTCGGAATTGGGACGACGCTTTAGGAATTTCACGCGCCAACCTGTTCTTTCCCGAGGAGGATGCGTTTTCACTGATCACCTCACGCATCATACGTATAATGTGAATCCTTCTTTTTTTTCTTGGGGGATACGACGCGTTTTCTAATTCGTGATCGGAATTCTTCCGCCTCCTCTTGTGCATCCGTGGGATCATCGACAGCGGAACACCTCATTGTCTTCGTTTGCACGTCGGCGTCGTTCATTCAGTCCGAATAATGATTAGTCCTGATTGCCCGATCGATTCTCGTGAGTTCTCTGCCTTTTATCCGGCTGCTCTCAATTCATCGCGTCTCTCTAATTGCGTCCTCGCTATCAATATTGTATTCCATTAACTAGCAGAAAGAATAAAAGTTCTCTGTATATTTTCCATCTTTTACTTTACACAGCCGTCCTCACATGAAGACAACGAGAGGAAAATGGAGCTTTATGAATCAATTGCTGGTAAATGTGATAACATTTGGCTTTGTGGGAGTGCTGCATGCACCTCACTTTTTGCCTGTTTCGCCGAAGAAAAACTTCAGCAAAACGAGACCAATTGGTTCGAATAATACATATGAGTAATGTGTAATATATGAGATACATATGAGTAATTGCTAGTGGTTGGAAAATCGTAATTGAAGGCGTCTTGCTAAAATTTGGCGACATGTTGTACGACAACTTTGATCTTTTATTAGCTTCATTCGTGATTATGATTGGACAACGGGAATATGAGTGAATGATTTATAGAATGGAATTAACTTTATTATCCGTAGTCAAACATAATTTCATGGAATCGTTATAGAAAAAAATAAAAGACAAGGAATATACACTCTGCTGTAGCAAAGGACAGGAAATGAAAAATGGAAATAACATTGAATGCACATACGTAGAACATAGTACACAATGCATACATAAAAAAAACACATCAATACAGAAAAACAGTAATTTGCAAAGTATTACAAATATGTGTGCTCCATATATTCTTCAGTACTATACAACGAGTTTTCCTAATGATTATCTTTTACCTTCGGTTTAATTTTTTATATCATATTTTTTATATATCAAGTCATCTAATTTATAATGAAAGTTTATTGTATAAATTGAATCAAGTGTTTCTGATACTATGGAGTCTCTTTTAAGGTTCTGTGGCAGTTCATGTGTAAAGATTAATTTGTTCTAGTGTTATAGCTATGTTATAGCGTCAGGTGCAACATCATATCTGCTCAATACTCACTTAAAGATTTACCTAGGTGAAATACTTGCCTTAGAGTTACCAGTCTGGGGGTTTGAACTTGGACTTGGCGCATTGATTGTGGGAAGATTTCTGACCATATTCCCTGGGAAGTTGGTTCCTTGAGAGAGAAAAATGGCACTCTATAATTTATATTGGGTCAAAGAGAACGCAGAACTGCGCCGAAACTTAAAATTTAATGCATTCTTAACTTAGTCTACTTAATTGAGTATGGAATGTTTAGCACACTTATGGGACGTAATCCATGATTAAATTTTTTCATTCCATTCTCACAATGATGCGAAGCGAGTTAGTAAAAATCTGTGCCGCCTATTAACGCCCTGAAATGCCTGACACTGTTCCTTCATTCGAATTATAGCCTCGTAGGAGTTTATATAGGTTAATTACGTTGCTCTTTGATCACCAGAGAAACCGAGAATCCTCTATCATTATCTCAACTCACCATTGTTTCAGGTTGGTGACGGGCCACAATGGTAGGAATGTAGATTCTGAAGGTTTCATACGACAAAATATTTCATATTTTTGCTCTTAAATTTTTTTATCGATTTAGTAGGAAAACCCTCCATTACGAGCTATTTATAATTTTTTATTGCTTCGATCGGATACAGTTTCCTTTAATCAAGTGCTTTCTGGATTTCAATTGAAAATGAAACGAATGAACATGCTTTCTGTTTACAGAAACTTCCCAGAGAACTCTGGTGATAACTGATTATGATGAATTAGTCATTTCACTGATGCACGAGCTCTCAAAATCGATTAAAACATTTTAATTGTTGCGTATCGATCTGGTTAAAATATTTTATATTAAAATGCTGGAGTCGATGAGGCCTCAAATCTGCGCCGGACGTATGCTCTGTGAAGCGTGAAGATTTGTCTCGCATTTATGGCATTTTTATATGCTCTTGGATGAGATCATTAAATCTTCTTTGGAACAAGAAACACAGCTAGAACTAATAAGGGAAAATTTATTAATGAATATTTAGCATAATTTTGAATTTTTTTGTGTTTATTACAAATGCCGCTCAATGTCCGGAGACATTGTCGTCAGCAAATTAAATTGGTATAGAAAACTGGAATTTTTGCTAATTTTTTAGCCATGTCATAAAACAGTTCTTCCTCCTGGTTGTCATAATAAATGAAATTCTGCTCGCGCCACAAGGAGTGACAATCCTTAATGGAAAATCGATAGTTACATTTTTTGCATATGACGGTCCGATGTCTCATGCCAGGTGGCACGCCGCCCTCAGGGGCTAGCGTACCACACTACGTCTGCTGCCTACTTGGTAACGGTCTACACTATGTTCAGACTGTATTTTTACGCAGTACTGTAAGCCTAGGTGAAGACGGTTGGCAGAGTTGGATGATACAAACACAAAAATTACGGATCTAGAAGGAATTAGTGGACTATCGGACGACGGTGGTAGACGACGGCGGTTGATCCATGTTGCTGGACACTTGATGGCAATACCAGGCTGTGCTTAAATTACTATTCCGGGAATTATCTCCAGTTGGTTACGCTAACTTTGTCTTCTGTGTTATCACTACAAAATTGCCAAACTTCAGTTGCTGTGCCGTCTGGTTAAGAATACCGCCGAGTAATTATTTTTCCTTGCTCAGGAAACTATTTGAGGGTACTATTCCGTTGATAAAACGTAAATATTTATTTTGTAGCTTTTTTACTCCCTTAAATGTCTAAAAAGTGCAGTTATTGGAGTGAGCATTGTACATCAAAGTTTTCTGTTTGCTACATGTTTCGCCGTTGAAATGACTATTTTCTGGGTGTTGCGGGTTTGCCAAAGAAAGTAAAGTTTAATATATACGGCGATATCTTGTGGAAATTAAGTATTGATTAAATCATCACAAAATGAAAGGTATTTAGTACATTTCCTCGCAGTGTTCTTACACCGACCTTGGTTTCGACAAACTTACGCTATTATCAAGGTACGTAGGTTCATCGTTGTGAGCTCATACATGGTGGCGTTTTGCTAAACATATACAAGCATATTTTATCTCGCAAAAATATACCTCTGTACCTTGGTAATGGCATAACTTGGTTGCAATTAGTTTGGTGTAAAAAAGTGTGTGGAAATTTACAAGGAGTTTTTTTATCTATTGATCATATTATTCCCGAAGAAAATTTATGAACAGGAAACCTTGAGCTAAAAGGTGCAATGTTTTGAGAAGTGGTTTATACTTTTCTATGGAAAATCTAATGAACACAGAAGGTTGGTGAGGCATATCCCACGTAGATAGTCCGTAGGAGACCGAGCATGAAACTAATGGGGTGAAGTTGAATCAGAAGCCAATTTCTATAATTTTCAACGTAAAACGTTTTTGTATCATCTTCACTCCTCCATGAGGGGTGAAGGCAGTACAAATTGGACTATTTTTTCTTAACTTGTAGTGGTTGGATTTATAAAATTTTAACGTGAAACAAGTAATCAATAGATTAAGTGTCTTCAGAAAAAATTTCATTTAAACAAATAGAAAGTTGAGTACAGAAGACTTCCAAAACCTCTAAAACTGTGCCGACTCCACCCTGGTTTGGAGATCGCTCTTAAAAAATCTTTAAGAGGGAGAACCATTTGTGGAATTTTAAGTAA
Organism: Ceriagrion tenellum; assembly: GCA_963169105.1. Lineage (NCBI taxonomy): Eukaryota > Metazoa > Arthropoda > Insecta > Odonata > Coenagrionidae > Ceriagrion > Ceriagrion tenellum. The sequence continues at coordinate 171,735,296 of OY720632.1, forward strand.
GTTATTTAGAGCTAATTACTCTTTTTATCTTAAGACAAAGAGCTATTTCAGATTTCATCAATGAAAAATCGCTCAATTTTCGGTTCGTGTTTGTGATCGAGTGACAATGTTTACTTTGATGGTCATTTGAACTCACGCTAAAAATCTCGTTTCCATATTTATGCCATTGTGGTAACCAAACAGAGAGAAGTATGCTATATTACTACACGGTAAACTCAGTGAAATCTGCAAGTCTAAAATAGTCAACTCTTCGAAAAGTTGTAGCAACGAGGAAATATTGGACTTATTCTGCCATCCATAATTGTATGATTAATATTTTCATAATTATTTAATTCGATTTCCTGCTAAGGTAATGTTTCATTTGTAAAAGTGTATGGCTAATTATTAACATATTTTCACTGTATGCTATTTCTGGGCGCGTCATTGGAAAAATTATCGCTTGTCCATCTCCAATTCGCGTGATAGCATTAAACTCTTTTCACAAGTTTATAGGTTTCCTTCCATAATCAGAACCGGTGATCCATACTTGCTCGGTTTCTGCCTTTGAGTTCACGATCTAATTCCTCTTCATCATCGGAATCTTTTTCACTAGAAATATTTTTCACAAATTATTTCCGAATCTCTGTTTAATAACACCATCCCACAAATTGAGGTTCTCTACACTTGAGTATTCTTTCATTCAAAATTTCGCTCCTCAACACGCCTCATCCTGTCAAGTAACCACGGCTGCTTGCTCGTCTGGAGCGCCAATTAATCATGCATCACTTCCTTAAATAGTCGTTTCAGTTGCCTCCTTGAGCGCCATCTTCGTGCTTTTGTGGTACAGTTGTCGGATGTCGACTCTCTCGGAGGTAGGCGTAAAAATGAAATCCGTTGAATGAAACCTTTAAACAATTTAAAGAAATACACATCATACAAAATAAACCACACTCACATTACATCTTTGACTTTGGAGTATTGTGAACGTGGAAGAGTGAGTCACATTACCGATGTTGTCCTTGATTTTGAGACTTACCGTGAGCGAAAACAGGTGAAACATTTTTGGAGCTACAAATTAAAAGACTAAACTTTAATCAAGCGAGTAATTGTGAGGTCTTCGAACAATAATGTGAAAAAGAGATATCAAGCTTCGCTGTAATTAGGCATAATCTAGAGTTCACCGCTTGCATTGGGCCAGAGATGAAATAATATTCAATATGAGGACTTAACCTAGTAAAATGGGTAGCATCAGTATTTGTTCTCTACTGTTTTGTACAAACAGAAATTATTAAACTGCTAGCATTTGGTTGGGGGCAACCTTAATCTCCCCAGTAACCCAGTTGGGTGAGATTATTTGTAGCTTTCAAATTAAGCGAATTGCAGGTTGGTGACGAGGATATTATTTACTCCGAAAACCACTACTGAAGAGCAAAAATCAAGCGAAAAAGTAAGAAAAATATTCTGAATGTAAGAGTCGTTTGTAAATGCCTTTCTCCCACCCACCTCAATGACTCTGCGAGACTCATCCATTAAAACGTTCATCGTCTTGCATCCATTCCCTCTCTCGATTCCTTATTCTTACTCCTTCACTCCTTCGTGGCTGGCGTCGAAAAATTCCATGACAAACGCTATTCCAGCGTCTTGAAGTACGTTGAATGTTCATTTTGATATTCAAATTCAGTGCAACTGGTACTTTAAGCTAAGGAATGAATCACATTGCAGTGCATTGCCCTTCATAGCAATCGAGATCACTATTTTTACCTCATGATGTCAAATTTCTATATCGCGAAATGTCGCCGCGTATTTGTTCCAGACCGTACTCCCGCTCCTTCTTCCCTCTCCCTCTCCAAGGCCACGGGTACATCTCCTGCGTGACCCCGTTCCGCCCCCCTTGGAATGTTTTGTTATGTATACGTGATCCCTCCAGCCTTGCTCCGTGCTTCTTGTCGCCTTCCTACCGTCGCCGAAGCCTTTGTCTACTCCCACGCGCTGACTTGCTTTCATAGAATGTGAAAAAGTGCCTGTAACTAAAAACCTACCTCCTCTTGTCTCAGGTAACTCACGTATTATATCCTGCAAGACAAATAGCACGCGGTATTCTTAATTTTTTTTAAATTACGAAACTCAGGCACGCGTAGTAAATAGATACGTGCTCCCTCTTTGATTCTGATGACCTTAATCGTTGCTTGCAATTACTCATGTAGCTTCACTCGGTATACCTCCGCATTAAGCATATCCCATCCTATATATATCATATATTCATAATATCATATAATAGATAATATCATGTAATCCGGAATAAAGAAGATAGGACTGCAAACCAGGAAGCACTATGTGAAAACATTCTTGTGGAGCGTAGCACTTTACGGATCGGAAGCATGGACCATTGGAAAAGCCGACCAGAACAGAAAAAAAGTCTTCAAAACCCGGTGCTGGAGGAGGATGCTGATGATAAAATGGACGGACAAAATAATAAATGATGAAATGTACAGAAGAGTGGAAGAGGAAAGGACCATCTGGAACACCATAAAGAAAAGAAGAACTAGAAGGATTGGGCACACCCTGAGACACAATGGATTTGTGAAGGACATAATTGAAGGCAAAATAGAGGGAAAAGCCCCCAGAAGAAGACCAAGGAATAAGTTCATGGACCAAATAAGGAGAAAAGTACATAGGAAGAGATACCAGGAGGTAGAGGAACGAGCATTAGAGAGGGAAGGGTGGAGGTCTGCAGTAAACCAATCATAGGATTGAACGACCAATGAGAAATTATATAATTCGATATCATTTAGTTTAGCGCGTCCATTCAGATTGATCCATGGGTTACAGGTCCATCTCTGCGGCTATTTCATTTGGTTCATTTCAAATTATGCTAGAAATTATGGCATTTGCCTTTTGTCATTTTTTTTTAGAAACGGTGAGCATTTTTCTATACGTACAAATTAACAGCCCATTATTTTCCGGAAGAGCCCTCTCTGCTTTAATGAATTATTTTTTTTAATATTTTAGGCCGTTGTCTCACGATCATAACAAAGTCCATCAAATAAATTTTTGGGATGAAATTACATATTTTCCCTCTTTTTCGGTCCCACATCACCGCGTGCGGGCCTGAAGTTATGTATTTAATTCATCCAATTCTGTGGTTTCGGTTGCGTGAGAACTGACGCGATAATTTGCATCATTTTTTCCCGCCTACTATATTATTTTACGTTTTACCTTACTTCTCCATTTTTCACGCTCTGTTTCTTTATTTCCACCCGTCTGAATGCGCGGAAGGATGTGACGCATCAGTGGCGAGCTCCTATTAAAATCCATTAATAATCCTCTTTCTCTCGTTGAAATCCATGGTATCCAGCGCAGTGATGCGTGCAAATTTGGAATTGCTTTTGGTGAGGCTGTGATTTAATTGTTGACGTTTATTTTTGCTCTTGAGAATTTATATTTTTTTCTCACGTGGTAGCTTGGAAGAAAGTTCTGCATTACATCTTTTTGTTGTCTTTATTCTGTTGCGCGTAAATTTGAGGACAACTCTATTAACCACTTGGCTGTCGAATGAACTTTCCTAAAACCGCATTTGGTTTGAGGATTTTTTTAAAGAATCAATACAATTTTTTAGCCAATAAAGGGAGTATTTTTCGTATCATATTTTGTTTGAACTGTAGCAAACAAAGTAAAATGCCACCTCTGTAAGCCGTAGATTAAACATAACCTTAAAATGGGCAGTTGCGTACGCACAAATCAAATTAGGGAATATGAATTTAGAAATCATGCTGATCTATTGATACCAATTAAATGAAGTTACTTCATCGTATAGCTTCGATAAAATCGATTCCTCTTCTATTCTAGTTGTTGAATTCGGCATTGCTTGATTTATGTTTTTTGCTTAAAATCAAGTTTTTCACGAACTTATCTTCAAAAATTTTAACCGTTTCTTTTGTCAATTTACTTAGTTAATTGACGTATGCGACGACGTATGCCAGGAAAGTTATGAGAATGGCAGCTTCTACTTAATAATATTCAATTGGTCAAACCTTATTCCATTAATTATAATTCTGTCATCCTTCACAAAAATTTCGCGCAGGAAACTAATACAGCAAATTTAGTTTTTAAAGCATATGCTGTGCTATTCTAACATGAGTGAGTAGAAAATAAGTATCGCTTGCTATTTGAAAAAATTTCTACTAAAACGAGTCGACGTCAGTTTTTAATAGAAATTCAGAAAAAAATAATTTGCTCGATTTCATAATTGTCACCGTTTCTATCACTTTCGTTATAATATCGACGTTTTCAGTAGATATTATAAAATTTATTTATTCATACATTTTGTGATTCTTTTGTAATTGAAATGATTATCGTTTTGCTTAATGTGGTAACATATTAAAATAAAGAAAGACTAACGACCGGAATTATATTTCCCAGGATGGAAAACTAATCCACTGCCGATTTTATGCTTTCGTATTAATAGTATTAAATAATAGCATACCTTTGATGCCGGCACTCTTCTTTGCAATTATAAATTAATGAAACAACCATTGTGATGCGGTTACAAAGCCTTATGAAGTAATAGGAGAAACATGTGGTATCCATCTCCGAACTGCAAGCGTTGAACGCACGGTGAGCAGAAAATGAGTAACATATCCACGCACAGCTACCTCGAATGACCATATTAAGTCAGGTCTATCAACCGGCACAAAAATATTGCTTCTCGGTGATATCTTGCGAAACGCTTCTGCCTCCTCATCAATTGTTTTTAATGATGTGATTTTATTGCTGGGCTCATTTTCAGAGATGGAATCTGTTCTAAATATCTGCTGCCTGGGGCAATAAGGAATGCCATCAATCGAGCTAATTAGCTATTTAGGAGACGTAAAGAAATTCGTGTGCAAGAAAAAAAATTTGCTTCTCGATATAACGAAAGAGGTTTGTCACATTGCTGCGATACATGCGCTTCGGGGATCATGTTCCAGCCATTTAAATATTGCTGAAGGCTGTGGCACGTTATCTGTCCCACTCATGTACGAAAGCCGTTTTGGTTTCTCAATCCTTTCGGTTAAGTATCTTGAGAGCGTAAATTTATATTTCTCGTAAGAGACGCCCAAAGGACTGATTTTAGCGCGCGATTTTTGTGACAGCTGGTTCCAAATATGTCGTTAATATTACCCAACGACGGTGCGTATGGCAATTTTTTACGCTCCCGAGCAGCATATACTGCGTAATATCCCGCGATACTGTTCCGTAACGTGGTTAGACGGTTGAGAAGGGTCGCGGGAGGGAGGCAGGGGTTGGGAGGGGGGATGGGCAAGGGGAGGCGGTGACGGAGGAGGGAGTGACGAGGAGAAGAGGTGTTGTGCAATGCAAGCAGTTCCATTATCTTTCCAGTTCTCCTGTTTGCCCACCTTCGCCGCTTCCTTTTTCATATCTTTACGCCGGTAAATAGGTCTCCACGCGGAGCGATGACGCTGATGATCATCTTCTTCGTTTCCTTTTATTATATCTAATGAGATGACCTCCGCGGAAAATGAAAAGGCGAGATTTGGCGGGACCTTACTCTTCCGGAAGGCTGCCAGAAACTGAAAGTGACTCTTGGGATCGCTCACGTATCTGTTGCCCCGGCCACTGATTCCAATTCCTTTTTATTCTCTCGGCGTGTGGATTTCTTTTGTCTGCGGCAACACCTGTTATCTCGCACCTTACTGTTATCATACGACGTGTTGAGACATGTTAAAATCAATTGTACCCGGATAAGAGATAGGATGTCCCCCTCAGTCCAAGTAAAACTGTCTTTTAATAAAAGCTGTCCTTCGTTCTGACAGAAATGACAAAAATTTATCTCTAAGTGGATTAGTATACAGATTTCGATGCACCTGAAAATCATCATTATCACCTCCTTAAGCTGTACCATCACTTTCTGTCATCTTGAAGGTATTTCGTTTCCATAGTACGCGAGCCCGCTCTGTCATTCATTTAAAATGCTTTGGAAATTAACTTTGTTCTAATTAGAAAGTCTCTTCTGCATCTGATGGCAGTTTCCTAACTTGTTAGGAAACTTAGTGACTGATCTCGTGACTGGCCGAAACAGTTTTCGTTCTGGCTGTGATAGATACGGTGATCGAATCGTGTAATTCGCGTCTTGCAACGGACTTCTTCGCGTACCTCAGTGTGCCGTTAAGATTGCTCGCCGCTGGAGAAACTTCGCTCCCCGCAATGACGTCATTCATCATGTAAATGAGAAATAGCAGTTAATTGTTGCATAATCTTAACGTTATATCTGTCCTTGGGAAAACATCCGAGCATAAGATTTTTGTTCTTTCTAGGCGAATTGAATGTATAAATTATTCTCGGGTTTCCGTCCGAGTAAGTATTTTGGCAGCTGCCAACGTTTCGATGGAATACTTCTCCATCGTCATCAGAACAATGATTCCCAGGACATTCTGTCTACGCTTATATACCTGTTTAATCGGGGGGGAGGGGGACATTGCTGTCTCCTTTTTTCCGTTATTATTTGAATTAACCATTTCCATTCCCTGCTTTGGATGCACCCAGAGTCCAGATTTAAGGTTAACATTCTAGTAGTTTCGCGTAAGTTTTTCTTTCCCTCGCTGTAGACTCTGTTACCTGTTCTTATCGAATTTTGCCTTCCACATATATTCTCATCAGCCGTTGAATTCTAGTCGCAAGTCTCAAGAAAAGCTAATGGTTTTTAATGTGATAAATCAGTAACTCAATAAAAACACCATTGTTGCATTAACTTGGCTCTTATCTCTCATCCCTATTCAATTGTTGGCAATGACAATGTGGTCAATGATAACCGTGATTTCCTTCAGAAACTTCTGAAACTTTCGAGAGCTATTAACGAACATTGAGAAACTTTCCGCTCAGCCAAGGTCAATATATTTCCTATTGCTCGTGTGTCTCCGAAGAAGAATCAGCTGCTGTAAAAAATAATGACACCTGCTAGTGTGCGCACGTTGTGTGCAAATCTTCATCTTAATTATTCCATTGCGTCAGTGCGATATTGTGATTGTAAAACACCCTTAAATCATATCGCGGAGTGCTAGAAGAAATATCTGATGAGGCAGTGACTTGAGGAAATCTGTCCTTCACTTACCGTCCTCCAGTTTTTCCATATTCACCTTTTGACTCGAGGTTCTTGAAAGTCATGCAATTTCTTCATCACATCATAAAAAATAGATAATTTGAATTAAATATGTGAACTATATTTCTCCATAAAATTTCTGTATGTATTGTGCAGTTGATAGAAATGCAGCCAATTTGTTAACACGCCCAATGCCTGATGTGGAAGGAAACCATGTGACCGACGAATCCTGGAAGGCCTTTGTTCAAATCTTAAGATGGTGAATTTTTCTTTAATTTTTCATTTCCTTCGAAGCCTTGTCAGTATATTTCAACTGCGACGTTGTCTTGGACGGACTGTTACTAAACTAATTCCTATGCCACTCCATTTATACGAGAATTATTTATTGTTTGTTGTTGCTACAGTTAAAAAAAAAAGTCTATTATAGAATCGATGGTGAATAGAATGGTGAATGATGCTATATGAAATTTTGACTTTCCTACACGTGAATTTTCGATTTGATGCAAACGGTTCTTGCTTCAGAAGCTTCAAACAATCAAAATATTTTGTGTAACTATTCAGTTTCACTTATTGTTCTGCCATTGTCGTCATTATTGTTTTCATTGCATTTACTTTGATATCGAAAATTTGCAGTAGTTAAACCAAGTTTTAGTCGCCTGTAAGTATTTTTGTCAGCGTTCTCATATTTTAAGGTTCTCATTGGTGATGGGGATGTCTGACGATCTCAAGATTTCATCATCTGTTAAAGGTTCGCATCTAAGCGAATTGGGTTGATAAAAATTCCGCGTTTATCCGGTCATGGAAGTTTTTCATCGCAGCTACCACCGTGAACAGCTCACTGGGAGTGGATTTGCGTCTAATTGGTGGGAATATTTTTTTTGCCCTTGTTGTTTCGAACATAGCTTTGCGCTTTATAAACGGGTTGCAGGAGCATTAACGGAGACAAAATATTTTATTTGAGCACCTCAGGCAGGAAAGGAACCTTTTATATGCCGGTAAAATAAAAAGGCGGATTTTCTCAAATATTTTATAAAACCGTACATATTGTGATGCACTTGTTATTAAGAGAAAATTCTTCATTTTTTGGCACATTTATCGGGGCCGAAAATATATTAACTACGTTTACCAATCGAACTCATATCGATTTAGCCGGTTCAGCTCGGTATGGTAAACATAACGGGCTAGTGGGATCGATATGAGAAGCGGGCTAACTTGGCGCGCTTTCTCTGCCAGTCTGTGATTCCAAATCGATATGAACCGATTCAAATCGATATTTCAATCGATTTCGCATTGGTCAACCAGGTGATCCGAGTCAGCTGGCTTATAATGTTCAGATCGGTCCGAGTTCATGTCGATCTGAGTTCGATTAGTAAACTTAATGATTATTTCAGTGTACTACTGTCCAAAGTGGATGAAAAATGAGATATCAGGTCAGTAGTTTCATGGGGTTTATGCCAAATCTCTCGTTATTAAGTGATACCATACCTACTTCGATTTTATTCTTATAAATAAAATGGCTACTTAATTTTGAAACCTGTAAAATATTCCTTATCACTTGATCATTCCATGGTCGTCTGTAAGCTTTTCACAAATGTGAACTTCTTTCTCATGGGAAGACCATAGTGGAAGTTATTATTCATTTACCGTGAGATGAAGAAAGCTCCAGAAATATTCCGTAATCAAAATGTCCTTCTTCGGATGTTAATGTGATATCTTCAAGTTTCCGGTGAATATTACGGAATCGCTCGCGGATATTATGCGGCATCGGGACAAGGGTTGCGAGTTGGCAGTGAGGGGTGAAAATGGTCGATTATTATGCATGAAGCGCGCTGATAGCGTGAGAGAGACAGGAGGTCGAATGGAAGGGAAAAGCCGGCAGAAATGAGAATCGAAAGACGGCGAAAGAAAACGGTGACTGGAGACATAGGGGAGGTCGCTTCGCTCGATTCGATAGACGGCGGGCTTTCATGTTGCCAGTAGAACTAGTCAATAACGCGTCATGGTGGAGACTTCACTCCGCAATCTTTCGTGATCACTTATGAGCAAAAACTCAATCGTGTGAAACGTATATCTTTTGACATTCATCGCTCATATTTTTGGTAGGGAGCGAGATCCTTAGATAGACCGACGGTTTGGCAGTGATAAATACTGTTTCGCTTCTTTCCGTTTCGTTTTAGCGTCATCTGATCGGTGTAAAATCGTAGCCTCCAAGCGAGGTGCCCAGAAAAGTAAAGTGTTTCTTCCCTAGAAACGAAAATTTGATGCAACAGATGAAGCGATCGTAAATTGTTGAGTGATGTTACAGAATGGCTTTGTCAGTGGGAGATATTCGTTGCGTCTTGAGTTTTTCTTTACCGATAGGCTGGCGATGGGATCGTAAAGAGTTAAAGAGTATGGCGCTACTGACGACATTCGGAGGTCGATTTGCTCGCGGTGGAAGAAGGCCGGCTTGCACGTCGCCAGGGCGTTCATTTTCCCCAAGAATTGCCACCACTCTCAACCCCTTCGACACCCCTCACCCCCTTTCAGCGCTACCATCTCCCCCTTCCCCAACCCCCCTGCCATACTCCACCCGCCTCTCTCCCCTTCGTCGCTCGCCTTGCGTGTGAATGTTTCGCAAGGTCGCTCCGCCTCTCTGCGTCCCCTCTCCACGCGTACTCGCGATCTCTGTTTCACCCGCGCTTACCTTTTTACTCCTCTACAACCACTCGTTAAACGGCGGTTGCGCACACCTAACCCACAAGCGTGACCCTTTGGCCTGGCGATCATTTCACCGGGCAATGAGCCAACGCACCCATCCATTCCTCCACGCACCCGGAAAAAATGTTTGGTGGGTGGATGACGAGGGTGGAGTCGGTCGAGTTCCTCCGAACGGTACTCGTCCGAATTCTTCGTCTTATCTTTTTTCACGTCGCACTTCCTTGGGTCGACTCTATACCTACAGGTGGATGGGGGGCAGGATGCAAGCGTGTGTGTCCAAATGACAAAAAGACAAAAGGAGAACGAGGAGACCGAAATCGCTTGGCCGCCCATGTCGCCCTCTTTCTTCCCCCGCCCCCGTCGTCGCCCCCCCCCCCCTAAAAACACCGGTGGTCTACCAGTTTATCGCAAAGGTGAGTTGGGAAGGGGCAGTTGGGGCGGGGGGTAAGGGGGAAAGGGGTCCTCTCTGGAACCGGGCGAGACGAAGGAGAAGACGGCCAGGCAGTACCAACGCACACAAAACGACTCGCCGACATCTCTTTCTCTCCCACCCGGTCCTCCTCCCCAAACCCTTCACCCGAAAACTTCTCATCTCCCGTGGTCCCTTCCGTCGCCGCCACCACAAGTTCGCCACCCTCTCCACGAAAATATTTTCCGCCAGCCCCTCTGAAACGTTTGACGCCGCAAAATCATCCCGCAAAAACCAATGTATACCTGACCGGATCCATTAAGAACGACGCAGTGGATCTGGTTGATCCTGCCGGAGTACGAGAACTCCGATCACGAGAGGCAAAGTTTGAGCGTCAGGGAATGGCTTAAACTTTTCTCGATATTCCTCGAATCTCGATCCTACCGTGGGTGCTGTTTGGATAGCGCTATAAAAATGTAGTGCTGCCTCTGCCGGATAGGACTCTGTGAACTGCGGACCTCTTTCTTAGAAATATAGGCTGATGGAGGTACTATTTTTCTCGCCAGCTTCCTTCCATGCTCAGTATTGTGCATAGGCCAACCTGCCGACCTGTCATGAATGGGCTAGTTCAGCGTTCTTCAGTATTTTCACACTTTCGAACTGAAGAAAATATTAGAAATATTTGACGGATGGGACGGAAATTTCAACCAATGTGGCTGGTATTTTTATCTGTCTAATCCGATGCAATAAAAAGTTCAAATCTGGTTAGGGCGACATCTGTTGCTGCTTCTTCGTTAGAAAGTTTAATATACGCGGCCGCAGCATGGCGATAGGAAAATTCTGTGGACTGGATCACCGGTTGAAGAGGACTGGCCTATGGGACTTCAGTTGTCGGTTTACTCCCATGGATTACCAATTTACATACTATATTGACACTCCTCAGCGAGAGTGATGCTTATGAGTTGCGCCGTGTTTGTTGCACCTGTTACCGCCTGAGGTTGAGGGAAGGTTGGACGCGGGCTTGAATGGATGCTCATTATTTGGTGTGGAGGGAGAGAGGAAGGAGAGAGAGGAGAGGGGGGTAGTGGTGGGGAGGGAGCAGGGTCCGAAAGCAGGAGAGAGAGGGAGAGAGATAGTTTTTTTGACGCAAGTGAGAGCTTATCGGAGGAGAGTTTTTAAGTCGGGAGGCGGGAGAGGGGAGCGGGGGAGTGGATGGAGAGAGAGAGAGAGAAAAGAGATTGGACATCTTTCACTCCTTAAGGAGTAGCTTTCCTTCTTCTCCCTCCCCCGTCCCAAGGTACTCGTCGCCCCCCCTCCCTCCTCCCGCAGTCGGAGCTCGCCCTCTCACCCCCCTTCACCCGTTCTCCTCTCCTCCCCTCCCACTCCTCCTCCACCCGTCCCCATCCACATCTCTCTCTCTCAACTCTTCCCTCTCTCCCTCCCTCCCTCCTTCCCTCTCGCCATCGGTGAGGTGGTTGTTGTGAGAGGAGGAGGAAAAAGGAGGACACCGCTGCCCTCGAGGGCCCCCCTCAACACTCTCACACACATGCACGGCGTCTCATCACTGTTCTCTCCGCCTCCGCCCGCACCGCACAACAAAAAAACCCTCATCGCAAGCGCAAGCATCAGCACCCCGTAATCTTCTCCTCCGGCACCCATCTGGATACACACTATTCGGCAGCACTTGTTTCACACGCACGCCCGCGACGCGCCGCGCCTCGAAGAACGGCGGCCTTTCGAGTCTCTGCATTCTCGAGCGGGGACGGCCGGTGCGGGAGACGGCGTGCGGGTGGCGCGGGAGGCCGAGCGCATTTGAACGCATCGCATCGACGCTAAAGAGTGCGTCAAAGGAGAGGCAATTACTTCACAGTGGACCTGGAGGACTTACTAACCCGCCTCGTATCGTCATATCACGCCCCTCTCCCCGCCCGAGAGGGAGTCGATCCACCGCCGCACGCGTTCATCATCTCCCCTTTCTGAAGCTTCTGGGAACTCTCCTGGGGCCTCCGTGCGCCCGGCTCTTGATTCGAGAGGAGATTACTTCGCGTCGGCGGCGAGACGAAAGCAAAAGTGCTCCTATCGACCTCCTCTCCTGCCCGTGGGTGATTGCGAATCGAATGCAGTGGTGTTTTTGATCTTGCGTGTTGTGTGTGAGTGACGAAAGGGGTCGGAAAATTTCTTTGAGGGTTGTGCTTGTGCGTCATCGAAGGTGCTGGAATATTTCTGGGCGGCGAGGTAGGCCGACCTCGCCGAGTTAAATGTTCTTCTCCGGCCCTCTTCCGTCCGAAAAAGGTGCCGCGAGCGTACCGGGATGGCGTCGATGCCCAGTGTCGCCGCAGCCGGCGTGTCAACCATATTGACCAACGGGGTGACAGCGGGAGTGTCAGTGGGCGTTGCCCTCGGCATTGTCTCCGGGCTCTTCTACCTGACCTGCGCCGGGATTCGATGGGCGGGGTGAGTTGAATGGATGATACCATTTTGGCGCGCACACTCATTGTTGACCTTCAAGGTGGAGTGAGAGGCGAAAAGATCACAATGGTACTGAGGCCCAGGCCTTCTTCCCGAAGGAATTCGGGGGCGGTATTCTTTGCTATTCGCTTTTCCTCCGCCTCGCTTTTAGCGCGCTCAACACTATAGAACATTGAGAGTGTGCGCTCTTGTTCACTTTTGGCCATTGGAAACATATGTTCATAATGTATTCCCTCATCCTCATGTCAATTGTTTGTTTCTCTGTCTGAGAAGGAGTCTGTTGGGCACCTTTGGGAGCGCAAATGAGTCGCATATGCTGGCAAATCTTTCGGGCTACCAGTGGAATTTGCTATCGTTGCGATTCTTATGGAGTAAAATGTTCTCCTCGAGCTTTCTTGAATATAGCCAAAGTAATTCACGCGCTTATTGTATTGCTATTTGCTTTGTGGAGCCTATTGGTAAACCAGTAATAACAGAGGTCCTCAATGAATGTCATTATGGAAGATTGACGGTTCAAGAAATTAGCATTAATTATGTTTTTTTTTCTATCTCTGTGCTCAGAATTGGTCGGATATGGAAGTGAGAAAATAGTGTAATCGTTAAATTTCAGTATTCATCTTATCAGGATACAGCCGAAGCATCGTGAATGCATACGTGAAGTTGCCAGTTTTACTTTTTGTACATTTTTATCTCTTATGTTCTAAAGTTCTTTAATAAAATTCATGAAGTGGCCTGCGCTAAACCTCTGGAAGTCGTTAGCATTTAATTTGGTGTCTTTTGCTGCTGTAACTATATTTTACACTAACATCTGATTGATTACTCATCAAGCTATCATGCCAGATGACCATTTTTTTCATTGTATAGTCTTAAATAATATCGTGAATTGAATCCAATTTTCATAATGAATCGTTTGATATATGGTTATTTGAATTGTAATTTAAGCTTGTGTTACTTCAAACTGTTTTTAATATTTTTTGACCCATTAGTCCTGGAGACTAAAATATTTCTTGGATTAACTTCACTCTATAACTATATTGTGCCATGAAGTAGTAGGTTGAGCGCTCCATTTGGTTAACTCACCAAAATAGAAAATTCATGACTAACAAATTAGCGAGTAGAACACGGGTGTCGCCTCAAGGAGGATAAACATCCAAGGAGGATAAACATCGATTCTCGATGTTTATCCTCCTTGGCAGTGGCTTTTCTGATGGCAATGTCACTCTATGTTTACCTCGCACCGAGATGTTTTCTTCCGTATGGCTCTTCATTTTCTTTCGCGTCATCATCATCATCACCTTAATTAACGAAATCCAAATTACTTGTTACGCTTTCAAAATAATATCTCGTAAACCCTCTGCTCATTTTGTCATGTGAGTTTTCCTCCGTTAAACCTAATCCAAATAATTTCCTTTCTCAACCTCTATTTATTATTATTTTCTGTACAGACATAGGTCTGATTAACAATAAATCGTGGTAATACTTTTTTTTGCCAATGGTTCGCGTATTTGAATGCTTCTTCAGCGTTAGATTTGTATTTATGTCACCTGTTATGCAGCAATTTAACAAGTGGTAAGTATTATCTCTTATATATGTAAATGAAACTTATTGATTCCACCTATTTTACATTTGAAACCGCCATCGATTCTTTTCATTTGAACTTATATTCATTTTCTTGAATCTTATATGCTTACGTTTTATAAACAGTTTCATGTGGCATTTGCAATTATGCTCCATATATTTGCGAGGATAACCGGGCATAGTGCTCAATGTCGCAATCATTTGACCCATTAAGTCTTTACTTGGTGTCTGCGAATAATTCCTCTTGATCTCCAGTTTATTATGAACGAAATATTTTCTCTTTAATTAATTATTCAAAGTTTGAAGTGTCCTTGAGCATTTTGGACCCAAGGATTTAACTAATTATCCCCTTTTCCTAAAAAAAAACGTATGCCTTCTAAGTAGAGACCTGGCTCACACTATCACCAGTCGCCTCTCTATTAAGATGAGATATTCAATTAAGACTTCGCTCGAGCGAGGCAGAGCTGCCTTTCAGAGACTGGTGCTGGTTGGCATTTCCGTTCCGGTTCCGATGGCTAAAGGTCGAAATATCCCTCGGCCTTCTCCTTTCTTTAATATTTGAGAAAGCGTACCATCATTACGGAACGATTTTCCTCCCGTGCTGTTGTTTGCACTGTGCATAAAACCGAAGTTTAGAAAATAGTGGTTGCTGTCATTATGCTCACACCGCACAAGGTAATCCAATTCCAGTATTTTTGCAGTGGATTAAAGAATTAATGCGGTAATTAGGAAGCAAGCAAAATTGGCTGCTTTTAGTGTCCATTTCAGTCCGTCGTGTTCCAAATATTTTACGCTGCATCACTTTTTCAGTGCTCGTAAAATAGTTTCGTTCTAAAACGGTCATATTAATGGGCCAGTTACTATATCGGTCTAAAGTTGTTTTATCTTTTCGTAGCTTTAAATACGTGTCCAGACGATTTGTCTCCATTCAAATGCATAAAAGAAAAATGACTGGTTTTGAAATTTATTTTTATATGTAACTGCTATTTAGTCTTATACATAATGAGTCATAGACCGTTTGTATCCAGTCGACGTTCATGCCTTCTACATAAGCCAGAAATGAAAATGTGTTCGCAGAGCATGTGATACTGGTCCACTGCTTCATTAAGTGTCTTTACGAGATAAGATCGAAATGACAAACTTCGTTTATTTCACATTAATAAGATTTAATAACGACCTAGGTGTCAACACTGAGCGACATCATCAGGCAAAGTCAAACTTTTTCCTCAATATACCGTATTACTCTTATTAGTGTGGCATTAACAAAGTTTTTCATTTCAATCGGGATGCTATTCCATATTGCGCCAGAAACCATCACCTTCTTGATTGCTCATCGATATTATATCTTTTTCCATGCTATCAGCCCAATTTGATAGCTTAGATTTTTCGAGGAATTTCTTTGTCGTAACGCATTCCGATGAGAGCTTGATTTCCTAAAGAGATGGTGAAGAAATGACCGTCTCCTGTAAAAGCTTTTTTCTCTGCCAATTGTGTCCTTTCTGTGTCTATTTAATGGTGGGCGTTTTATTTCTGCTCGCGGGATAAACAAAAAGATCCCAAACGACCCATTTTATTGCTCTTCTTCGCGTTCTCCCACGAAATTTTATGCAATGGTAAACATCCGTCTTTTTCTTGCCAACGTCGTAGCTGCGATAGAATTCGGCGGTGCCGGAAGTATGGCCGAAGGAGAAGGTGGTCGGGTTAGTCTAGAGGAAAAACGTTCTAGATATGGAACCTCTGTTTGCTCTTGATTCTCTTCATTTCCCACCTTATCTCTCCTCAATTGATAACCTTAATATTCTCAGTGGTGGAATTCTAGTTACCAAATTCGTAGCATAAAGCCTTTATACGCGTCTTGGTCAGTTACATATCAATCACTCAACTCAATTGATCGAGTCGGAATTTTCGCTACTCACCCATGCCGAACCACCTCTTTTCCCATCGGTTAGGGTTCACATACCAAGCGGAGCAAGCGAGTCTTTTTATCAATGCATAATTCATACCACGCTTGCGTACCGTGTCATCGTCCATCCATCCATGATCAACAAACCACCTCTCTCCTGAGGATGGACTCGAAGTTTCAAACATGGATGAGCAGGAAAGGTCCCCTCGCTTCCTTGCATTAGTCCTAGTTCCTTTTCCTGCTCGTGATGCAACGAGAAGGTCAACCCGAGGAAACTTCCTTGAGAAGCGAATTTTTAGCTGTCGTCTCCGCCGAAGCATTACTAAGGTGAAAAAACATGTTTGTCGTAATTGGCGCAGGACGTTTATGACAGTTCCGTGTACATGTCTCAGTTTCGTCCACCAACGCGCTGTCGTTTTGAAAAAAATGGAAGCCGTTGAAAGATTAAGTGTCGGGTATGCATTTTAGGGTTTCTTTCCCAATCTGGCCTGAATGTCTTCCTGTAGGGTACTAAATATTACAGTTTTAACGGATACATCTTGAAACACCTTTCCGCAAAGTTTTATCTAAGTGATTCAAACTAAAACCCTCCCTTTGAGGGAAATAGCAACATGCTTGGACTAAGGAAGCATGTAACCAGATGTGTATTCGTTGCTGCATCAGTTCATTTTTAGTGCATGTAAACCTGGAGGCAGATATCTAGTATAGGCATTCTACAGGTAAATGTATATAAATTTTACTTATTTTTCGAATCATGAAGGTTTTGGATGTCAGTTTCTCAAAAAAAATGTAATACCTTTGATTCCCAAGTAGAAGACGACCTTGATATATTTATTTCCTTCTCTCTCACTGTCTGTCTTCAGTAAGTCACAGAGATGTGTATCATTAATTATTCCTTGTATACAATCCAATATTCTTCCATCTGGGCCGATGCTGAGAGTTATCTCCAACGATATTTAATGATGCCGTGCGAAACTAAGTCGTCTCGACACTGGGTCAACAAAAATATTTTTAGAGAGGTGCGGTGTCGCCTTGGGGACGGCTTCTATCTCAGAGATTGTCGCCAGAAGAAAAAGAAGTGCAGTCAGGAATCCGGTATTGGGATGGGAACTGAATTATTTTATTTATTTTCGGAATAGCCCGACGAGGGAATCCATTCGGCCACCGGGTGACCTTGAACCGGTCCGCACTTTCCTCTCCTTGCTCCTGCTAACGAGGCTCGCGTAGTTGTTCTCCTTCTGAAGGTTTACTCGGCCACATCAGACTGAGCTTTGATATTTTCTGCCTCCCCCGCTGCATACTGTAATTTTTCACGGCTAAATTGTCGATTACTTGTTTCAAATTATTGGTCTCAAGCCGACTGAAGTATTTGAAGAATATATGCATATTTATGACGCTACAATAGACACTTGGAGGTAGAAGTAAGAATTGGAGAGGTTTTAAGATGGTGTTTTTATCCGTATTAGTATTATCACTTAACTAAAAATTTGCTTTTGCTTTGAATACGAAAAACAGAATGATATTTTTGCGCAAGGAAATAGATGCAGACTTTACTTTGTGGAATTTATCTATTATGGACCAAATAAAATGACTTTGCTAACTCCACTTGAGGTTTATTAGCACGGGCCCTGGTTTCGACACTTCGTATCATCTTCACCGAAGATGACACGAAGTATCGATTATTTGGTCCATAATATTTTAAGATTGGGAAAAAATATTGCTTCGTGAAATTTTCACTGGAAGTTCAAAAATTTTAATGTTTGATTGCATAGCCAATTTTATAGTCAGTTGAATCATCATATTTAGCTTTCGGCTAATTTTTATTTTTTGTTAATAGAGACATTAGTCATCCGAAATTTTGAACAAATTCAAAATGCTCTTGTAAAAGGTTTAATGACGTGTGCGAAACGACTATGGTAAAAACGCATTTATGGTTTAAAATTCCCGCAGGAATTTTAGCTCTTTTAGGTGGAATTTCTCATTGCTTGATATTTTTTGGTTAAATGTGATGTCTAATAAGTAAAATTGAGGAAGCCTGGGTTTTATAGTTCCCAAAATTTATGTTGACGCCACCCATCTTATAAATATTTTAAAATAGATATCGTACTGTTCTTAAGGCCCCTGTTAACCCTACTTTGTACTCAAAAGGCTAAATAATTTTTGGATAAGCAAATACGTATGTATTTCTCTCCGAGACCTCATGACTGTTACCAAAAATATAGGTACACTGCTTCTGCTAAATCTCTCTATTCTAAAGAATAATTTCAAAATGGAACTTCCTCGTTTCTGCAGTTCGTTTTTAATTGTTAGTTTATCTTTTTCGTAGAACTCCTTGTGAAATGTCACAACCTGTCTAAATGAAAGGAGCATATAATGTTTTATATTGACATTCTTTAATTACATTTAATGTCCTGGTGAGTGGTTTTACTCGCTATGAAAGTAAAACCTGTCTTTCATTGAAGCATGCTGGAGTATGTATTTACATGTAGCCTCCAACTCGATTTTTTGAAATACTTCTGTGTAAATTGCATATTTAACGTTCAGTATGAAGTTTGATTGCCGGATTAAACTGACCGTAAAAAGAGAAGTACGTAGAAGAAAGTATATTTTAGAAATTACTTATTACCCACGCACTTCAGGTTATTAATCCGCGGGACTTTCTCGCGGCGAGTGATCCATTTCCGATGCTAGACCTCATTATGAGTTGCAGGAAGTATTCATAAGTTTTATCACCTTACGTATTTATCGTATCTTGTCTCTCCCTTGTTATAATATGGTAATTTATCGGCATGAAATATTTCCGAGTTTTAGGGCTTAATTATTCCAGGAAAACTGGATGAAAAGTTAACACCCCATTCTTCTACTTCGGGGTAGGATACTTTAGATGAATTATTGATCGATAGATATATTCAATTTTTAAACAAAGAAAACGGATAAAACTGGATTGACTCTCTTGGGACATTTTCAATAATTATTCTTCTCACAGAGCTTAATCACACACCGCGAAGAGTTATCTGGATCCGTGCTATACTTTTCGTGGTAGGTACCTCAGATAACCAAGACAGAGTAGTACTTCAATCAATTATAATTCTAAACATAAGGCGGGTATTCGATTTCATACCTGCCATTGAATTTGATAAGCATCAAAGGAGTCTATTACAAGCTTGGTTTACATCTAAAATTCTTTTTGCAGCTAATTGTTTTAGGCTAGCGATCAGCATGAATTACAGAAAAGGCTAGAGTGTCATAAAAATGAATTAAAAGGAAGCATATTCTTTCTTCTCCAAAACTTGCTTTTCGAAGTTCATCCTTTGCCCCTTAATCGGATTATTCTCAGATAGAATTTTCCAGGCTACCCACATACCTATTGCAATCGGTGGAGATTTTAGTTTTTCTTCTCTGATCTTGCGATTGGCTGGGGAGTTTGTATACCTATTCTTCCTCCCCCTTTCTCCTCTAAATGATTCTTTTTTCGATTCATTCGCCTATTTTCAGCTCACAATTCCTCTATTGCGTTTCATTTCCATCGCGTACGGTGAACATTTCTCTGCTACAGTAGACGACCTCAAGAAGAAATGGCGTCTTCATGTGAGCCTATACGTATCCTTAACTCCTATGATATCGATCATCATTCACTACATTCGATTTGCTTTGCTTTTACGTATTTTACTCCAATACAGCTATTCTGCGTAATTATCCTTCTTATTGTACTCTGACAATCCTTATGCTCTGAAAAATCGTATTGTTATTGTTGCTTTTGTTTTTAAATAAACCTGTTACTACCATCCTTGTTTCGGATATGGAGTTCTGAGTTTTACTCCTGTTTATGTTGGGTTTATCCTCAATCATAATTTTATCTGTCCAGACTAGTACCCTCATCAGTTTTTTCTTTATCCACCTCTGTGTACTACTATGTCATCCTCAAGGTGAATGACGTCTGCGCCTTCCTTGAGGAATCTGTACACCGCTTATATCCAAGACGTTGAATAATTTTCCCTTCCATTCGAGGGGTCAGGGTTCGTGCCCCGGTCAAGGCGAACGATTTTCATCACTGATATTTTCCAAAATAGTTATTGTTATGTTATCTGCTGTACCTTTTTTTATTTATCCAAGCTGTGTAACATTCAGCTAAATATGCTCACCATTTTCCGCAGGTAGTTGCATTTTTGTATTCGTCAAAATACGTAATGCTATCGCTAATTGTTCTTAATATTACTGATACCTAAGTTTGATAAAATTCCCACAGCAATGATAGTCTCGTGTCCAGTTAGTGAGACCCTTTTTTGTCATGAGCTACGTTATTTAATTTGACTACTATTTTTGTGATTGTTAAAAGTGGTTTGTATACTCGTTTTAACTTATTTATCCTTGAATATCATGGTTCTCCTCACGAATTACCTTCATCTTAACATACTCTTTGCTTTAGTCTATATACATCCAATGAATCACTCACCATGTAGAAAATCTTAAATTAACCACATTATTTTATCAATCCCTTTTCCCGATTCGGCGATCAAATTATTCAGTTGCACGTATGTGAGATCTCAGAACGAGGAACTGGCCTTTTTATTCCATATTTTTTATAGTGTGCGGACGGGTGACTGAACTTATTTAACGCCACGGTAGGTATTTCCTCTCGTATAAATATGAGACCGCTGTCATTATTTTCTGGAGTTGCACACACAAATTTATCACTGTTCAACCGGACTAAGATGGAGGGCACGCGAGGTTTTCAGATTGCGATCACGAAATGGAGATTCAGGGAATTCTGAGATTTCGGCCGAGTGGAGCGCGCAAAGCCTGCAAGATTGAGCTCGACCGATCTGGCAACCCTGGCTCCGGAGACCCGTTGATTTGCAAAGCACTCTCGCTGTCGTCCCGCGCTCATCCACAAAAGCATGTATCCGGATTCGTAAATAGGGTGTATGGATGAGAGTTAGCCAGTACGTGCGCTTTGCTTCTTGCTGGAGTGAGTTTGGTCGAATGTTTCGTAATATTTCCCCGCATTACCTGAGCTCTAACTTCGTACTAAATCCGTCTAAATGCAGTAATTTCTTCACATTTGAAATTATTCGCTGCATGCTAATGTCCGTGGCCAAATTTTCTATATTCTTCTTTTGTTTGACTACATGGTCTTCCATCTTCTCACACCACATTGAGACACAATGGATTTGTGAAGTACGTAATTGAAGGCAAAATAGAGGGAAAAGTCCCCAGAGGAAGACCCAGGAATAAGTTAATGGACCAAAAAAGAGGAAAGTACATAGGAAGAGATAGCAGGAGGTAAGGGAACTAACATTAGACAGGGATGGATGGAGGACTGCAGTCGACCAATCCCAGGATTGCACGACCAATGATGATGGTCTTCCATTCTTTTAACGGTTAAACTTCAGAAGAGCGTACATCATCCAATTACGGTGCAAATGCAGGTGCTGGTGTTGTTCATAATGGCTATCTCGATCTTAAATTTCTTAATTAATAACAGTGGATGCGTAAGAGTAGATTACGCATCACTTGTTACAACAAGTTCTTCTATCACAAGAGTAGATTACGAATCACTTGCTACAACAAGTTCATCTATCACAAGGGTAGATTACGAATCACTTGTTATTTCAGTTACAACAAGCCAATTTGATTTTTTCATAGAATGCAAATAGTTTTTTTTTCTTCAATGGTTCATTTTTCTCACCAAAGTTTTCATAGGAAGTGATTATTTAAAATGGCTGAATGCAGGATACATACACTTCGTAAGGGCGCGAGTGATGATGGTGCAGGAAAATCTCTGTGCTCCTTTCAATTGCTGGAGGAGCAACGGAGGAGAGAGTGAAGGTTCTTTTTCCATCATGTTACGAACTGAATTGGAATTCTCAATGTTGTCTGCATAAGTTTACAATCCACCCCGACTGGAGAAGCCGACCGATCCATTCGAGTCGTTGCGGGGGAAGGAAGAGTGGTGTTGAAACGGCTAATGTGTATCTAATATTACGAGTATTTCGTTGGATATCTCAGTGGTTTAGTCGCTGGACGACCATCTCGGTCATCGCTCCTACGGGGAAAACACGAGAGAATTCCTGTTTCCTTGGCTCTGACTCTAAGATTTTATGGTTGGTTACTTAGTGATTTCACTCATCTCCCGGGTGTGGTAATATATCTGACAGCTGCAAAGCATCTTTAGTTTGATAGCGTATAGCAATACTCGTTGAATAATTGAAGTAATATTTTCGGTGAAGAAATAATTTCGTTTAACTGCTTGAATTTTGTTTCGTAGCAAATTTTAGCCTTCAAACTATTTTTTTGTGCTTACAATGTTCATATATCGCATTCCGTTGGAGTCCTCTGATTATTACGGATCAGAGATATTTCGATACGTTTCATTATCGAGACATGATTTTGGCCAATAAAATCGGAATGTTTTTGGAAACGTAAATGAATACTTTTTCCTTCAATCCTTCATTGGGTGGTATATCTTGGTCATATAATGGGAAGAAATTATTTAGAAGTATGATACTCAGTGTACTTAACCTTTTTCTGTGGAATAAGGAACGACTACTAAATCTATGTTTTGTGAATCCTTTTACTAAAAAAATTCATTCAAATTTTCTTGAAACAGCACCAAAGTCAACTTCTTTTTTAGTTAATTGCGATTCCGTGGCTGCTGCGATGGATGTAAGAGCGTTTCATCATTTCCTGGAAATTTGCGTTACCTCATGTTTTACTATTCGCAGGTTGTTTGTATCTTAAATTGTTGCTCAACTTCTCGGCAGTGTTTCTAGCACACTTCTCCGTCGCCGTCCTTTTCTCCTTTGCGTGTTTAGGGAGATAAATTTATCTTCGAAGAGCTGACGATACTTCTCCCGTTCCATGCGATTTATATCTGGTGGCAATAAACCAAGCATCGTTAAGATAATGATGAGGTTAATAACATTTTAGCATTCGCCCAACTGTCCAAAGTTTACTTTCCATTAAATCTGATTTTTGTACTTACATTAGGGTGAAGAATTTATTGTCAAGGTGGTTATGTATTTCTTAGATCACTGCAAATGAGTAATTAGAGAATTTTCCATCCCTTGCCTAAATTAAGAATATGGCCTTCACTCAAAAGATTGATTTAGCCCAAATATAGTATTTTTTTATCGCATTGCTAGTTTATTATTTTAAAATGAAAAATTCGAGATAGGTACTCATTCAATGTTTTATCGTGAAGTGACTATTTATCTATTACCTGTCTTGTTCAGCTGAATTGAAATCTTTTTCTTGTTGATATAGAGATTTTTAATTTTATAATGAGAAAAATGGCTTCCAACTGCATGAGCTTTGTGAATATATAACCCTATTTAACTTGAGCTCATGCCGCTAAATAAGCTTTTTTCTTCATGGCCGATAAACGTGCAACTGAATTAAGCCAATAGCTAATTAGATTTACTCAAAAGCCACATTCTGATTTAAAGGATAAATTGTGGCCGAAATCTATTTAGCGGAGGATAGCAACGTGTCCTGAGCACAGTCATAAAATGTAGATGAGTCCGTTGTGTATGATTGAAAAACGGAAAATTATATTTTATAATTTTGTATTTACACGATATTGATAATGAAATGCTCATCACAAATCAATCAATTCGCTTACTCCAATTCTTACCATTTCTTGGATGCATTTGTCGTTTATGAAAAATGCTAACAGAGCATCCAAAAATAGTATTTTAAAACTCTAATGATTGGGTTTTGCTATGATAAACATAATCATAGCGACGTCATTAAAAAGCCTTGCGATGGCATTACGTGACTCGGTATTAGACGCATATTTATATCAAAAGAAAACCTTGCATTCATAGATTATACTTTTTAGTATCCATGATGGTAAGAATAAAATAACAATAGTAATTTCCCACTTTTTAAAAATGAAAACCGACCGTGGTTTCGACACTTTATGTCATTACCAAGGTACCTTGATAATTTTATTTTATTTATTTATTTATTTATCTTCACTATCATCTAATACAGCACAATGTGCCAATTTACGTCGGGTGAATAACAGTAACAACGGACGGGACACAAATACCCATGTCCTGGGCAGATAATATTCTACCCAGGCGGGACTCGAATCCGCAACCCTCGGGCTAGCATGCGAGGACTTTACCCCGCCGCCACCGGTAATGACATAAAGTGTCAAAGTAATGGTCGGTTGTCCGTGTGGAAATTACTGTTGTTGTTTTATTCTTACCATCATAGATATATAATATTTCCTCAAAGTTACGCCTGAAACTCTTTTTTACGCTTACTTTTCAGTCTCTTTTCTGGGTATGTTAGAGGTCAGATTATACTGAGTTTCACAATGCCCTGGTGGAAATCAAATTCTCTATTGAAAACATGTATATTCTTTGTGAGAATGCATGGCCAACGGTTAATTTTCATTCTCTTGGCAGCAATTTTTTTTCAAACCCTCTCTATTCTACAGAGCAGAAAGATAAGTCTTGGTAAATAGCTTCAATTGTTATTCGACGTCACGTTGCTAATCTTAGGTGTGGCAGATTTGCGGCAAAAGAGGTAATAGGAGGGATCGGGTTGGTGTGGTGGCTAGAGTATTCGCCTACCACATGGGCGGCCAGGGTTCAAATACCTGCAGAGGGAGATGTTTTTCAGTGGGCACCCGATCCCTACTTGAGTGTATTGTGGAGGGCACTTCAAGTACAGTACTCCGTCTGTCGGATGAGACGTTAAACCGTGGTCCCCTTGGCGCCATTCGTTAAGAGCAGGCTAATGCCGACGCCGGGTTTCCATCCACCCTTCCTCTCTTACCTATCCCCTATGGCGCAAATGATCTTAGCCGTCGGTCGCCTCTCCAAATATCCAATGTAATCTAAGAGGTAATAGTTCCTGTCTGACGCCATATCTTACAACTGAACTCAATTTGGGGCCGATCGTACCTTTGGACTCAATTCCTCCTCTGCAGTCTGAAGTGAACTTGGGCAGCATTCTGCATTGTCATGTATACGATTTGGAAGATCGCCCGATCTCTGAAGTCCGTCCCGGTGGTCCGCGAGAAATTCCTCTCTATGTGCACAGTATAGCGTTACCCCGGACACCGTGGCGTTCCGCGTGTGATGGCGATCGGTGGCATTGGAGAGAACGGAGGAGTACATTGTGATGAAGGAGTGGGGGCCAGGAATGCGACGGTGATCAGCGTTTGGGGTTCGTGCCCTGAATGCTCAACCCGCGAGCGGATCCTGTTCCTCCGCGGGCGATGTGTGGAAGGGGGAGGGGTCAGTAATCGAGGAGAGCCGTAGCTGCTCCGTTCCTTAGCTATCTCCATTCGAAGCCAGATCACCGTGCACCTCATATATCTCGAGTCTTCTCTCAGATCTTCGAACTACCTTCCGTTCAGTGGACGAGAGTGAGACGGTCGGGGAAATCTGGAAATACATTAGGAATTCAAGTGCGCTTGGATAGCACCTTCATGCCAGCTGAAGTGCGACAAGATGGGCGTGTAGAATAAAAATGCTACTGAGGAATCGATGAAAAAATAAAAAGCCATGGTCGGGGTTCTAAATATTTTTTCCACGAGCCGAAGGAGCTCCTCCAATCGATAAGCCGTCTCTTATTACGGCAACCCTTGCATTTTCAGTCGCCTCGCAAACTATATCATTTTTACGGACTCAGGGCAGAGCTGAACCGACCGCAAAAAATGTTTTTGATGAATAATTTAAGTCGTATTTTATAAAATATTCAGTAGCCCTCAATTTATCGAACGACAAGTTTGAACTGAGATTCAATTTTCTACTGTGCGAGGATCCGTATTTTAAAATGTAATCTAACCAAATGTTTTGCTCTCTGCTAAAAAATTCGTATATCTAGTAGCATAGGTAAATGTGGACTCATATGCAACTTGGATGTGGTGTGTTTGAGGTCAATGCATGAAGAAATATCATAATTTTTATTCATTCATGGTTATAATTTTTAATAGGTTATAAACAGATTTTATCCATTTTCGTAGTGATATACCGTTGCCGCTGTATGATCAAGTTTTTGTATAGGCAGGAATTGGCCATTCATCATAGTTTATGCGACAGTTATAAAAAGATTGCCTTGGCGCATATGAATTTTCCGTGTGGTATCGCGGCATTTGCAATTTCGTCACGTCGTTCGGTTATCATTCTTACGTCTCGTGGGACGTGATATTATAAAATTTTAAAGCCATGGTATCTTTCTGAATGCTGTTCGTAGTTTACATATAACTGTTCCCGCCAGTTTATAATTCACCGCCACTACTCCTTCTAAGAGCGGATATACAAGTACTCGTTTCGCTTGAGGATAAATAAAAACCATAACGTTATAATAATAAGTAATTGAGGGCTGTCTTTGATTTTTCTTGTGAGAGACATTTTATTTTCCCAGGCAATACGTTTAAAATGGTTCCGCCTTATCACCAGGACGTTTATTAAATTGCCAACTAGGGATTCTCGGCTCAAAACTGGGGAAATTATCAAGGGACTGGGCTATATACTTCTCAATGGAGGTCATGTCGAAAAAACTCATGCAACACGATTTTGGAGTTGTCAGTTATTGTTTGGAAGCAAGGTGCGATACACACTACCCTGATGAGCGAACATCACCTCTTTTTGAGTTTTCTATATGGTTAATTTTCAGTTCATCAATTGAACTGACTAACTATATAAGGCTGTGGATTGTTAGTTGCTATCAATTGCTCAATTGCAGTCTAAAATGCCAGAGTTTCTATAAGGTTAAAGTTTAAGATTTTAACTTCCGAAATTTTCCTTAGCTTTGAATAATTTTTGCTCTAGGATGGAAGGGAATGTGATTACTGTGACCAGCTTACTCTTCTGGACCGGTACGCCTAGGAGCGTCCTTCCCATTATGTATGTACAACTCAGAATTTGTGCTGAGTTTAGTTACGGTTCATGTAATATCTACTTATGATTCATTCCATGGTTTGAGGCTCAATTAGGTGGAAGTTGATTTTCACAAATGAAAAAATAACTTGGTTTTCTTCCACTGATTTATCTTCCTGGTACAACATGTTTCGACACAGCGGTGTCATCATCAGGTACAAATTCATTTTCATTTCTTAGAATAGAAACTTTTCAAATTTCAAAACCAATTGTTATTTCAATAAGTACCTGATGATGAAACCGCTGTATCTAAAATTGTTGTACCAGGAACATAAATCTGTGGAAGAAAACTAAGTTATTTTTTCATTTCTACTTATGATGGTAAACTATCTATAGGCGATTTTGAAGAGATCATGAGAAGCTTGGTAAAATTCGTTATCTTTTACATGACTTTATGACTTGATGTGGACTGCTCCATACATCAGCTGAAGAGAAATTACTCTTCAACTTTACCGTTGTAGCCGACCATTTTTTCCTTATATTCATATTTCTTTGCTTATGTAACTCCTTCAATTGCACCGTTCTGTACTCAATTGCCTATTAATACCTCATAACTTCATGAACTTCGACTGTTCAAATTAAGTTCTTCCCCAATCAAAATAACAGTGTTTTTCATGTCTATCTTTCTATGAAACTATTAGTCTCTCCTGACTATCCTCTAAATTATCATTAATTTTCACCTACCAGTAAGCTTCAATACCTTCACCTTATCATTGCTTTAACGCATGTTTATTTACGACTTAGCTCTTGTGCCCGTAACATATTTTCATCCTTTATGTAAATGATTCCTTTCTTTCCCAGATTTTCTCTAGCAGTCCGCTTTGCAGGTTAGATTTTCTTCCTTCTACATGCTGTATTTCATGTTCATCTATATTCGTCCATGAGATTTCATGGCATCTGTTAACTGTTAATTTATCAGTCCTATTGTTTGGAAGCAAGGTGCCATCTTTAATCAAATTCGAAGTGTGTGAAGTATTGTCAATGATTAACCTTGTGTTGTGTCTGCTCACAGATACAATCATTAATGTTCGTTTGTTGTGGAGTGTTACTAAGTCTGAAGTGTCGCTCGTTCGTGTTAGCCCTTTGCAAGAATTACGTTGTTTTATGAAAATCCTTGTAGTATTTCTTCTATGAAAAATGCGGTGACATGTATAGTATGCAACACTGCAAACGCTTAAATAAATGGCAGTAATTGGTAAGAATAAGTCATTAAATTGGGTGACAATCTTGCTATTTACGCTCTGACCTCTCCTTAATCCAGCAAACAATTGAACTTTTGTTCTGTTGTGTAACCAATGCTATCCATATCTGTGTGACATCCGGAGTTCGCATTCGTATTGCATATCACTTCATCTGAAAAGAAGCACTTCCAGATAACTGAGAGCCTAATTTCGATTTTTATCATGTCTACAGTGTCATTTCATTCTCAAGTGTGAAAGACGATATCTATCAACTTCTGGCATCAGTGATATGAAGTTCCTTTCACGAAGTAATCGCTTCGCCCCTTTGAAACGTTTGCTCTTATCTTAAGAATCTAAAGAAGGCGATGCTGCGCGATGAAGATTAGATAGAGAGAGCTTTTACATGTGGCTATTCCCATCGTACAATGCATTCCTTTACTAATGTTTTCCAATATTTATTTACATTTTGACGCCTTATCATCGGCGCATACCAATCACATTTTCTCATCAATTATTTGTATCCCCTAGCGGATTTATATGATAAATAATATATGGGTGGTCTAAATAAGGCGCGTAAGTATTTTTATTCTTCCATTTGTAAAAGATTTTTAATTAATTTCGGATTATTCAATACTCTTCACAGATGTAGACGTCTTCCCTTTTTCTAAAATTTAAGCTGACGACTCAGCATTAGTCTTCTGTAGCATTTTGTACATTATTTGATTATGATGGTATGATTTAAAAAAAACGTTTACATTTCTCTCAAGCTTATTAATTATCAGCTTAAACGTTTATTAGTTTGATGGCCCTTTTTCCCCTTTAATTAATTTTGTCATATGTTTCGCATAATATTACGTATCCGTCTTTACAATTACCTTTAAATGTGTCCAATTAGTTGGTAATTGACTCCTTTTGGACCCTATCTGAAATATATGAGACATGGAAGTTTACTTTTAGAAGGTTATGGAGCTTTCTTCGCGAGTAAATTTAAAATAAAATGCAATCATTAAATTGAAGCAACGTTTTGATTGGAGTGCTTGTGAGACATTTCTTGATTTTGGGGCTGACTTGACCCTTTCAAGAATGAGTTTTTTCAATAGTTGGTACAAATAAGGTATTAAATATTGAAATAGCTTGCTTATACTTCACGGCGGTATAAGATGGTCTTTCCTCCCATCTTTGTCTTTCTTTATTTTTCTACAACACTGGTGATCTTTTTCTTATCATGAAGTCCCTTGGCCCCTTCACTCTTGTAAATTTTCTTTTCCAGGTTTCATTGAATTGCATTTTTCATTGGATCATGCTTCGGAGTGTTATTTATTCCAATTCTTCATTCCAACGGGCAACCTTCTTTTTCATGATTTTATCCAGAAGCCCAGTCATTTACCCCTATATTTTCATTCTTTTTGTCACTTTTTTGTTTCCGCCTCTGATGCACTGTTTCAAAAGTCCATATATTATTTTTATTTTCTCAAAATTGATCGCTGTCCCCTTGACACTTCCTGTGTTTTTTAAAACTAACTTATATCCTGGGATGCTACGATTATGTTCTAAATTGTCGCATTTGAGGTCTTTCGATATGAAACCTTTGCTTTAGCTATTGAAATGCGCTCACTCAAAAGAAGCGACGAATGGCTGGGAGAAAATGTTTCTTCATCTTATCTGGAAATAGATTTGTTTTTAGGCACGATAATTAGGTAGTGATAACTAATAAAAAACAACAAGGCTTAGATAACTGAAGATAAGTAAGAGATATGGAATAGACAAGAATAAAGTGTGAGTTTGTCTAATGATTTTTGAAATATTGAATTGATTTGTCTTCCTTCGTTCGAAGAGTTACCGCCAAGTTTGATTGGCAGCCATTGAGAAGTCGAAACGCGACGCGAAACCTTAGAAGTACGCGAATCGTCCGCTACGAGCGCCTCAGCACAGCACCCGCGCTTTCACTTTTTAAATGAATGCCCAAGGCGCTCAGGAGCCCTTCGTTTTAATTCACTCAAATCATAGGTTTAAATGCTCGTTATTTTAAATGAAGTTAAAGCATCTCATTCTTGATTTTCCCTATCATAGGCATCACTTAGCAGTGACCAGATGTTATGGAAAGTGGAAAACTTTGAGTCGGAATGAAACAGATATCATTTCGTTTCCACTTTTTATGTGTGATTGGAGAACCGTGTAACTTGCACCTTAGTTTTTTCTTTCAGCATAACTTTGATGTTGGTATAAAATTTAAGCATTTCACTTACTGGGTACTCCTCAGTGTGCATGACGATAATCACTGTGAGTGGAACCATTTAAAATCTATCATTTTTGAAAATCGTGGAACGTGATTAATGTTGCTTTTTCGGTTATTCTTTATCATCATCACTTTGAGTTAGTTGAATAACTGTGTAAAAGTAGAATACATACTTTTGATTTAGATTTGAGTAAGCTGGTTATGTTAATGGGTAAGTCGCAATGAAGTGGAATGTTTTCGAAGACTCGGCTGTTTGAGATGCCGTTTAAATGTTTTACGTGTATTCCGTTTGTACTGCATCGTTTTGATTATTTTACAGAATCAAATGTAAAATCAAAGAAAACATCTAATTTGCTTGTGGAAAAGATTGTTTGGCTGAATTCCAAGAGAACTACCAAGAAAATCCCCTAACCGATGCTGTCTGTTGGGAAATGGTGGAACTGGGTGTTTAAATTTACATTGTTAGTTTTTTATTTGATAAAACTAGAACCAAAATTTTAAACTCCAAACTATGAGACTCTATCTCAGGCCCACTTTGTGTAGCCCAGCCGCTAATAATATTATTAACTCTTCGAATCTGTCTCTTAGCATGAATTTGCGGTGTATATTTTAATGCGAATAATTCTAAGAGTTTAAATTGTTTCTATACTCCCATTGCATAAATGAAAAAGTTTTTAGGTTTTTGTAAGTTATAATTAAAGAAAGGCCATCTTTGTCGACCTTGTTAATTATAATTAATGACAAGTATTTTTGCTGTGAAAACGTTCGATTCGACCGTTAAAAAAAGCTTTAAATTCCTGAATCTTCATTTCAATCGCATTAAATAAATATTATCCCTTTTCATTGATTTTGAACTATATTAATCATACACCGAAAGAAAAATATTCTAAAATGTAGAGGACAGTTCCTATTTCCAAATCCTCTCAAAATTTCCTCTTACTTATAGAATATTCCTCTTCCCTTAAGAGGATCTATGTTAGCATTCTAGATGACGTTCCTCTCCCAATATTCCTCTCAATACAAGACTATTATTCTTGGATTGAGAGGAATAAAAGGATTAAAAGTAAGATGTCGTGTATGAAGTGGAAAGGAACACAGGGTTGGCATCCAGAATCAACAGAAGTGCCGTAGTCTTTTAAACCGTAATTAGGGGAGATGAGGCGAGCGCCGCGAGCGGCATTTTGTGCGTGCAAAATGGCATCGTACTCTGTATTAGGCTCCCAAAACAGAATAAATCAGAAATATGAACAACAGTTCTAGAGTTCTAGTTCCAGTAGAGGAATTTTTGAGAGGATTGCTCTTAAAAGTAGAGGAAATTTTGAGAGGAATCCTCTGGGTTGTAGAGGAAATTACCTTCTATACTGAATACGATCCTCTAAGTATGAGAGGATTCCTCTCTGGAGAGGAAATTCCTCTAATACTTAGAGGAATACTTTGGTTACCATATAGAAGCGGAAAATCCGCTAATATATAGAGGATTTCGCTAATTTTTAGAAAACTTTTTTTTCAGTGTAATGTTTTAGGAAATTTTGGTCTTAAGAAAACCAATTTGCATAAAGTAATCCACCTCTCAAGATGCCGTATTTTTGCTCGGGAAAACCTCCCTCCCTTTTAAATGTATATTTTTAACACATACATTTTTATTCAACCCCACTCCAATTAAGCCACGTAAAGTATAGTAATAAATTTTTGTTATAAATCGTTTAAAAATTAATAAGTGAACGCTTCTGTATCAAGGTGTAGAATCTAATTTTGCTTGAAAGTATAATCAAATATATCATGGATACAATTATTCTATCCTGAAGAAATAATAGCATTAAAAATTACACACAGTATTTCGAGATGACTGTGACAAGTTGTGGAGAAGTCAGTAATGATAATTTTCGTCTCTCAGAATGAGAAAAGTCTTGAACACCTCGGTCAAACACATTTCACATATTGTGCTGTGGATTACTATTCTTTTAGGTACGTGACGAATGAAATGACGATTAGAATGAAACCTTATAATATCCGTAGAACAATTCATGTTGGAGTTTGAAATTCTAATGCTGTGTCCTTTGAATGTTGATATTATCTCTCATTCGGATTTTTTTTACTACTAGACCTCACGCAAACGACATATTTGAATTGCGAGAATATTCATGAGAAGAGTTATTCCACACTGACTCTAATGGATGCCGTGATTACTTAGTATGTCTCAATATGGTTTATTCGTCTCCCTTCTGAATCCGAGCCGGTCATTCCCTTATTTTGTGCTGAAGGATGGTGAGGCAGAGCAGAATGAAAATATCTCTTCGGTTTTCTATTTATGAAAATATTTATTTTAATTAAGCCGAATACATCTTCAGCTAAATAATAAGGATGATAAGGATTTGAATGATAGCAAATAAATGTTTGCGTCATAAATAGCAAACCATGTAATGACAAATTCAAAGAAGATTATATGATAAATTGCTTAACGGTTAAAATGTATGTCTTGTAGCTTTAAATTGTGTTTTTATCATCTCAATATTGGGTAAGGCCAAAAATGCTGCATCATTTGATCAGCGGACGTAACAATTAAAATTGCAATAAGACAACATATTTTCGGTAGCTGTTTTGGTCCAACGAAAAACCACCTCTAAGCATGTTCACTGCAAATGACAACGATTAGTTAAAGTCAAAGGTGTATCCAAAGAGACTAAAATTATCGTGGTTTATCCATGCCTAGAGAAAGAAATACCCGTGAATTGTGGTAGAATACTTTTGATCGTCCCAAATTCGTGAATACATGATTGATTGGGTACTTGCTTTGCCAATATTGTTTCTTTTAAGGTTCGTCAGTGGCTACGTTCTCTTTGCATTTTAATTTTTCGATCGAGTAGAGCCCCATCTGTGGCTAAAGAATTAACTTGCACAAAGTGAGGTGAGAACTTCATATATTTGAGTAGATGGTGAATGTATTGGAAATCCTGCTAATTGGGTCGGAAAAGCGTATGAGGAAGTTTATCGAAACAGTTGTTTACATAGACCTTAGTAGCAAAGGATTGGAAGTCAAGAAATCGACTATAATGGTACATACTTTCGTCCTTGCAATCCGTACCATTGGCATTCATTAAATTTTTTTACAAATATTATCAAATTAAGATGGCATACAATGTGCCAGAACCTTCGGCTCTGTTATAATTTTTTCTTACATGGATTACGTTTTGACGTCCTCCTGGGTGATTGTGTTTCATCCGAATGGGTCTCTTTCATTCTGCATCGAAAAAAAATCAAGGGTTAAAGTGCATGCTACCGTGATCTCGGCGTGGACAATTGGGACGGAGCATTGAAAAGAATTGGAGGGATTTGTGGTAGAGGGCGGAAAAGAGTTGAGAATCAAAGGGGGTAGGGTTGTTAAAACTTCGGTGTGCAAGAAGAGAGAATTGGGAGTACACGGGAGATGAAAGAGAAAGGGAGGTCGACCTCCTGTTAAGTTGACGCCCCTCTTTGGAGTCGAGAGGACTTGTCTTTTGTCCGCCACAAGTCTCGTGATCTCAAAGTGCCCCCAAAAACTTTCTCGCTTGAGAAAATAAAGGCGAACTCTCCCATTGTTCCTATCGCTTGGCCGGGAGTGAAGAAGTCAATGTTTTTTTATCGATTTTAATCAGGAAGCTTCGTGTTTTTTTAAGTCATTCACACAGCGCTCTAGGCTCTGATTTTTGTGCGAACTACATCGAATGATCTTGAGAAGTTCATTTTAAGCTGCTAGTTCCATAGGTATCTGACGACTGACCAGATTATGAGTCTTGTGGCAGCTTGTGTAGTCACTCTTAAGTCCTCTAAATGTTGCAGTGGCTGAAAAACAACCCAACTTATCCTTTCTGTAAATGTCTGATCGATTTCTACGTGCATATTCATTTCATTAAAACCCCAGATAATATTTTCCACCTCTCGTCCTGTTCTCTTTTTCAGTTCCAGTTGCTCGGTTAGTGACATTAACATCAGCACTTAACTGTCAATGGTCTTGGTATTGACATTGAATTAAGTCGCTATAGAATGGAGTGTATACTTTATGAATCTTTGACATTTTTAAGTTAAATAAACTAAATTTATTTAGCCTTGCTCATACAAAACCCATTTATCACATCTCCATCTATCACCCCTCACGTCTACGATGAGCGCGTGACTTGTGTGTAATAGTATGCCAAAGTATTTTCCTTTGCTATCGCTCTTTGAAATTGCCCCTTGAACATGCCGAATCCATCTCCTCTATGAGATATTTCATGATGTAGCTGGCGCTTTACTTCCAAAAAAATAATTTTTTCCTTCAAAATAATAAATTTCTGACCATATTTGCGATTTCCCAGTCCATCTTTTTTTATTTTGACGCTAGTTTTCTATATTGCTTGAGCATTGACATTGCGGTTAACAGTTTTCCCCTCGGTTTTTTGAATATTCCCTAATTAACATATGCTGTGATTTGGCCAGTACTTTCTCTTAAACTGGTAAAATGAAAGTCAAGCCAGTGAAAGTTTGACCTTGGCTCTACGAGCAACGTTCGAGGCGTTAGGGGGAGTGGTACATGCATGGAGACAAGATCAACTTTCACGGCACATTTCACAGCGAGACCTTCGAAATGTTCGTGAACTTGAATTCGGCTGTGCATGAGATGGGCGTGTATCTCGGAGCGCTTGCCGGGGCAATGAACGATTCAAGACCGTGAGCCATCCACGCCGCGGTGCTGAACTCTCTTTCCGGTTATGTTTCTCGCAATCACATCGCGCTCACATCATGCATCCCAAGTGATGTCTTGAGTGAATATCATTCATCCGTCTTGAGCAATCAGACTATATTATGAATTGAAGTGATGGAATGATTGATCATGATTATTGCTGAGGTAAATTTCACCAGCGGCTTAGTTGCAACGTTATCATAGGCGACATGCATTTCGCCCATGCTGATTAGGGTGATCGTTCCTTTTTGAAATTTACATTATAATTTCATTCTGTAATAATGTTCTAGTGTTGTGAATACTCAGTTTTATCCTTCGTCGCTGCCAAGAAAATGGGCTTTATTGGTTACCTAACGAAGGAACAGCGTGTAGCAGATTTTGAAACTATGTCACAAATTTTGTTAAAAAGCCAGGTTCTCCTCATTCGACTTGGAGAGACGTTTTACATTTCAATGAGATCCACGTAGGGATAGTCTGTTAAAAAAATATCTTTCTTTCAAATCCGTATTCTAGAAGCTTCCATAGTGAAATATTTTCCGGCTGTAAGGAATAAATAGGAATTAAATACCAAATATAAAATTTATCCATTTGGTGGAAAATTGAACATCTCCATTAATTGCATGTCGAATCAACTGGAAGTATTCGATCTGATGATAAAAAAATGCAGATTCGTTAATTTTTCAAACCCGATGTAAACAATCATTAAAACTGGAAGGAGCATCTCACCTCGATTTAAATATTCACCCGTGATGAAGTTGTTCAATGTATCTCTTTAATTGGTCTGATGAAAGACGTTATATTGAAGGACTGAGATCCCACGAAACGTAATCGCTAGGTCGGGATGCCGTTCGCGTCCGCATAATCTTTTCCTCAAATTAGAATTCTCGCAAAAAAAAGTCTTATTTCATTGAAATCTCTAACCATTAATGCACTCTAAACACATCTTTATTAGCTTTTGGGGAATATGCGGGCAATGGGTGGAAAGTCAAGATACCAATATATATATATATCATACCTGGGAAACGCAAAAAAATATCTCAGCTTTTATTCAGATTAATTTAAGATGTTCCTGGTATTTCACGTCACAAAAATGATCCCATCAAGGCACTTATATTACACTATCAATGAAGGATAGTAGTTTTTACTTGAAAACCAATGGATTATCGGTCTTTCATCATCTACCACTTCTGCCGGAAATGGTGAAGTTCAAGGATTCGTTTTTAGGATGTGGTAGTCCTTGGTATGCGTTATGTTAGGATGCGTTATGAAAGGAAACGAAAATCCACTGTATTTGTGAGAAAATAGAATCCCTAAAAGCTGCAGCCACTTAATGTTCTGTAACCTTAAAATTTTCTTCCCAGCTAGGATAGCCCTGACGTATACTAATTGAAAGGGCTCATCTGCCGATACGGGTCGTTCAATTCATAACTGGTATATTCTCACCTTTCAATTGTCCTTAATAATTACTCGTATATGTTAATACTGAGTATATCGTATAAGTTAATACTGAAGAAAATGTAAACATTTTATGACTGGAAAAGTATCTGCTAAACTATCCACCTTTCGTTTATACATCTTTACATTCCTTAAATAAATATTAATTTGTAGCCTTTGAGCCGTAATTTCTTCACTACCTACTCGTCTCTCGTCTACTTATATCACTGCCTTCTTTTGTAGCTTCCTGCCGCTTACTACTGCTCTACTAATAGAATATCATCATCTTCGTCGCAGTGCAAACATGGAAATCTCTTTTGTGGATGTATACTTGCAAATACTATCGTTGTGCCACGCACCGAATTACCCTCGTCAGAGTTCAACTAGGCAACACGATACAAGATATACTTGGATTCCGGCCCTTGGCGTCGAAATGAACGAGAGATAAGAACACTTTGGGGAAGGTTTCAAGAGGATACTTTATTTAGGATTTAGGTAGCATGGATCATTGTGGAGGACGGGAAGTGACTTGAGCGTTCTTTAGAGAGTGAGAGAGTAGGGAGTAACATTGGGTGCTTACAACGTGGGCCAAGACTAGGCGAATGGACACGATCCGGCGGGCGATAGTAACCGCGGGATACAACCGGGCTTCTTCGTGATCGCGGCCGACAGGGGAATCCCACTCGCAACGCTGTTAGAAAGGCCACATGATGCCACATATATTATTATATTGGTTTTGATTAGAGATGAGTCGATTCCACTTTCTTTCGATTCTGATCCCCGATTCTCGATTCCGATTCCATCGATTCTTATTTCTAATAACAGGTGGGATATTGATATATCAGTAGCGTACGGCTATTATTTCAATTCAAGTATCGGCTGGAATAAAATAACAAAGATAATCAAGTGACTCAAAAAGTATATTTATTAACAAATAGCAAATATATCCTCAGATGATTGAGGTAGATAAAAAGTACAAATTGATAGCCTACATCCAAAATTACTGAGACAAATGTAATGTGATAAATGAAATTTGATTTGAATCCATCTGGAATCGATGGAATCGGAATCGACTTTAGGCGATCGATTCCGATTCTAATCCTGAGAATCGGTGGAATCGAGAATCGACATTTGGATTCGACTCATCCTTAGTATTGATTCATATTATATTTCCCACAATGGAATTATTCGACTAAATTTATCCGTGCCACAATTCCTCCTCTTTAACCACCCCTTCAAAATAACTTGTACTTCGATGAAAACTCAGGAAATTTTCAATGAGTCGAAGAGTAAGAGGGAGTGTAGCCACCGTCACTCAATATCTACGCGAGCCATGAATAAGTGGAAAATCATTCAGTCGTAAGTTTCTCATTAGTTTTCTCAGACCCCTCTTTTCAGAGTCACGCTTAGAAGCTTCCTTTGACTTATTACCGCTTCACAAAGGGTTACGTTTAATGTCGTTTTTAGTGCTTTGCTCGAGCTCCAATAACCTTTATTATGCCGTAAAGTG
The DNA here is from genome assembly GCA_963169105.1 of Ceriagrion tenellum. Taxonomy (NCBI): domain Eukaryota; kingdom Metazoa; phylum Arthropoda; class Insecta; order Odonata; family Coenagrionidae; genus Ceriagrion; species Ceriagrion tenellum. The sequence continues at coordinate 171,773,391 of OY720632.1, forward strand.
AGCCGCTCGCCCTTTTTGGGGCGCACTCTGTCTGGGGTGGCACACTGCTGCGATCCGCGAGGGCCCCGCCCTCCTAACAGGACTGCCCTCCGCTTCCGGTCTCTCATTCACATCCTGGAGGAGAGACTTTCGTGGGAAAGGTGTATGCGGAGGAGTTATTCAGCTGGGAGGTTCGGATGAATGCCTCCGGAAATATGTCTCGCTCTTTCATTCTTAACCGTGACCTCTCTTGGACGGAGAAGGTCACCTACATACCGCATGACTGTATTCGTATGGTTCATGATTCTCTTGTAAAAAAAGTGTGCCTGGTTGGCATTTCCTCTCTTCTCTGTTGCGTTCGTAAGAAACGAAATATCTCCCATCGCAACTCATCAAGACTCAAAACTATGGGGTTTCCTTATCTTGCGCATGGCTTATTTTAATTGGTAAGGTTTTTGGACTGAAATAAACACGGTACTCTATGCAAGAATTCTTCTCTGGTTTAACACCGGATTACATTTTCCATGATTGCCAAATCTTACCCAGGGTGAAACTCAAGCGAAACTCTTACTGTCAAGTTCGCCGGGAAAGCACAAAATCTTACATGTAACTATATTTTTAAAGATTCTTAAAAATCTTATTAGCGTTCTACATTATATTTTACAGCAAATATTCAAATTGTTGGTATGCATAAATTTGAACGTCAAATGCTGTTCGTGTTTATGATTGAATGTCGATGCATGCGCTCGTTGAACTCTCCGTTTTTCTGTACTCACTTCACTACCGTTCAGGGATGTGCAGAAATGAACGTAGCAGAGCAAGACTTACGTGGTGAGAAATACATCAAGGATATGCATCTACTCATCACGCCAATCCCTTTCATGGTAGGTAAATAGCTTAGTTATTGATGCTGGTCCTAGGATACTAGCTCTATTTCATGATTTCCACCATAATGCCTTACCCTTGCATACGTTGTTAACTTCTTTTACTCTCATTCAGTTCTTCACACACGGTCACTGATTCTAATAATATTCGTCCCCGTGAGAGACTCCTACACCATATTCACCCATGACTTTCGCGGCCTGTCCCTTCCTTTCATACTATTCACTCTTCTATCATATACCTGTTTCGTTATGCGACTCTCTGCCATTCTCTCAACATTACCAAACCATCGAAGTGCACTCCGTCCATGATGTAGAAGCATCCAACCCACATTCTCTCTTAACTCATTCATTCTTAACCCTGCCCGTCCTACTTATACCGTCACCATTTCCCACTGCATTTAGCCGACTCTTATTCTTATTCTGACATACCCAGGTTCCGCTGTCATATATTAACGTCACGGTGAGAAATACCGAGGCTAAATTTTAAAAACATGTATTTGACTCATCATTTTACTAGTGCGGCAACAAATATTAGTCCCAGTGTTATCCGCTGATAGTGCGAATTAGAGACTTTAAATACTAGGGGCCGTTTGTTTTACAGAATTTTGTCCATCTGTTGGCGGATGTCTTCAATTTTGTTGTCCTCATAACTTGGAAATGCAAAGAAGCTATCGTGATGCAATTTTTAGACAGCGCATCTTAGGTCAATTGCTAGGCGAGGAATTTATCGCCAATTCACGGAAATGTTTGTAGAAAAGTCACTGGAAAGTCTCATTCCCGGCGTAAATTAATGCAGGATTCTTCATTGTTTGATTGATCCTCTAAAATGAGTATACTTGCTTCGAATGACTTTCACAGTATAGTTTATGGACCATCATTTTATCGAAATCACTTTTAAATGTTAATTATGGCAGCATTAACTAACTATGGCAGGTAAAAGATGACTAGTACTGCATTTAATCAGTATATTTTTCAGGTCAGAGAGGGAGATAGAGTAAGATAGAGAGAGACATTGTTAATTACCTTATGGAAGACGAAAACTTAATAAAATATATGTTTTTGTCTTTCTATATATCCTTCTAGCATTTGAAATATGAGCGGTGTCAATTAATTCTACGCTAGCTTGTTTGGCAAAGCATCGCAATCTCATCAGAAATGCTCCCGAGTCTCAGTAATGCAATTGATTTTAAATTTAGAAACATTCTTAAAACATAACGCTTCCTGGCTAATGAGGAAAACATATTTCTTGTCATATTATTCATCAGATAGTCTTCGGTTTTTATTAAAATCCTCTGAGGTTGTCATAATTAAGCCCTTATCTGAAATACTTTGTAGTCTCTGATATGCACTTGGTTTTGAAGTCCAGAAATATTAATAGACATTTCGCTTCTTGTCTGATGGTGAACGCGTATTCCTTGTCATATTAATCTTCACATAACCTTATATTATTATTATATACTTCGCGAGTTCTCACAATTGAAATGCAAAAGAACCACGTTCGTTATATCGTAAGTAGTACTTCGAATAATTTAAAAAGGTTTTTGCGTATCGTTGCAAACCTTAATTTCCCGTGTCAGGCGATGGTTTTTATCTCAATAAGACCCTCTCCAGAGCTGGCGTTATTTGCATGGGTATTATTTTCACTCTGTACTTCAAATGCCAGCCTTGTATGTTCCATAATCGCTCGTTCCTTTGAGCACGTAGGGTAGAAATAATAAGGACTTTCACCTCATGACTTCGTCGTTATGAGTTCCGTAATTAGCTCCCAGTTTGCGCGGCAGCACATCGCAATGGCCTCCTTTACATAGGGATGACACTTTGAATGAACATTCCACTGAAATGTCTTTTTCTTATTTGGCTAGGAAACGCTTTTTTTCCACCCTTTGTCTTCTAAACAGTTCATAAAAGACCGACTGATTCTCCACTGTGCCATTGCGGAGTGAGCGTGGACAATGCTCAGGAGTAAAGACCATGAAATCACCAGATTTTTATTTAAAGAGGACATATTTATTGGAATTTATGCCCATCTTTGTTCATACTATGACGCATGAACCATTTTCATATAAATTTTCTCATTAATTCTCTACTATGCCTTTTTCATCTCCTACCCATGATTCGCGAAAGTTAGCATTTATTTTGCGGTTACCTTGCGTCTATGACATTCGAAGCCCATGAAGGAAATCATATCCATTAATATAATTGTCATAAATCTTAAATTTTGCCATTTAAAATTCTGCAGTATATCGTCAGTAGTACTTTGAAAAATTTTAAAAGCTTTTTGCATATCGTTGCAAACGTTAATTCTCCGTGTCAGGCGATGTTGTTCACCGGTAATGTAATTTAAACTTTGCGTCAAAAAATGATGTTAAAAAATTAGGGAAACACATTTTAATTGTCTTCTAAGGATGCATCCATTATCCGGTATTTTGATACTGTATAATTGATTGTAAAATTTTCGTCGGGTAGTCTACTACTTCTTTCATCGGGAAGTCTACTACTTCTCTCGTCCGGATTTCTACTCCAAGAAATGTGAACGTGTGTATCCATATTCTTTTGCTAAAAGTGACAAGAAAGCATGTTGAGAAACTCTTCTATGGCAGAAACTACAACCGTACTGTCGAGGAGGGTTCTACTAAATAAGGTTGGCCTTTCCGGTGGACGAAAACGAACATGGTCTGCATGTCTACGCCATCTAGATTTCATCCGGTGACGCCAATTGGAAATCTTCCGTCTAATATCGTGAGTGCTGACGCATGGATCTATCATGACTTCTATTGTTTTTCTATAACATCCTCTCTTTACTTCCTTACGAATAGTTCCGAGGCCAATGTTGTCTGTTTCTGACGAGTGGAAGTTCGGTAGAGCGCTGCTCAGTAGTATCATGTACTCGGCCCTCTGCCGCTGGTCCGTACGCGCGGTGAGCGACACCGGATGGAAGTGCTTTGAGCGAGTGCTTCTGAAGCCCAATTTAGGCGGACTATTGTGCAATCTGATATATGTATGAACGTGCTTTTCATATTACGCCATGTAAAACGGTGCATTGCTGGAACGCATGCGCCAATGCATGAACGTGAGGTAGGAAAAAGCGCTTTAATTCAATAATTATTGCACCCCAGGTTGAGAAAAAATTACAGTACCAAATTATGCAATTCCTTTCCCCATGTAAAGCGGGCTTAAATCCGAGTTTGCAGAGTTTAACGATTAAAAATAGACTTAAGGTATTATTTTGCTGACATGATCACAAATGCACTATCGAAGTCTCTTTTGATGCAAAACTGGCTTCCTTGAGTGATAAGGGAAGGTGATACCTTTGTTTGAATTCAATTACAACCACATGTTTCCTAATATCTGACTTAGGCCTTAATGAACAGCATCATTGTGATGTTCGAGAACGAAGGAAGAATTAGTCATACATCCGAAATAAAACTTGCGTGCACCTGTCAGAAGCTTATCCTGGAGTAAAGTGGTTATATTTTTTCTTGATCGTCTCCATGATTGGTATCCTGCGCTATTAGATAACGCATTTGATTAATATTTCGAAGGAAAAGAGCATTAGAGTGAATAATTGCTGTTATGAGCCTTCCATTCTTGAATACATTTGTTCATAAAGGACAGTATTCTAGAAAGTGTAACGTAGATTGTTTTGCCTGTTTCAGTCAAGCTATACACGTGAAAGTATTACAGAGATTGCATTGTCTGTTTCAATCAATTGAAGTTTCTAATCAGAAGATAATCGATTGCTTCCCCTGACGATCTTTCCGGAAAAAAATCGTGGCAATTATTAACCCGTACACGTTTTGTATGAATGGACGGCATCTCGTCTTCAAATCATTGAATCCGAAATTCCCAGGAGACTTTCTTTGGACTCTTTTTTTCCTTCCCTTCTACTCGGCCACCTCCTACCCTAGTTCCATTTATCATTCGTAATTGATCGCGGCTGAACTTCAGGGAAATTCAAACCTCTCGCATTCCCATCAATGAATGGATGAATCAGGTGAGCGTCGTCTTACGAAGAGTGAAAACGCTTTCGTTTCCCCGACCGTCCTTCATCGGAGTCCGCTCGCTCCTCTCGGACGAAAGAGGTTAAGGGCATCTTCACTTTAGGGCGGTCTAATAGGGCTGTTGTCCCGGTAGAGATAGCAGAGAAAAAATAATGGGAAGGACCGCAGGATGAGAACGCCGCTAGAAAATGCGCGCTTCCCGATGAGCGGAGAAGCTGTGGCGGCGGCGGCGGCGGCGTAGGGAATAGGGACCACATCTGGAGGAGGGCTGGGCTGGCTGCTGGTTAGAGGAGACGTCGACTACGGAATGCTTCTCTTTGAGCAACGAAAGGAGACGACTCCGAGGCAGAGCGGGGACGTGCGGGTGGACGGTGGAGTGAAGGCCGGGGCACATTGAACATGACGTAACATAAGTGTGAATAGGTTGATTAGTAGGTATTTTGGGGAGGGGGGTCCAATCGACAAGCTGACCAGTAGAAGCCTACGAAACCTGGTGCTGGGGGAGGAATCTGAAGATAAAATGGACGAACAAAATAAAAAATGATGCAATGTACATAAGAGTATATGAGGAAAGAACCATATGGAACACCCTACATAAAAGAAGAACCAGATGGATTGGACACACCCTAGGACACAATGGATTTTTGAAGAACATAATTGAAGGTAAAATAGAGGGAAAAGTCCCCAGAAGAACACTCAGGAACAAGTTCACGGAACAAATAAAGAGGAAAGTGCATAGGATGAAATACCAGGAGGTAAGGGAACTGGCAATAGATAAGGAAGGGTGGAGAGCTGGAGTCTATCTATCTTAGGATTGATCGACCAATGATGATGCTATCGACAACTGGTCATATGCGTCATCGAGGATAGCACGGTAGCTTGGTGGGAGAGGATTGATTGGGGAATGAATGAAGAGTGGAGAGAAACTCGGCGCCTATCTGCTTTACCGAAAGGAGTTGACAGGTACATTTTAACAGCCCAATAGCCTGACGGAATACTACTCTTGAAGCGCCCTCCACATTCCACCCAAGTTGAGACAGTAGTTACATTACAAGTGCTGGGATTCGAACCCGTGCCCTCGGCATTGGAAGCCAGTACTCAGTCCACCACACCAGCCCGATCCTCACTTAAGCTTGCGCTTCTATCGCCAATGTCTTCGAAACATAGCAATTCCCTAATTCGACTATCGGATGTTGGTTCTCTTTAATGTCAATTATCCAAGAGTGGCTTCAGATTTTGAATTGCGAGTCGTTTTGTGATACTTAAGGGTAGTTGCTGGTGAGTTATCTCTAGGTGAAGTCACTCAAACATAAATAAATTGTCTTTACTTCTGCATTTCACTTTCTCGTCTTCGAAGACGCAAGCCTACCCACCTAAGTAGCTACGCATCGTTATTCCCTAGAAACCACAATTCTTCGTGATGGAACAAGTTAACAGCACAACTTATGACATGAACGATAACCATCATCTATGATACAATCCCGACACGCGTCTTTAACACTGTCTTTCTGACTCTCGCGTTCTTACGTTATTATCAAAATACCCTTCGTTGCGATTGGCAAGAGTAGCTCCAGAGATGAGCGATAACCATCGTTTGCGCCTAGCCTTTTCTTCTGGGCGCATTGTGAACGTTCTGGACCCTATGCACATGCCTCCCGCCAACCGTGATGACCTATGTTTTTAAGATGTCCTATGCGAACCGGCCTTTAAAGGGGACGGCGGGATTAAGCACGTCAAAAGTAGAAGTGGTGGTCGCCGTCCGGCCGCGTGGTCGGGGGCGGCGGCGGAGGAGGAGGCGGAGGCGGGGAAGGCAGATTGAGTCGAATGAGATGAGCATGTGGCGGCGGATAGGTCGGAAAAAGGGAGGTATATATATAAAAAGGTTAAAAAGAGGTGCAGTGAGACGTGACCCGAAGTGAGCCGAAGGGATGGCCGATGTTGACCGATCACTGCCGGGAAGGTGGAAGAGGGGGACAGGTGGCGGCGGAGGAGGAGGAGGAGGAGGTTGGATGGCTGGTCGGCGGTAGTATAACCACACTTTATAACGTGCGAGGAAGTGGTTGAGGAAGAGAAGGAACGAAGAGTGAGGGAGAATGAAAGGGGAGAGAGGAAGGGCGGAGAATGGGCCGGCATATGGGGTGGTGGCGGTGGGAGAGGAGGAAGCGGGTGGCATAGCAGAGGGAGAGGAAGGCTTGTGGAAGGATGGTTCGAGGTGGAGGGGGGAAGTAGGGAGCAGGACTTTGACGAAGAGGGCGGGGGGGGGCAAGAGGGGGCGCTACGGTGAGGTTTTGTACCGCTTGTGGACGGCGGAATGTTAAAGGGGGAGGAGGGTGGAAAGAGATGTGAGGGTAGGCGAGGGAGGGGAGGAGAGGTGAGACTCGTCCGTGGGGTCTCTCACCGCCGCTCTGGCAGTTTTCGACGTTGTGCCGTCATGGCTCGGTCCCCAGGACGAGGGTAACACCGCAAGCCGTGGGATGAACGCGAAAACCTTGTTGTTTTGATCGTTGTTTATCGGAGAAGGCGCGTGTTTGTGTTATTGTGTGCACGAGTGTGTGGGATTGTGTGAGCGCTGGTCTTCTGTCGCCTGTCTCCTCGTCGCTGCCGGGTGGTTGGACTCTCGCGGTGGAATCTCTCCGTCTCCCCACGCTCTCTCCTCGTCCTTTTGTGAGTATGCAAGAACATTACGTTCCCTTGCTTCTTCCCCACCCCCCTTTTCTCCCTTCCTCTGAGTTTGTTCATCTTTTAACGTGGCGCCACGGGAGGGTAAGGGGGGATGGTCCATTCCCGTGGGATTCTGAGGCGAACACCGGTGCTCTCTGGGCCCTACACTTGTTAACTGCGATGTCGTCCGCAAAAGTCGCGTGCGAGTGAGATTCTCCCACAAAGATTATTTCTCCCGCATGTAATTTTCGGAGCGATCGCTCGATTGTTTTCTATCCTGAAAGGCTATGTATGATTGTCTTGCAAATGTTTATGTCGTAAAGAAGGTGCAATTTGATCCACTCTCTGAAATTTGTGCATGGAAAAAATTAGCGCTAAACAATGTTTACAAATATTTAATGACATGATCTGAAAGTTTGTTTTAATAACTCTATTGAAGCCATAATACTTTTATTTATTCTAACTTCCAAGTGAAATTTGGCGGGGATGTTTAGAGCCTGCAAGTTTTCACGGATGTGTGGGCATTAATTGTGACAAAGCTGCACTTTGCCACAATCGTTTATGCATTACTTACAACGTGCAGAGCAATCACAAAATTGCTATTCATTCAAAAAATGTTTACTTTTCATACGTTTTACGTCATATTGTTGACTGCGTGTGTCTGTATGTCGTGTCACCTTGAATTGTTCAAGCGTCTTTGAGCTCATGTTTCACATTATTATTCATGTTTTTTACTGCATGCTAATATCCCTTGTTTGTTTAATTCCCCAAGTAGCCACCAACATACAATCTATTCTCAAGGTGAAAGTTAGTGAGGTAGTATCAGGTACTATTGTAGTCGGCAAACCTCCGGTTAAAACAATATACTCCCCAAAGAACTTTCAAACTACTAATAACAGTCGACAATGGAATGCTTTAAAAGGAGTAAAATTATACTGGGTATATTCTCCCTTTGCTTGCGTGTTTTAGCTTGTGGTTTTCAAAATTAGGCTTCTCATGGACTCGACTCCACAATTTCCAAAATAATTTACTTTAAAAAAACGACCGCAAACCTTTCCCAAAAATTCTCTCACGCATTCTTTGGACTAACTGTACACTGTTTTTTTATGCCATGCTCAGCTTGCACAATCCTCTATAACAACGGATGTTCGCTTATTCGCTTACGCCGCCACCCATGGCATTTTATTCAGCCGAGCATTATTTCTATCTAGGTGATGAATTGCGTGGTTCATGGCTATTGACACGCGACTTTATGCATTTGGTAGTTTCCAATACCTCGTTGTAGTGAAGTGCTTTTTCTTCCAAACATTTTAGGAAATAATTCTTTTTTGGCTTAGTTTTACAGTCCTGTCGTAAAATTACATAATACCTCCCCATAACTATTTTTCCTGTGTTTTTACTTGGTTCGCTTCTACTCGCTATGAATTTGATAAATTTTACGTGATTTTTCTCTCATTCCTCTTCAATTTCTGCTTGTGATTTTTCCATTGATCGCCCTCTCGTGGAGAATTCGTTGCTTTTCAAGGAGTCCTCTTGATAGCGAGGTTATTTTTGAGATACCATGCAACCTCGCTCTCGAGAAAGACATTGATTTCAGAAAACTAGGTAGCTATGGTAGGTTCACTCCTCACATATCGTTTTCTGTAAGTGAATTATAGGCTACATCACGTGAGTGCTCATGACGCTCTTTGAACTTTGTGGCCTTCAGAACAGGATAATGGGTTTTACGGCCTTCAACGAAAAAGTCGCGTATTGACATGTAAAAAGTAGCGAATTTCGTGCTTCAGTAAAATTGAGAGAGAGATAACACGGCGTTCTTGATTGAAGGAGGAGACCCCTTTGTTCATTGTATTATCCCCTTCCCCTATTGTTCCTTATGTTATTTATCGCACCGAGTTGAACAAGTCCTTGGGGCGTTGACAGAGAAATACTGCACCACTAGACCCTGAGCCAATGTAAGCCATCTGGGTTCTTCGGCCTACCATCTGCAGCCTCCTCTCTTCCGAAGGTGTCTTCTAAAACACTTCCTTATCGCAGAACAGAATAAGGATGTTACGATGCTGAATGCTCATTGTTTCGTGATGTGGAATTCCCTTGAACCGTGGGAAAGCCTTGGCGATTAACTCAAGGACAAATCCATGCATCCGCCGCATGGATCCCAACACTCTGCTAATGGCATTTATAGAAAATTAAATTGAAGGTCGGGAAAATATTTTAGGCATGACATGCTATTCTTGGTCCATCAGTTTCCTTGTGTGAGGCCATCATCCAGTCATGAGTTCATCCCTCGGTGAGTTCAGCAGAAAATACGGCGGTGATGCTGAGTGATCTAATCAGTCGTCGAAGACTCAAAAAGCGGCGGCGACGGCGGCAAAACGAAAAGGGGTTGTCCATAATCCACGTAGATACCAAACAGGGGTGGGGGTACGAGAGTTGTCAAGGAAGGTCCACATTGGGGGTGGGGGGGGGGGTTGGAGGGATGTCAACGCAGACAATGGTCGTAGTAAATGACAGATTATCATAGCTACAAGAGTAGTTTTCCTTTAACTTACATTCCTTTGTAATCAGCCTAAAATTACAGATATTCCATGAAAATCAATTAATAACCCGTTTCACAGCTTTTTTCGCAAAAAAGAAGAGTCTTCGTGGACAACATGGGGGTTCCGGATGAAGTCTACGAGTGTCCAAGATAGGGGGTGGGGGGTCAAAAAGTGGCCTATTTTTGTCTAAGTGGACTATGGACAGCCTCAAAGTAGGGAATTCAAATCAGGTGATGCCTTCCAGAGCTCCATGAAAGTTGGTCTAGTCGTTGGCGTGAGAAACTTTGAAAGAAACAAACACACGGGTGAAGGAAGGAGGAAAACTGTCTCCATCTCACCTCTTCCCTAAATGGTCAACTAATGCGCTTCGGGGTTCTGCCTGGAGGCCATGCATTTCTCACTTAGGGAACTACGTATCTCTTTTAAATTTATTAACTGAAAATAGTAACAACTTGGGTAAAGAAAGTAGCTCTGTTTCCTAGTGGAAAGTTCCTGGTTTATATTCGAATCCTGCATCCATTTCCCGTACTATGTTTCCATTCGCTTACCTATCATTCTTAAGGACCTAAATTAGTGCTGGAAGTATTAGGAACAATGCCTCCCTCCTTCGGATTAATCTCTTTTGTGTAAGATTGGCCCACAAAGAAAGCCGGCCGCGGTATCCAGGTTGGTGGCGCATCGGCGTGGAAACACGCCGCGGAAGGTCGAGAATTCGAATCCCTCCTCGGGCATGATGGTTAGTATCTGGGATTCCCTAAAGCTCAAGAGAAATACTCGCTTAAAAAACAAACAGTTTATTTTCTGGACTGTGTACAGGATCTAAGCTTGAAGGAAACGTTTTTAAGTGGTGACGTGTAGGTTCAAGATGACTGCGTTGCAGTCAGGTTTCTCAGAGAATGAGTATTTGATGGAGAAAGAAAAATCCGGCACTGTCAATGTACCTGCTTTTTCTCTCTTGCTTTTCCTGAATGTATCATGGTATTATCTTAAGCCTTTAACTATATTAGTTTAAACATATAGCTTGTACAGTCAGGTACATGATATATTTTAATGGATGATATGCTATGTAAGGAACAAATTATTATAATTATAAATACGAAAACCTGCCCGTAATTATTACTCCCTGCCATTTTATAGCCATTAATTGAAAACTTGAGGAATTTCCATTACTTGCGTGCTGAATCATGCACAATATTTTCGCGTAATTAGCGAATCGAAATATCCACGCATGCGCGAGTTTATGAGCCTTGCGTTCGTGGTGTCGCCGGTTTGTCGCGGTGACCTCTGAGGTCACGGCTTATATTCGCACAATTTTAAGGCATGGGAATTGGAAAACAGACGGGAATCCTACGTGGTGACCTCGAGTCGAGAATAACTCTTTTGACAGAGGGCGGGTGAGATCACGGAGATTCGGGGACGCCCTGTTTTGATGGATTCGCATGACTCGTGGATAGTGCATTCGAGTTCGTGTTCGGGTTGGCCGGCGAGGAATCGCACTCAATCGCGATCGCTTTGGGATTGGCGCCCCCTTTCGACAATGGACTTCGTGAGTGAGAGGTGGTTGTTCATTGCGGACGGATCAATGGTCTGCCGGAGACGCCACCGCCTTCTCCATTGTGTGCCGTCTCCTAATTCTTCTCGTCGAGTTTCCTCGGGGATTGCCCTCGAGAGTTTGGCATCGTCTCGGAACCCCTCGCCGTCTGGCGTCGTCCTCCCCCTCCTCAACCCGGGCGTCGTTGACTGCCCTATCTCCACCAGCGGAGATATCGACGGGAGATGCCCTTCCGCTCTTCTCCTTGCTCCCATCACTTTCGGGCAGGCCCAAAAAAACCTCTCCCTCTCTTCTCTGTCTCCCCACTTCTCCCCCCGACCCCGTACTATTTCGCGTCTTGCCGTCAGATGACGGTGGACGATGGGGTCGAACAAATTAAAACGGAAAAGTTGGAATTGAGAAAGCGACCCCAAGCCGCGTTCTCTGGGAAAAGCAAAATACACCTGCACTCGATCACGTTTTTTGGGAGGGTTTGAGTTTGAGCGATGGAGGTGGATGGTGGTGAGTTAGTTTTTCTCGAGTGCAGACCCCGCAAAAGCTCTTGTCAAATGCACAGTGGGCTGTTTTGTGAGCGAAAGGATCTATTTCCTAAAAACTGTCGCACAGCAAAGGCGCTAACCATTAAAGATTCAGGAAAAACCAGGCTGTCAGAAGACATTTTCATTTCGATTCCTTAGCATCTATTTTGTCCCATCACTTAACCCTCTTATATGCACTTTTTTTTCCTTGGCATAGCTCCCTGTGCAGCCGTCTGCCACTAGATTTTGCCAGAGCTATGCTTAATTTTCAATTTCTTCTCGTTTGTCTCCGCTTAAAGAGTTACCGAGGTTTGGCAATTTCGTTTTTCTGCTTGGTGGAAAAGCAAGAGGCTGTAAACTGTTTCGTGGTTTAATGTTGTAGCTTTTCGCTCACTTTCTAATTGAGCTTATTTGGATTCATTGTGGTGTCCCGTTTTCCATACGTCAAATTCATTCTTTTTTTCCCGTGTCGGTTTTTCAGTGCACCTCTCCAAACATCACGCAAAAAACAAACTTAACTAACTACCGCTCAATTCAAAGAACCATGTCAGGTGGAAAGCTTCCGGTGCGGTATTATCGGAATGCGAGTTTGCGGTACAGAAATAGTCCGTGTCGGAATCGGCGAATTTTTCTTACGAGGAGAGTTTAGATTTCTCGTCAATTATGGCTCAGCAGCACGAGACCGATTACTCTTTTTCGTTCGGCTTAACTGTCTGAACGACAACGGCAGGCTTGCCCTGCCGCCAGTAATCGGGTCGACGTATTTTATGGTCGAGGTGTGAAGCAACTACTATTCTCTCGAGCGGCGAAGGCGGATGCCTGGGAGGCAAAAAAAATGCAGCGGAAGCCAAAGGATACGCCGCAAGCGCTGCCATTTGCGGTGTCTGTGATCGCTGAAGTTATATTCCGCCCCGATGAAGTATTGTGTGTCATGCCACGAAAGGACGCCACCTTGGAGCTTGGTGTTTCACTTATGCCGTTATGTGAGATTGCCCCATGCCTGAGGCATCTAAGTTCACTGTCGGCCAGTTTCATACGATAATAGTTATCTGACCTATAAAGTTTTGTAATTGTTATTGTAGGAATACTAAAGTTTCATTCTTCCGTGAATGCCAAATTTTACGTTTGTATATAAGTATGAATAAAGGCTTCCAGATGCCCGCCTCGACCCACCAATCATACAAGGGAATCTCCTTGGATTTGGGAAAAGTGTTTTGATCTCGATAGCTCAACAATCTGCGTGATTTAGGAAGCTTGAAAAAATCATAAAGCCTCCATCTTCAGTTTCTGTGGAAACCTTCGTGTTCATATGCTATTTTTTTCTGGGACCATAGACCGAATAATGAGGGTTTTCGTTCTTATTTATATTTTTTGTTTTGGAAATCAAATTCAACTCGTTCATCATTTTCACTCGAAACCACTTCGTCTTTCTTATTGGGCGGTCCTTTTGAGAATCGTGATTTCATTTTCTGCCGTGAAATGGCAATTTTGTTAAACGGCCGTAATTTGGTAGTAGTTGCAACGGCTTATGTTGGATGTGTTACCTTTAATTGTAAGGATAAACAAACTGCATTTAATAGGGGCTGGTTTAAATTCTAATTAACCATTTAAAACGCTGGCATATTTATCGCCTTTAGGGTATAATCATTAAAGATTAAAAATTAGGATTGAATTACACTTATACACTATTTGTTAGAGTTAAAAACAATCTGATGCGCTTTTTTACGAATCGTCACGAGATTCTTCGCAGTGAAAAAAATCGTCTCAAGGTAGCGCGAGTAATATTCTTCCGGAACATTAAGCAGTCGACATCCTTGAGTGATCATGGGGCATGTTGCTTCAATAAAGTTTTGTCCTCTTTGATACTTTCCCATTTCCGCAATTTTACTTCACCACTTCGTCTAATCTTCAGACCGCATCTTTATTTCTCCCTCCTCCGATAGGACGATTTCCGGTGTCTGTCCAGTTCGGATTCAATGCCCTGGTCAACTGTATTAAATCCCTGGATTATTCCTAAATGTAGCTACAACGATGGTCTTCTTAATACCTGGATTGCTTTCATGAGATTCACTCGTTAGCTAATTGTAATTTATAAATTATTTTTCCTGCAGAATTGCCACTGCTGCCTCGGGGGGCAACAGTGAAATTATCCTGCGGTATTTTTTTCGGGAAATTTGAGTTGCCAGTGCCCTCCGGATGCAATTTAAGGCAAATTTAAGGTTGCACTCTCTTTCATCTCATGAAATCGTGGTACTAATGCCAATCTGTGAACAAAAGCCCAGTTCATAAGCACCTCCCGCATTAACGGCATGATCCTGATTCTTAAAAATTTCTCTCCTCACGTCTTAATGAGAATCTTCAGAACATATTACCCATGGGAAAACGTCCTTCTTTCGCTTAATTATTCCCATTTGAGCTTTTGCGTGAGAGAAAACCTCGAGGAGGGGGGGGGATAGTCGGATTCCGCGTACAAACCCAGCATTTAGACCATTAATGGATGAGCAACCGCAAATGAGTCTTTTTGGAAAAGATAATGACGGAATGGGCGTGTGCTTGAGGAAGTGATTCACCCCTTACCCTCCCCCCCTCGTTCGATTGGCGTCCACTCACTCCTTGTGCACCCTATCTGGGTGCTCGAGCTAGTAGGGGGCTCCCGGCAAGCAAATGCAGCGCACGACACGACTTCCGGAGGTAAAAAAGGGGGGAGACGGTAGCGCGGCAGTTGGAGGGGCGTGTGCCTTGAGCACGTGCAGCCGTCGAAATATCCTCCGCCCTACCGTCTTCTTATGTTCGATGGAGAGCCCTTGAATGCCTTCCTCGGCACTCACCTGCGCCATTAGTACGCCGTACCTCGTCTTTTCAACGGAAGCGAAGGGTGTTGTGGGGTGGGTTTCTGCGTCCGTCATGTGGGGGAAGTTGTATTTCGATGCAGTGGAGGAACCCGAGGGAAAAAGGATATGAAATGGACTCTGAAGGCTTCGTGAACTCAGCAAGGTCCGTAGGAACACGAAATCGTTCCCATCATTATAATTTTCCTGGTGCGAGAAATTATCCCCGTAATCACCTCATATTTTCATCGGTGAAGATGAACATTTCCTGGTTAAAAATTTATAATATTTTACTGTGTCGAATTTATTTTCCGTGAATGCCCTAAGTCAACCTGTGGTACATGTTGACTTGTTTGCCTATATTTGAGGCTCCGTTGATGTGCGTTGTGCATTCCCGCGCTCAGTGGCCGTGTGGTTACGTGTGGACTAGAGATGATCGTAACTGTGATATTCCAGTCACTCCTTTACCTTTGTCAGCTGCTACTGAATATCTGTGATCCATAACTGTGAATGCACAGGTAAAGATCACATACGAAAATAAGCCGTTAGTGATTTTTGGTGCTGCTGATCCCGATTTGAAGCTCGACATCTGCCTACACTTGCATTTGTAGTAGGTATGATATTTTCGATCTTAAGCTATCTTCAAAGGTAGCCAATCTTAATAAGATCAGCAAATGGACTTAGTGCATTATTGAAGAATTAGGAAAAACTTTTGTTTTATCATTTTTGACGATTTTTTATCGAGACAATTCTGATTCGGAGTGGATTACAATAATTTGATTGATATTTGAAATAACGGTGGAATTGAAGAGGCAATAATTTATATCCTGAAGATGGTTTTTCGAAATGTTTACCTGAATACTATATTTGGCTATAAATAAAATAGGGAATCACTTATTCGTCACAAAAAATATTTTTAAAACAAAAATTTACCCTTGGGTAAAATCAATTATTACGACAAGGACAGATATGCTTCTGTTATATGAATATACGATGATAAAATGATAAACTAAGCAATAAATAAATACTCTCTGAGATGCGTGAATAGGTATGACTGATGCTTTAATTTTATCCATGTGTTTAAAATTTGAATATAAAAGTAGTTGCGTTAAGTTTATCATCTCCCGAGCGCTGCGGACAAGCCCGACTTAAGGGAATAATCTTTTGCAGGGGACGGGACAAGCTAAGACGCAAAGTTGTTTTGGTTCCAGCCAATACTATACTCATAAAAAGTCTCAGCCCTACAATAGATGTACAGAATATTAAGGAAACAAGCACCTCGGCTATATTAATGGGCCTCAAAGACGATCGTCGGGACACGGTGGGATGTTTGGAATTCGTGTGTTTCCTTACGTTTTTCGTCGACGTCTGAAAGTTTAAAAGAGAGCGTATTGGTACTAACTTCGTGGAACCAATGGATTTCCATATTTGAAAACAGACCCGTACAATTCCACACTTTAATTATTCGCCACCAACAATGGTTTCAGCACATTATGCCATCATCAATCGTCTTGATGATGTGCTGAAACCATGGTCGGTGGCGGAGAATAAAAGGGTGGAAATTGTACCAGTTTTTCTTGTCAAATATGGATGTCTGAAAGTTTGTCTCAGAAAATGTTACAAGATTGCATTCCTTCATTAACGTAGGCAAACAGTTTCATATTTGTACGATTTAACACTTTCCCGGCGAATAACATTAGTGTACATTTCTCGGGCTCGCCACCGGGTAAGATAGTCATAGGAAGCCGACGTTTCGGGTTCCGACTCGTTACCCATTCTCCATGCCTTGAGAATGGGTAACGAGTCGGAACCCGAAACGTCGGCTGCCTATGACTATCTTACCCGGTGGCGAGCCCGAGAAATGTACACTATAGTTTCATATTTTACTAATTTTCCTACTTTTCTCGATTAGGAACTTCAACATCACTGCCAAATCGCACGAACCACGCTCACTGATACAAACGCACGATACTGAAACTTATGGCGATCACATTCAATCACGGATAATTTGCAGTACCATTGGTAGCTTTGTATCCGTTGATGACATTGTGGCTGCGTAGGCTCAATTCACTGGTTTCACAATCACAGTGATTTCGAGTATGAAGTCACAAGTAGTGACAGCTACTTTTCAGGATCGGTGACTCGATCGCAGTTGGCGATATCGCTCATCCCTGTCTTGGGCATCATCTCTTCGCCGATATTGTACTAAAATTTTCCGTAAAAATCTTTCCACGTGGAGGAGTATCTGATGTGTAAATGATAGAATTTCATAATTAAGAGTGATTTTGTCATTAGGACATACTGATTGGGGTGTATATTTATTTTTTATTTTTTTATTTATCTTTACTACCCCGAATACAGCACATTGGGCCAATTTACGTCGGGTGATTAACAGTAACAACGGACGAGACACAAACACCCATGTCCTGGTCAGATAATATTCTACCCAGGCGGGACTCGAACCCGCGACCCTAGGGTTAACTGGCGAGGACTTTACCCCTCCGCCACCGGGGCCGACAAGCGATTGCGATAAGACATATAGATATTGCGATACAAGATATTGCGATAAGACATTGTTTTCATAAGTAAAACATGAGAACGAAAGTCTGTTGAAAAGAGAAAATAGTTCTTAATTCCTGTACGTTGATAATGAATTCTGTACTTTATGGTATTATACTGCAAGCCACCGCAAGAGCATTTAGTATGGAGTGTTGGGATAGCAGGAAGGGCAGGGCTGGAAAAATATATGAGGAAGGAAAATGAAATAGGTATAGTCTCTAATATGTTTCTGATTTGCTCTTGTTGCTACTGTTTTTCTGTGGTCATGTAAGAGAGGTGGGAAAAAATAACTCTTTGATCTTTCTGTTAGACAAGCCAGCTCTCGTATTTAGTCTCTTTTTTCCGACTTGCAGGAATAATGTGGCACTCGAACCATATCCTTATACTGATCTCTGATCATTGCAATTTGATAATCAGAGCGAAAATAGGCTACCATACTTTAGCTTCAATCCTAATCAGGGCCTATGTGAATCTTGATGATCGATTGTATGAGTTTTAAAATAAAAAGAGTAGTTTTTTTCAGAATTTGGATGTACAGAAATTAATGTCTCATATTTTCATATTAAGCTCTCGTAAGTTTGGTTAAAATTAATGATACATCAGTTCACTGATTCTCCAAGTCTCCCATGATGTTACTTTCATTAATTTCCTCTACCATTTCCCAGTTCCTTCCTCCGATTTATTACTATCCCCGCGATTGACTCTTGAATGAGGTTAGTGTAGGATGCAGGATGCAATCAACAATACGTACTATGATGGAAAACATTACCCAAAGGCAAATTTTAACTAAGAGTAACAAGTGCTTTATTCATCAAGAGTTGTACACACAGTATGAACAGAATACCCTTGGTGGCTTAATGCTGCATCCCAGATGGACATCATTGCATAAAAAATGGACTATTGGATTGTTTCGTAATAAATTTATAACAGTTGAAAACTATACTCGGAAAATGGCATTCCCGACTTAAAATTGAGACTGATGACATAAGGCAAGTATAATTGAGGAAAAGCGTCGCTCGGAAATTAAAGAACACTACAAGTAATCAAAACAGTACACGGATGGGTGATGCTGAACAAAGGGGTTGTACTCATCATCCGCGACTCTTCTATTCCTGATGTGATATTTTTTTCTTCCGTTCTCTCCGAAGTTCCGAAGCATTGAGAGATTTCTTGTTATGCGATAAAAACAGTCGCACCCAACAGGGTCGTTGACTCTTTGGGTATCCGAGAAGCAAGGAAGTAAGCGAGAGAGATCTTTCGGAGTTCCTCAAGTTGATGGCAATAAAAACCATCTTAATGACTCTCTTTCCTCGCGTTACGCAGCCTATATTTTCTATTCAGTTAGCGCTTGCGCGAAGATGTGTGGCGGGCGATGGTAGTCATGCATATCGAGCAAAAGCTTTCATCGAGTAATGCATCCTTTTTATTTTCCAGAGGTGGTAAAATTTCCGCAATCAACCTCCAAGTCCTATCGAGAGGATTTTTCAATTAATCCCCGCCTTATTTACGTTGCTAACAATATACAGTGAGTGGCAAAATTATTCGTACACCAGTGAGTTTTCGGAAATATCGCCGAGTTTCTTAAGTTCTTGGCTAGAAAAAAAATGTTCTAGGTTCATGATTTTTTATTGGTTTCACCAAAAAGTTTTCAAAAAATAAACATAAATAAACTTTAAAAAAATAACAAAGGTAAGACTCAATTTTGGGCGCCGCGATAAATGTATTCGTTCATCCTGAAAATTTATGATGCCAGTCCATATCCTTCAAAATATTAAAAAAATTAGTACTCAGTGGGGTAGCCCTTTGCATTCAGCACTGCCTGGAAGTGTCTTCGCGTCTCACTCATCTTTCCGTGTCACATTCAGATCTTTCCTATTAGAAATATGTCTCTCCCTTCATTTTACGTAGAGTTGCTGCCACAGGTGCTCTATAGGAACGAGGTCGGGGGATTGGGGAGGCGTTTTGAGCTGTTTCGGAGTGTTATACAGCAGCCACAGTCTCGTTGTAGTATGTTTGGGATCGTAACCCTGCTGAAACACATAATCATTCCCTAATGTCATTTTTTGGCACTGGGGCGCAAATTTTGTTTTAAAATGTGAACGTTCATTTTGTGATCCACTGTGCCTTCGATTATATGGAGATATTGTACGTCCTTGGCATTCTTACATCCCCAAACTAGCAGAGAACCACCCCCATTTTTCACGGTAGGAAGTAGATTTTTCGGTTGAAGTTCGGCGTTCTTTTTGCGTCACACTTTTTGACTGCCATCGGGCCCAAAAACATTGTATTTGCTCTCGTCAGTGGAGATGCACTTCTCCCAGAACTAAGAAGGAATGTTGCGGTGCTCCTGGGCGAATGACAGGCGCTTCACGCGATTCACCTTGCTGACAAAGAACTTCTTGCGCGCTTGCCGGCCATGGAAGCCCTCCGCGCACAGTGTGCGGCGGACGGTCGCTGTGTTGACAATGATATCTCGACTTTCTAGGTCGGCAGCAATCTTAGGAGCACTTCGTTGGGGGTTTTTCTTGATTTCCATTGGATGAAACGCCTGTCAGTGTCTCTGAGGGATGGTGGACGACCACTTATTGGCTGATTTTTCAATGTTTTGATCTTGCAAATCGGTCAATAAGGGATTGTACCGTTGATCAAGGACGTCCGACAGAATCAGCCTCCCTCTGCAGGGACCAGCTCTTGTTATGAAGCCTCAAAATTAAAAAAAAAAAATAAAATAAATTTTCTCTCCTCCTCCGATGTCTCCTTCCCCTTCCAGCCAATTTTACAACTTGTCAGCGGTGAACAGTAGTGCGTTTGAGTTGGTAGCAGAATCTCTTTCGGCCAGATAGGTAAACATGTCCCGCTGACCGCTTGTATGATAAATCAACGAATCGATGACGCAGCGCCGGGCGAGAGCTCTGGCATTCGCACAAGTGTACGAATACTTTTGTCGCGGCACCCAGACAGATATCTTATGTTTGTAATATTTTAAAAGTTTATTTATGTTAATTAAAAAAAAACTTTTTGGTGAAACCAATGAAACAATAATGAACCTAACATATGTTTTTTCTAGACTCTCACCAACCAAGAACTTGAGAAAATCGGTAATATTTCCGAAAACTCACTGGTGTACGAATACTTTTGCCACTCACTGTATCTGAAGTTTGGTTCACATTTTCAAGTTATTTTGATGAGCGTTATTGCTTGGTTTTAGAAGCTAGGCTTCTTTCTGTCTCTATTCCATTTTATCTTTCATAAATTCGTAGTTTTGACTGGGGTGGACGTATTCTCTTACATGAAATCCTACGTGAGTAGTTGCGTCTTAACCCATTTCCGCCGGGCTAAACCCTGACGCGCCGAGTGTATGGCGCTCTGTAAAAGGAACCGCGAACTTAATCGCAATCAACTTGTCAACACTGAATTGTTCAAGATCACGACCACCAAAATATTTTACATGAGTGCTTAATGGGACCATATTAGTAAAATACCAAAAATCCGTCAAAATCGCGTACAAAAATCTTTCTGGGAGGGAATGGGTTAATAGGAAAACATTTATCGACGAGTATGAGAATGCATGCCTTGGTCTTAAATCGTTCTGAATCTTGCAAGATAATGAATATCATCGATCGATTAAAAAGCAAGTATTTTCTCGCAGAAGTCCTTAGGGTGGAGTAATTATTCAACATCAAATAATTGTGGAACGCTCTTTTTTACTACCTATTTTTCTTCACTTAACTAGCCAATGGAACTGCTCAACTCTAAAGCTTCGGAAACTCAGTGTTATTCGTGAAAAATTCGGCAGTGTGAGTGATTCTTTGCCCTTCTTTGTGTCAGCATCGCCGTCATTGGAGGAATCATTCTCTGCGGGTCAGTGGGAGTGGGCATTGAACAATGCCTCACTCGTAACGGTCCACGTCTATCGTTGTTTCGTTCACAATGGAAGAGACCGAACTGAATGCTGAAGTTCCTGCCCCGAATTCAATTTCCACGAAAGCCCTTCATTGTGCCTGAATATGCGTTCAATGACGACGCTTCCGACCACAAAAAAGCCTCTTAAATCTCAGATAGAGCACGAAAGATGGTGAATTAATCGGTAATACCAAATATCGAAGTATTTTTTTCCATTATATTGCTTTAAATATGATAGAATAGGATAGAATAAGTTTTATTATGCTTTGGGTTTCCCCATAAGGGCAAAAAAGAAAATACATATCAAATTCTGCTTTTAACGAAAACAAAGAACAAAAATATACCAGGCCAACATCTCATGGTGATGAAAAACAAAAATTTCACAGCCACAGATAATTAACTCTAATTACAGAATGGATAATATAATATCAATCAGAAAGAGATAAGAAACAATGATTTATCAGATAATTACATACAATTGTTTAATAGGATACAAATTCTAGTTATAGACACACATGTACATTATAGTAATAATTAAATATTTTGTTCTTAAAAATAGACAGAGAGGAAGAATTTTTCATAGATAATGGCAAGGAATTCTAGAGATTAGAACCAGAGAGGAGAAAATATTTTAGGTAAGTATTGTCCGTGGCATTATAGGTAGGAAGGGTCAGTTCTAGTGGTTCTAATAACACAAGATGATGTGGAATTAAACATATAAAAAATATAGACAGTATATTTATTGCAGAAGAGAGTGAAGAGAGATGAACCAAGTAAACATTTCCTCCGAGAAGAGGATAGTAGTTTGAGCGAAATATCATTTCTCCTAGAAATCAATGAATTTGGTCTCATTTTAAGGAAAAATATCTCACCCTCCTTATGACACCAAATATTCAACCCCTTACCACATTACTTTCGGAGATATTTGACGAAAAATACCAGACATTTTACATGGGAAATGGTACGTGTATGCACTCCAGAGAGACATTATATACTAAATGAGGATTTTCTAAAACTTAGATGTCGTAAAAAAACTAACAGCGTGTAGTTTGTATGTTTACTCAAATATTTTCGAAAATTAATCATATTGTCACCGCAATAGGATGTTGGGTATGACAAAAAACCTTCCGTTTTGAAGGAGTTTCAAACGAACCGCACGAAAAAAATTAGTCAATTTAAGGATTTATTTAGATATTCTATTTAATTACTCACCATTTCTGTCATGTAAAACTATGTTATTGAACCATTAATAATGCAATATTTAATGGATGTGTCCTACAGCTGGTGAAATTAAAACATATAAATCGAATATGGCCTCTATTATGACTGGGGACCTATCTCGCTCGGACTACCTTAAGCCATTCCAAGTTGCGAAGGTGGTGGGAGATATGATCGTCTTTACGAAGGTCGACAAATCTTGCTCAAGAATTTAAGAGCCGCTGAAGCTTATTTTCTAATTCCAATGGAAGGTCATAATAGACCAAAGCGCAATAATCGAATGAGGGAAATATAAGCGTTGAGACAGGCATTTTACGGGTAATAATGATATGAAGAGATTTGTGTAATTGTCACTGATATAAAGTTTTGTTGACTTATTTGAGATTTCATTTATGATGACACCACGAGAGATTAATAGTAAACGTAATTTAAGTGCTACTCAATTCAATATCGGCTTCGCCCACTTTAATGTAGGGGAGAATGGAAAAATTAATTTTGCTTAGTATTTTAGAGTTACCAAATATGATTGCCTGTGTTTTGGAAGAATTTAAAAACCAATACATCTTCATGGTCCTAGGTACAGAATGGAAAGGGAAAAAATTAGTCTATTAACTATTTTTTAATTTATTTATAGAAAGCATTTCGCCCATATTGTATTATTGGACGACCCAGCATTAAGCAGTGAGGCAGTCGTTGTGAAATATTGAAAATGAGTTCTTGGAGATTTTTTTAAGGAAAGTACTGACATATACTGATGTTTTGACTTAGTAAGTATATTCATTTGTGCTTCTTACTTCGTTCCCAGTCTCCCGTGAAATTTAAATTGTGTTATCTTTAGAGATCAAATCATACATAGGAGCTTCTGATCTCAATTAGGTCGTTATATACTGTATTATTATGTAGCAGATAATGGCGGTGAAATGCCTTCATAGGTGTTTATCATCAAGTCACTCTTGCCTCTTCTAAGCCTCTGATAATCAAACAGGGTGCACAGATCACTCCATAACCTAGATTCAATGCATCTCAGACGTTCAAAATGCTCGTGACAGGTTGGTGCTGTAAGTGGAGCGGTCTGGGGGATATCTTTTTAATATCCGTTAGAACCTCAAGCCCTTATCCAAGTAACGTCACCATATGGGCACCAACTTCATGGGGAGGTATCCCGGCATTCATTAGGTAATCATCTTCCCCGAGGCGAATTGTTATTTTCTCACGTTGTTGGCAAAAGCCGTTGGGATTAACACCAGGTGGCCTCTGCACTGCCCTCGCACAAGACGAGTTTATTGTGCTTACTCGTGATCGCAACCTGAGTGATTAAATAAATTAAGTATTTCTACTGAATAGAAATAATGATAGAGGAAAGAAAGGTGGAAGGGAGAGGAAGCCTCGATAATAGGATAAGGGACAGCAGAATGGATGAGGGAATAATTTCATTGTCTTTTAGAAGTTGTTGATTTTCATTGCGCATGAATAAATATTTTGATTTCGCTAAAAACACTATTGAAATTTTTGGTCTCACGTGTGCCTTACCTAGAGCCGAATAACGCGTGTAAATGAAAATATATCGAGACTGTTGGTGTTACTATGAAAGAAATGAAGCGAAGGGGAATTCAACTCCTTTCTGATGAAGTGAGATCAATTTTTTTAAACATTGCAAGTTACACGCATTGAAGTCCAATGTTAAAGAATACTATTTTAAATTATGTTTTAACAGTTGATATATACCTTATCCAATTGAGTAATTTGTTACTATTTTATTTTTGATTTTATGCCAATTCTTTTGTAAATTTTTTATTCGATAATCTGTTTCATCGAGCTGTAAAAATCCATTTTCAATGCTGATACTCTTTAATACGCCACTAAAATTTAGTGAAGGTTTTCCATGAAAAGGCTGCTGTTGCAAATTAACTTTATAGTATATTAAGCTGTCGATATCTAGAAAATGAAGTCCATCCCTTGTAAAGCCAAAACCTTATCCTTGGCATTTTCATACGGCTGGTGTCCTTACATCTCTTCAACGTAACATCAGGTTCACACCCATGAGGCGGCTCGTATATGTAGAAAGTCTGTAAGAAAGTTCTGTTATGTTTTATGCAGAGCTTAAATTGATTTTAATGGACATTAGTTGTAATTTCTAAAGTCAAATGCATCATGGTTATCCGTAGCAGTCAGCCGTCACTTCATGAATCTCATATGAGGACTCCTCCACCGTGTTTCCCGTCATCTCTTTCTTCTGCGACCTCCACGTGCAACCCTTCCTGAATTGCCGGAAGTTCTAGACGTCCTCCCTTGAATTTTTCTATTGGTTTCATCATATCTTCGTGAAACTTCCTAATGTTTCTTCATCATTATCCAGTAGCTGCGCATTGCGGTTCGTTTCTACGTTTTTTGGGCTTTTATTTTCTATGGTCTACTGGAACTATTGCGTTTGCCTGGTTTTCGAAGTAAAATGAAATCCATTCTTAAAATCCAATAAATTTGCTGTATTGTTGCACCATAGGTATATCTTTCTTATTTAAGAATTACTCCTTTGTATCCGCTCTCTTTGTGACTCTTGATGTCATTCCATTGCCCATTTCTGAGAATTCTGTTTCCTTATTGAGAAGCAATTACTCTTTTAGTTTTTAACTTTCCGGCATTAAATTACCCGCACGCCTTTTTCGAGTTGGATACATCGAAGTGCTCTGACATCAGCAAACAGAACTCGTGTGATATTGCCTCATTGGATTGTCACCCCTAGTTTCTGTAATGTCATTCTTTGTCTTCTATGTGTGAGAGCTGAAAATAAAGGACATAACAGATGATTCTTGTCATGCTCTTTTCCTGACTCCTGCCTTTTTTTATTCGGGCCTCGAATTAATTACAACACTTAATTCTACATACAGACTTCTTATTATCCTTCCTTTCTTATAATACTCTTCTGTTCTTTAAATTAGTGAGAAATCTTCTCCTGTTGACAGCAAAGAGCGATTTTTCTATTCCCTTGGCAAGTGACGCACTTTTATCTAATTTTTCTTTTCCCACTCTTAAAGTAGCCTTAGGGGCAAAACGATATCTTTGTTCTTCTTCGTTTCATATGCCACCCCGGTCTTTTGGGAGGGTTTCCTCAGTTTTGCTTCGCACTTTCGGCAAATTTATTCGACATATTCGAAACAATGGATTTCATGATTCGAGAAATTAAAAATTATCCGCCCTCTTGATTTTTCAGTTTTAACTATTACTTTTTTATTAGTTTCTTTGTAAGGGTAACAAACTTACTTTCTTTTTCTTCATTTAGTTGGCGGTTTCGTAGAAATTGAAACGTCCATGCGTGAAATGTCCTTTACTATTTATAAACGCTTATAAGCTCCTTCGAGTTGCTCTTTCGAAAGTTCTGCCTGAGAATCAGACTACCATTCCAGTGATAAATCACTGTTTGGTATGTAGTTTTCAGAGCGACACAGAGAATGTTATCATGAGTCCTCACTACATCTCTAGGTCTGACAGATGCGATAAAATAAGACAGATACACTGCCGAACAGATAGGTCCAAAAACTCGTTCTTTCTGCGAACAATAAGCGACCACGATAAAAATTGAGCTCCACTAAATACACTCCTATAAAACATGTCACCATTTCATCTCCCGAAAACTTACATCTTTACGCGGCTAGTGACCTAAAACCCCCTGCCACCAGCCCATGCGTCGGCTCGCAGGGTATTATGTATATGTAGTCTACCAATTACATTCCGTGCTTAGTAAGTCATTAAAATATTGTTGGCATTACTTTTGATGAAAAGTCGAGCGTGGCTGAATTATATTTGTTTAATAACATTGTAGAATGTAGATAAATAGCCATTTCATTTCCTCATTCGAACCTATAACGGAGTGTTCCATTTGTAATTAAGTTACTAGTAGTAAAAATCAAAATATTCTTTCTCTTAAAAGACACCTGTTTTCATTCTTTACACGGGATACCGCTTTTCTGTTAAATCTTTTTTGGGTTTTGCTGGGCGTATTTCATCATTTGCTGTTGTATGCCCGT
The DNA here is from genome assembly GCA_963169105.1 of Ceriagrion tenellum. Taxonomy (NCBI): domain Eukaryota; kingdom Metazoa; phylum Arthropoda; class Insecta; order Odonata; family Coenagrionidae; genus Ceriagrion; species Ceriagrion tenellum. The sequence continues at coordinate 171,800,056 of OY720632.1, forward strand.
GGAAAGTAAAATATAGCCATACAAACTCGTGATTACAAAAATTTATTACTGTATCTTAATCGGTAAATCAACAGTTTTTCTCAGCCGTTGTATGTGACAGTTGAAGCCAGTAATTATTTTTTATAATTCTTCATTTTGTGCGAATAAATACATCCAACGGCATCTTAACGACTGCGCTATTAATTCCTACATGCATCGAGAGAAATGGAACGACATATTTTAACATTGTAAATATTCATACATATCGATGTATTTATTGTTTTACATCTTGAAAGTTGTTTGTTGATACAAGAGGTACAATTTAAGTGGTAGGTGCTACATTTTATGAAATGGCTTTCGTTGTTGCCGGAGTATAAGACTGGATATCAGGCGAGTGGTTTGGGTAGAATGTATTTGATTTACTTCCTAGCGAAACCCTAGTTTAAAATATAAAACTGTTCGATTCATGTTTCAATTAGATTGGCACGATAGCCGAACCTATCCATAAAATAGTGTTTAAGGCGTTATCTCATTTTCTGTCGTTAAATTAAGTGATACTTTTCCAAATTCTAAAGAAGATCCACTCCTCCAGCACAATGTTAATGGTGTTCTCTACAATATCTCTATACACTCGCGTTAAAACCCAGAAATCAAATGCTTTGCGTGTCAAAATTCAGTGTTTCGAATGTTTCAAGGTCGCAAAATTAGGGAGCCGAAGTCATTGAAAAAGAGCATATGAATAAGAAATATTGAATGAGATAATTTTGATGTGTTTGAATTGTTTCAAATTACACATTTTGAGAAACTTTTTCTCTAATTCAATTTCCCCGCCCTCTTTTTACGTCACCCTAAATATTGTGACCATAAGTATGGTGACGTAATGCTGCATTGACAATATTGTCTTTTCTGCATCTACATGATCTGGGAACCACCGCTTGGCTGTGTGGGTTTGGCAATGATGTGGGTATGCATTTTCCTTTTCGCTCATTACTGGAGATATTTAACAAATATGGTATTAGGTTCCGATAATCATGAGTCTGTCATATTATAGTTAGTCTAAGACGGTCCCTGAAAACTAGTACAGTTTCGTTATCATCAGCAGTCCTCAATCCGAAGATTGGTTGTTGAAACTTTCCTCTATGCTCTTCTTCAAGGAGTCCTCTTCATTCCTGTGTGATTCTTCGTTTTGACGTCAATTATAATTTACCCGATGATTTCCATTCTTGGTCCTCCTCTGTAATCCTTCCCACTCTTCTCTCCTTAGATAATTGTCTTCGGCGGGCTGTTGTATCGTAAAATGTATCCAAATTGGTTTCTTTATTCTTCTCAGAGTTATCATTGGTTTTATTTTCTCTCCAATCCTTCGTGGGACTTCTTCGTTAGTGGTAATCTCCGCCGATTTCCTCTTCTTTATTCTTTGATGATACCTTTTCTCCATCTCTAATAGGTAAACTCTTTGTCTCTACAGCGGTTTTTTCCAGGTTTAACTGCCATGTATCTCCAAGTATGTCTATTTACATATAGTGCTTCCTTACTTCCAGGCTTATGTTAAAAGCTATCATCAGACTCCTCATCTAATATGCCTCTGTGCTTGGGTTCGGCCATATCTTCTTTACGTGGGCTCACAATGAGTTTTGCTCTTTCCTTTCCTGGTGATCCCGCTTCCCGTGCATTAAAATTCTTCCACTGAGTTTACTCCTCTAGTTTCGTAGACTTCCCGAAAACTTGCAAGTTGCTATGGATAACAAGAATACTTTTTCCTGCCGTAAATTTCTTTCATGGATAGTCTTTATATTTTCCATTCGCACTAGATGAAATTTATATTAATATATATTTTTTTGTCCTTTAGACGGAAACATCCCAATGTCTCGGTTTATTTCTTTCTGTTTGGGTCGACGCCCCCCTTTAATAATCTCTCTTCCTTCCGAGTACAGTAACTCCTAATTTCGTAGGTTTCTTCGTCCAGCTAATTATTTTGCCCACTCTCCTTCAGTCTGAGTTTACCTCTTTTCCTCCATCAAATTATTCTACATTCCAGAGTCTTCATCATTTTATTTATTTCTTAAATTTGCCCTCATATCCCCATATTTCATATAGGTATAACGCCTCATTCTTCGTTCTAATATCTAATTATTTCATGATATTTTTTCAAGTTCAAGCGCAAAATTTTGCATCATATCTTCTACTCATTCTCCAAGAAGTCAAATTTTGGGGCCATGGGATACTAAATCAGAAGAATTACTGCATTTTTATTACCTTCTCTGAAAAGCTTTCCTCAATTACCCCCCACTTGCACGTTTATCTTGGCGCTATCCTCTTCGAATAGCTATGGCGAACCCCTTCTGCGCCCAAAATATTTACTCGTGTGCGTGGATTTCTCCGTCGCGTCGATAACTTAACTCCAATACATCACGTATTGTTAATGGCCTAGTACTTGATGAGTTTCTCATAACTATCTTTCTTTTATGATTTTTTTACCGTTCTTAACCTAAACTGTTGACCTTAATGTGATGAGCTATGACTCAAAATAAATGGCGGATCAATGCAAAGCTAAATTTTCAAATCAGCAAATCATTTTCATACTTTTCACTTATTATCACTCGTTGATTCAAAACTTTTCAACCAGAGGAGACAGACCTATTGAGGACACCACGGCCCATCATTACTCCTCGACGTCTTTCCATCCGCTTCATTTTTTTTGCAATTCATGTGAGTGTTTTTCTAGCGTATAAATAGGCCTTTCAAGTCATTTTGAAATGCATAATGGTACTTAATTACGCTCATTATGACCGGAATAATTCACCTCTCTCCTTTAGCCTGTGACGGCTCACTCCGTTTCTCCATCCGCAACCCCTACTTTTGGCTGAGTCATTCTAGTGGAGGTTTTATTGCTTAAAGGTTTTTAATGGCTTTCACTATATGTTTATATGTTTATATCTAACAGCAGTGTATAATTATAACGTAATAACCCCAAAAAACTTGGAAATTATCTCCTGATGCAAGCATTTGAAGTTCAGAGTGGACGCTGACGCCATCGTGGCGAAACGTGTGGTGTACAGAAATCGCCTACGCATCGCTAAAACCCAGTATCTATGGCGTCAATTGAAGTCATCGAGCCAGGCTATAATTTTTTTCCTTATTAGGTCAATTAAGAAACTTTTAAGTACGCTCCGAGATCTGATAGTACTTTTTTATAATAAAATGTATAGTATGATTCTGAATAAGTTGTCGGGTTTAAATTTCTGCGGTACCTTTTTGCCGCGTTGAGTTGGTGGACGATGAAGATATCCCGATTTTTCCGCGAGTACCAGTCATCGAGACGATTAAATTTCTCATCCATGGAAACACGATTATTTTAATAACGGGCCTATGGTACTCGAGGCCTGATATTCATAATTGAATCCTTCAGTATACTGATGTCGGGCAAAGGATACAAATTGTCATCGCCGTAACGATGGATCGCCGCTATGGAAAAGAGAAATAATTTATTAAGGCGCATTGTTATAATCTCTGATGAAATATTTTCTTGGCATATAAACTGCAAATTCGTTCTTCCATCGATAATGCTCACTCCAAATAACCCTTATTCTGATGTATCTTACAAAACCTAAATTAACGCAAGTGATACATGGCCTTGCGGTTATCGTTCACCAGACATTAGAAAGGCCTTAGTTGACTAAACTTTTCGACCGATTTTATTTTTCCCGAAGGAGAAAATAATGTTAAGGTAAGTTCAATAAGTTGTTATCATTCCGGGTAGCTCTCCTCTTGCTGCTGTTGCTAATCCTATCAATTGTGAGACCTGAATTATCTTTGGCCTTTTTGGGACGTCTACAGTCATATGAGTCTAGGAGGCAAAATATAGATTAACAATGGGATATAAATAGAAGCTAAAGTAATGACACGGAGCAAACATGTCTCCAAAAATAGTTTACAATTGTCAATATACTTTCAATTACCCAAGATTTGTATCGAAGCAGGCATGCAGTTGCTATCTGGATAGTAATACTTTGGATCTCCGCTGTAGTTTTGATTTGATTATTGATCCTAATAATACTTAGCTTCCCATCACGAGGGCTAAGGTTCGAGATGTGTTATATTGCCGAAGACTTTTAATTGGAATCCCCATCCCTTCTAGCATTCTATGTGGAGAGCAGTGCAAGAGTAGTACTCCGTCCGTCGAACGAGCTGTAACACCAATGGTGTCTATCATTAGGATTGGACTAATGCCGACGCCCAGTTTCTTCCCACCCCTCCTCCATTCCCTAAATAATGTTTCCCCTTCCCTCCATTAATCCTCAACTAAGCATATGACCTCAGGTGGTGGTCTTCTCCCTAAACAACGGACCAGCTATGCTTATTTAACTATTAGAGGGTGATTCGTATTCGATATCGTCTTTTAATCTTAATTCCGTCAGATTTTTCCGTTTATTTTCGTCGCCCATTTAAATGTCCTGTGGCCAGAGCAATTTGAGTTTCATTTCATTGGTTATTGAGCAGTCAATAAGCTCGAACGCTTATTTCCACTCCGGTCTTCTTGACCTTGCGCTCACCTCATCAAAGCCTTTCGTGCAATTTCTCGCTCCCCGTTGGCCCGGGACAGCGGTCCTTCCTCCTTGACTCCGCCCATTGGCACGCATTTGATCCACGTTTTGCCGTATTAATGGCCTCCGTAGGAACGCGTTCAGTTTTTTTTATTTCACTACCAAGATTTTCGAATGAAATGTGGAGGTAGGATGGGGTAGAGGAGGAGGAGGCTGGGTGCGGTGGAGGAATCTTGCTGAAATTCCGGTGGAGAGGTCGCTGACATTTCAGGAGCGAGGCGAAGTTTCATCACATTCTCATTAGCCTCCGTTGCTGTATTTTCTCGGTTGTTTTTCCAGTCGCTTGATGGCAAAAGTTGCAAAAAAAATCTGAAACGCGACTTTAACGGTTGGTGAGTGATCATAAATCCCCGTCCTCCGCTTTCAGTTTTGAACTTAGGTTTTTTTAAGAATTGGTACTCGCTTGCATTGCATGATCAATGTATTGTCATAGTAAAGAATATTTTTATAGTGCCATATCTCTTTTTCTTGCTTGGTTTTGAATAGAAAGGAGTACAGCTCTGATTGAAAATATACGTGCGTCGCGATTAAGCCTTTCGTATCCTCTTCTCAGGCAGTTTCCTATCCTCGTAGTAAGCAGTTATAAAGGGAGAACATTTTGATTGCCAGTTACCAGGAGTGACAATATTAGTGACTTGACTTATTTAATTCAATATTACATTCACGTTGTCACATATTTTGTATATTTCATGGTTTATCACAAGAGAACATAGTGCTGGAAGATGGACAGGAAATACAGTACAGCCAAGTATACGACTATCTGGGTGTTAAATTAGTTCAGAATGGAACCCTGGATGATGCATTTATAGAAATAAATTTGTAAGGAAAAAGGGCAGTATTCATGTTGAATAGCATTATATGGGATCAAACTATATTCAGAGCTAGTAAAAGGGAATATTTAATTCAGTTCTAAGAAGAATTATGAAATATGGGTGTGAGATGGGGCAGATAAAGGAGAAAACAAAACAAATTCTTAGCGTTACCGAGATGAATTATTGGAGACGATTTGCGGCGATATCAAGACGGGAAAGAGTCACAAAAGAGAGAATGAGAAATGTATTAGGAGTCATCTATACAATAGTCGATGACGTTAAAGAAACAGCTTGTATGGTATTGTCACGTACAACGTATGACGAAGGAGAGATTACCCAAGCAAATTTTAACATGGCATCCACGAGTTAGGAAAAAAGGGAAGGCGCATAATTAGTTGGAGAGAAGAGATAGAAAAGACAACCAGAAAAAAGTAGTTACCAGAAGACTTGTGGATAAATGGAGGGCGATGGCAGTTGGGCATCAGATAACGTTGTAGAACATTATAAAACCGACTTCACATACATGTAATTTTTAAATCATTACGCGTTATCACAGAAAATGTTTAGGTGTTTATAGCATCACGAATAAAAATGGCTTAAGAGATGAAGTAAAAAATCAGTTTCTTTGTTTCGAAACCCGATTATGCATCTTCGGGTGCCTTCGCCCTCATCTTAAGTCCCCGTCTACCGTGCAATTTGTCGCGGCGGTGTATGGCAGGGATACTGGGACACCAGCCAAGTAAATTGGAGGGATTGGCTCAAGGGAGTCAGGAGGGAGTGGGAATGAAATGAAGAACAAGCGGTGTGTTAGTATCTGGCTGTTGTCATGTGGGTCATTGTGTTCTCATGAAGACTTTTCCAGCATCCTTTGAAATGGGGTTTAACTCCCAGTGACGACTATTAATATTCCGCTAGTTAATATATTATTTACTTTTATACTTATCAAAAAAGATATAGGTACATTCCCAAACAGATAGTTATAAAAACTCATTCTTTCTGCGCACAATAAGTGACTACAATAAAAACTGAGCTCCACTTAATACGTTTTCATATAACACGTCACCATTTCACCTCCAGAAATCCAAACCTGGTATCCTAAAACCCCCTGCCACACGCCAATGCGACGGCTCGCAGGGTAGTTTGTAGATGTATACTCATGGAGAATGGAAGTTCCCGGTGGAAATGCAGCTGCACATTGTGAGTGAGATATTCACAGATTTTATATAGCCTGGATATTTCCTATGGAAAATGTGTTCCGGGAGGCAATCATGAAACGTAATCACTCTACAGAACCGACCGACCGGCATCAACTGAAATTATAAAATTGGTAATCCATGCTTAATGTGATCAATCGTTTTCACTTTTATGTTATGAGACAACGATAGTCCCCTCCCTTAATTTTGAAGTAGGAAGATTCGTACCGTGTGATTTTGAAGCCGCAGTAGGCTCTGCTGAATGACACAAGGCGTCTTTTAGGGTTTGTATTATTCTGCCGGAATTCTGCACTACTCTTCCTGAAAAACAGTCTGTAACGTGCTGCCGCTTTCTAATGGCGCGGTTGATTCCCACGCCCGCGGCTAATTTTAGGTGCGAGACCGTTCCTAATTGAGACTGGCCATCTGAGCGGAATCTCTGAGCGCGAGGCCGAAGGGGGGCGTGGCCCGCGAGCGGATTCTTCTCGTGTCTCCCGTGAACACGCGTCCGCCGATTGTCTGCCCACGCTAGAAAACTCATCATCGTTAATGTGAAGAGAACACAGATGATTAGTCTTTTGACCTGAGTATTAGTCTTCTAAGGTAGTGCGAGCGAGATATGTCCCTAATCATAATAGAGACCATGTTCGAATTATACGTTTTAATTTCACCAGTTATGAGACGCACTAATTAAATATTGCATTATAACTGGTGCAATAATATAGTTTTAAATGACAGATATTGTAAGTAATCAAATGAAAATATCTAAATAAATATTTAACTGGACTCATTTTATTCACGCGGTACGTTTGAAACTCCTTAAAAACGGAAGGTTTATTGTGATCCCGAAGAATTTACTAAGGTGACAATATAATTAATTTTCTCAAATAGTTGGGAAAAAAACACAAACTACACACTTGATTTTTTGACGAGATCTGGGTGTCAGAAATTCCTCATTTTTTAAATAAGGTCTTTCTGGAGTGCATACTCTTACCATTTCCCATGTAAAATGGCTGGTATTTTTGGCAAATATCTCGGAAATATATGTGGTAAGGGGTTAAATTTTTGGTGTCAATGGAAGGGTGATATATTTTTCTTTAAAATGAGACCAAATTTATTGATTTCTAGGTAAAATAATATTTCGCTCAAACTAACTTAAAATACTGTGAGCTTGCGCTTGAAATTTTTTCTTGTTGTTGTTTGTTCAAAAGGCTAAGCCTCGTCGTTGGCGCTGTATCAATTCATCTCCTTCCTTCTTTACCTTAAATTCAGATATTTCGTGGGGAACACACACAGAAAACATATACGGCACAGCATTGAAAAAAGTAGGATTTCTTAAGCGTAGGTATCATAGGGAGGTCCTCGGATGGAAATGTAAAATAGAGATGGGGCATGGGGGCAATAGGGGGTGAGTGCCTAGCATCATTGTAACACCAGTTCCCGTTAGATCACTAAAGTTAAGCAATGTTGGGCCCGGACGAGGGTTGGATGAGTGACCATTCATACCTTCACCTCACTCTTGTTCCCTGTCTGCATGTGGCAGGCACGTTTAAAATGGGCTTGGCACAATGGACTACTCAAGGTGTAGATGTCCGAGCTCCTGTCGAAGGCTCCCCCAACTGACAATCAACTAACCTAATCTACCTTGGTCATTAAAATTTAACCAAAAAATTAATAAAATACTAATGAAACCTCCACGTTTTGTTAAAAACTGCCAGGAGCGAACATTCACAGTGCTTCACAGCTTTTAGACGGATTAAGGTGGAAGTCCCAAGATACTCGGAGGCTACACCCTAGGCTTCGTTTGCTTGAGAAATTCAGAACAGGTGTGTTTCAGGGTGACACAGAGAATATTATCATGACGCATCAGGACACCTCTAGGTCTGACAGAAGCGATAAAATAAGAGAGATACATTGCCAAACAGATAGGTACAAAAACTCTTTCTTTCTGCGCACAATAAGCGACCACATTAAAAACTGAGCTCCACTAAATACACTCCCATAATACACGTCAAATTTAAACTCACAAAATCTTACCCCTTACAACTTTACACGACTACTGTTCTAACACCCCCTCCTACACGCCCATGCGGCGGCTCTCTGGGTAGTATGTAGATATAGATAGATATTGATCTCTCTTTGCTGCCGTTTTTTTTCATTTCGTTGTAGGAGCTGAACTTAATAAAACACATTCCACTCTGAAGCGAGGACATTCTCGGTCGTTCTCCTGTCTTATTCCCTATTACCTTCCCTTCCAATATGTCTTTGTAGAACTCATAATGTCAGAGCGCAAGACATTTGATTTCTCTGGAGTGAATAGTTTGGAGAATCGTTCTTTTTTCAAGTATTTCTTCCAAAACCTGTTCATTTGTTTTTCTCGCAAACAAATTTGTTTTGTCATTGATCTCCAGATCCACATTTAAGCTGCCAGGGGCCTATCTTTTTCCTGTTTATCCAAGATCCATGTTTCACAACCACAATTGAGCACGCTCCCCACAATAGTCTTTGCAAATCTCTTCCTTGAGTCAATTGAGGGGTAGTTGACTTAGAGGTCATGTTTCCGTAGAAATGCTTGTTTAGCCTTGGAAATCCTTCCTCAATCCTCTTATATACTTTTATTTTCATTTATTATTTGACTTCCCAAGTAGCAGAGTTCTTCAATTTTTTTATTTTTGAGTTTCCTAGTGTTAGGTTGGCGTGTATATCATTTTTGAACCCATTCGGTACCATAATTTTGGTTTTCAGTGGTAATATTTTATTTTAATTCGTTCAGTCTCCTACAAGAGTCTCCTAAATGTGGTTCATGTCTTTTTCTGAGTCGGCAAGAACGACAATATCGTCAGCAAACCGGATAATGCGAAGAAGCTTTTTTTAAAGATGATTATTTCTCTTCGATTAAGGTGAGAAGGATCGTGCGTGAAATATATATTACTTAACAAAGTTTTTGGGTTATTTCAAAGTTTTGGCCCATTATATTCATGATTGCAGTCTGCTTTTTGGAGGCTCATAGAACATAGTGAATTTAATTTTTTAATTTTGATATATGTACGTCGGAAGAACTTGGTTTATTTTCGGCTCCTCATCGTCATCGGTCGTTCAGTCCTAAGATTTGTTGACTGCAGCCCTCCATCCTTACTTTGGGGATTTTTTTCTCTTTATTTCATTCAATTATATTCTTCACGAATCCATTGCACCTCGGGGCGTGTCCTATCCAACTGGTTATTCTTTTCTGTATCGTGTTCCATGAGGTCCTATCCTCATCTACCTTCAGTACACCTCTTCATTTATTATTTTGTCTGTCAGTTTTATCGTCTGCACCCTCCTCCATCACCATGTATCGATACGTTTTAAACTTTTTTGATATGTTTTTTAAATCGCCCATGATTCCCATACATCACGAATGTTTTCGCATACTGTTTCCAAATTTGTAGTCCTATTTTCTGAGAGCACAGAAGTTGCCATTTAGCCTTGAGCGTCGTCTTAGCGTGGGTTTTCTTCGCCTGATGTCCGTTGCACTTCTTCCGTCCCACGTTGATAGTTCTTAGGAGATAAGTGAACCACTTCACTTACTCTATCTTCTCTCCTCTCTGTGTGATCTCTGCATTCAGCTCCTCTCTTCCGCACACTAGGATTTTAGTCTTCGCCTTATTTGTATTCATGTTATATTCTTGTATAGTAGGTGGATTATTGTACCATAATCGATGCTTTCATAATTCACGCGCGTCCCATATGCCCATGATGTTTTGAGGTGCGCTTCTCTCTTATAGGCGTTTTGAGGCGTTTTCTCTTATAGTGCTCTCATATGAGCTAAATAAAACCCTCTCTTGTTTTCAACTCGGTGAATTACGAAGCTGATCGGTAAAAAGCGCGTCAATTATTAATCCTAACGTACTCTTCGCGGTTGAGAATAAATGAGATCTACTCCATTTTCTTTTCATACATCACGTTTTCTGATCAATCTTAAATCAATCTGAAATTTTTGAAGCAAGCTGACACAAATGGCATGACTTGCCGAAATGGGTCTATAATATTTATGATGATCCTACGATTTCAGTTGTCTTAAAACACTATTGAATTTCTTCGCTTCTTTCAGCCGCCATTAGGAGATTTTCATTCTAGTTATTGGCGCGGCTCGGAGAGCATCAACGCACTTCAGCGCGCTCGAACGACGACGAACAGAACAATTTGTGCTTGTGAATGTTGAAAACGTTTGGTTAACTTCCGAAGGTGTCATTAGGGGGTGCGGAGCAAATAAGGTGTCATTCGGTGATTGCACAGTAATTCTAAATGCATTTTGAGTAGCTATCGAATTCGCCCTCAAGCTAAGCTTTTTCCCACAGTGTAATTAAAAATATAACAACGTCCATGCTTTACTCTTGGATGGAAAATCAACGCAAAAACCACTGTCGCGCATGCAATCATTAACGTTCATTTGTTGTTGAGCGCTCGTCAACGCTGCTCCTGGTGTTCTGAAGTGCGCAGTCTCTCTTGTGAATGGATTTATTCAATACTCTGGGTACATACCCCTAAAAGCAACAAAAAATATAATGTACGTAGCATTTTGAATTGTTATAAAATAAATACAAAATGAATACCTAATTTAAAATTTGCATACAAACAGACATATTAATTACATGGTCATAAAATAACGGCAACATTAAAGTAAAAATAAATAATTTGATTACTACTTTAACAGGTAACTATAACATTTACAATTGATGATGAAGTGAAGACAATGAATTAAAAAGAGTCCATAGTACAATCCAGTTCCAAGCAACAACATTTTGAATTGTTTTTAAATAAATTAAAATAAAAACCTAATACAGAATTTGCATAAAAACAGACATCAATTACATGGTCACAAATAACGGCAACATTAAAGTAAAAATAAATAATTTGATTACTACTTTAACAGGTAACTATAACATTTACAATTGATGATGATGTGAAGACAATGAATTAAAAAGAGTCCATAGTACAATCCAGTTCCAAGCAACAACATTTTGAATTGTTTTTAAATAAATTAAAATAAAAACCTAATACAGAATTTGCATAAAAACAGATATCAATTACATGGTCACAAATAACGGTAGCATTAAAGTAAAAATAAATAATTGATTACTGCTGTAACAGGTAACTATGGCATTTATAATTGATTGATTCCACCGTCCAGTCCAATTCCAGGCAAAAAAGTGTAATGTACATGACATTTAAAAATGTTATTGAATAGAAACAAAAATTAAAACGTATCGCAAATTTTACATTAAAAACAGACATATCAACATTAAGGAAAAAATAAATAATTTGATCACTGCTGTAAAAGGTAATTATACCATTGATACTTGAATGATATCACAGTCGTACAGTTTTTTTTATTTTGTTGGGAATTGCATTCCATAGTGCGGTAGATCTGACGACGAACGATTTATGGAACATTGTGGTTCTATGTGATGGTAGATATAGATTTGATGAATCACTCCAAGTTATCATAGTTCTGATTATAGGTGCGTACTGAAAGAGGTCACGTAAATATTTCGGTGTTTTGTTTTTGAACAGGGAAAATAAAAAGATACATAGGAGGTATTTCCGCCGAGAGGAAATATCTAGCCAGTTTAGTTTTTCCCTATGGGAGGAAATGTGTTGATCCCAGCGTAGATTAAAGATGAATGTAATGCATAAGTTCTGTAACCGTTGCAATTTCAAATTTAGTTCGCTAGTCAGATCTCCGAAGGATAGAGTGCAAAACTCTATATGAGGGAAAATTAAGGTAGTAATTAACAATTTCCTTATATGCACAGGTAGGATTTTTTCTGTGTTTTAAGCTTATACAACATACCATTAACTCTATTGGATACTGCATGTATCTGATCGTGCCATGTCAGAGTGTTGTTCATAATAATACCCAAGTTACGGACAGGGTTTAAATAGGGAAGTGCTATGTCATCAAGCTCAATACCAGATGTTGTTTCAAGATAAATCTTATTAGTAAGTCTCACATCACCAATAATTATTGACTTGGTTTTTGATGCATTTAAAGTTAAAAAGTTTTGTTTGGCCCAGTCCGAGATACCATCGATATCGCTCTGGATCTATAAAATGGACTTATTAAGATCTTTCAATCGGCAGTGAAGATATATCTGAAGGTTTTCCGCATATAATATATATTTACTATTTTGATTCTTTCTGGTTGGTCTAACATGAATAAAGAAAACAAAAACGGGCCTAAAGCAGACCCTTGGGGGACGCCTTGCTTTGTTGGTTGCCATGAGGATAGGTTTCCTTGATAATCTTTCACTGCCTGTTTTCGTCCACTTAAGTACGAGAGAAACCAGTTCAGGGACGATGACGAGAAATTGAAGTTTTTCATTTTACGGAGCAAAAGCCCGTAGGTTTACTCGGTCCAAAGCTTTACTGAAGTCAAATAATGCTAGGATGGTCAACATGGAACGGTCAATAGCCAAGCGTATGTCATCCGTGACCTTGATGGGGGCGGATTGAGTGCTAAAGTTTTTCTGGAGACCTGATTGATAAATGTCGAGTTTATCGTTCATTGTGAGGTAGTCAGTGACCTGGTCAAATACAATTCTTTCGAGGATTTTGGAGACGGTGCATAGCAGTGAAATCGGGCGATAATCACCGATAGAGGTCGGATTTTTGGTTTTGCCTATAGGGAGAATTATTGATGATTTCCATAATGAAGAAAGGTGGATGATGATACGGAATAGTTAAATATTTCCAATAACGCCGGAGATAGTACATCACCTGCTCTAATAACAAATTCAGAAGAAATATCATCGACGCCCACTAAGTTGGACTTAGAGCAGCGAAGATATAGATGCAAAATGTCTGGCGTAATATGCTTGAAATAAAAACTGTTATCTGTTACCGGGGTGAGAGGATCTACGGAAGAGATATCACGAAGTGAGTTATGATTGTTGCACGAGGTAATATTTACAAAGTAGTCGTTAAATTGATCTAATGAGAACTCGTACTGCCTTTCCTGTTTTGCATAAAAGACCAAGTCGCCGAAGTTCACGCCATCCTCATAGCCCGTTCAAAATACCAGCGTCTTACAATTGTTCTAAGCGAAGGTAATATCTACGCAAATACCCCCTTGTCTTCAATCACCGTGGTATAACACATGTTAATTATCTTTAGCGTGCACTATATTTGTTTCTTATCGCCTACTAGTCACTTGAATATGATGACGAAAGGTCATTTTACCATTGAGACCAATGTGCTTTCGGATGTCAGAAAAGTACGATTGTAAATAGATAAAGTTCACTCCGATGAAAAAAATTACCATGGTCAGCGCTAAATGGGCAATGGAATTACTCATTCTTATCCTTGTAATGGATAACCTTTGTAAGCAGCTAGTTACGCTAGGGGCATTAGGAATTCGATGCAAGTACGCAGATGTTTTGCGAAGTGATTTGTGCTCTGAAGTGAATGGAAAGCTCTCATTATTTCGCACTTTTCTCACCTGATTAATGACTTCGATTGCCTGTATTTTTCCTTCGGCATTCGAAAGAATAACGAAGAGCGCCTCGGTCCGGTCTCGTCAGATTGATGTGGAATCTCAGACTGACGGGAAAACGGGCTCAGTATTCTCGCTTTTCAGATCAATATGGTCTGCCTGATCTGTTCATCGTACTGAGCTGGGCTGGTCAGATCGATTTGAGATCGAATGGTAAATGTAGATATGGTCGTCCTGGAACTTCATATTTTGCCGCGCAACTGAAACAGGAACGCGAGGAACGCCTTTCACGATTGTAATTTCGTTTCTCCTGCTAGGCGGCGCGCCAGTGGTTGCATTGTCTTCCCACCAGAGAGTTCAGAACCGCACGAGCCGTTCACAACGCCGTCGTGAGATGTCACTTACCATCTGAATACTTAAAAGCGGGCATTGAATAGGAGTCATTCTGTAAAGCAGTAAAGTGGGGATTTACTCACCTTACTTATCACAAATGTAATGCCTAACTCGCTTTTATTAGTTACAGAATTTTAGATAGTAAAAATAGCTTTTTAACATCATGGCCATGTTAAGTGTAGATTTATTTACTGAGAGCGAGTAATTTGCGTTAGACGTACCTACTGCACGTATATATCTTATACATAAAAACTTGACTTTTTTTAAAGCCCATATTATCTTGTACTCGCGCTTCTCATTTCCTGCGATTCGCTGTACCAACTGAACATGATTTCATTGGCATACTAATTATCTAGACCAAGAGATATATAGATACCAAATTACCTCGTTGTGATAGAATCTATTTAAAAAATAGTATTTTACCTTCTAAGTAGACCATTTAAAAATGGTATTCGAGTTTTGCGCACTTCATCTGCTTCAGTTATATTGAGACGTAAATGTATTATTTTTGAAATCCTTTCTTTTTCAATGAAAATGCATCGAAAAAACGCAGTTTGTTCTTCCCTGAAATAATTTTAATTACTTATTTTAAACTTGGAAATATTCATGGGAAATATTTTAAAGAATGAATCAGAAGATTTTCAGAGAGTAGCAGTAATTTTTATGGCAATGCGAACGCAGTATAAACTTCGATAATATTGCAGAAATTAAGTCTTGGGTTTCTTGCCGTAGTCAGTGAGGGTTGGCCTGTGTTTGGCGAATACCTAACAGGACTTAGCAAATGTGTCAGTGGCTTAATTTATTGAGGGTTTTTTTATTCACCATGCGTATTTATGTCTGGGTAAAAATTTAAGTAAGATAAATATTTATTTTCTCCTGTCGTACATACTCTCACGCCCATGTGTTAGACGGATAACCTGCATGTATGTCAATATTAATCTATTAATCATTTGTGTTCTAAAATTTTGCAACCGTTTTACGAAGGAATTTTCAAGAAAAAAGACGAGCTCGCTGAAAATTTTCATGCTTTAAAATATAAGTATTATTCGTGGGCCACATTAGAAAACTGCTAACCAAATGCTGGCCACGGTTGTGTATTAATATCTGCTTTCGCCAAACGATCGTTCCAAAATCGGTCATTCCGCCATCAAATCCCATAGTTACATTTAGGAAGGAGTTGTTTTTGCAGAAATGCCAGAATAGTTCGAACGTGGCATTTTCCTTGTAGCCTAAATTAGCTCGGGGACACCTGCCCACCGCGATTCGACCATGAGAGCCGTTTAAGATAGCATAACAAAATATTGACAGAATTTAATGCACGCAATGCGATTCCTGTCAATTCAAACTCTTATGTTATTTTAATTTCCCCTTTGTCATGTTGTCATGGTGTCAATTCCGAGAGAAGTGGAGCAGCGTTGTCTATGGCGAAACAGAAACACTGTGTTGGAAAGGGAAATCAAGATTTTCTGAATAAAAAGGAGTTAAGGACGGATGGATTGGCTTCTTAATCTGGACATCTCCAGGTTATGAAGTCTTCCAACGTACCCAAATTTGCATAACTGTTTCGATTCGTACCTCTGATGAACTTTTCGACTGATCTTCTTTACGGCTACTCTATTCATTGCGATTAATTGTACAATTTCTTCTATGGTAAAGCTCAGAAACTTTTGCGTGGCATCAATTGCTTAGGTTGCTGTCAGTCGTTAATGATGCATTAATGATGTAAGTTGTTAATAAGTCACACGATATGCTATATTTTTTCAGACGTTCTTTATCATCAAATCGTGAAACTCTGTCTCAAAGTCGCTGAAAAATAAAAATAAGAAAATATATTTAGTTTTTTCGAATTGCCAAATACGGTTCAATATTATGCGCCTGCAAACTTCCGGGTGGTGTTTTACTCTCAACAACTGCAACTTTGTTGTGATTTACGCATATGCCGGAAGTGGACTCATATCTGGTCTTAAAAATATTTTCTTTTATTGTGTATTTGTTGATGCCACAGGTTATCGATTTCAGACCTTTCTCTTTACTCGTTTTCATTTCAATAACAGTCGATTAGGATTTGGCTTATTGTAAGATTTCGGAAATGGTTGCCGTTTGTTTTCGTTCAACATCACATCGAATGAATTCAGCTGAGATATCGCACGTTATTTCCCACTTTCGTGGGTAATCAGTTTTGAAACAGTTTTTCATGTGTGTCGCTAACCCAGAGCAATCGTGCGATTTCCTATCGGTAGCATCAACCTCGCAATTTTGTCGTCCGATATCTCCCATCAACGAAAATTCTGCGAGATTATACTAAATTAACTAAGGTTTAGCTAATGGCTGTGTTTGTGTTTCTTCTTTTGAGTTGATGAATTTATATCCATGATATTCATTTGGTTGCATTGCTGTTGCTGTTATTTAATAATTACCACAATTGGATTTAATAGCTGTTCGGGGATATTTTTTCTGAAGTTTTGCTGTTTTGCTTCGTAGAAAATCGTTACATTTATAGCAATCTGGTTAGTTTTGTGTGTTTAATATTATTCAAGAATTAGCATTTAAAACGTTGGGAACTTTCCATTCGAGTAGTGGAAGTAGACGAAGTTTGAAAGACATTAGTACAATTCAGCGCCCACGGATGACGATCAATTACTGACGTGCCGTGGCGAAACATTCGGTTACCTGGCTGATGGTGCTACTTTTTAGGTTCACAATAGCCGGGACCGTATATGTTCGGACGAGTTTTCAAATACGCTCTGAATACGTATTTTAAGACGCAAACGTTTTCCTCACAGTCATTAAATCAGTAGCTTCCATATGTGACTCATTCACTGAAAATCTTCAATAATCGCGGATGTGATAATTAGACTTTTTTCCTGTTTGGTTCACATTATCTCTGCTCTCGGTATGTTTTGAAGCCTGCCCAGTGCGAAAGGGCTCAGAAACGAATAGAGAGCAGGTGCGCTGTTGCGTTGCGAAGTGAACGGTATGCGAATAGAAAGCTCCAAAATCTTGATATTTACTTGCCGAAATAAATTATTGAAATGCTCTCCTTCTCAACTTGAGTTCATCCTCACAGCTCAACCAGTTTTTCTCTCCTTGTGTCTCTGTATTGCCCTAGCTCTTGTTACTCCGAGGTATGTTTTCTTTCACTTGACGTAACTGATTCACGTTGTATTCCAGAATTTAACCGAGCTCCAAAGTTTTAAATCTTCCCAATATCCGTGATAGCATTTTCGACAGCCGCTACAATATCGTATACCCTTGTCGTCCGATATCTCCCATCGACAAAAATTCTGCAAGGCGTGACATCCAGTATCGACATCGGTAACCTGCTTCACTGCCCTTAATTGGCGTATGCGATGAGCTGTCAGCTACCTCCAAGAAAGTAGCTCAGATGCCAACGTCCTCCTATGCTAACTCAACCTGTTGAAGTGGGTACGACATGTTGCATTTCTCATGCTTTACGCACCATAAATTTGCTTCACATAATATACTTAGTATTCATTGGCATTGGTCTGTGGGTTCGTGATGAGTCCTTGCGAAATCTAGTTCTTGTATCTTGCGAACTTAATGTAGGCTTCACTTCTCTGTTACAAAATATGATCCTCATTACTTACCGGTAAAAAGCAAGGCAATTTCCCTCCTCTCTGACGTAGTTCCCTACCCTCTGAAAGGGTGAAATCTTAAGCGTCGTGAGTGTCGGCGCAGAGAAATGCATTATCAAAGGCATGTCTTGCTAAAGGGGTGATTTATTTTACATAAATGCCAATATGTGTTGATATTAACATTTTCCTCGGTGTTTCGGCAATAATAAATTCACATCTCTTCCAGTCATTCGGAATAACTCGTCGTTTTTGACATTATGTGAGACATTATGCTGAGGGCCCATGTTACTGACTCGTTGTTGAAGTAACAGTTCAACTTCTATGAGCAAATAGAATGAATGTGGATATAGTTACCCCTTGATTTCCTACTTGGACTATTGAGCATGTTATTGGTCAACTTCAAACGTGTTTTTCAATTGTTGAAGCAACCTATCCCGCTGCTCGGAGCGCCAAATTTGAGTTTCGAGACGTGATCCTCAAATAAACTCACATATAAAATTTCTAATTGTGCTTTCTTCCATAATCTAAACCTTAGAAGATAATTGGTTTATGGAAATACTTTTGTCCTGCGTTTTCAACTCCAAAAGACCACCAATCTTGCCCTAGTCAACTTTGCAAAATTGCTCAAGCGTTAGTTTCTCATCTTTCGACGGGCTGCGATGAAAAACGAGATCGAATGATTCAAGAACGTGCTCCAATTCCAAGAGCCTTTCAGTATTCCGTAATAGATGAACTAGTTGGATATATCTTCTTTTAGCCCATTGCCTCTCCACGGAATGGGTGCTATATTTCAAAGAATGATCTGGAAATTTGTGTGTTTTATCACCTATATGGTAAGAACCTGTACGGTAACTCCCTTTGATGGATGACTTGGAACTGACAGCGATTGTCAATTCACAGTTACATATATATGCGTAATTTAGCGATAAATTCCTACTGTCATAAGTAGCGAGAATAACTTTATATAATTATTATCTTCAAGCGCCTATTACTTTATGTTAAAATGTTGTTAGTTGCGTGTAACTTACGTGATATTTCTTCTTAACCATACTTTTACAACTAGAGAATGACAGTCATGTCCCAACGACTTCGAATAAATCTGTCAATTTTTAGCTCTGAATGCCTTTTTAGAGTGAAGGGGATGACTTCGTGGAGAACATTTTAATGAAAGTGGGCTTTATAATTGCTCGAGTTGACGCAACATGGTTTGCTCAATTCGTTAAAGCGTGGAGTAATCAGCCCCAAATGTTTACTTCATTAACGGGGTTGACTTGGCCGGTGAGAGAGTATTTTTCATATTTTAACGACATGCCGTCATCATTTTCTTGAACACTTTCGACATAGTTTTCACTGCCCTCGATATCATCAAAGGTATGAGGTAAAAGCACATTTAAATCCTAAACATTTTCAGGTGTAGTTTTATTGCACTTGATTGGTTTTAGCCGTCGGTTTTAACCGTTAAAGTAAAAGAATTAGTAATGAAATATCCTGAATTATGTACTTTGCTATGTTGAACTTTGAAATGCTGAGTGGAGTGTCCGTGAGTCACTTGAGATTTTTTGATAATTGAAGAAAAAAATGTTCTTCAAACAAGCTTATAAGAAAATGGTTCCTGGCTTGACTTTGTGGAAGTAATTCATAGTAAATTAAATAAAACTTTGTATACTCCACTATAGGTTTATTAACACGACCCGGGTTTCAACACTATGTGTCATCTTCAGGTGATGGTCACCTGAAGATGACACGAAGTGTTGGAACCCGGGTCGTGTTAATAAACCTATAGTGGAGTATACAAAGTTTTATTTAATTTACCAAGCTTATAATATTGGGGAAACATAATGAGGAAGGAATTTTAGTCATAGGAGAGGCTACTTCCAAAGCATTGCTTCATAACCAGAGCTGGACGATATAAAAATACTTGATGTGGCCATTTTCAGCAATTTGCACTACAATTAACGAGGATTCCTAGTAGCTACTTCGGGAGTGTCAGCTAGCTACTTACCGAAAACTTATATTGACGCTGGTCCGATTGCTGCAAGAATTATTAAAATTGAAATTGAATACCATTTGGCGTGAACAGGGTGAAGAAGGCAAATTTTGGTGAAGTATGCGCCTTAGTGATATTCTTTGGATTAAATAGCATAACTTAGTGTCACCCCTCTGGAGCGGATCCTCCCTGATAACATGTCACAATTAATGTTTAACATTTACTGAAATTTTTGGGCTTGTTATTTATTTATTTGTGTTATCACGTATTTCGATTGTTGATAGTATACTAGTTAATTGTAATTTATATGAATACTAAGCTACTGCAACAACCTTCTATACATATTTTTTCTTACTGTTTATTTTTCTGGGATTACCAAACTTCCTCTCTTTTCATCTCATTCAAAAGGTTTATTTTTTTCTCCCTTATTTCTCTCTTAGGTAGAAAACTCTCTTCTGCATCCCCGTATTTTATATAAATGTTGACCCTTGTTCGAATGGTCGCATCAATTAAGTTTTTCGCCTATAATGATAGATCTTAATGATTACAACTACACGGTATGCGCTTTTACATACGTGTCAAATTGTTTTCTTTCATTGTAAATCTGGAAGACTTGCGATCCAAATCAATAAATATAACTGTTTAAAATACAGTCCTCATGCTTGTATTTTAGACATTGAACTGCGTCCAGAAATAGCGATATTCCCCCAACTATCTCCTCCAGTCAATTTTATTTGTGTTTAACGGCTCATGTGGTAATGGATGGCCTTGCTTCTCCGGTATATTACATTTCTGATCACACTTACTTTGAGCTCATTGAGCCATATACTCGTTCCGAATTAACCATGTTCCTTTCCAAAATTATTACTAATTTCTTCGCGCGGATGAACTCTCCCAATACACTTTTTCCGACTCACTCTCAAAAATAAAACAAGCAGAAACGTTTTTGTTGCTCTCAAAATTCCTTTTCACAAATGATCCCATTATCGCAGTAGCAAAACCAATTGGACTTGTTTACTTAAATCCAAACTCACTCAAATCATTGTCAACAGTGTAGAAGAGTAAAATCTCCGTGTAGCCTAAACAGCCCTCCGTGCTGAGCACCCGGGACCAGATAATCTCTCGTACGTTTACAGTCTAAATGATTGACCAGTCAGAAGAAGAGCGAGGTTGGTTAGTTCATCGAATCTTTGACTCCATCGGCCGGTCTTAAAAGTTTGGGTCTCTCCGAAGTGACAGCATGATTACGACTGGCCAAGACTGTTGATTTCAGTTGGGGTTGTCCTCATTCACCTGGCCGGAGCGGGATGGAAACCGCAATTCTTTCTCATTCACGACGGAATATCAATACAACATATCCGTTGTGAGCACTTTTTCATATACTGTGCCAGTTTGTATGATTTCTTCGTATCTTTCAGTCGTTTTTCTTAATCCGTCGACAGATTTTATTTTGTCTTTACAACTTTAATTAAGAGTTCTGCAATTTGGAAGAAAACTTGTTCACTTTATAATGGAATTCTTGAATTACTGAAAAGGCCACCTCATAAATTTGGAATTTCAATACTTTCAACTAACCATGTTACCGTGTTGCCAGAATAACTCTGACTTCATGGAAATGAAACGGAAATGGTAGCATTGCGATGTAGCTCTTCATTTGAATTAGTTGGCTAATTTAGGGGACGATATAAAATCTAACTCGCTTTAAGGAGAAAACGTAAGTTGTGGAAAGAATTTTATCATTGATGTGATTTTCATCTCGCTGCAGTCTGAATAAATGCCTTCTTCGTATCGTTCCCTGGTTTTGAAGTAATTTTCTTGTGCACTGGAGGATGATGGGAAATACCTGTCAAAATTGCCTTCTGCAACCGGTTCACAGTGCTAACCCCGTATCTATTGGTGTTTTCCACTGTATCAGAGGGTTAATCGAGGCAATTGTTCGACGAAAAATCTTAAACTACAGTAAGATAGTGAATAAGGAAGGGAAAAGGAACTCTTCATCTCTCTTGAGCGTATTATTTGCCACGTAGGCGAACCACAAGTGGTAGCAATTCATCGTCATTGTCTATTCTGGAATCCCGTGGATCAAGTATCCAGGAAGTGCGTAACCTCACGATATGTGGTTAGCTGTCATCTCTCTCTCTCCATTCCACTCTCTCTCTCTCTGGGAGAGGTAGACGTGGATTACCTTTTTTCACATTAGGAAAAACCAGCAAGTAAGGTAAAACCAAACTGAAAACAAGCGAAGTTGTACTTTTTTGAAGAACAGTAGGAAATGTCTTGTCTACAAATGAGACTAGTTTTCTCCTCCATTCAAAGGTAATATTCTTCCCCATTCTTCTTTGAGTATCGTTGAAAAATCAGTTAAACATTCATGATTATAAATGGCTACAAACTGCTAAAAGTTTGGTATTTTTCGTTTGTTTTTTCCATCAAAACCTTTTTTTTACTCCACACAATATTTACATATTTTCTTGATAAAAATGTATCACAAATGATTTAGAATGCGAAATTAAAATACTTCTGGATCGTATGCCACAGGACTAAATTTTGAATGCTTCTCAAGTATTGGTTTGTACATCGCATCTGATAAATTCCCTTGACGCGACAGCTGCCTCACAATGGAAATTATCCTCTCCATTAGTTGCGTAATAAAGGGAGAAAAATTCGCCTGTAGGATTGGTTGTGATGATACCACTGTGGTTTTCCTTAGCACTGATATAATTTTATTGTTTTCTCTTCAATAATACTTTTCCATTATATTTTTTAAGATGGAGTTGTCTATTCAATTAAGTTAAGAACTTTTCAATCTTTGTTGGAAAAAATTTCAAATTATAATATAATTCCTACATGATAACTATCTTTAACCTATCACAAAAAATGACTACTAGCTGAATAGAATTATTGATCTTTTCATGGTATTTACTGTCTGGTATTTTCAATGAGCGTAACAGGCTCTGCGTTTTCTATCAATTCAATCAAATCTGTTGAGTGGTACGGAAACCTTGCGGACTTGTGGTTTGCTTTCAGCGGACCAGTCAAGCTAACCCGCCCGTGGCAGTTTTCATATGGCGTCATGCATTGACCCGGAAAAGCGCAAGTGGGGTCTGGGCTCCGAGTTTGCTTGGGCAACGCGTCTCACTCCCCGTAATACTCGGCTCGCAGTGACTCCGCTAGCACGCGAAATGCATTTGTTTATTAGGTCACGATGCGGAGAAAGTTATATCGAATCTTGAGGTAGATATAGATACGCTGAAATAATCACATTTCCGTGTATCTGGCTTGAATGAAGACATGATTGCCTCATTAAATCAACGAGACGTGATGGCTGTCGCATATCGCTTAATAGTGCGATATGGCGAGAAAAATAGTGATTTAGGCTTGAGAAATAATGATATCGAGTTATTCATTTTTGATTTTTATTATATCATTTTGTATGACTCATGAAATGTCGGAAAATTTATTTTTAACAATGAGTGATATTTTTAAGCGATTCAAAATTATTAACTTCGGGAATATTGGACGTTGTTCAAGTTTTTTTCATTTTCCTAGAAGACGTATTCTTGCTGAATAAGTTCCTGCAATATTCCCTGAAGTACCTTTTTCCTACACTATTCTTTTATAGCTCTCATTTGTAATTCCATTACATATTTCTATGAGTCTGTTAAGTCAGTAGTCCATAATTGTCTATTATAGAATCAATATTTTTGTTCGGTATCCCTAAACGTTTTAATGTAAGCACTTGATGCTGGCGCTACAATCATGCAGTCAATTAAAGTGTAGTAATAAAGGACTCGAGTGAATAGGAAGGTATTGCGAAGTATTGGTAATCGGTGGTGATAAACTCCCATTCTAAAAGGTCCACGTGATAGGTGAAGGTGAGGACCGCTCACTTCGCACCGCTTGGAGAGAAATCGCGCGCTTGCGGTAGAGGGCGATCCATTCCATACGCCGCCTGCGGTCGTCCAGAAAGTCGTTGCTACCTCAAAACCACACCGCTTAGTTTTGGCGGGCGGTGTAGGCTTCACCCAAATTGTACTTGGCACCCCCCGAGTAGTCGCTGGCCCATTTACTATTCACCTCGAGGACCTGATCTTTAAAGCCATTAACCAATCAGTAAAAACAGTATCCCAATGAATGGTCTAAAATGCTAATGTCAATGAATCTTCCCTTGGATTGTATTTAACGAATTGTTTCATTAATCATTTATCTAATGTAAATTTTTATGTATGTATTTAAAAAATTATAGTGCTAAGTGGAAATGATCATGTGGTTTGATCGATCACGTGAAAGGTCATTGATAGCCAGTTGTTTCAGAGGTAGGCTCCTTCTCGTGTATTAGTTTAACGAAAATTTGGGTGACTCGGCCTCTGGAAAAGCGAACGGAATTCTGACTGTGGCTAGTCGGGATTCTAAGGACTTACAAGTCAACAGAAATGTTCTAAGAGAAAATACTAATTCCGCAGTCATACTTGACTACACTGTTCTTTGCCTAATTAGCTTGAAAGGCCATTTATCAGTGAATTTACCTTGAGTGTTTTCTGAAAGTAACTTACTGTCTATATCAGCTTTTGCTATTGAGTTAGTAATTCGATCATCTCGTTTGTTTAATCGCTGTTTATGGTATGATCTAGGACTCTTGATAGCACAATAGTTTATTAATTTATTTAGGTACATAAGTAATTGAAAATGTCGTAACTTTTTTGTTTTATTTGAATTTCAAGCTTACAATTGATACTTTCCTTTACTGTACCATGACAATATTTCGTAGTCCACATTTGGCCGTCGTGTAGAATTATAAAACCAGATTTTCTCTTATTGACCTTTTCAAACAGATGTGCTATAAGTAACAGAGTCATATCGTTAAAGCGCGTTGAAGCCTGCTGAGGCGTTTTCGTCCGTGTTGTACAGCCCCCTTAATGCGAGGAGTAATTGGAAAATAAAAAATAAATACAAGAGAAATTTGGCTATTTTCAGTCCTCCCTAATTTAAAAAAAAATGGTCAAACATATTGTCGTCTTATTTTATACGGCATTTTGTTCGATTATCCACTTAATCCAGTTTTTTATGCCATCTAAAAGAAACTTTTAACAATTCAATTTGAAATTTTTGAATGTATTTGCGTGATCGAGAGAAAGCTTTGCGGTCTGAAAGTTACGTTTTCCATTAATCAATATAGTTCAATTAATGTAAATCATTGAAATGTAGAGTATTTCCATGTTGCATTCCGCACGTAAAATATCGTGTCTTTCGTGTCTTAGTCTCTAAGAAGAGGGAAGGGAAACTTTCAGAGCCCTTCAAAATCAGTTTCTATTCATCAATTTTTTTAAATACCATTTTGGAGATCCACGAAAAAATTGATTAAAAGATGTTGCCAAAGGCAGTGTTCCTATGCACTTACTCTTCGCCAAAATTTTAGCTGAAATGTTGCATAGCTTTTCTTACGTGATTTTCCATTTGCAGTCAAAAGTGTTTACTTTCTGGTGCAAGAGAGAAGATTGTGGATGTATGTTGTATTTTTCCATGTATTTCATCGCCTAATTTATTCTATTCTTGTTAGTGTTAAACATTCAATTTGCCGAATGTTTAACTCTATCCTAGTGAATTCCGTGGATTCTTATTCTTTGTTTCTCCTCGCACGGTTTTAACAAACGGTGATCTAACCCCTTATACGTGCCTCGGAAGTGGAGGACCATGAATATAACGACGATTAAATCACCCCTAATTGTCAAATATTGCAACATGCTAATTATATGTAGCATTGACTTTCTCTGCGCTCATTTTTCTGTGCCACCCGAGGATATGTATATATATTTTTTGTTGCATGGAGGGGGAAATTCAGCGATATTGTCTCACATTATGCAGTCATCGAAAGGAATCAGTTTAGTGACCCTATAATTATGACGGCGTGCTCTGTCGTAAACCGGTTTGAGTGAAACTGCGGAAATTTGTTGTCTATATACGGCATTCGAGTCTCCCGGACAAAAAATGCGAAGGTTTTGTTGCATACAACGGGGTCATCAAACGCTAATAATCCTGATTATATATGTGTACAGTGATGAGGTCTTAATGCATAGTATTATGGGTTGTTGGAAGAGTTTTGCTGAATACAGTCGTAGCTTGCCCGCTGAATCTCAATCGTTCTCACATATTTGTGTTGTTTTCTTCTTCTTTTCGAGGTTAAATCTTCTCAATCGATTCCCACGTTATTCTTGCCCTTGGTATCTATTGTTTGACACGGTAGCTTAGTTAATCAGCTCTTGGCAAAAGGGAAATTTTAAATGTCATAATCTCAAAACTCCCCTGCCTATTGGGTGTTCGTTAAGTTTGTCACGTAGATATAGCAGGAAATAGGGTGGATTCTGCGATAGATACGCATGTTTGGATAAGTATATACATAGGTCGGTCGATTCCTGGAAAGTAGGCCCACTTTTTGCAAATGGTCTGTCGTCATTATTTACCGACAACTTGACGCGGCGGGCAAAGAAAGTGTAAAGGAGGAGCTTCGAGCATCGTGAGATTAGTGGTCCAGGCGACCTTGGAAAGTGGAATGCGTTGGTGGTGAATGCATCGGGGGTGGGGGAGCGGGGGAGGGAGGGGGGGGAGAGAGTGAGGAGGGGAGTTAAAGTGGGGGAGGAATGGCCTCAAACCCCTCTCTTCCCCCTCCCCCCCTACCTCCTCTTTCTTTCCTCCTTCTGCCCGCCTTTCCTTGTCCTCCGCATGCAATCTTGAGTTGTACGCCCTACTCCATCTCGCTTGACTAGGCGTCGTGCTAAGGCACCTCACTTTCTGTGCCGCGATGAAAAACGAACCTGATTAATTGATCGATGCATGACTAATCAAATCAAAGTAGAATAAACAAGCTGCGAGGGAAAATCTTTTACTTCATCAAAATGGAGGATGATCTCACCGATTATTCATGACAGCTGAATATTCACCCGCTACTGTTTATGAAAGTGATTCTAACAACAGCATTTGTTTAAAGTTAGTTGATTTATTGGAACGTATGAAACGATGAATTTTACGAACTTTTTTCTCAATCTTCAAGTCATCGCTGAATCTTTTTCCCTGAAAAAATCTAATTTGCTGCCGCCTCGGTTACCCGCATTGATTTTTTTAGATTAATTGCGCTACGATATTAAACATTTGGTGCCATACTTTGCAAACTTGTGACGCTATTTTTTCCTATTTTTCTGCCTAATTTCCTATTTAAGGTCTATTTGTCATTTCAGATATTTGTTGTGTCTGCACCATACCGAGTACATTGCTCTACTCTTTTTGGATTTCCTTCGCGTCTTCTTCAGCATCAATAGGATAGCAGCGTATGATTAAGAACTAAGGAAATCAAACTTGAAAAGTTGGTGATTGTGTGGTCTGATTATTTCCAATAGCTGCCATTAATTGACGTTATGCAGATATCTCGCTGCGCGTCAGGACCAAAAATTATGAGTAATTTCGAAATCTGTTGGACCCATTCAATTCATACTCCTTTAAGGCCTTATCTTGAACTTCATGCCTAGTATCCTTTATTCAGCTCCTCAGCCATGGAATTATCAAGCCGGTAAAATTATTTTTAAAGAGGCGCTTATTTGGGCTGTTTTCGGTCGCAGAAGATACGGTTTCGATTGCGAGCACTTCTGGAGCATTTTGGTAATAATCTACCGGTGCTCCATTAACCTCGGCATTTGTCTCCGCGGAAATTGTCCTTAAGTTTCAAAACTTTTGTACGTTTAGAGGAATAAATAAATAATTTTTCGAACGCCATCAACTGGTAGTGTTTTCATATAACCCTGAAACACGAAGTCTCTAAATTAGCCGATTAATAGAAACATATTGGATATAGGAATATTGTCATGGGTAATTTGTGTGTGTGTATGTTTTTTACTTTCTGATGTCGATATCCTGCACCTCATTGTATCAAGTGATTATTGTGTACTACAGTCAGAAATGGTGTGCTCCAATCCTCATTGATTTTGTTTTCTTAGGTTTCTCGCGACTGAAGAGGAGAATGCTTACTTTCACGGTAAACCTCTTAATGCGGCTCTTCCGCACTATCCAATGAAACGGTGTAACCTTTCGTCATTAATGATGCCGGAAGCAAATCCAGGTAGAAAAACAGCTCTTCGAAGGCCTGTTGGATTATTTCCGTTAGTATGCATTACCTTTGCCTTCAGATAGATTGATGCGAGGAAACTTTCGTTCCGCCATGCGTAAGTATAATAACTAAAAGGATGTTTTCGCAAAAATTAATAGGCAAATGACTAATGTCATTTTTACTTAATAAATAACTAATATTTTATATGGATGGCATTTGCGGGAATAAAAGCATAAATGACAAGGTGATCAAATTGTATTGTTAATCGCGTAAAAAATGTACGCAATTGAATAGGATCAAAGATTGATAACGCCCGAATACATATGACATACGATGAATATGGATGAACCACCCCGCAACATAGTTTCCAAGCTTTATTCGATATTTTGCCAACATCGGCATGCGATACTGAGTCGAAAAGAAGTATGATATCAATGAACCTGAAATGTCTGCTGTATGAGCTCCAATATCGCTCTAATTATGGGGAGTGTAGTGATATATGATGTTACACGATATCGCCGGGAACCCGCCTCTTGATGAGCCCTCCCACATTTGATATTCAAATATTGAGGGTAGTGTGACTCGTTCCTTTGTGGGTCCCTCTGTGGTTTCCCAGACAGTTCATGTGACGATAAAGTCACCGCCTGGTTTCGCTGCCGGTGTCCATAGCCGCAATTCCATCATCTGGCTTCCGACGATCCGTAACGGAGCTCCCAATCCAGTAGGCACCAATTCCACACTATTCGTGCGATCCTGCGACGTTACGAGATGTCCCTTGGTTGAGACTTTATTACTTAATTCGAGATTAAAATCTGTAAGTGGCACTGCATTGCTCCCTAATTGCTCAGGCAAGTGAGCGCAGGTGTGACACCTTTGGTTGAGCGCATGACACTTTGAAAGCGATGAACGCTCACATTTCGGAAAATGTATATCCCTTAAAATAGTGTTGAAGGAATTCACAGGCGTGTTTAATCGTATCTTCAATTATCCATTCTTTAACGAGATTGCTTGGCCTCAATATCAGCGCTTAGCGGTAACGACAAAATATTGGTTAAAAGCCTGAGAATTTCCTCGCATGATAAAAATTTTAAACTTTTTCGCCGATACTTGGACGTCGCTGTAAACGATGGCTCCTGTTATTCTTTTATAGCTAAGAGCTGAGAAAATTTTATTCCTCAGTGATTCCGCAGAACGGTGTGATTTTTTACAAGAGGAAATTTTTCCTTATTCCTTACCACAAAATCAACTACGCCGGATAAAGAGTTAGGATTATACATATTCATTGTCATTGGTAGAAGATGGTCAAAAATGAGCATACTCCGCAAACTTTCTCCTTATTTTCTACCGATTTTCTCATTTTCTCGAGATATTGTTTCTACACATCACTTCTAATAAAGAACGCCTGTTTCCGATTCTCCATGTTTATCTTTGTGTCAATGTTTTTCATTTCGTTACTCTAGCAAATTTTATATTTCAAAATCCTTCTGTAGACTTGATTTCTTCCGCTTGAAATGAGCGTGGTCATCACATAAGCCTATAACCATTATATCTAGTCAAGGTCGCTGCACGACTCTCTGCGGAAATAATTTATTCAACATGCTTTCTGTTAGAAGTTCCTTCCTGGTTTTGTGGTTGAACTTGGTGATATTGCCGTTTATGCACGAGAACTTGTCTCATCTCTCGCCTCCTGCAATAATTTCTCGCGAATCATACGTAACCCGCAAAGGTCGCCGGGTAATTTAGAAGTGCACGTATAATTGGGATATCCGTGATTTTAAATACATAGAAGATAATGAGTTTGGAGAACTTGAGAGGAAAATAATTGGAGGTGATTCCATGAAAGACCCCTCTGAGCAAATTCACGATGCAATAGTTCCGAATTTTGTGAGGTTTCATTCAAAAGCATAATGCCTTCATATATATTTTCCTAAGTAACTATATGTTTCATCAGCCACTTGATTTACAGTGCGGATTCATTCTTCCCTTTGAACATGGAGTAGACTTAAGCCATTATGAGGAAGTTCTCCTAATGTTGCTATCTTAGCTCATGCATCATTTGCTACGTAAACTGCCAAATAGCATCCCTGCTGTATATATAGATCATATAATAAAGTAGTGAATTTTTAGGCATTTACAGTTTAAAAATTATGCATGTTTTGAACATTGTAATTCGCATGGCAATCTGCTAGTTTATTTCAATGTCCTATAGTTGTTCATTCTGATTTCACGTAGCCATTAAAGTCAAAAGTGATGAACTTCGTTCTCAATTCCATTTGCATATCAATTTTTGATGGCGAAAACTTTTAATGATTATGAAAGTATCATGGTTTCTTTTTAATTTGGCTTCTGCGTACTTTTATCGGTGATCTACGTGTTTGGATACTTTTATTGAACCCCCATTTCCATCAAAAATCTTCTGATATTTCTCTCTTTAACTTCCTGTCTCTATTCCTTACATCTAACATCTTACCTTTTCCTCCCTCTTTCCCATTTTGCAAGGTACTCTATCAGCAATGGTGGTCCCAGCTTCAGTAGTAAATCAAACTTTGTGTCTTCCACAGTTTTATTTTTATGAGTACAACCCCTTTCGGCAGTTACGCCATCATCAGGTGCACTTGTTGCTGTACCTGATGATGGCGTAACTGCCGAAACCAGTTGTACTCATAAAAATGAAAACTGTGGAAGACACAAAGTTTGATTTACTTTAGTGGCGAACTTCCATCAAGTGAAGCCTTCAACTTGTGAATATTTTGTGAATAAATTCACTCACATTAATTGGAAATAAACTCACAATGTCAAGGATAATGACTTAACTTCGAGTGGAAACCTAGGTCGTAATAATAATGAAACTATTGTGGAACATTATAAAGTGAATTTATTTACAAACCATCGCAACGTGGCTCCACCAAGTGAAGCCGGAGAATTTGACATATATTGTTGAATATTTCCCAAACAAACCTCATCTCTAATCACTTGCACCAACCGCCTTCAACCTCCACAGCCTCTTCCTATCTTTCCCTTTCTTGGCGGATACTACTAAGTTTGTCTTACTTTCCATTGAATTTTTCCATCCTTCTTCACACTCTCATTTTGTAACGCCCCTTCTCCATGCATTCCTAATCCATTCTCAAATTCCTCTCATCTCCACGTTTCGCCGTCGCGCATCGCCACGTTCCATGTCAGACTCATCTTTTAGCAATCTAATTTTTTTCATATTTTCCAAGAGCTCATATTATCATTTTTCTCATACTCGTGAACGTCTATTTGCTGGCGCAATTTTGTAAATGCCTAATATTCCCATTACTACTTCCCTTTTCATCTAAAATGTAGTCTTATCCTGAAAAGGTGTTCTCTTGATTTAGTTTTATGCCCCTCTATGTTTAATGTAAAATTATTTTCCATGGGAAATCTCTATCTTGTATGTCATACTTTCTGTTCCTGATAACCTGCATAATTGAAAATGCAGTGCTCAGTTTTTGTTGTTACTTTTGTTTTACATCTAGATTGGTGAATATATCACCACCATCTGTATCCTTTAATCAGATGAAATTTCACCGCTGCTTCACGCAATCCTTCATTCTTTCTCAGTCCCCCATCTCACGAATGCCGACATCAACATCTTATCATTCGACGTGGGTTTTTCATTATCAGCTCATCTATTGAAACCCTATCCGAATCCACTTGGAGCCTTAGGATTTGAACGGAAGGTATCGTAGATATTTCTACTGCCGAACATTCGAATCGCCCCGACAGAGCGTGACCCATTGAAAGACAACGGATAACCCTCGACCTCCTCCCTATTCCCCCTCCGCCCTCTCCCCGTCCGCATTCCCCCCTCCCCCCGACCCTCCCCCGTCCTTGTCCCAGGAACAGCTTTCTTCGACGGCGGACGATGGCAGCATGGCCGTCTAAAAGTTTGATTGATTCCGTCATTGTCCTTAATTCGTGTTTCTTTGTTTTAATTTTTTAAATCCGTCTATTATGATTCGCGATGGCAAGTGAGAACCTGTTTTTTTTCTTTAAAATAACGCCTTAAATGTCAAACCCGTCCGCGCATAGGTTCTGACTTTTTTATTTACTTATAAAATAAGATTCTACTTGGAGGGCTATTCGGTTTTTTGGAAATATTTACGTGAGTCAGCTCATGTTAAAAAATTCATCGGTCGTTCAATCCTAGGATTGGTTGACTGCAGCCCTCCACCCCTCCCTATCCAATTCCTTTACCTCCTGGCATCTCTTCCGATGTACTTTTCTCTTTATTTGGTCCATGGACTTATTCCTTGGTCTTCCTCTTGGGGGAATTTACCCTCTATTTTATTTTCTAACATGTTTTTCACAAATCCATAGTGTTCCATATGGTCCTTTCTTCTTCTACTCTTCTGTACACTTCAACATTTCTTATTTTGTCCGTCCATCATGTGAAAAAAGCGTAATGAATAAACCTACAAAATTGCCATTCTACGCGTACATATTTACTTTGGCCTAGATTTATGCGTACTCCTTGATGTAAATAAATGTAATAAGAAATACGAGTACGTTCTAATTTATTTACTGTTATAAATTTTGTGAAGCAAGGAGAAGGAATAGATCAGTGAATGAAGATGAAAAAGGAAAGAAGTGCACCGTCGGGGGAGGGACTTGAAAAAGGGGAAGATTGGGGAGGATGATTTTTAATCGTTGTAAAGAGTAACGAATATGGTATTGGAATGGGTGTCCACCGGGCGGAGGCCTGAGGAGGAGTTGTGAATGTTTACAGAAGGATAAGAACGATGGAAGTTGGAATGAAAGCAGGCTTGGAGCTGTTGATGACATTGAGACATTTTTGTGGTACGACGACTTTGTTTTTAATGGAAAATTTTGATATTTCGGTATGGGCAAGAATGAAGAGAAATCATTATTTATTAAGAATATCAGACAAATGTTTTCGTTGGGGGAGGTGAGAGAGAATGTTATGGGGAATGGAATTTGGTTACTTAGTTTGGTAATAGGTAGGAAAATAGATTGGGGGTATATTGAGAGGTGGTGCCGAGTTTAATAGAGGGGTTGAATGGAGGATGTTTGTTAAGCGTGAAAATAAAAGGAAGGGAAGAGAACTTTTGAATGATATGAGGATTAATACTACGCTTATGCCTTTATAAATTGATTGTGTTTGGAAATTTTAGAATTGATCATGCATTTGAGTAATTACGGTAGAGCCTGTTCCAGGGACAATTTATTAGACATCGAATAAATGCACCATTATGTATCATTGCTATTTGACAAAATGTGTCATACCACGCATGATTCTTACGCTGCAACTCTTTGCATTACTTTGCAGAAAAATGATTAATCTTCACAAGCTTGCGGAAATTTTAGAGGCAATTCTTAAAAAAAAAGCAATGTGGTCGTAACAATTACAATGGTTGTGTATTGCCTAATTGTTCTTTTTTATTAAGCCATTTATTCATGATCGGCCGGTCAGCACCTTAGGTCCACTATCAGTTTCTAGGACTTTTGGTGCGCTATATCACATATCCACTCACATTTTCTTGAGATTTAAACGTCTATTTTATTGCTTTTGGTGGTAATCATT
This sequence comes from Ceriagrion tenellum, assembly GCA_963169105.1. NCBI lineage: Eukaryota > Metazoa > Arthropoda > Insecta > Odonata > Coenagrionidae > Ceriagrion > Ceriagrion tenellum. The sequence continues at coordinate 171,833,761 of OY720632.1, forward strand.
CTCTTCCGAGATCTTGGTGAAGAATTCATATTTCGTATAGCTATTTCTTGCCTATTTCAGCTCCATCTTCGCGAATATTCTAAATTTTTGATCGAGTTTCTCCACATGCTCACTTTAGCTTCTCATCCTCCCAATTTTATTTTAGCTGGGCTAACGCTTAATCTCTAATTTAATTTAGGTCAAGTTTTAAGATGTCTAGTTAATTTTAACGGCATTATGACGTAGCCTTTACGTTATTGATTGTAAATGGTATTAGCTTCGGCTGTTACCCCGAAAAAATATTTGAATAGAGATTATAAAATCAGACTTTAGCACAAATACTTGAGTGAAAATGTTCTCTTTTCCCCTGATGTTATTCTCTTTAACCAGGTAAACCGCTGTGGGCGGAGCACGGAAGAAGTGCGTAAACAACTTTCATGTTTTGGTGTGTTCGTGTTTTTTGTTTATGAAACCTATTTTGTCTGATAAGAATGTCAGCAAATGCCCAAGACGCTGTTATTTACCTAAAAATCTAAGGAAAACAAAACTAGCGCGAAATTTTGCGGATTGAGTTTGGTCTTAATGTTTTCCCCCATGTACATAGACTATCGTCCCAGCCCTTGGCTTATCCGAGGTAATTCTATATTCAATGGGAAAATTAGCTCCCGAAGAGATTGTGAATTTCCCTCTCTGACAATAATCTTACTAATATTACTTATTTTTGATTTTATTCTTAGTCGTCATTATCATTTCCAAGTTATGATGGTAAAATGAGGAAAACGGGCTATCATTTCAGAATCGAATAGTATATCATTTCCATTCTACTCCTGCCTAACTGTATGACGTAATAATATGAAATTCAATGGTAGTAAACCTATTGATATATAATTAGAGTATTTTTAAACGGAGTGCTATTGTGCTGGCAGGCTAAACGTGCTATTCTATTGTGTTGGTTGGTGCTGCAGTAGAGACGAGTACCAGTTTTGAAGATTAGGGTGTATATATTGTATGGCATCAGTTCGTAAATCCGGCCAGCCTTCTGTTTACACCCATCATTTTCTACCCCGCATCTTTTATGTATTTTCCTGTGTAATGCTCTTCTTATGGACAGTATGTTTGAAGTTAATATTAAATTGGATGTTAATCGGAAGACTTATTGGAAGGAAGGAGAATTCGATGCGAGATCTCTCACTTAAATTCAGTTCTGTATCTCGAATTCTGCTATTCCCAGCCATTCCCCAAAACCTATACCACACTACGTGTCTGGACCCGACAAATTTTCTTCAGTGAGTGATTCTATTCAGGATCCCAAGCTTTATCATTGCCGGCCTTTTAGGCTGTATTCTCCTCTCTGCCGCCATGAACTTCAATAATTGGATGCAGCCGTGCACCATATGCGTGCTAATTTGGGAAATACCTCCTCAGTCACCGGCGCTCTATTTTAAACGTCCATCCTACTTCGCGCTGCACTCCCAAACGAAAATTTCTACGGAATTCGTGCCTCACCCGTTAGCAACCTCAGGCGTGCGACCTGACATGCTGTGTGTGCGACGGCAGGTGCGACGAGGAGGAGGAGGGCACGAGACAGACGAAGACGCAGGCAGGCGGAGTGAGAGAGAGAGAGGGCGGTCTTCCCCGCGGCCGGCGGCCGGTTATTTGAGGCCAATCTCGTTTTCACTTTCCTTCGAGCAGCCCGCAAGGCTGTCCAGCGAAGGTGTATCGCACAAGACTGTGCGCCTCTTGTCGTCGCATGCGGGAGCCTTTAAGTCCTTTTACGAGTTCGTAAAGGTGGACTCGGGAGGAGTAGGGAAAGACGGTGAGGGGAAATGAGGGGGCTGTGGTGGTGACTGCGATATAAGTGGGGAGGGTTAAGGGGGGGGTGAGGGAAGCGGAGCGGGGGGCTAGTGTTACGTTGTGAAAGGGGATTTGAGCGGCGGGGCGGTAGGTTAGCCAAGGAGTTGGGAAGACTGACTGGGGAGGTGTGTTTTCCCCCTGCCTTGGCCGCTGCCGACTGCATCTCCCCTCCCCCTCCTCACTCCCCACCCACCGCTCCCACCTTCCTCCCTTCCCCCATCCCCCTTGTTTCTTTCCATCTCTTTCTCTCTCACTCTCCAGCCCGACACGAGCTTTGTGAGGACTTGAGCCAGTCAAGTCAGTTAGTCCTCATTCCTCCCGCCGAGGAGACCGTGCTTCGTTCCGAACGAAATAAAACACAGGGAACAGTCCGTCGCTTTCGTCGAAACAAAGGGAAGAAAACGTCCGCTGTCCACCGAGTGAGGAGCTCGCGGAAGGAACTGTCCCGTGTTCGAATCCCGCGCGCGTTTCCCCCAAGTGCCGGTTTGTTTATGTGCCTGAAGCTGAGCAGTGTCCTTATTATTCGTTGACCACGAGAATCTTCACAGGAAAACTCCAGTCGAGGAATAAATAGTCGGCAGTGAGAAATAGAAGCCCTATCTGTTCGTGGGGAGGAATTCAAATTTGGACTGCGCACTCAAGATCGGAGATTAGTCGGCGGAGAAAAAGTCCCAAGTCGAAGACTGGCCAATGTTTTTAAGTATTTCCGCGTCTTGTGATCGTTTTGCGCAGTCGGGAGGACAATTAGGCATAAAGTACCTACTCGCATAACTTTAGAATTGTGCTTTCCCGCGGCGCCAGTGTGTTTTGCCGAGTTGTGTTCTCTCCAGTAAGTTAGCCACCCCATCTGCGCGCTGTCCGTCTTTACCGGCGTTTCGTCATCCGTCTGTTTTTACCCTAATTCTTCTATTTCGATTTTAAAGTCTGCTTCCAGGGGGAGATACGTTTCCCTTGAACTATATTCTAAAATTAGGCGATGCAGAGCGTTCGTGTACATCTTTAAACTGTGCATCTTCCGACCAAGGTTGATTGAAAACTCAAGCCAAGAAGTTGCGTGTTTCCGTTGTTGTTTAGGATCTTAATTCTGATTGGGGCTGAGATTTCTAGATGGGGACGAACATTGGAGATACGTGTTGGCATCAAACTTCTTGTTAAAAGTTGCTTTCAACTGTAGCAATCAAAGCTCCCCTTTATTACTAGTAAACTAGTTTTCAGCAATCAGAGGACAGAATTTAATCTGATTTATATCAAATATATTTTATTAATTTCTTTAGAGCATCCCTTGAAGTTTTGGATAAAATTGTTTCGCAACATTTTAAGCAAAATATTATTCCAAATATTTGGCTATATCAAAGTGGTGGTTGCAATATTTAAAGACACAAAGAAAGCATATGGTTGGCATCTTATTTTCGGAACTTTGGAGCGTAAAAGGTTGAAGCCGCCAGAGCGTAAATTTTCACAGCATTTGCCCATAGAGCACGTTGCGACACATGATCACGGAAACGCGATCCGTACTTCGTGATTTCGTGGGGTGTCTCGCCTTGTGCGGCTGCAGCATCGCCTTTCCCTCGTCGTCGCCCCATCTCCACGCTTCGCGAGATCGCGTGGCAAAGAGACCCTTAAGGGTGCGAACGCGACTGTTCGTGTGCCCTCTGGTCTATCCGTCATCGACAACGGTGTGGTGTGCCGAGAAAGGCCGCGTCGTGTTTTTTTCTTAGTTGCCTTAGCTCTTTGATTGGAACAGCTGATTGACACACTTCTTTTTGTGAGAAAGGACGAATTGTGTAACGGAGGAGGGCGGCCGCGCGCAATAGCAGAGTCGTAATATTTTTTGACCGAGAAGAGTGGTTCTCTCACGTAAGCAACAGTCACTTCTGTGGTTAGCTTCTGTGGTGTTTACTTAGGGAGAAAGCGTCAGGGAGTCTTTTTGAAAAAAAGTCGCCATCATGTTCGGTTACTTCACCGCCGTCAGGGACTCCCCCGAGGGCAACATGGCCCTTTTCATGGCACTCTTCATCGTGTGCTTCGTCGAAGTCATGCTCGTCAAGGTCATCACGGAGGAGGCCCGCATGATCTCCCGGAGGCCGGGTTTCCGGAGGAGGAGACAGTTCCAGTTTCCGGGGGTGGGCGTCGGCAGTCAGAGCAGCGACGGCTCCGGGACCGAAGAGGAGGAGTACAGCGCCGATGACAGCGGCAGCGACGGCGGAGCGTCTTCGTCGGGGGAGGAAGCGTCGTCAGAGAGCCGGACGAGGACCGCGGATGACGCGAACGGCGCCGCGACCGTTTTATCCACAAGCCGACTAATAACCTCGACGGCTTCCTAAAGTGCCAGATCGTATCTAAGAACAATTGCGGGCACGTGTGGGGACGGGAGAGACAACATTCTTTTTTTTCGGAACAGTGGGTGTGCGGGAAAGAGGAAGTAGCGACGAATCTCGCTCCTCGCAGCGTCCTTCACAACAGAGCTCTTCCAAGACGAGAGATTCCCATCTTTGTATCATCCTCGACCTCAACAAAAGAAACGGGATACTCTTTTTAACTACTGGTCCCACATTTTTTTTTAAACTTTCACTTTTGTTTCATAATTGTCCTTCATTTTCTGCCCTTAGATTTCTTTGAATGTTAGGTCCGACGATAAGATGGAACTTGGACCCGTGAGTATAGGTCTACCGGAAATCATGCGGCCATAATCCCAGTATTTGTGAGAACCTGGTAATCTATGGACAATTTAAACGAATCCCACTAACCTATGGCTGCGAGGGAAGAGATTTAACCCTTATTCGTGTTACCGTTGATTCCGCATTTATTTCTTCATCATGAAAAAAAATACTTGACGCAAAAATATTTCACGTATTCAAAGTTCCTAGCAATATGTCGATGTCTTTCAATGTGATTTATAGGCGTCGCTTATAAACACTAAACACTGACCGAGCTCAAAAGGTATTATTTTAAAATACCCAAAAAAATAATTTAACTACTATCATCATTAATGGCTGTGAATAGCGTATTTTCGTATCTGGATGTTTTATGAGTGAGCACTAAAATGAAAATAGTTTTTGAAATACATAAAAAAGTTTTATACCTGTTTATGAGAACCATATTTTTATGGATAATTTGATTACCTTCAACTCCTCACGCTTGAGACCTGTAAGAAAAACTCAGGATACCCTAAATTGGTAAAAAACGTCTTCCCTTTCTTGGTAAAATTCCTTAATTCAAAGCTTCAAATATATTCTGGTATCTCAATTATTCTCCGAAGATTGTGCCATGAAATTATTCACGAATAGATGGAATCCAAACTTTCTTGAGCCTTATAACACTTTGCTGCAATGACGAAAGCCTTTCATATTTCGGCAATATACTTTTTGAGGAGTACGTTCAAATCAAATGTGAAAGCGTTCCTATTGCGATTTTGTATACCTATAAGGTGTTTTGTCCTTTAAAGTTCCTTCTTTTTGCCCTTTAATTAAGTATTGCAACTGGTCGACTATATTTTACAATTACAATACATGAAAAATGATATAAATTTGTTAGGTATTCGAAGGTATAAAGGCTTTATAAATTTCAAAATACCGAGAGACGTAACAGAAAAATTAGCACACTTGGTTTTTTTTCGTTACCTGTGGATGACCTGTAAATATTAATTTTTCATTTCTATTTTCATTTTGGGCTCCATTTATGAGGGAGGGAGCCCAGTCCGTTAGATCTGTGTATAGTCATATTTTATTTCGCACTTCTGTCAGAGCGAACTCTTGTGTGGAATTACTTACGATTGAATCAGCTTGTTGATATAAATTATTATCGAGATATGTATCCCAAGATAATAATATGCCTACTAGAATATATTGGAGAAGTGGTGGAAGGCTTCATAGCCAACCCTCGGAAATCGGATTTGTTCTGTGATTGAGGAAAAGGATGAGAAAACATATCAGCTAATGCTTCGGAATGCGAAGAAATTGTTGTTACCAATGTACATTGAGTTTAGGATCTATTCTGTTGTTAGATTTTCCTCTTGCATTGAAATTTCAACCTCCTAAAAATCTTGTTCAGAACCATCTCTAGATCATTCAAAGACATCATTTTGCAGTTTGTTCTTGCCATTTAATTAGACTCACATATTCAGCGCTTAGGCTGTTGGAGTGACTGATGGATTGCTCGAGAACTTGTGATGGCACTTCGCACATTTACGTGCTCTTTAGTTATTTACCCGCTCTGAAAATGATGGGAGACCTGTGAAGACTATTGAAGTCATAGCTCAGTTCCAACATATTTTTATATTTCCCATATATGAAATGAACAGAGAATTTAAAACGACGTTACAACTTGTGTTAAGATTGTGCGCGACTGATTCATATTTGCCTAAGTCTCCCATGAAGTGAAAAAAGTACTCATTTTCTCGCTCAGAAGAAAATTGGCTGCATGGATAATTAGTTACCCCGACTGTCCGTAAATAGGGGGAGGACCACAAGAGAGACAGTGGCAGAATCTTCTTATCTTCCTGCGCGTTATACATTTCGGTCAGGTGCCTGTTTCTAGGATAGAGCTCTCTCGAAGCTTTAGTCCTAAATTGTTCAAAATATACTTCTCGGTGATAGCATGTAGGAGCCTTGGTAGTGAATAGACCACAAGTCCATAGTCATTCGCAATTCCAACTCCCTACTTTGCTGAGATATAAGAACGTGCTTATTCCCCGATTTTGTTCAGCTTCCTATTCTGTCCTCATCTTCTGGTTAGTTGTTGGCTAGTGCTTAAGCAAAAGGTCGGATAGTTGGTCTGAAGTAATTTGAGCCTCGTAGAGAACACAACATGATACTACTAGGAGCGTGTGTTGTCTTCCTTCCTCCAACGAAGCCTTTGGAAAATGAAGAAAGGCCTACGCTTTTGTTGTCACTGGTACATGAACACGCGTGTGTTGACGAAGTGAGGATCGTGAGAATTCTACGAACATCTTGCAGTGCTTTGGTATTGAAATGGATGGACTTTAGATATATACAACCACTTACGTCTCCAAATCATATTATTGAGCATACAAGCACCCAAATGTCAAGAGAAAGTAACCGCGAGGAACTAAAGTTATAGATAACCTTCAACCAGAATCCAGTCTACTTCAAGGATGTATGCACCGGAAATTGGCATTTTTTACTGCTAATTTTAAAGGTGAGTGAATATGTTTTTACTACAATGATCATCGCATTCAATGTTTGTTTATGTCAAAATTTCTGTCATTTGGCTACATACCTATCTTCACCTCTTTGTTTCAACAATAATCCCCATATTTTATGAACGTATAGAAAACAATAGAATGAAGGACCCATTAAATCACCCAACTATATCATTGAATATTTCATGCTGATGTATTCTTTGCCTTCAGCAAAATTATTTCAGGCAGTGATAATATTACCCTTGGAGCTGTAGCAAACAACGTTGCGGGTTTTGGGGGAGAGTGGGTGGACTGGCGTTTTGGCGGCCGTCAACCTCCAACCATTTTAGCAAATATGTTCCTGATTCTAAGCAATCCTTATCAAATCTGAAAATATGTCACGTTCAACTCTAAATTGAGGTTTCCCGTTCAGTTTTTGTAACTAATATCATAAGGGCGCTGTCTGTGCCCCCTTTTTGATACATTTTCGCGCATTCCCTACATCATAGAGGGGGGGAGGTCATTGTACCTTTTCCCCGCTCCACGTTGTTACGCCGCTCTTAGAAGAACTACAGTCATATCTCATATCAGAGTTTAGGATCCAAGAAATAAGATTAATGAAAATATTTTGGACCGCCCGTGGAAAGGCCTTTTAAAAGAGAGAAAGATGTGCTTTGTATGATTTAAGGGTGGGCATTCTTTTGCTCTCTTGTTTAAAAATGATACCGTAAATATTTTGGTCAATGGGAAATCTAATGCTAAATAAAAGTGTTTATAATCTGCAATACAAAACTCAGGTAAATCCTTACGTGAATTGAAAATTGAATGTAAAAATTTTAACGCTTGTGGAAATTGAATAACATTACTTCTTTATACGTATTGTCATTTTTGTTTAGCCTTTCCGCGAGAATTCGCGTCTCACTGAGTTATTCGATGGCTTAATGTGAAAAACTTAATGAAAAATATTTACGAAAGCATATGGAACCTGAGCTTACTGATTTAGTCCGAAAAACTTTCTTTTCTTTAGTTTTGTAACAATTTTCATGAATTCGGTCCGGACCCTTGAGGTAGATGGAGCGGGCGCTTGCTTTGTTAGTCAATGCCAGAAGGTGTAACCTGGGCGTGTCCTTTTCGCCTTCTTTGTCAACCCCGATTTTCCTTCAGCGCTTACGGACTGAAGTACTAATTTTGCAGTGTTACGATGTTTTACATCGATAAAATACTAAAAATCAGTATGAATTTTCTACTTTAATATGCATTCTCCTTACAAATATGTTGTGCTTGTTTAAATTTAATAATAATTCACATTCCCGGTGAAAGCTATGGTTGATTTGAGTAGAGCCCATAGCACTAAGTAGGCAATGTATGTTTCAAGAGTTACTTGCCGTAGATTCCCGACAGAAGGTGGATATTCTTGCTTCGCATCCGCTAATTCGTCCATTCCGTCGTACTATCCCCAGGAAAGTAAGGAGATAACAGGAATAACCAATATGGTTCTTGTTTCGGTTGTCAGGCTACAGTTTGATGGCGTAATGCCCTCCTTATCTACCACAATGGTCCCGACCAATAGTGTTTGCAGGAATTATGAACGAATCAAATCGCACACACTGCGCTCAAACTTGTATTTACACTTTCTATGTCCCCTTCGATTGTCGTAAAAGGCTCTCTAAGTCTAGTAGTACATATTTTTGCCTCTGTGTAGTTGCAACTTCCACCCATGGGTGGGCGTACGAGTACAGAAAGTCTCTCTCCAAAACATTTGCCAAAACTTTTAAGTACATATTTTTTGCTTCACGTGGTGAGGAGCAGTAAATCATAGCAGCAATTGAAAGCGATGTTTCAGTGTTTTCTATTCCTCAGGTATGTAAAAGTTTCCCAATCACTGCCGGTCTTTGGGCTTCTCGGTGATTTCCCGTTTTGAATTGCCTTGTGCTTTGACTCGCCATTAGTTTTAAATAAATCTTGAAGATAAAAGAAGCAGCGTTGTGGCCGACAACGCTGTGATTTGGCCGAGCTGATAAGGTCCGAAGGAAAACATAGGAATCAAGACATTATCCCACAGTCCGAGTCAAGGACGCTCGGTTAAGTGTGTTAGGATGTCAGCGAATTGAAAAGGAGGGAAAGGAATCAGCAGTGTGGAGATATGTTCTAATATGTTTTGTCTCCTTAGAATGCGGCTACGGATTTTGAGAAAAGAAAAATAAATCCTTGAATGCACTGGCGAAAAATAAGAAAAGATTCTTCTCTAAATTATTTTACATATGCCGTCTAATAGCTAAATTTCTTTGATTTCCAGTAAAATACGGTGACGTTGGATTTTTTTCGTATTTTCAATGTATTGTTGTGAATTGCTCGTTTTTTTCCCGTGGCTTCGCATTGGCAGTCACTCTTACGAGAAACGATCCGTTTTTCTTCATTAACTATCAGATTTTATTGCTTATGTATGAATAACAATGAATGCATGCATAAGACAAAAATAGTCGATAGTTTATGATGATCGTATATTCTCAAAAGCGTGTTCGTTTTCATATTCACTTAAACTGTTTTATTTAAAAGTCCACATACACGCGATTACCAATCCATCTCAGATCGATCTGGACTCGGACCGATCTGAAAATTCCAAGCTAGCAGAATCAGATAGCCTAGCTTACCAACACGAACTGAAAATATCGATACTGAACAATCGAATCAATCAGTTGAAGCACGATTGACCCGGTATGTAAACAAGTTCAGAGATGGAAATTATCAGTCGCATTCCGAGTGAACAGAAGTGCTTAATTCGAGGTAGATTGCGATGTGCTACGATATCATATATGTCACATCACTCGCCATTACTGCACCTTTCCTTAATTGTTACAAATGGTCAGGTCGATCCCACTGTTATGCATGTTAAAGAAAAAATGGTATTCTTCGACCAACTGGTGATACGCCTGCTCTTCATTTCCACCCTGCTTGAAGTGCGAACCCTTTTTCCGAACCTTCAATCTCTTGGAACAGTGATTGTACCCAAAGCTGTCAACTTCGAGATTTATATGACCAGTCTCTTTAGAGTATCTTGCTCTAAGTCAAGTTTCAATGACTTGGTTGCCTTGTTCAATAGTAGTGTTTCCCTCGTTTCTCTCTTGCTGCAATTGCTCGATGCTAACGCACACCTGAGATTTAGTTTTCCTGTGCGTCTTCTGAAACTCGTATCATTTTGCAATCATTGTATATGCAAAGGGACTTCATTCAGATGAGAAGTTTTAATGATAGCGCAGCTTGATATGTGATTGAATGCTAAAATGTTATGAGCAATAAATATATACATTCATAACCTCACGTCACGAAGTTGCCCATGGTGTCTGTTGAATTTATTCGGGTATTTTGAGGGGATTCATTGTACTAATTTCGAATGGTAAGGTTCGCTGTATTTTCTTTGGTGTTCGAAATAATGAAATCTGAATCAATGCTAATATAGATACGTACAGTAGCTTTCAGTCTTTTACTATCCTCTCAACTTGGTCCATACATTCATCCATAAATACTCTATCAATACAATTAGCTGATACATATTGCGGACACTGTAACCGAGTAAATTGACACAGTAAAGCAAAATGTTGTGGATATGAAGATTAGGTTCCTTTGAAACATTTAGAACCCACTCTGTCGGCTTTTTCGTCTTAATCGTCGCGCTTTCCGCGTTTTCAAAGTTTTTCTATCCCCAAATTTTCGTGCGGTCACCATCTGCTCCCATCCTCTGCTCACTCTCCGATCTATTTGTCTCCTAGCTCTTAATTTCTTCTACTTCCTTTCGCGCCACCTTCGTCTTTTTTCTCTGTTTTCCGCTTGCCCAATATTCTTCCTTTCGCCGCCACCCCCTACTCACTCACCGTGACCTATTAGCTCATTCTCCATCCTTTTTCGTGCTTCCTACGAATTTCCTCACCGATTTCCATTTCTTCCTTATCATTTACTCTTCTTAGTTTTCCTCTCTATTGAAAAACCGAATGAGATTTACTCCGTATCCCAATCTCGGAAGCTCCCTACCATCCGTGTACTTTATTCTTTCGCCATTTTTAGTACCCATTGTGGAAAAATATATTAATGACCGTGGTATTTACCTTTTCTACTTGACACCGCTGCAGATCTAATACCAACCACAGTACATGGGTATTTTTTCTGATCTTAGACACATCCTCCCTTATTATTTCCCCTACATGTAACAATTCAAAATTCCAATGATGGTTGCTTGGGTAATCATACCTAGGAAGTCCGGTGCAATGAAACCTCGCAACTCTCGTCGGGTGGTTTTTTCAGATTGGGAGATTATCCTAGGATTGGCTTACAAGGTTTAATGGTACGAAATATTCTATGCCTCTTGAGACTTTATTCCTTGTAAGCAAAATCAACATCCACTCCCACTTCCACTTGTGCGGAAATTCAACAGATACTTTCGCTTTGTGCCCGAATGATTTTATGTCCACTCATTATCTCGAAATCCTCATAGCCATGACGTCTGGTTTCGTACTCGCTAAAAGATGAGAACGTTATATGCTTGTGTTGATTTCTCTCGTAAACATTACAGTGATCACCAGAACCAGACCCTAACGTTAAACGACAACCAAGAGTCAAAACCTAACTTTCTCTGCGATAAAATAAATGTATCTTGATGGATCATTGATACATATTCATGATCCTTAAATATTAATTTAAATGGTGTTTCGAGCATTATCTTTTTTTCAACTTCTCGGCGCATTTAAAAATCACACGGAGCATCGGCTTAAAATTCAAGGCTTAATCAGATTATTTTAATGTGAGCGGCGATTACATACTTTTTCAATTACGTAGCCCACCGGTAACGTAATAAAAATTCATTACTTTAAATTTTTGGCGTAGAGGTTTTCTGATTGGAAGGGATGCTTTATTGTAAATTTTGTCGTTTATATTGGTACGTGAAGGTATTTTTAATTCAAGGTGGTTACTGTATTCTGGACTAACTATTGCTAATTTAGAGGACTCAGACGTGCAATAGGGACCATCCCAAGGACATATGTGTATCACTTCCGACCTGCAACCTTCCTTGTTTACAAATTTGGTAGTTTTTTATTCTTTCAACGATCCAGCGCTTCATCCACCAAGAAGCTCCAAGTGAATGGATCTCCGACTGCGACAAAAGGTAACACGCGTTGCGAGTGGACTGCGCAATCGCCTGTACCGTCGAGGAACGAAAACGAAAGTGGGACGTTCAGTGAGTAGGAAGCCGCCTCCTAAATTTGATGCAAACTCTCTCTCCTTCTCTCTCGTAATCCAACTAACTCCTCGATGAACTCATTCACCTTCATATCTAAGAGGTGCCCCTCGTGCTGTGATTCTCTTGTCAGGGCTTCGTGTGCCCCTTGTTGAAACACTCTAAACCGAAGTGACCCATCTATTGGGCGACCCAAGTTCGCCTCGCCATAGTAACGTCTTAACTGAAATGTTTTCTTGCTCAATCGATCCAGGCTCCGTCTATGATTTTGATTCTCTTTTTTGTCGATGTTGCGGGCCTGGCCAGTTAAAAAAAAAGTGAAAGGTGTTTGGATCGAGGGATATAACACTTTCCATTACATAATGCTGAGTGATATTTAGAGAATGCTCCATTTTCCTCCACCGATGGCAATTTCCCGGAAGGCATGCGCCCCCACGTTGCCAGTTTTACCAACTGCTCCTCGCCATGCTCTTCATGCCGGATTGTTTTGTCTCACACGAGGATTTAGATGAAGACTTTGGCGTGCTCCGCTTATTCTCATTCGGATAATAGAATTACGTTCGACCTCCAGGAATGACTACGCATTTGCATCAAACTTTTTTTGTCCATTTGTGACGAAATACGATCCAAGTTTCAATCGACTCATTCGTTTTTTTAATACTTTTTTGCGACTCAGGAGCGTGTTCAGGAACATGCTCAAAATAGAACTCAGATTTTGTGTGCTCCGTGGTTGCAATCATTAATGGCTTGTACTTTAAATTATTAAAATATTGTTTAACCCTGCATTGTTTCCTATTAAAAAGGTGATTAAATAGAAAATGGAATTGAACTGGACTAGAAGAATTAAATCACATTATTAAATTTCTCTCGTACATCACGGTTATTTGATCCTAACGAAAATAGAAAAATCTGTAGTTTGAAAGAATCCATATCATAGATGCCTTTCTTATATTTGCATATATTGTAATATATTTGCATAAGGAAATACCATAGATGTCTTTCTTTGTGCAACAGTTCTACGCGCTGAAATTTGCATTATTCACCATGCATGTTATATTGCCTAATGCTAGGATGATCTTCATTGTGTATATTCTAGTATTTGTAATCGAAAAATTTTGTCATGATACCGTATGATCAAGTCCCTTCAAATAGGCCAATGCTCTCGATAGATGTCGTTGATCTTAAACCAAGTTTGTCAGACTTTAAGAGGACATTTTCTGTATTCAGTTTCCCTTCAAATGTAGCTGCGTTGATTATTCTTTCGATCTTACGATTGTGTGTCGCATGCTAAACTTTCCTTTCAGTCTTCTTTTGCGTGAGGTTACCGAGCGGCCGAAAAGAAATACAAGCCACATTTTAATCCGACTCGTGCCATTGAATCGGTCCCTGTAGATGAATGCGAAGGATAGTGATCGGCCTCAATCGCATGATGGAAATGAGTTGGAAAACATTTCTCGATTCTGACATATATTTAACCAGCGAGATAAAGTTATTTGAAATTGGGACTTTGGTGGTCCGTGACTGAAAAGGGACTCACGAAGGTGCGTTATGAGCAGTCACACTTTTAAAGGTGCTGTTCCTGTCCAAAATAGTCGTATTGATTTACGTAAGAATGATTTAGAGCCGAAATTAACTTTTTGAAAGATTTGCCGTGACTAAATCGCAGAAATGATAGTTTTCTGTCACCGAAAAGACGACTTATGAGAGGGAAAGCATTCTCCAACAAAAAATTATACAGTTTTTTGTGCTTCTATTCAGTGTCCTACATCATTTTTTCGGGTCGCATTCTTGATAATCGGAGTGCTAATAGTTTTCTTGGTATCCTTGACAGCGTATTTTTTATGAAGGTGCTGATCAAGAAACGGGGTAAAAGGACAGGTTCCCACACTCACGTGAGGATGGTAGGTTATTTCTTTCCTCAGTCGATTTTTCCTCGTTTAGTTATTTACTATTAAGTAAATTAAACGAATAATTATCTCAGAAAGTGTATCTTATTATAGCTGTAGATGCTACTTGCTCTTTTATTGACCTGTTTTATTCTATGAATGCTACTTAGGCAATCATTTTCCTTCTTATTCCGTCGTTGCTAATTGATTTTTTTTCGTCAAACGAATGCAGTAATCTTGGGATCTAGTTCAGCGTTATTCCATATGTTCTCTTTAAGTATCCGTTTTGAGAACATCCGATCGTTACTGAATTCCGTAAAACCTGTTTTTTATGGAAATCCCGGTACAGGTGCAAGATGGCACGTGTGTCGTGAATTTTTTCCCCATAGAAGGCAATTAATTCCGTAATGCTATGCCATATGGAGCATTAATGGCATTTTGAAATCTATAGAAGATGCAAAGAAGCCATTTGTTCAGCAATAGTAAATGTGTTGACCTGAATTGCTGATTGGCACGTGGGATTAAAAAAATTCACGAGCTATTCTCTTAGCGCAATCGAGTGTCAAAGGACGCAGGCTACTTTTTGTTCGTCAGGAAACCCCATCGCTATGCTTTTCTTCCAAAAAAATATAGTCAGGAAAGAAAGCACCCGGATTTCCTTATACGAATTCCGCACCCTATGCACGTGAAGTGTTTGTCGATTAATCTGTTGTTTACCTGCTTCGGAACCGTCATACCTTGTATATCCTCCCTCTATATCGAGAGGTCGCTTAACACTTCCGCACTTTCAAGGTGACTCGGCGAGGGGAATAGCTGAGGCCGTGTCCCATTTCAGGAGCAGCACCCAGCGATTCCGCTTTAGGGAAACTTACTTCGCTACCACGTGCAGCGATTCTAGTTTGAGCAACCTAGGGCGCATTCCAACTTCAAAACGTTTATCATCACGTGCGCCTCGTTCCTTTGAACGTATCTTCTCATGTGCTCGTTTGCAAAAATATCTTCCTCTTGTTATCTGAAAAACTAACAGCTAGAATCACGTTCGCCTTAACGTTAGCGAAAACTTGATTAATGCATACTGTCGATATTTTGTTAGGTATTAGCTGTGAGGTTAAAGTAGCCGGCGCCAAACGTATTTAAACGTGCAGTAATTGTACTCACGGTCATTATCCTTAGCATTTTTCTGGTAGATATGAATGTGAGTGATAGGTGCATGGAAGTAGATAATTTAAAATATTTATTTGATGTCTCAAGAATTTGTTATGCTCTCACCTTGAGAGGGTGGTATAATAAACACTGATGCCCTAAAAAGAATTTTCATTTGAAGTGTTTGGTTTGTCAAAAAACCTCGATTTACCTCTCTGTATTTTCTTCTTTGTCCTCTTCTTCCTTGGATTTTCGTATCTCTTCTCCGCCGTATAATTAATAATAGAAAATTAATATTCATGTATACCTTCATTAAATTTTATGATCAAAGTTTTAAAAAATTAAAAAACAGTGGAATGGAGGTGTCACAATAAGCCTTTCCATTTAGGCACGCGATGTTGGCAAGTGACTTTAATTTTCACCATTTTCGCTGGAAATAGTGTCAGTTGAATGATATTTTGGAATTGGAATAAAAATTATATCCTTTTGCCCATTTCCTACTAATCAGTGGCAAGTTAGTTCACTGCAATTAAATATATGGAATGTGACCAATAGGAATACGAAGGGAGTACTAAAATTACTTCATCACACCTCGGGACACGTGCTGATTTATGAGCACTCAAATTTCGGGCCGATGACTGCATTAGTGTCAGTAATCATCTTTGGTGAAGAATCTGACTGACTGTGAGCAGACTGTTGAAATAAGGTCAAGTAATATTGTAATGCATCGACTAGTTTTCGTGATACCAATATGATATCGCAATGCTAAAATGAGACTTCCATGCCTTTTTGCAACCATGTGCAATGCCAGGATTTGTTTGGTGGGAGGAGGGGAGGGACAGGTGACCCATCTAAGACTAAAACGCATTGGAAATCTTGATGCAATATACGGGCTGATCAGCTCAAAGTAAGAGCAAAATGAAGCCATGCAGGTGTAGAATGTGTTGTCGTATTTTAGACATTCCAAAACCAATTATGAATGAAATCAACTTTCTCTACATCTTATTTCTACATTTTGTCAAATACTTTCATTTATTCTCATGATTTTGGGGGAGCAGCTTCCCCTCCCACGCCTCCTCTTGCCTCCTCCTCTTACGCCCATGGTTGCAACCGTATTCACAGCTTGGCAAATGCGATGTAATGATTCAAATGTGGGGATGTATATAATGTAAAATATGTATTGGAATATGTGGAGATCAAACTATCCAATGTGAAGAACTTTTCTGTTCTCCTAAAGTGGTAATGAACTGGACGCACGCGTATGGGTACTTTTGGGTTCCATGCAAGCGCGTAACCGCATCGATATCGCTCATGTTTAATTATAATACGAGATATTTGAATCGTCATTAATATTAATGTGACCCAAATTAATCATCTACTATGCTTCGTTAAAAATTCTGGTAAAAATGTGAACAATATTATCATTATATTGATGACAGGTTATCACTATAAAAAAACGAATATTCTTTAAAGATCGGATAGATTGTAGCTCTGCGCAACCCAAATTTAATTGCGCTACAAATGAGTGCCTCAGATGAGAAAATGAGTCTCGTCCTTGAAATACCCGAGGATTTGATTTATTTGCAATTCCACATAATTGTATTATTTGTTTATCTCTTTTCGAGTTGGTTTCCACAGCGATGTCAAATTTGAGTTTCTCAGTGCTTGTATGAAATAATCTTCGCACGAGATCTCGAGGCGCTGCGAAAGTGAATAATCCTTCTCGGTAGTAGGAATGCTCCAGCCTAGGGCTGGGCGGTTTTCCGGTGTACCGGTTCAGCCGGTTCGGTTTTTTTCAGAGCCGGAAGGCCGGTTCAGATTTTGTAAAAAAAAAAACTGGTGCACCGGGGAAGCGGTTCTAAATCGGTGCACCGGGGAAGTGGTTTTGAACCGGCGCACTGGGGAAGCGGTTTATATACGTAAATCAATGGGATTTTGCGTATTTTTCATGTTATTTTATTTTGTCCACTATTACAAAGAATAAGAAAGAGTCCATAATCCTTCAAGTTAGTGCAGTAGCAATTTTTATTAACCCAATGCTAATGGTTTTGGGAGACTTTGTGGAGGAAGGACCATTGTTTCAAGTTCCTATCTAAAAGATGAAGACATTCTCACTTGGTGGAGGGTCCATGAGGCAACCTTCCCCTTGTTAGCAGGGCTGGTCAGGAAATATCTCCCTGTACCGGCCACGTCAGCAGAATCCGAAAGAATTTTCAGTTCGGGAGGACTTGTTATAAATAAATTGCGAACGTGTTTACTTGGCGAACACGCCAAAGAACTAATTTTCATTTCCATGTACCAGCGCTATGTGCCAGCCAATTTCTAGATTTAAATTAGTAATAATAAAAAATTGTGATGTAGCATCTGCACTTGTATTAAAATGTAAATTTTGAAAATCAATTTGTCCTTTATCTTCAGAATACCCTTCCAGTAATTGATAAAATACAGATCCATACGTCATTAATATAACAGCATTTTGCTTCTTTAAAGAGTCACTGGAATGTTTACCGAAACAAAAACCAGGCATGCAGGAGCATTGTTTGACACTTAGAAAAATTCAATATAAATGTAAGCCCAGACCTCACGCAAAAACTATTGGCTCCCCCAAACATGATCACTTTTTACCGTTTAGTTTAGAAAAGAATGCCTGCGTTTTAACCCCTCAAGAGTATGCGACGCAGCATATGCGTCCACTCAATTCCATGCCTTCGGGATAACTTAAATCGGAGGTATTTTAATTGCTAAGGGTGTTTTAATTGGGAAGGCATGGAAGAGTTAGTGTAGACATTGACGTAAACTTCTTAGCGTAACAATTGCTCTTCAGATATTACAAAAAATGGTATGGACAATGTTTTCAACTATATCATTATAAATTCTTACTTGCATTTTGCGAAGCCGTTTCCTTTATCCTGCTATCAATTTTGGTGGTTGACCTCGTTGACATTAGTGTGGTATTGAACGAAACAGGGGTCTAGGCAAAGTGACGGTGTGTTGTTTGCCTTTCCGTTCTTTTACACACTACGCACTTTCACATGGCGACTTCCAGTTATGGATTTTCTTGCTGTCTTGTCAATCTCATGTATTCCATTTTGGTATTTGAGGATTGTCCTTTGAGCTTTTCCATTACCCACCATTCCAATCAGTTTATTTCAGCCACCCTAATTGAAATGAAACCGTCATCAAAAAATAACTCGAAATATTTCAGGACACTGAACCGGCACTATTTATTTACCAACTAAATCACACGTGAGAGGTAAAGGATGATGAGCGCTGGATTTCTTCCCAATTATAATCTTGATATCAGGAATAGAAGGATTAACTTTGCAATTCCACATTGTAGAAGATCTAAATAAATAAATCTTTTACAATGTGGAATTGCAAAGTTAATCCTTCTATCCCTGATATCAAGGAATTCCATCAAGTGAGGTCTGAAACCATCGTTAATATTCTTGATATTAAAAATGAACTGAGAAAGTTTTCCTTTTCCTCCAAGGAACAAGAATCCAGATTGTATCCAATTGAATCCATGGAAATTGTATCTGAACTGATTTCACTCCTCTCCACCAGAGCGTCTTGCAGTTGCTTGTCGGGCATTAGAGCTAGAAGTCATGGCCAACTAAAGAGTGCTTCAGCGAAGACACGATCCCGAGGCAGAAAAATAATAAAGCCACCAAAGCAAATACAAGGCGTCAGAGTTAGACCCTCGCATCGTAATCGTTGTTATGAGGAAAGAGAAAGGAAATGTCGACTAAGAAAGACAGATAAGCATGAACCACAGACGAAAGCAATCAGCCTCTCCACTCACATCATCTCTTTAGAAGCACGTAAATCAGATCTTAAGTGGAGAGATTCCATCCTTATGCAGACACCAAGCGATCTGCCTCTAGGGAGCTTTTCATTCACTAGGCATGAGTTATTAACTTAGCACGACGCGTTTTGTTGTTACAACAGCATTACCATCTAGACTGACCAAGGCACTTGATAATGTTGCTTTAACAACGAAACGCGTCGAGCTAAGTAAAATAATATCTGTGGAAATTTTGCAATGTCTTCCTTCTACAATAATGTGAATTTCATCGTCGTTCACGCGGTAGGGTTCGAATTCGTAAGATCAACACATTTAGGTGCATTTTTCTAGACTTAAAAAGGCCAATTTAGATGTACGCCGAGGCCTCGCATAAAAATCATTGGCTCTCGCAAACATTCTCACTTTATACTGTTCAGTTTAGGAAAGCATACCCGCGTTATTAAGCAGTATCTTCTTTATTTCGAAAAAAAATCTTTAAAAAAACAGGTCAAATAAAAAATTTGGCAAAAAACCATTTGGATGACAAAAACCGCGGATCACTAGAAAAAAACAGTTCAGTAGAAAAAACGTTTTATTAAAAAATCAGTTCAGTAGAAAACAACAGGTCAGTAGAAAACACCGGTTCAGGAGAAAACACCGGTTCAGGAGAACAGGTTCCGTTGAAAAAACCGGTTCGATCTATTGAACCGGTGCACCGCCGTTGCAAACAGTTTATTTCCGAACCGAGAACCGGCTCAGTATTTCCTGCACCGCCCAGCCCTACTCCAGCCCATTCGATGGAAGTCGTGGCTGATGCATGATCGCACTGCACGAAATCTTGAGAGTGATGATGACGCACTGTACATCCGAGAGAGCTTGCTACTCCTCTTCATCCCCCCCCCCCTCCCTCCTCGTAAAACCCCCTGAGGGCTGTTATTTTCCACCTTGCTTAGCCATGCCGTGACGTCATAACCCTTCGAGAATCTTTACGAATCCTCTCAAGCAACATCTGCCTAATCATTGGCGTCGAAGCTCTTCGGCCTTTTGAAGTCCGTGATGCACTCCGCCCACTCGTGGAGAGAGAAAGTAACGTTTGCCGCGCCGTGTTGCGGCGGGGCTTGAGGGGGAGGAGATTGGGGGGGAGATCCCTCGATGTGCAAGAATTCCTGTATTCTGACTCAATCGTTGCGCAAATCCTAAGAAGGCCTTTCTTCGATGCAACGAGCTAATATGTCCCCCCCCCTCCCACTCACTTGTATGATGTTACATCGCTTCTGCCCTCCCCCCCTTCCCCTTCTTGCTTCCCACCCATCTCTCCCCCATTTCTGGTGCCGTCATTCCGATGGCTTGATGAATATTGCTGGCTCTCACGTGGTTGGATTTATTTACGTCTTTTGGAAAACGAAAGCTGAGTTCATCCATTCGAACAAAAAAATTGGACTGTGAGGAATTTAGAGCGTCAGAATGCCATGCGGTGAGTGAATTGTGAGGGGTTTCTAGCAGCTGAAAATACAGTTGGGACAACACTTTCTAGTTGCTTTTCTTTCTTACGCTGCGTTGACGAGTCATCCACTCCCGTTAATTATCGAATGCCTTCATTACTTATACCCATAACATTTTCCTGTCTCTTTGAAAATTGTAAAGAATTCCGAATGAGCACGAGCACTCTTGAATTTGTCTTCCTTGAGAACATTGACAAGTAATCACTAAGTCATCTTGTGAGTTTTCCACCATAAATTTCATTCATATTTCAAAGAAAGGTTTTGTTTTCTCAATTTTTCCTGTTTTTAAGTAATCATTCAGTACCTACGTTACGCTCACGACCTCTTGTAAGCGTTTTTTCAGGAAACATTTTTTTTTACTTTTGGTAAATAAGTAAAGTAGGATAACAACTCCCACATATCAGCGAAAGAAGAAAATAATGCGAGTCATTTTATTTAAAGGTCAGCTTTAACATTTTTTTCTCTAATATTTTCAATGCTAGAACAATAACGTGGTTTAATGCACATTTAACATATGTAGACACCAATGCAGTCGTTCAGATAGTCTCGTAGTCGTATGTTCAGATTCTCTAACTAAATCATTTGAACTAAGTGTTTACTCTCTATCGAGGCATCATCCTCTTTTTTGATAAACTCATTTATTTTGTTTGAAATTTGCAGAGAGAGCTTCGGAAGTATCGTTCCTCTCTGACTCTAGCCTAGTGATTGACAACTGATATGTGCACGCGAGCCACGTGTCACAAAAATGTAATTACAAGCCGGGCGAATTAATGTTGGCCTTTCTTAAAGAAAATGATGAGGGATGATTAAGGAAACTGTAATATTTTGATTTAATGTAATTTATTTATTCAATCGCCGTTTTTTTTGGCGTGCCACCAATAAACAAGCAGCTGCATATCGCTGCTCTAACCATCGCTGGAGCGGTGTTAGCGACTTAACCTCTAACGAGATTGTATGCAAGCGGTAGCTTTGGTCGAAATGTCGCTGGACATTTCGTAACAGGCTAGACATAAGTGGCTATACAGGGTGTAACAATAAGGTACTGCCGAACTTTTAGGACTTATTCCTCACACGTAGAGGAAAAAAATATGCAGCATGAATATGGGTCCGGAAACACTTCTTTTTTCTCAAGAATCCATAATGAAGATATGTTTCGTACGCAAAAACTGAAATCAATATGAAAAAAACTGTTTTTCCCCGTCAGAACTCATTTCCTACTCCTCAATTGGTCGGTAGCAATAGACCAATTCCTCGGCCTCTACGCTCTCTGTAACCTAAACCCTCAAAGTTATTGCTTGTGTGGGAATTTGAAAGCTCTTGTGCCTCGAACTTCGGTTCAAGGTTCAGGGAGTCTTCGTACGCGTGCTGTGAAAGGCTGCGAAACCATACGCAGTACTCCAGGGATACATCAGTGCATCCGGAATTAAATGCAACGGCGGATTGATGCATGGATCATTGCTTAAGGAGAGCATTTTGAACGTTTCATGCAGGAAAGAGTTTCATGGGGTACGATGGCACGTTCTGTTCATTTTAGTTATCAATCATTCATGTACTATGAAGAGTTGTAGAAAATTAGTTTGAACATGGAAATAGAGCCTTTCCGGACCCTTATCCATATGGCACAATTTCTTTTCGTACGTGTGTCCCGAACCTTATCGAAGGTGGTCGTACCGTATTGTAACAACCTATATAAAGTAAGCTCTTTCTAATATTAATTATGACAAACAAATGATAGTGTTTTTAAGAGATACAGACCCTTTTAACGAACTAACGAATTATAGTAATTGAAATGTAATGTACATGTAAATTCCATTTTATTTAAACTCAAATGAATATTGATTGCAATCTAAATGACTGTGTGGTGGCTGGGGTTCTTGAAGGCACGTGTTCGAATCACAACATTGGCAGAGATTTAAAAAAAATGGAATGCCGATCCCTGTCTAGGAGCCTTGTGAAGAGCACTTCCTTGAGAGCAGGCTAATGACGACGCCTGGTGTCTCTCAGCCATTCTTCCTTTTTCTATGAAATCCTTTCCTTACCCACGCTTCCTTGCCCGAATGGCTTTAGTTGTCGGTCGGCTTCACAAATTAACAGCTTAGTTGAACATATGTAATTTTGATTTGCTAATATATTTTTGCATTTTCAGAGTGGAATGACATTATTTAGGGCCTATTTGTGAACTAAAAATTTTCTCGGCATGTAAATCAAAGTTATACGTTCTCCTATTGATAATCCTCACGTCAGCTAATCGACTATTTGATGTAATACTTGAATATAAAAATCTGTCTCTCTCGGGGAACGTCAAGTTGACGAAATCGCTTCTTCATTTTGAGGCCGGCGTTAACCAGACATTTCATAACTGTGTCTCAATAATTTGGTTTCTTGACATCATCTGGTGGCGAGTAGAAAAAATGACCACATACGTCAGCGCATCCAAACAGACACCAAATCTTCTACTTCCATCGTGGCTGTAAAACTCAAATTTTGGTTCGGCATTCAATCTGATTCTCTGAACTCTTTTAATCATCGCCCGAATCCCTCTCAACTGGCCACGGTTTGGGCCGCGACGGAATTTGGGCGTCAAATGCCAAGCAGACGCAGAGGAGTCTCATTTGCAAACCCCCCCCCCTTTCCTTAGGCGTCGCCGTGGCTCCGAGTGGTCCGCGGCCCTCCAGTTGAGAAATGCCGCTCTCAAAGTGGCACGACCCGAAGACATTTTCGGTCTGACCCCCATTTCGCCCCCTCCCTCTCTCTCATTCTCTCCTTTAGCAGTAAATCCTCTTCTGCGAGACCAGTATCCCTCCTTCCAACTCCAGGTCTTTCTTCTCCCTCGTTCGTATGTTTCTCAATAGTATCGTTTCGCTTATTAGAAACTTTCGTTTGAAAATTTAGAGGAGTCCACACTCTTGATTCTGCCTCATGAGCCCGATTCTCCTTTTGCTTTCATGGAGGCCACAATTTTAATCTGTCGGGGCGGGAAATGTTTCGTATCGGTAACTGGTTAGTTTCCTGAATAATTTACAGCTCATTTATAGCCGCAAAAACCGTTTTTGGCACTTCCCTTCGTTTGTTTTCGGATTTTATCTTCATACGTGTACAATTGTTGCGAGACTTTTTGCCATTGTCATTCGCCCCTATGCCTATTCGACAGTTATTAAGATACGGTCAAATTAATCAAACTACTTCGAGTACCTCAATCGTGTTGTGAGCCCATATTTCTAAAGTATCGTACTTCGGATGTAAATTTGATCGGTAATATCTCGCAGCATCTGCCGACGGGCCGGCGGTGTGAAGTCCCTTGGGTCACGGGTTAGAGTCCCGCCTAGGAGGGTTTTACATTTCCTTGAGAATAGTTGAGTCTGGTTTTCGGACGTAATTCGTTGAAATCACTATTGCGGAATGCCCTTTCGACTGTTTTCTGCAATAGTTAAAAATAAATGAATATGACTAAATTTCCGAAGGAAAAGAGCTGACGCAATTCGAGCGTTGTAATAACTAAATTGTGAAACCCTTCTTGGTAGCTGAACATGAAACCCTGTCTGCCGCCGCAAGGGATGTTAAGCCATCAGTTTGTTCGGGATGGTTCCTATAGCTGTGCCTCCTAGGTATTTGTTTTTTATCATGAATAGGTTTTTGTCTCAATGAATCTTTGATCCGCAAAGTTTGGAAATCATTTTTCCTATTTTTTTGCTTTGATACCAACTAATAGCTTAACGTGGAATTAAAATAAAATCTCCCTGCATGACAGTAACTAGGAATGAGTTAGTTTTACTTTACAAATAATAGGGAATAGGAGGTAATTAAACCTCCTTGAGGGAAAATCTATAAATATACAGTGAAGGACTACAAGTTTAAATGCGTAGCGATATGTCTGAGCTCGAGTTTTGAACGAGGGAGGTTGTATCTTATTGTTCTGGATTGGATTGGATTTTGGGGAGGCGACCGACAGCTAAGGTCATTTGCGACCTAAGGGACAGGTAAGGGAGGAAGGAGGTCGTCATTAGCTCTTTCTTAACGTACAAAGTCTCCATGGTTTAACGTCTCAAGGCAGATTTTACCCTCCCCAATGAAGTGCCCTCCTCAAGAAACTCAAGAAGGGATCGGGTTTCCAATGGAAAATATCTTCCTCTGCAGGGATTTGAACCCTGCCCGTACGTATGGTTAGCCAACACTCTAGCCACCACACCAACCCGATCCCCTCTTAATCTTCTGTCGAAGAGGATAAGCTTGAGAGTTGGTTGACTTGACTTGAACTCTTTCGGGCCCCCTCGCGGTGTGTGATCGATTGGATGCAGCAGCATTTTGTCAAATCTTGTGTGTCTTAGCCAAAGAACCGTCCTCTAACTCTGAATCTGTGAACTGCACTCGCTGCAGGTCTTAGTTTATGACATGAGAGAGGCCTCTTTGGGCACCAGGAGATTTCAGTATGAATTCAGAAAACGAGATCAGTATCGTGCCTCTCTCCAATAACTGTAGTTTTAAAGAATGTAATGTTATTCCATTTGTATCGTCTCTCAATATGTTCTTCGATGATCATCGATAATAATATAGTACGAATGATCTGACTGCCTCAAAATGTTGGTGCTCAGTAAAGGTGCTAATACCTTTGTGTGATAGTAATCACTTGTGATACTTTTATCTGATTGGAGTCTAAACAGATAGTTTCTCTCTCCAATATGTGAATGGATTAATTATGGAGGAAGGATTTCATAGCATATCCTATACATCATAACTGGATTGTGAGGTTTTTATACGTTGTGCATATAGCTTAAAAATACACTCATAGATAAATGCTTTATCTTAAAAGTTACAGCAAATCCCTCGGTTTAAATGGACAAATCATTAGTCAGGCTAAAAATGAATTTTTGGTCTAGAAGTTTTTGCGATAAGGACGAATAGAAGCGTTTAATCAAATAACATCCCTCTAAGGTGGTAAAGTAAGCTTATTGATTCTGCATATAGACTTTCCGACTGAAAGCCCACTTATATTGTTAGGTTTCCTCGTCACGTGCTGCTTCGCGTCACTGCATTTAAGTTTTCTGGGGACGCTATTTCGAAGCGATGATGAGCCCCACAAGGGCTAGCCTTACGTCGAATAGCGTCTAATTCTCACTCACCGCGTTTTATAGGCACGTGAAGAGTTGGGTCATGTGATATTGAATCGGAGGTTATTCAAGCAAGTAGAGGAAACATGTGATACGTTAATGCAAAATCGAGGATGGCCCGTAATACTGGAGAATTAAAGTAGTCGCGACTGGAGTCAATTCTGATGTTGCTTAACTTGGTATCGGCCAAGTTAACCTACAACATCAAATAATTTTAGTTTTTTGTTCTTTGATTCAGCTGTAAAGTGTACATTGCACGGACCATAATCGAAGCACAAACGTAACACCCCAGGTGGGATTAGAACCCGCAACCAGCCAGCCCGGCGAATCACTGTTCATGCTCTGTCTCTTAGTGAAATTTCAAAATCCTTAGAAATTACGTTGTATTCTCGTTAAAGTTATAGAAATGTATATAAATTGATACACTATTGGATGAAAGAACTGCCGCTTGTGAATTAATGAACCATTACCACTGTATTGCTTCTATTGAAATCAATATTCACTACTTTTACCAATCGAACTCAGATCTATATGAACTCGGACCGCTCTGAGCATTGTAAGCCAGCCGACTCGGATTGCCTGGTTTGTCAATGCGAAATTGAATGAAATATCCATTTGAATCGGTTCATATCGATTTGAAATCACAGACCGGCAGAGAAATTGGGCCGAGTTAGCCCGCTTCTCATATCGAACCCACTAGCCCTTTGCGTTTACCATACCAAACTGAACGGGCCAAATCGATCTGAAGTCGATAGGTGAACGTAGTGACTCACTACGTTCTCCGCTCCGTACGTAGGGCTCCGTAAAAGTGGCATCTAAGGTGATGGATACTGATAATCAGTAGAAAGGAACGGAAACCCAATGGGTACGAACTCAAGGCATTTTATCGTAATTATATTTCTTCTAAGTAAAGCTGTCATCTAATATTCTTTGGTACATTTTTCTACTGAAAATCATTGAAGTTGTAAAAGCTTAACCTGTAAGTCTGTTTTCTTCTTTACTGGGCGGAATTGAAGCGTACAACAAGAGGAAAACTTCGGGAAGAGAAAATTATATTAAGTAATGTTAACGGATGGATGGAGGAGCTTTGGAAGGTATTTTAGCGCGAAAAACGAAATAATCCCTTGAATAATGAATATGAATGAAAAAAAAGATCAGAATAGTGAAGTATAAGACTACGTATCTAGCATCGAGATTGAAAATGCTATTTTGGTAATGCAAACAGCAAAAGAAGCACTGTGAAGATACGTTGCTCTGGTTGTCCTTATTTATTTAATTTTATATTCACGATAATGTTGATTAAGATAGATTTATCTAGAGCTATCATGGTAACCAATAGCGTTTGAAACTCGGAGAGGAGAAATAATACTTTTGTGAAATCTTATCATTTTTTCCTGCTTCTGTTAATCGGAAAAGTTTTTTTCTCGTACGCAATGTGTATATTTTTAGGACTTATTCTTTACAATCTTTCTTGTTTCTAACTTGTCTGCCCTCTTGTTTTAATCTATACCTCTATTTATGGAATAGAAGCTTTCGATGCCAGCATGCGCGTGACGTCGAGGCTGTAGAAACAGTTTATTAGCCATGGTCATGGTCTTCCGGAAATCATGATCACATCAGCGGAAGTGTATCGTACTCCCTTTGGCCTCGAGGTGAGACGGTGGTAAAGCCGTGCCAACGGCACCGCTAGCCGGCTCCATTGGAATGTTGTCAATATCATTGCGAAAGGACAAGTGAGAGCGATGAACGAACATCGAGGTATGAAGGCCATCTGAGAATTGTTTTTAAATATTTTATTGATCCATCTCGATGTGCGCATTCCAGCGCGGAGTCTACGAAGTCAACAATGAGGATTCTTAGCTTTCGATTTAGAACTTCACCACGTCACCAATCATTTTCACCCCTTCGAATTCCAGTAAGTTTAATACAGCTTCTCTACAGCAACTGCGTTCGTCTCCATAGTTTCACCTTAACTCGTGTAAAATATTCTTTCGTTAACTATCACGTGAAAGATTTGCCACTATTTGTTAATAATAGCTATTTCACAGTCATTTAATTTTATTTGTGTTATCTTTTTCCTTGATGCATCGCGAAGACAACAATCTATATGATAAATATAGTTATCCTGCTAAAAAATTCCTTAGAAGCTGCTCTGTATAACGTAAGGAATTCTACAGAAATTGACTCTTTTTCTTCAGAACCAGTTCCTTTTCTAAGGATCTGTACGGAACATGAGAGCCTGACTCTACAGAACGTGTGTTCTGCAGAGTTATTTTCTGCAGAGCAAAAGAACTCCTTACAAGCTCTTCTGTAGAACTTCAGCTACTCTACGGAAATATGTGAGGTTTCCGTTGACCCATTTCTTTTTCTAAGGACCTATATGGAGAGTCGTAGGGAATTCTACAGAACGTCCTAAGAAATTCTGCAGAGCGTCTTAAGGTATTCTGCAGAACGTCGTAGGGAATTCCGTAAAATGGCGTTTCAATACTTTAAGGATTATCTACAGAACTTTTTAAGAAATTCTGTTGAAGTATTTTAAGGAAACTACACCGAATTTTTGAGCAGAGTATTCATTCTACATTGGGGATTGAAATTTATATTTTTATACTTAAGTTTTATGCATTAATTTTTCGAACAATATCGCTATGCTGCTCGTCTGAAAAACGATACTCGGTTGGTTAATTTGTACACCAACCGTCTTGACAGTAGGTATCTGATTGGCCTCAAAAGGAAAATTACTATTTTTCAAATCTAATTTTGTTCAAGTTTCTTTAAGAATAATTAGAATAAAATGAGAATAATTTATTTCTCAACAGTTATGATTCAATGTTGTGCATAAATATTAATGAGCTTTAAGCAGCCTCAAAGGTTACAGAACTGTGTGGAGACTGCCTTCCATAAATAAAAATCATTGTTGGAATTAAACACAAATACTTTCAAAAGCACATATTATAAATACAAAGACGATTTCATTCCAGTCCAATTATGTACAAGAAAAATAGAAACAATAATAATAATTCATCTTGCTAACATTTGTATAAAACACTAATTATTACGAGTTATAACCTAGGGTACATGTACATACATTACAGATCTATTATAAAACATCATTATTGTTATGTGCCAATATCCTTTCCTTTGAAAATTTCAAAATATTTCCTCTTGTTTTTTAAACTTTAATGGATTTAAGTAAGGCGTAAAATACTTTACATACTTTGTCGCAACTCAAACGCGTGAGTTGAAGTCACTTGCTAACGGAAACGGTTTTCCTTATTTCCTTGCTAAGTGAGTTTAATGAAGGGTATTCAGATCGACTTTCTGGTGATTGAAACAAGAAATTGTACGACAGCCAACTTAAACTGTCAACCCAGCCCTGAGTTGATCGGATGATGCAATTTCAGAAAAAGTTATCTCTGACGTCCGTACCCATATAACTCTTCTTGCAATCCTTTGTTTCTCGATCTTTAACCTGCCCTTTTTACTTCTCATTCCCTGTCGCAACTCAAATTGACCTCTTATAACCCTCTACTCCTTTGACTATGCATGCTGGGTGCTGGACACAATGGATTGCAAGAGTGACAATGGATTCAAGAGCAACGGCCCCGCTGCAGTCAATGCGATGTCGGAATTATATTGTCACGGGCAGGCGAATGTGTAATTGAGGATTCGGCAAGTAATCGATGGCAATGGAGGGATTTAGTTTAACGCTTTCTCTTTTTCCACTTTTAATTGATACTCCTTCCCTTGCCTTAAGATGGTCGAAGCTGTCAGCGTGAGTTACGTAGTGCACATTTAAATAACTTTTCAAGGAGGTCAAAAAATTCTTCTTGGACCATACTTCACCTAACTACCCCTATAATGCGGTGGAAACAAGCATAGGTGTAGTAATATAAATGATACAAGAATTAGATTATAAAATGTTCGCTATAATTACAGTATCGTTTTGACTTGGATATACAGCAAGGAGTTCGACATTTAAGCGAAAATCATATGCAAGTACGAGTTTTTACCCCCGGCATGATACCTTGATATTTGTTAGCCACCATGATGATGGTATAGAGAGTATTGTTTCGCATGTATGGTAAAATCTGCTAGTGTAGAGTCGAATTATTTCGAAATATCTGTCAAGTGTCATGATGGTATGTGTTAAAAAGGCGTTCATTTGCCAAGAAACCCAATCGGTAACATTCAATTTTTTCACTTTTAACTACACATACTGCTGTTAAGTCTTCATATTCAAAGGTGAACCTGTCCTCAGACAGGTTTCAGTTGAACTGTTCCCTCCATGCTCGTCTAACCTGTGCTGTCTCCCTCAGTTCTTCGTAACTAATTCCATTCATTATATTAGTCAATATATTATTTCTTTGTCTCCCTCTTTCTCTTTTTCCCTCGACCTTTCTTTCCAATATTCTTTTCAGCAGGCAATCTTTCCTCAGGACGTGTCCCATCTAGTTCACCTTCCCCTTTCTTATTGGTCTTAAAATATTCCTTTTCTCATTCATCCTTATTAGCACTTACTCATTTCCTACTTTATCACTCCATTTTAATCTTTCCATTCTTCTCCATAGCCACATTTCAAAACTCTAGATATTTCACCTCTTTCCTCCGGACTGTCCATGTTTCTGCTCAATAAAACACAACCATCCAAATAAAACATTTAGCAAATCTTTTCCTTAAGCCTATGTTTATTGCTTCAACTGATAGTAATTGGTTGACCTTACTGAAGGCTGCCTTTCCCTGTACTTCTTATTTCCTCCGCACAGCTTCCATTCCATCTTATAACGGATGGTATTTGTGCTAGCCTTTTTCCATCAATGGTGAAATTTAGAACTCCTTCCTCTTTTCCTGCCTTCATTACTTTAGTTTTATTTATTTATTTATTTATTCATTTATTTATTGTGTTTTATGTTCGCCCGACATATACATAATTATAGGGTGAACAATTTCCCTAATGTTAACCTTTTACTGATAAGTACACGTATGCAAATGTTAACGCAAAGCTTTGGATAAACGAAAATCGCTCCAAACACCTTAACGAGGCCATAGTCATCATCATGATCGATCCACATCCCAAAAACATATTCATCTAATCGAATGTCATGTGCATTCTGATCTTTGATTGCTCATCCTTTCTTGGTAATCCTTATGAGGTGAAAAACTACATGTTTCTCACCCCAAGATTCTATCCTGGATAAAGTAAGTCACGGAAATTTTAACAAAATCGCTCAACTAACAGTTTTCTTGAATAAATGTTGCTGTAAAGATACCGCGCTGGTCGAGGCGCTGTAAAAACGACCTTCCGATATCAAATTAATGCTTCACGCGACCGTTCACAAGTGTTCACCTATCCATTCTCAAGGTTGCCCATCGACTATCTGCTAACGTTCCCGATATCAGTCCTACTCAACACCATTGCAGCATTGCTTTTTTCCCAAGAAGGCTCCCAACAAGTTGCACTGGACTCTCTTTGAGCAATCCCTAATGGTGGAGTAATGTCGGGCTGTGGCATGGGACCCTTATTTGGCATTCAGTCTTCTTATTAGCTGCCTCTGTCTCGTAGTTTCTTCACCTCAGCTGAGATGCGAGGACTTGTGAATACGCATCGTCGCATTCGTCCCGGTATTTGTGAAACGCCTTGATAATTTCTGTCAGCCACGCGCCTTATTCTAATTTGGGAGACGCCGTGGCTACTATAATAGGAAAAGACGGTCAATTACAATTGCAAGTAGCCGACCTTCTTCGGCGCTCTATGACAGATAATTTGCCTCAGAAAAAGATTCGTAGAGGTACCATGTATGATATGATTTTTATTCATGTATAGCCAACATTCTTAGGCGGGAACTTGGGTACACTTGGCGCGGCATCTGTTCGTCTGGCATTCATTTGAACCGCATGTGCGCTCCAAAGGATACAATGTGCCTTTACCCCTGCCCCATGATCTTTTAGGTTCGTAATAAAAATTTACGAGGCTCAGCAAGAGCGATTGGCAAGGTATTTAAATGCAGCTTTTTAATATTTCCACGCATTTTCAAGGATGTAGTTGTTCCTATTGTCACTATCTGGAGCGTTGAAGTATTAAATTAATTATCAAAATGTCAATTTAAATTAGAAAAGAAAAGAAATTAGTTATTTTTTAATTAGTTTAAATTAGTGAAGAAAAGAAAAACAATTGGGTTGTCATGGAGGGCAGGTTTGTTTATACAACACTTTGAATTCTAACTTAAAACATACACCAACAAGATTTGTTAACGATATAAATTAAATCTCTTTTTAAATAAATCTGTGTCTGTGGGTTGAGTTAATTAGTTAAAATGATAAAACTCAATAGTTTTCATTTCAGAAATGTCCTGTAAATGAAAAGAATTCGTTACCTCAGTTTCCTTGATGAATGGAAATCTCTTCTTTTTTTGCTTTCATTGATGACCAACATGTGACCGTATTATTGTTATTGAGTTCTTATTTTGTTGAGGCTGAACTTCTCTTTTTCGCTCTGTATTTCACTCTGAAAAAAACCTTAAACATTTATATCCACACTACATTTTATCTTGCATGCTGCTTTGATTGCGTTCGTTAGACCTCTGAGACTTCGACTTTCAGTATGTCTGATGCTGTTCCTGGTCATTCAACTGGAGGGACCTACTGCCTAAGTTAAAACAATTAATTCCCACCTCGAAAATACCGCCTACGGCCATGAGCTTCGCCACATACTCTTTGACCTTGTTGTCACTCCTCAGAAATCACCCTCTTCCTTGTTTACCTTCAAAGAGGAAATGACTATGGTGAAACTCGAGTCTTTAAACCATTCATGAGTCGGGGAAACTGTAAATCTGAAAACATCGTACCCGCATTCGTTGGAAAATATTATGTAAAACATCGTTGATTTCTACAACCAGTCCTCCCGATTTTTATTCGGTTTGTTCACAGGTTGTTTGGATAAATTTTCATTTCGGTATTTTGACATTTTACTATTCAGCGGCATTCATCAGTCATTGATTGAGTTCAGACATTAACTCTGTCAACTGCGAAAAATGGCAAAACTTGATTGAATGGCCTAGCGTGTTCTCTCGCTCGCCTAAAATGAAAGTAATGAATTTGGTGGCTTGCAATAGTTTTTCCTTCCAGCAGTTTATTTAAGGGATGGCAGGGGAAAATGGATTGGACATAATCTCTTTGCATATAGGAAGTTATCGCAGTCGAAATGTAAAATGGCAAAATACTCCGATGAAAATTTTCCTAACAGCATGTGAACAGAATAAAAATCGGGTAGACGGATTTTGTACGGTTTGCACTAAAAATGGTTGTATACAACCGGAATATAACTGAAAATGAGAGTCAATACTGGATCTGTTCTTTTATTATTGAATAAATGTGTTTATAGAATTTTGTACAATTTCATACAATCTATGAACAGATTAAATAGATACCATTTTTATTTCTTTTTATACAACATGTATAAGTTATGCATTATAATATCCTTTTGATGTATCTAATTGTGTACTGCTTATGAAAATTGAGTACAACCTTCACAGGTTGTATATAGTTTATACAGGCCGTCTACAATGCATACAGAATTACAACTTGGGGATGATGCTGAATACGTGTTGTATACCGGTTTTATATTGAATGTTTACAGACTGTATTACTTGTATGAACTTTTTATAATGGCACATTTGATTATTAGGAATATTTCGTCTGATGATACATATTTATGTGCAGAAGAAACGTTGCTTCCCACGTTTCCGACATTTTATCCCAAAACTGGTTTACACGAGCCCAAAGACTATGGACTTACTAGTAGGTTTACTACAGGGTATCTACATGCCTGGCAAAACTGAAAAAGTCATGGAAACTGAAAATGGGCCTGAAAAACATGGAAAAATCCTGGTTAATGAGAATTTAGCATGGAAAAATGCATTTCCGAGTCAACATCTGATTTTTTTCTATAAGCCTGAAGTTTCATTGTAGATACTGTCTGTAAGTCAATTTCTGCTGTTCAGAGTTGCCTGAGCGAGCCAGAGAGGCTTGTATTTTGTGTTCAGTTATGCCTCTAAAATGAACTTTCAGGTCATATTCAATACACTCATATTGATGAAGGTGGAAAATTTGTTTCTCCGCAGATTTTTTACAATGAAGTCGTGGCCGAGACCTGAGAATAAAATGCCATCTGAGGCTGATTTTCTTCCCGAACGAATACGCCGTTTGTTGAGAAACATTATTCCCCTGTAGGACATGCGTTAAACTTGCTACTCATATTAATGCCCCTTCTTTAAAATGCGCCCCAAAATACCGATATTTTTACCTGGACAAGAGGAAATATTGGCCTGTGAAACCTGGAAAATCCTGCGATTCTAAAAATTCTATAATTTATTGCTAATAGCAACCCTGATATACTTTTTTGCTATTTTCCTAAGGGTATCTTCGTGAACCTATTCCTGGCTTTGGCTAAGTTGAGATAAATCAATGAATTGAACATTTAAGAGGAAATTCAAAGGTCTGAAAAACTCAGTGTACCCCACATTAAATATACGATCTACATTCATGATGAAATGAGTGATTTGTGTTTCATCAGTTCTCATGATGGATGCTAGAGTGATAAACTAAAATACCCATGTTTTGAAGCAAATTTTATTCTATTCTGTTGTTTATGTCGGACTTATTAATGGAGATTCAAAATGTTTTCCTCTTCTAAAATAATATCACCAGGGAACGAAATTGAATTCTCCCGTTTCCACGCTACAAATTGACCACTATGTAATTTCCACTGATCCACGGCCCCCAATGAAGTACTAGTTTGATAACTCCGTGTAATTTTTGTGTGAATAATGATGAAATGCGCCGACTAACCCTGACGCGATCTCCCTTCCCGTGTGTTCCAGGAGGCTCCGGGGCGCTGCCGAGGAGGACGAGGAAGAAGAGGAGGAGGCTGACCGGAAGGCCTTGGCGCTCGCCCGCGAAAGGAGGCTTAACGCCCGTGCCTGTGTGCGCTGCCGACGAGGATTCCCGCGCTCCGGCGCGATCCTGCGCTGCGCCAGGTGTAGGTTTAGGATTTGCGGCGATTGCTGCATGCCCGGCGACACTGCTGCCCCCGAAACTTGCCTCTGCATCTCCTGCTACAGGTACTGAGCCTGCCTCCATATTAGACCGTAGTTTTGCAGTTCTCTTTGTCAACTTATATGACTTCATCGGGATTTTTAAAAACGCTATCTACTCCTTCAGTGATGTACTCTCAGGTATGACTCAAAAATATTGTATTCACATGTATCGCCCTTGTCTTGGGTGATTTTTTTTGGTCTTTCAACGGTCATGGATAGTTATTCTGTTTCCGTGTTACATTTTCTATTTTTCTGTCAGATTGCTATGTGCCATCTTTCGGTAGTATATCATTGAAGTTTTTCATTTATTGTGATGATAGAAATAATAGATTCAGAAAAATAGTCGACCATGGTAACGAAGGTCTTCCAACGCTAAGGTTACGGGTTCGAATCCCGTATGCGCATGAGTTGTTCTTCTCGATAATTTCCTTGACACCTTGTGGTGATGGCGTGCTAGCCAGATGTGCCCTTTCCTAGATTTATGTGGATCTTTTATCTTTTTTTCCGTTGCAAGCAAAGATTTCGGTTTGCCTTTATTTTTTAGTCCAACTTTTTTCCTTTTACTCGTGTTTTCTATTATATTTGTCTAAACGTACTAATCTACCAGCTTAATTTCTTACACCGTTTACAGTTGTGTGATTAATAGCAACCTATGCATTCCTTGAAAAATCATTTTGTAGTCTTTAAAAGAGTGTAATTTGTTTGGAAAAGTGATAAATATGATTTTAAGAAATGAAATTAGAGCCTGCCACAAAATCGCATAACATTCACGACTACGCCCAGTTTACATCACTGTAGAACTAAAGGAATGGATCGCAGGAATACCGAACTATTATCTTAAGTAGTTGACTGAGTCCTCAAGTTCTCACTCCTCATTCGAAAACTAACTTTATTTGTCTTCGATTGACCTTCATTCATTTCACCATTAGTCTTTCTTCACATTTATACTTCGAAATTATTATTGAGGTGGTTTCCCATTTCACGGATTGCCTAAAAATTAATACCCTACATTTTTTCGCAAAGAATACTTAATCTAACAAATGAATTTACTCATAAGAAAGAATGATGTTTTATCCACTCACTCTATTTTTCCACAATCTTCTTCAAGTTTTTTTTCCTTCCTCCAGCGATTCACTAGGGCGTATATGCCCGGTCGATATCAGTCCTTGTTCTGGTTATGGAGCCAGGTTTTCACTCGGCTAATCATCTCTTCATCTTCCAAAGTTAGAGTGTAGGAAAGTACTCAGTGTCATCATTCAAAATAAATTTGTAAAGAACAGGAATTACGAAACAATTTATATTCTTTCTCGGACTTAGTTTGTGCCTGACTGGTATTTGCGAGTCTATCCTCGCAGTCTGTCCTCTGCAGAGCCCACGAAATTTGTCAGACCAGTCAGATGTAAGATACGGTAACGTCGTGATGGTCGTGATACTCTGATATTGCTTAGCTAACAGTGGATTTGCGTCTCTCGATGACTGTTTCAACACTGTGATTTCTTTTATTGGGGAGTTTTAAAAATGTGGGGCAACACTTCTTGGGCAACCCTTGTACTTTCCTTTTAATTTCGTATGAAGTCATGTCATTGCGTCTCTCAGCTGTGGGAACTTCCCGTAGTAAATGCAATCCCTTTTGCTCTATTTAGCATGGGTTCACTAATCATGATAGGAACTTAATCATTCGATTGATCTCCATGAGATGACCCTGAAATCATTATTGTTTCCTTTAATGCACCTAAGGGTTAGTCGAAACCCGCAATCCCCTCTGCTAAAAGACCTTTGATGGTTGAAATAACTGTCTTTGTAAGTACGAAAGATATTTGTGTTGATCTTCTTCTGACTCCGCTGTTCATTTTCCAGGGAAGTTCAACTCAAGTCTGGAGACTGGTTCTACTCTCAGCTGAGGAAGAGATTTGGTGGTTTTGGTATACAGCCGGAGGAAAGGTCCTTCCTCCACCGCAACTTTAACAGTAAGTTTCTCGCAAGAAGTGAAAATTTACACTGCACTAAACTTCTTAAATAGTAAGAAACTAGCTTATAAAATGTTGTCAAATGAACCTGCGGAAGATTTCATTATTGCCTTCCGAAATTATCCGCTCTCTATTCTTTATGTATTTAATTCTTTTATATGCATGCTGATACCAAAAGATTTTTATTTTGAATCGCTTTAAGTAAAAAAAACTCGGTCGTTGGATCCATTTTTTTCCAAAGTTCTTTCTCTCGCCCTGAGCATTATCCCAAGAATTAGTTTATTGGCTTTATTGTTATTAGTTTGAGTGGATTTTATTCTATGCTACAATCCGTTGATGTAATCGAAAACGCATGAGTGGCTTATGTAGATTCTTGTAGTTGAAATCGCGCATTCTTTGCATTGAACTGTTTTCCCCTCAACTTTTTTTTATATCCTTCAATAAAATTCCTGGAAATTCTATACGATAACATTATCTCGCAACTGATTGCTTTTTTGTCATGAGTGGATACTTCATTTGTGTCGTTTACGCAGAGGCCCTGGCCGAAGAAGTGGATTCGGAAACGGCGAAGGTGAGGGAGTTCGTCGAGAGACTTGTGGAAGCCCTCGTGTCCGGTGGACTGGATAATGTGAACATCAACCGCTTGTACTCTCATCCCGAATGTGAGTCGCTGAAATGTGAACCCATTGCCAAAATGCTCGGATGAGGGACCTCCGAATCGTCCTCGCTTTAAAACTTTCGTTGGTGGCTATGTTCTGCCCACCACTTTCCCCATTACTTGCTCTTAATATGAAGATGAGATTGCTGTATTCTAATAATCATTACTTGTTCGATGACACGGAAAGAGAACCTAGTACCCCTCATCTGCCTCCATTCTCAACTCGGCGAAGATTAATTGCTTCGTCCATGAGGAAGGAGCGATGAGTACTGTATGAGGATCTCTTCTGGCGTCGTGCTCTGTTAACTTATAATGTTATGTAATTTTTTCTGGATTTTTTGGTGTTTTCATAAGCAGCGCCTGGATTTTTTGGGTGGTGGATTTCATAACTGTATGAGAGTATTACCCGGTTGAGGCAATAGGTGGTGAAAGTCTAACTTTTCATTAATTGGTGATTCTCGAGGTGGTTGAAATAAGCTGAGCTAACCCATTTGTTTCATTTCATCCGATTTTGAAGGCTGTCTTTTCTAATATAACTTTCGTCCTTGAGGGTTAACTGAAGTTATTTTGTGATATTTAGCCGCTGATACCGAAATTGCGAAGAACCGCTTGATGAAGGAAGTGGGAAGAGTAATTGAGTGCGTTCGAGAAGTGCTCCGATTAAGAGAGTAGGTCATATTTCCTATTTGAGGAAAAGTCATGGGAAATACATTTTTGTGGAATTAACTATCGTACCCTCTCATTGCTCAAATCTAACCTCATTGAATTCTGGTCTCTCCGTGTTGATAACATGCGTATATAGGTTATACGTTTCTCTTCATTTAGGTTTGAAATCAAGCCTAATTTAGAGAATTTTCAGCCTATTCCCGACGGTGCCATGGAGGTGCTGCGCTTGACAGGTATTATTTTACGAGTACAGAATGTTTATGTCTGTAGAAATGGTGAACAAAAGCTTTAGGCATCCCTCAGAAAATAACCAGGTTTGACTTTACTGCTGTTATCTGTCTCCTTATTGTTACGCTGACGATAATTGTGATTTACGCAGTAATAAAGAGTTGATGAAATGCGTCAAGTTGTTCATCTTTTGGAAATTTAATAACCTCATTATTAGTTGCTCTGAAAGCAAATATTCCATGCATTAAAATGTAGGCCTCGTAAAAATTTTATGACCCTATCAATCCTAAAGGTCGATAAAAATCTCCCATTAAATATTTCTTTGTGGACGCAAAGATTGAGTACCGATTGAGTGCAACTAAGCCCTTCTTCTGAGTTTGATTAGTTAGATGCTTATGAATTAATTGTTTTACAAATACACACTTAATTGCAAATAATAGGTAGTCCAGCGTTTCTCATCCGATATTCCGATTATTGCCGATGCATAGCAAAAAAAACGAATTAATTCTCATCGAATTCTCCGATTATGACGGCCGTGTTTAAAGTAGGTGATGTGCTTACATGAAAACTAATGCTGTGCGCCCAACAGTTCTTTATTTTCATGTTACCTTAGGTAATAGGTGATGAAATATGCTTCGTCTGTGCTGATATTGTGCGGTTTCTGATGATACCGTTGCGTGATATAATGCTCATCTTTGTAACCTGGAGCAGCCGTCGCCAACCACGGACCTAGGTCTATTAAAACAACGCAGTTTGGAAACTCGCGAACTACTAAAATGATTTTTTTTTCGATTTACCATCGTAATAATACGATCCAAAAATATGCTCTCACGGAAGGTTCCAGGGGCCAAAATTTGTGACCTGTTGCCATAGCAATAGAAGACAGCGCTCTATTCAGCGCCTGGAGACCAAATTCTACTCATGGATGTCTGTGATCATTAAAAAAATATCCAGAAGAAAGCACGCATTGTTTTTATCGTGATAACATATTCACTGGAATGCTTATTGATTCTTTATGGAGATGTCCAAATTACCGAAAGAAGAACTACGAAGGCTTTTTTTCTCTGACCTTTCACGAGACTCATGGATGGGTAGATTTATGTGCAACATCAGTAATAAGTGTTCTGGTAGAACTAGTTTCATGAGTAAAGCATCGATAAGATTAAAGTATTGGAAAAGCAATTTTATCATTGCTTGTGAAGCCTAATTAATATGAGAAAAAGTTGTCGTGGTCGCGTATCATTTCGAATTATCAAAAGAGTGAGAGTGAAAACATTTCAGCAGCCGTAAACGTTGCGTTTGCTACACTTCAGTCAATTATCTGAACTTTTTCGGGGACGGACTCTCGAGCACTGTGTAACTTGTTACGAAAATAGAAGGTCTCCGTTTGGGCTCGTTGGAACCAAATTTCACTTTCCAAGGACTCACGGGTCGTTGGCCGGCGTCAGCCCTCTCCGTCGCTCCTCACTTTTCATGTCTTCCCCTCATTTATGTAACTGGTGGCTTTATGAAAAATTAAGCGTTGATTAAAGGACTATCATTAGCGAAATTATGTTCTAATCCCAATCAGTAATGTCCTAATCATCTTTAACTAGTGTAATCTATTTGTGGCGCACGACCACATGGCTGCGAGAAATTAAAAAAATATGTGCTCACAATATTCATTTCCATACGTACTCTCTCTCTCTCGCTGTCTGACTACTAGCTAAGCCTTGTTATGCCAATCGAAGTACTGTCTACAATAATAATATTAGTATTATATAAGTCTATTTTATAGTAGTAACTAATTATATATTCATACTGCAATTGACACATACTTCGATATGAAATCATTTGAATCAAATAATGAATTTAATTGCATAAACGTAAGTTGATATTTTTTGTTTCTACAAATGTTGTTTTTATTGTTGTTATAATGGCCTCAGATCATTATTATTTGGTATTCAATCGCTGTCATTTCTTGACTTTTTTGACTTACAATCATTGAATTCATATCTTGGATTGTAGTGGCATGCGTTCCAATTTTGGTGTAATTTTGACAAGTTTATGTAATTTATCCGTGTGTGTAAGCAAAACAGTGGAACCCCCGTATCCTTAAAATTGTTCTCTCCATCAATATCTGGACTCATTTCCTTCTCGGTTAGTTTTAATATACTTGCTCGTTATTCAAGTTACTTTCCGCGTCGTGTAAAGGTTTACACCTAGATATGTTCTCAACATATCAATGAGGCTTTGTCATATGCCTCGTCACACCCAATCGTGTACGTGAAATACAACTTACTCGTAGGTTGCGCCACCATCCGATGTTACTAGCATCAGTTCAATGATTTGGAGTATGGATACGGTGGGACTGCTGTGTATGTAATTACCTAAAGATTGATTAGTATGTCTGCATGTTCCGGAATACGTAATTAGTCTAATTCGGAATAAATATGATTTCATTCTATATCAAAAGTAACCGTAAATATCTATAGGACATGATTTTGACTTGCTTGTTAATGGATTTTGGAAGTGTATTTAAGTATTTTTTACGCTGTGTCCTTATTCTGCATGAATATTTTACAGTACGGATGGGTTGTCCTATATACCGTTTCATTAGATAAGTCAACGTAATTTTTCGTATAACATTGTCAATTTTAGGTATTTGATAAAATAAATTAGTTAAAATATGTTCCGTATGTACTTTATGTTCCGAATGAGAAGTGATGAGCGTTGATGAGTCATACCTGTCTGGTATTTCCCTCGCTCTATTCGTTCTAAGCGTATTAATTTATAATATTCAGCAGATATAATGATATATTTAAACAGATACGAGGTAAAAATACTAATTATACCATTCAAAAGACCGTAACTCATTTGATGGAGATTAATAGTGAATGCCACTGGACCAAATATTTTCATGGATATAGGCGTTAAGGTTTAAGGCATAAGGCGTTAATGTATACATACATTGTCGTTTGCAAATTCATATTCTTCTTAATTGGTTCTTACATCGCAACATACGATCTAAACGGCCGCTTGGTACTTCCAGCGTCGGTAATCGTTGTGGCGCATATTACTGTTTTTATCGGTAACTTTCGATCTCTCGTAACTCCGTTTCGATGGCGCAGGATTGGGTTTTACTAGGGGTTTCTACACATGGAAAATATGATCTCTACGTCTTATAATGTAGCAAAAGAGGGATGAACACTCATATGGCCTTAATTTTTACTGGCTATTTATCCTTAATCATCTCTCGTCTTCGCAAATCATAGTTTTGTGTATTTAACAATTCAATGTCCTTTTTGCCACTCTCACCCTTCCCGTCATTCCGATGAATAGCTGTGAAGTATGTAGTAGTTCTCAAATCCGCAACTTCATCTCTCTGTTTTCTGTCTTGGGCTTTTTCCTCCCTACTGGCTCTAGTTGGGGAGGGGGGGAGGAGAGGGAACTTCATGAGAAGAAGTGCATCGGCTCTCACTTGGGTTTGCTTTTGCAGGTTCGTATGAGAGGCGAAAAATCGTGGTTTCCCCTTACCATCGACTAAATCCACCCCTCTAATATCAAGACTCCTTTTACTTCGTTTTCACTCTTCTAGTCCACTGGCTTGGAATGCCTTTTCACGAGGGAGCCTTCCTATTTTGGGACCTCTCCTGAAAATATCTGTCTCTCTTATGTTATTCATGATCTTTGCTCTATTCTACCTCTCCCTAAAGATAGCGATACTCTCCCAAATCTCTCCACTGTTAATCGCTTCAAGAGAAAAAAGTGATCAATATTTTTCGTTGAACAGTAGTTATG
Source organism: Ceriagrion tenellum (assembly GCA_963169105.1). NCBI lineage: Eukaryota > Metazoa > Arthropoda > Insecta > Odonata > Coenagrionidae > Ceriagrion > Ceriagrion tenellum. The sequence continues at coordinate 171,875,775 of OY720632.1, forward strand.
TTCTAGGCACACTTTGATTATTTTTTTGGCGTACAGACCCCCTTGAACAATCTTGGTCCTTTCATTTTTATGTGGCTTCTGTTGCGTTATTTGTGCTTAGATTTAATCCTGTAATCGCTATCGCATTTATTACATCCCTCAGGAAGTATTCATGTGTGTTTACATTAAAAACTTCAAAGAAAAGCGCTCAGGGGCAATGGCCAGTCAGAATGGAAACCCCGGTTCCCGCGCGCTCGTCCATCAATTTTAAGCATCGGACTTGGGTAGAATTCATAGGGGGGCCAATAAATTCGTTCTGGGCATGTTGCCCTTGTCTGCTAATGGAAGGCAGTATGGGGTACCCCAGCCTGTCGGTGGCAGACCTCAGGCAGTGAGTGGTCAGGTACGTTAGCCTGCGAATTACGTTAAATTGGAGTACATATTACCGCTAAACTGGCGCTCGTAATCGCAACCATCTTCACGCTTTCTAACCACAACTTCAACTGCCCTTCCCTATCTAGTGATGGTGCTCGTTAGAATGCTAATTGAGGGTTTATGTGATTAAATTCCATCTAGCGAATCGATATATGGTATTTGATGAGGGTTTCTGCATGCAATGATGCTATGGGTATTCTAAACACAGCCAGTTATTGCAAGCATTACTACTGTACACGAAGGCAGTAAAATGTGAAATCTTTAGTTTGTTTTTTGATATTGCCGAATCATTACGAGGTGGTCCACCACCGAAAAACCCTATGCAAACTACTTCCGTTACTTCGAAATAGTAAATGGCAAAAGAGCCCAGCAGGGTCTTAGATTTTCACGGCAAATAGACCGGAGAGTGAGACCTCGGGATTTCCACCGGACAGCAATGTTGTTTAGCGCCGACGTATCGTGGGATGCCTGTCGACCTCATACAACCTGTAAACGGCCCTCGAGACGTCGGTGCTGGACAACACAGCTTCCCAGTTTAATCTCTTCATTCAGGCAAAAATGGCCGCAAAATACCTATTCTGAGGAAACTAACATTTGAAATTATGGGGTCATACTGCCAACGATTCCCAGATTCGCTCTCCGGGAGAAAATATGCTTACCCGGTGATCACTCGAAGTAACCACAGCATCCATCCCACTCAAGTCCTAAAATGTTGACCCTTCATGACGTCGTTTTCTGGCATTTTGACGGAGGCATCGTGTGGTAATGGAAACGCAGTGCATCTGCAATATCGCTACTCATTCGGTGTTTCGCGAAGGGATTTCATTACGTCACGAATCCATGTGTCGGATGTGATTTTACTAAGTCTGGGTGATCGGCCCTGCCGCATGGGCCTCTTATCCGCGACTACTTGGGTATTATACACTTAACTTTTGCATTTATAAAATGCATCCACTTCTGGATTCATATTCTTACTAGCAAAATATGAGGTTTTCGTCTTTTCATGAGTAATACCTTCTTAGTTATAAGTTAGCTTCATTTTATATTATTTCTCGTGCTAATGCCAAGTAACGATGATGGCGAAGGCGATGTTCTTGGCGACGATGAACGTGGCATTAGGCTTTGGCGCGAACTAATTGAACCTAGTGAACAAATTGACTGTGACTTGAAGCGTTTCAGTGTTGAGGATTAGCGTGACTGTGGATGTGCTCCACCTTGTGTTTAATTGATTTGTTATTTAATTGCGTCTGAAGTAAATGCATAGAAATTAGGATATAGCGTTTGGTAATTTTTTTACGTAGGATCTCTTCTACGGCCCGAATAAAATCGAACGTGAAAATTTCAACTTCATTGTTGTAATCACGTTTCTACGCGCCCGACATTTTTGGCGAATTCTGGCGGGAATAATGCGCACTGTAGGCGGAAAACCACAGTAAGCCTTATTCTCTGTGAGATAGTAAGCTATGTTCTGTGACGAATTGTTTTTGAAAAAATTACCGAAACAATCATTTAGCAAAGTCGCGGTGTAAGGAGTACGCTCCCGCGTGAAGGTCCGTCGCGTTGGCGTCAAGCGCCGCGGACGACATTCAACCTCCCCCTCGAGAGTAGGAGAGCCCTCGCTTTGTGTAATCCGTGAGATGGGTGTGCCACCATGCTCCCTATTACCTCGCAGCACTCGGAGTGACCTCCTTGTTTGGTCCTCGTGACGGCTTTGTGACAGGCCATGTGCAATTAAAATGTCTAAGTGAAGCTGCAATTTCTCGTGAAGCTTTAGTTATGATAATCATGGTGTGCCTGCCACTGAGGCCCTTAGCGCTCGATTTGAGAGTTGCCAAGTCGGGAGCCCAGTAAAGTGCTGTGAGAAAATATGCGAGTTGTATTGAGCAAGCAAGCAAGAGAGAAAACAAAGTGTTTATAAAATTCTTGTGGTGGGCAGTAAGCAAAAAATGCTTGTGTTTCATACTCCTCCTATGGGTTTTGTGATCAAATTTCCAAGGTGTAAGATACTACTAAGAAATATTTAAGAGTGAGAAAAGTGAGAGAGATTCATGGGATCGTGTATCCTCATTTTATTATAAATGTTGTTCACATCGGCAGTTCTTCTTCCTGTTATGGTTATCCATCCTAATATATGAAACACTGCTGAGTCACCAAGTGGTGGATTAAGAGGAGAGATGGCTGTCCCCCCCCCCCTCCCCTCTTAAAGAATGCCATGTTTGTCCTACCCCTTGCATCTCCCCCCCCCCCCATGGAAAGCAGCAATCGCTCCACTCCCCCAAAATAATGACCCTAATCTGCCCCTGGAGTCGTCCAACTGGCCGCTATTATCTCAATAAGTCAAACTTTAGCTGTATCATCTCCTGTGAACTACTTCTTTCCTCTCATTCGCTATTCATGTACTAGGCAGTCTAATTGAAAAATTTTGTGTGAGAGGTTTAGGTAAAATCATAGTCTAAAAATGTCTTTTCTTCAATTTTTGGTAGAATGTTTGCTGAAGATCCGAATTCAAGTCATGCAGTTATTTGTTGAAGAAATCAGTTTGATGCTCAGTTGGTTATCTCTATGGTGCTACTTATTTATTTGTATATGATAATAGATGTGAGTTAATCAATGTATAGAAAACATCTCCATATCAATACAAGTGTGGAATGGCATGAGTGCAAGTTTTCCATTAACTCTACTCTTCTAGATAATCCTCATTTTTCACTTGGCTGTTCCTCTTGTGGTATGTGTCCTGGCTCCCTTGATGACATAACCTCTTTCCCAAATCAATCCTTACTCATGCTTGCATGTTACAGATGATTGCATGTTCAGCAAGTACCACTCCAGCCTCTGTGATGCTATTGCCAGGCTCACCATTGCTCTGCAGATGTCTCTTTCTCGTAAGTGATGGAGAATCATGTGGTTAGAGTATGACTTTTGTCACATCAAGCTCTTCCTATATATTATTCTAGTTTTAGTGCCATGTAATGTTGGTTGTGATTATGGTGAAGATGTGTGGTGGCTGCATTTGTGTATATTTTGCAGAGGCAACCTGTCTCTGCTTCTGAGTACTATGCATCTAATTATTGAGAATCATTTTCATGCCAGTCAGTGTCATTTGATTCTGTGACACTGAATTAAAACATCATAACTTTGATGAAACACACATTTATACTTTGTAGAAGTAATCATTTAATTTACATGTCTAGTTGATAGATACATAAAATGAATGGTATGACTCTTAAAACCATATTATAGTACATAGTTAAAATTTTCATGTGACTTCTCCCTAAAAATATCAATCTCTCAACCTTAAAACTATTATCTTTTGATTTTCTCTTAATCATTTTATTTTCATTGTAACTACCAGAATACCAGTTTATTCAAAATACAATTATTTTGATGATTTCTGACCAACCATTGAGTGCATTATTGTCTTTTATTTCTTTTATATAGTTAGCCATAACATTGAAATCATAAGTGTTAACAATTTTTTTCAATTTTTATGGTGAAGGATATTTGACTAACCTTGTGTATGTAACTTGGTTTGACTGGTAAAGCGCATCTGGTGAATAATTTAGAGGAAACCGATTTGCTGTGGATAATAAATAAGATATTTTAATGTATAAAAGGTGATGTAAAGGTACAAATTGCATGGAGGAGTGAAAGTCTATGAATTATCACTTAAAAATTACCCTGAAAGAGAGTGACTTAGATTGCTGGGGTGACTTTGATCAAAGTGAAATTGTTTGGAATAAAATAGAATTTGGCATCTATTTTAGTATCAGTAGAGGTATCATATGTGAAGGTAGTAGTTGGCCCAAAAGTGAAAGCAAAATCCAGTTTTACTTCAAGCGATAATGTCATAATCAAAGTCATCCCATTTTACAGTAACTTCTTAAAGCTGCCTAAATGATCACTGGTGGTGCACAGTTCAGTATTACTCAGGGGTCATGAGGAACATGTGTAATACTCAGACCCATTCATATTCATCATTTTTAATGTTTCATGGCATCTTCTTTTGCTTAGAGGCTGTGTTTTGGTGGCCATAAATGTGTTAATAAAGGCCTCTGCTTTATCAGGATTGATTTAGCACTGACATGTGCTGATAATTGCCTGTTGCAAAGAAACAGCTTTAACAGAACAATGATCAGCTTAATTTTGGCTTTAACTAAAATAAAAATATACCAAATTTTATATAAGCTTGCTCTTAATGAATTAATGCCTCAACTTTATCATCAAGTTTTTAATCATTATTGATATTGGGACCTGAATCCCATGAAAACTTGATTTTAAAAGGTGTTATGTACATACATTCATACCCTATTTTTTAAACTATATTTCCATGCCATTTTGTTCATGGAGAATCAATCTCTTCCTTTGGAGCAACATAATAGCTATATTTCGTGCAATTGGTCCTAATTTTATGATGCAATTAAAAAGAACAATGTACATATCTTTTATAACTCTGATGGTGATTGGATTCTTTCCATGAATCAAATGATTACAGGTATGCTTCGCCTTACATTGTTAATAGATTCTAGAAGATCCTACGCAAGTCAAATCCTGACTTTAATGATGACCTGATAATAATGTGCCCCATTTGATGCACATTACCTTTAAAAACTGCCATATTTTAAACCCTTTTTCAGCCTACCATTTATTCATCGATAAATGTTGAGATATACTTAGTACTTATGGTCCATGGCATACATTCAGTATGAGAGTTTGGCGATCTATGTGATGGTGATGGCAATGCTCTTTCTGGAAAAATGTTTCAGCTTTCAATGAATTTATGAATTGATTACTTGTAATGCCTGACAGTTCACTTTTCCTTTGACTGAATTTAGCTTTTCTGAAAATAGAGATGGAGTGAATTACATTTCAGCGTAAAATAAGTGTGTTTTTAAATGATCATTAAAAAAATATCAGCCCCCATTGTAAAGGATTCCTGCTGTATTTATGTAGAAAATCCTCTGGTTATGAAAAAAGGATTGATTTTCATTAATAATGTTTTGAATGTCAATCTTATGCTATCAATCATCAGATCATCCATTGCCTGCCAACCTGGATCGAATTGGGAAGACAGAAAAAGATGGATTGGTGGCCATGGTTGGAGAGGAAGACGATGATGGCCTGCTGTGCTCACCATCAGTAGCACATGCCCAGTTGAAAACACTGGTACAGCAAGTGATTGATGAAGCCAGGGAGCTGCCAAAACTAGGCATTCAGCAAGTATGTACAAACAGTTCTTACAAAGTTATATTTTCTTGTAAGAAGTTAGTTATGATTTTCACTTGATTGGAGCACTCCTGAAGTCTACCATTGTAGCAGATAAAATCAGTAATAGATATGATAAAATGATAATGAATGATGATTGCTACCTAAAATTTATAAAACTTCCTTTTCCGGTGTCACTGCAGACAGTCATGTGTCTTGGGATGGTCAGATTCAGAAACTCCGTGGCAAACTGAGTTCTGTCTGGTTTTTTTTTTTGATCAATCAGTCAAACTGTAAATAATGATGTGCTATTGTCAATCTACTATGGTTTTACTCCCAGGTCATGTTCAGTATTCTCTTCTGGGGCTCTACACCCAAATGTGTAAATGCCAAAATTATATTAAAATTCAAAAGAAGTGTCTGTGGCTGATAAGTAAAGCTTCTCTCCATGCCCCACGTCGCCCCCTCTTTCTGAAATTTGGTATTTTACCTCTTCCTTGTATATACATGCTAACTGTAATTATTTGTGTTCAGAAAAATCTTTCCAATTATGCCACTAATAATGACTATCATAGTTATAATACAAGGAGCTCTGCTGACCTCCACCAAATGCAGGTTAGAACAAGAAACTCAGGTTATGCCCCAATGCATAGGGCCTTTTACTGTATAACTAGCTTCCTCATGAAGTTAAGAGAGCAAAGACGATGTGCTGTTATGTAATTACTGCAATGTTATTATTTCTTGCTAAATTTTATAATTTTACGTTATTTCATTTTTAGGTGTCCCTGTGTTACCTTTGAAATAGTTGGTGTCTCCTAATGCCTTGATATACCTTTTGAACTGTAAATTACTTTGTGGGATATGAAAGTGTAACATAAATGTCAAAGAATCTTTATCATGTCTAAATTGTCATTTTCTTGCAGTTTGCAAGTAATGGCTACAACCGGCGACTATCAGATGAGGGAGACATCGAAATGGAAAACTGCCACTTAGGTAATGGTGCTCATGGTGAACATGAAGACTTTGCTTCAAAGACATATGAAGACATATTAGCTACTGCCATTTTGAATAAAGTGAGTACTATCATGTCTCAATCATAATTTTTTCTTTGTGAGCATTTTTGTTTTGAATACCTATGTGTAGCATTGGAAAATTTTATTTATGTTTCTTTCATTTAAATGTAGAAGAGCCTGAGACAAATACTATTGTTTTGCCGTAAGTGGCTCTTATTTTAGTGATGTGATATTTTCTTACTGTAGTTTAGGCATTCTTTGTACCAGACGCTTTGTAGCTAGCTCAACCCAAGGCAAATCTGGCATATCAAAGACAATGAAATAAGCACCTACTAGAGAAGTTGTAAATGAGTCTGCTGCTGTGATAAGTTATCAAAACTTGCAATAAGTGTGTCCAATGGCACCAAGTTTATGAAATTTTAGGGGAGTGTCATCATTACTGTGTAAATTACACCATTTAAACCAAATTCCTCTGCAGTACTTTCTCATCTATTTAGCCACAGATCCATATTTTCCTTCCACTATGAGATTTACAAATGTCTTCTATGCTGCACACTCTGTAAACTGTCGGTGAGGTTTATACAGTTACAACTTGAAGAGTTTCGAAGCTGAAGAAAGTTGTAGTTACTGCAGTTCTTTTTTTTAGAAAAGAATATTAATTTGGAAATGAGCCAATTATCATCCACTATTAATGATTCTTTTGTTAAACTTTCTCCCTTTTTTTAGGTTATTCTTCAGTGCCAAAAAGAAAATGAGTGGGGACCCAGAAAGGATGCTAGTGGTGTGGATAGGAATCGAAATCTTTTAGTTGACCGTGTAGAAGTCGGAGTCCAGGCAGAAGTTGAGGCATATAGAACAAGAGGAGATGGATGTGGTCCAGAAGGGGCTTCAGCCGAGGAGTATGCCGAAGAGGATGATGAAGATTACAATGATAATTCCAACTTTAATTCATTTGGGAGATGGCGCAATCGCTCTCAGCCAATTTCATATACAGTAAGAGCAGTAGTTAAATAAGTCTATAATTTTCCATTATACATTAATTTGGAATTTTGCTGTTTCACCTTTCCAAAAATATAAAATTTCTGGTAGCTTTCCTCTTTTTTGCGAGTGTACTGCTATTTCAAATATGTATTACCATTACCAGAGTGAAGAGGAAGAACTGGAGGTGAGAACAGTTAATATCAATAGGGTGGCTTTTGCCATTGGAATATTGTATAAAATGAGGAAATATCTGATGCTTTCCATGCATGAGATGTTATTGAAGACCTTTCAAGTTTTCCGCTGGGTCAAACTCTATCTCTGCCGACGTTTCGATGTAGAAGTGGCCTTTCATCATCAGGGCATACCGTGAAATGCAACTGCAAGAATTTGTACATAGACACATTGGTAGAAATTGAGAGTTTGACCTAGTGGGAAACCCAAACAGTCTTGAATGTTTTAAATGAGGATTGACAGTGCCCAGGAAATTTATGTATATGTATTGATCTAAGACTAGGGAATTTCAGGAAAACTACTGCAAAACTACATGAAAAGAACTTTCAAAAATCTCTACATTTATGAAAGATAGCCTATCCCATCAATCTCATCAGACAGTCAATACTATGTTCATTTTAATTTCATGACTCATTCAAAAGTCGATAACAGTGCCAATAGACCTGGAAGAAAAGGAAAATGGTACTACAACAGGAAAAAAAATGACTGGAGTTCAACATTAACCCTCTATGGACAGAATTATGAAACAGCATGAAAAAAATACTGCTACAATATTAGTTTTTGAAAATTGATTTCAAAATATGCTTGAACCAATTGTCAATTTAATTATTAATAATGCTTGAAACAAATTTGACTCACTCGTCCATAGAGGGTTAATATCAAACTCTAGGATGAGAAAACCTGGGAAGTAGGAGAAATTATAAGAAATCCTTCTTTCCATGTATGCTTGTCTCCATGATGTAAGATTCGTGTTATGAGTGAGATTAATCAATCTGTGGTTCAGTGTCAGATTTTTAGGCATATTAGCAGCAAAACTTTACTGGCCATTATCACATCTTGTGTATGTACTTACAATATTACATTTCTTGACAGATTGAGAAAAAAGTTGAAGAAGTGATGACTACATACTCAAGTGAAGATGAAGAAAACTTGGTAGATCTAAGGCATGAAGATAATCTTGTAGCCTTGGAAAGAGATCGCACATTATCAAGTGGCTCCTCATTTGATGAAGATACCTCCTTATCTATGATCAGGGGACTAGCAATGCACAGGAATAGTGCTCCATTCCCAGAATTTGGAGTTGACATTATTGACATTGATGATGATGTTGATCATGAGTGCTGTGGTTAGTGCTTAATTTCTTTAAAAATTTTAATTGATGCATTTTCAGGTCTATAATTCTGTAGTGACTCAAATAGATATATGTGAGCATTTAATTTTTTCTGGATTAACAAATTGTGTAGGTACTATGCATAAATATTTTCTATTAACTGAATACCATCTAATTGCATGTGAATATTTATTTGAATGGAAGAAACAAAAGTCCTACATAATATAACACAAAACAATGCAAAAAATCAACCTATTGAATACTACTAAAATATGCGTCCTGCAATAAAAGTACCTACTTCATAATAAGTCCTAAAAAATTCATTCAGGTACGGATAAATTCTACATTTTAAATGCTTTCATCAGAATCATAATTTTTATGAAAAGTGACAGTTTTAGAATCATGCAAGTAATAATGGTATTTTTTCATACAAGCTTGGAAATCCCGATAAACAATAGTGTATCATCAATGAAAGGGAAAACGTAAATTCTGAATTTTTTTATGGTCACATAAGAGCATTGTTCAATATTCAAAATACTATTTGATGATTTCTAAACTTTGAGTTTTGGGGTTATTTTACAGAGGATGAAGCAGAAAAAATGGAAGGGTCTTCCAAGAATAATTCAACCACTAAAATATCTGGAGTTGATTCATGGGAAGAAAATTGGCTCTTCCAGAGAAGACGACTAAAAATGCGAGGAGCTTTGTCTAATGGTGGATACCGTTCAGTGCCTATGCTGGTTCCAAATCCCAGTGAAGATCTTCATGCTCAAATTGGTGATGTTGATGCTGAAGAAATATCTGACCTTTCAGAATGCAACGATTCCACTGAGTGGGACGTAAATGATGAGTTTACAAGATCTCATCACCTCTCCTCCTCCTCTGCTTCAATTATATCTGATTCTTTGTCTTCTGAAGCTTTAAATGATCCACTCCTATCATCAGTACCTGGAACCAAGGAATGTCCTGTAGAGGCTAGAAATGATGGATTGTTAGATTTTGCTGGTAGGTTGTAATTTATTCATCTAATTGACAATTTCATGATTATTACAGATACACCATTCATAATAAATTAGTAACTTTCTTCTAAGACATGTACATTGAAATCTGATTTAAGTGTGGGTCTTGGGGGACAAAGGTACACCCATGTTCCCATGCAGCATGCAAACATTCCCGGGACATTGCTAGAATTTTCATTCATAACCAAGGGAATGTTAGGCCAACAAACCCCATGAATGTTCCCAAACAGTTGCAATGTTGCCTGGCCCGAACATTGCATAGACGTTCGCTGGATTCGCAGCATGAGCGGAACGAAAACTGCTCTGCACATGCATGTGGTTGGGTACTATTCTTTTTCAAATCACAGCAATCAGATGTGAATGATGCATGTGAAACAAAGGAACTGTACATGATAACTAATTTCCTTCAAAAGCTACTGTTATTCCTAGAACATGGGAATGAACAATCTAGCAATAGAGAGCAAAAAGCATCCCTAACTTTAGAGGATATGGTGGTTTATATATGCTTTGAGGGGATTAGAATCAGCTATTATGGCAATAATGCAACACGTAGGAGAATATCGGCCCCGGTGGTGGCAGGGTAAAGTCCTCGCCTGCTAACTGGAGGGTCGCGGGTTCGAGTCCCGCCTGGGTAGAATATTTTCTGCCCAGGATATGGGTGTTTGTGTCTCGTCCGTTGTTACTGTTATTTACCCAACATAAATTGGCCCGTTGGGCTGTATTCGGGATAATGAAAATAAATAAATAAATGTTCCATCCATTTCTTACAATTTAGAATGTGAACTAAGGGGCAAAAGTTACCTAGAGGGCAGATTAGCCAACATACCTTCAACAGTTAAAAAATGAGTTTTAGCTCAATACTGACTTATTTCCTTGAATGAAAAATATATATTTTTGCCAGGGTTACCACAGTTTAAAGAACTGTTCTTAGCAGAGTTATGAGTTTCAAACCAAGCCGTTTTATGCCGTTCACAAAAATATTAAAGTGTTGTCATCATGATGGCAAAAGTATAACAAATTACTCACAAAAATAACGACAAAAATATAAATACTGTAATTCGATAAAATCTAATGATTTGGCAAAAAAAGTAATGGAAAGTAAAAATTATTGCCTTGATCATATGATGTGGATAGTAACCACCATCTCAGCTTTGTTTGACATAAGATTTACTTCCCCAGCTAGCATTGAAATTGTTTAAGGTTTAGCAGCTTTTATAACTGTCATTTGTAACAGATGGCACCCTTAGGCAACCATGGAAAATTGAATTACATTCTACAGATGGCATAGCTTACCATAGGTTTGTGTAATATGTCAATCTAAATCTGAGTTGTGGGAAGCTGCATTTGGCAAAGTTTCACAACGCTCAAATTGTAGATATGTATAATCAAGAGCCGCAGTTGAAAAATTCACATTTTTATTAGGGAAACCTGTATGCTCTAATTAATAATGTTCCTGCCGAACAACAATTGTTCTGGTGTGGCTTTTCTATTGTAAATTGTATCCTGAAAGACTAGCTTGTTTTAAGTACCTTACTAAGCCAGTAAAAGAGGAAAAAAACTGACTATATTTGGGTACAAGCTGAGACCCATGATATTCTATGGTGTGGGAAATTGGATTTTACTGTAATTAATAGAATTTCCTGTAAAAAAAAGATTACTCAATTATTTCCAGATTAACTATGATGATTACATTCTATGTGGATTTTGTTATACATACAGGGCATGTTTTTAATAGATTTGCTTATTGTTCAATCAACTGGAACATAAATAATGGTTTATTTAGTGAGAATTTAGAATAATTAAGAAGCTAGGTAGTAAACATAGTGTTAAGTGAATTATGAAAAATATTAATTTTTATTCAAAAACAGATTTTTTGTATTATGGTATCTTAAATAATATAAAGAGATGCAGCACAGGAATAGAAGGAGTACAACATAAAACTCAATCTGTGAACACATCGATGAGCGAATTGCGATCTTTATTAAGTTATTTTATATAAGCATGTGTTGAATAATTGAAATTCTGTGTCCTACGTGAGTGTACACTTGTCTGTAACTGTCACAAAGTTCACCTGCTGCATTTCTGTTCATTGTTAATTTTATTCATGATGTCTCTTGTACATACATTCAGGGTGATCATCGAAAACTTTTTTTTCTATTTTCAATGAGTTTGGGGACAGAAAAGTTGTCTTTGGAGCTCAATATGATACAGTAATTTTTTTGGAATTTTTGTTTACTGTCCTGAGGTTCCACCAAGTGGTTAGTTTCACAATTTTGAGCCATTGAAAAAACAGAACTCGTCAAATCACCGCGGAAGCTTCCATACCAAAAAGTTGAAATAAGTGGAAACTCGTGCTCTGCTTCATTTTTTCTTGAGAAATGCTTACACATTGCAGAATTAATGTTAAAATGGCAGGGCAGTGGTTACATGAGAGCTGATCCCCACAGAAAAGAAACAAAAATGGTAGTGAATGTCAAGGTAGGCAACCTGGCAAGCACCTTTTGGATGAGGTGTTTGATGCCCAAATAATTGCAGTAACCTGAGAACCTTGAGACTGCTCTTATCAGCAGATAGGGCTAGAAAGGACCCTTATCTCTCATCAGCATGGAGATCATGTCATGGTAAACTTTACAGTAGACAAGAAAAGTACTTCAATTTTAGATTAATGTATTGCAAGGAGAGAGCTTGAGGAACATTGTGTTTTGGTGAAGTCTAATCAATAGGAAGTCAGCAAATTCCTAGGGCAAGATGATGAAATCTTGAATTACAATCATTCCAAAAAGACCAGGTCCACAGAAGCTGATCAATCAGACAATGATTTTGATCTTCATCCATCCGTCTGACAGGATCAAGGGTGGTTAAGGACTTAAGTGTAATTCAACACAACTAACCGCACTGGCAAGGGTATGTGACTGGTTTGGATTTCCTTCAGCTACTGGCCCAGCCCTAGCAGGCAATTGCACTGGCACTGAATGCAGGGTCCAAAACATGAGTGCCGGGTTACCTATACTCATTTTCACTTGTATTTCTGTTACTTTTCTGGAGGTTGAGCTCTCTTGTAATTAATGCCATGCAAGTTTTACTTTCATGCTTGCAATACGTAAGCCTTTCTTTTGAAAAAAAATTAGGCAGAGCGCGAAATTCTGCTTATTTCAACTTTTTACCAAGATGGCCTAAAATTGTGAAACTTATCCATTTGGCGAAAATTCCAAAAAACAATTTTTAAAAAATTCCTGTGTATTATTGAGCCCCAAATACGACCCCAAGGTCATTGAAATTATGAAAAGAGGTTTTTACAATTACCCGTAGTGTGTTTAGTGATCGTTAAGGATTATTGAGAGACATGAGTTTCTATCTATGTGATGTTTATTATAATCAAATCTACTAAAATGGATCATTTCAAATTCCTAAGTTGATGATAACCATATTCAAAATGTTCGAGTATTTAACAGCTGTCTTCCTCAAAAGATTACTTTTATACATTCAAAAAGTTCCTCTTTTTTCCATCTTAGAAGCTCTCAACCATCAGCAAGATAGTGAGTACACTGAAGATTATGCTGTAGCTGAACAGAGAAGGCTAGCAATGACTCCCAGTCCAATCCTGCAAGAAAGGGAGAGTGATGTGGAAGGATCCTCAGAGAAATCAACAGCCCACAAACCTGTTCCAAGGCCGAGGTGAGAATATATTTTGAAAATGACTGAATAGATTCTTAGATGAGAGCAACAGTGAACCTTAGAGTGGATTAGTTTGGTGGGAAGTCTGTCAACTAGTTTCGGAGTCATAAAGCAGAAGTTTATGTACACTTGATCCTGAAAAGTTGACATGATTTTCTGTCTCCATATAATTGAAATGTCTCAGTTTTTTACAAACTCTCTTCCTTTTTATCATCTATTTTCTGAGCATTTTGCACCAAAATTACAATAGCATGTACCAAATTATGTGTGGTTTTACATGTGGAAAACACTTTGTGAGCCCTGGCCAATGAGATGATTCACTTAACAATGAAAATATTGTGTGGATGGTCTATTGGAACCAATTAATTCTTATAAGTGTGAAGGTTCACTGAAAATGGTCCTGAATCACCCCTCTTAAGTTTCAATGTCTAGCCATTTTCATTAGTTTCTTAAATGGATTTGATTTATCAATGGACCACAGTTTTTTTTGTTCTACCCTTTTTTTTGTTCTGAAGATTTCAAATTTTAATGAGCCTTCTTTTCTATAATTAGATCAAAACGAGCTCGAACAAGTTCAATTCTGGTGCAATTCGACAGAAAATACTTCTGCTTAAAAGCAAGGCAAATGTCAAAAAGTTATTCTGTTGAGTAAGAAAGAAGTTGCTGGATGAAACGCTACATTGCAGAATAGATTAATGGAGGCAGTAAAAGAAGGCAGTTGAAGGCTTTGAGAAAGACAAAATGCTTGGTAAATGGGAAGAGGAAAAGAAAGAATCACATATTACATTAGTTTCTTGAAAAATTTCATGATATTTTTTTGTAGTTAAAGATGTGACTTCTATGTAGTACTGCATATATTTAACACTTCTTGATCCGGTGCCTTTTAAATTTGACTAGCCCTTGGGGCCGGCCATTTTTTGCATTTTTGTTGGGAAGGTACATGTATACAATTAAATTCACACAACTCCAGAACTAATGTATATTTTTTTATGAAACTTTCATTCGTTGCATATTGTATAACAGACCGGACCATTACCGCTGGTGGCGGAAACACGTATTTTTACGTGAGCGGACTATAATGTGTTAAGTATGAGTATAAATTGAAGTCTTATTTGCTGCTGAAAAGGTTGACTAAAATGTGTGACTGGAGTTTAAGATGGGATGAAAAAATTTATTTATATCCTTGCTTCACCTTAAAAAAAAAAGGAATTTAAGGCACTGGGAGGATATTTGAAACAAAGAAAGACAAACTCTGAGAAAAACTACAATCAATAAAACTATCTATAAATAATATGTTCAGCTGCTCCAGAATTGGCAATGTGGATCTTCGGCAACCTATGATGTGATATACATAGTTGTTATGTGATGAGGTGGTTGAGTCATTGTTACCATCTGTTGCTCTGGATGTTACACCAGTAGAATAGACTGACACAATTGGTATTTGCCAAGACGAAATGAGATTCATGAAGCTAGAAGCAAGTCATAGCTGACTCAGTTGGCTCTTAGGGTATGCGGCACCCTGGGAAGCATAGAACCCAGGAGAAACCTGATTTAGTTGATGAGAAGTCAACATACTATAGTTTCTTCTAATTATTTAGATAAATATTCATAATACTTAATATCATTTAACTAAAATTTATTTTGAGAGATTTAACATTCTCCTGGTGTATGTAAGCTTATGTATTTATGTTAATACTTATGTGAACTGTTCTCAGGCTTCACACCAAGTTAGGTCTTCCATTTTAGTTGACCTTTCAAAGGGAGACTCTCCCATCTCTTCTGAGATTCTGAATGATGAAAAAATGGAAGACAAAGACTGAAGAGAGATGAAAAGTCTCTCTTTGATACATTGGCCACCAAGGAAGACCTGGCATGGTGTGAAGCCCGATAACAGTTTATATCAAGTTATTTTGACAGATGGCATATAAAAAAATAAGCAACATATCAATTGGTATATTTACTGATATTTATATTATGGCCACATAGCAAATATACAAATTTTTGGGTTGTTATGCAACACCAATGACTTATGAGTGAAAGAAATGAGTAGAAATTAATGCAATTCAAATGCTGTATTACTGATCCCAAATTAGTTATCTTGTTTAATGACTTGGCAACAATTGGAAGAATGAATGGTTTTTATCTTTTTCGTCTGAATACAGGTAGAAATTTCTCAACTTATGCTTTACTAAATATTATAAATAATCATTCAATGCACGGACATATTTTGGCATTGCTCTCCATATTACTCATGCATTGTAAAAGCACTACTTTTGGTGAAGTACCTATAAAACTTAGTATGTGCATATGTGTGTTCACCTGGAGTTAATATTTTATATCTCACATCTCATTGCCTAGATTGCTATTTCCATGTGTCTTTTTTATGCTAATATTTTATCTACATTTATTTCTTAAAAGGACTCAAATTCCTTCACTTTCAAGAACTACATCCAGTCCACAGAAATACATTCCTCCCAGCAATCGCCAAATTCCTCCTTCAGTTTCAAAAATGGAAATTCTACAATCCCCCGAAAGTGCAGTGGTACATGCCGGGAAAGCAGCTCATTTCATTTTAGGACTTTGGAGTCATTTGCCAGCAAGTGAGTAAATTAGTTGAATTAATCTCAGAACCTACAGTCAAGGAGCTCTATGTAATATTAATATCCTTTCTCATATATGTATAAAATGAACTTAATGCCAATTTGTTTATTACTATTTGAAGTGAAAATTGCTTAGTTATTGATCCATAATTCACCTATTCATATAGCACCAGCATATAATCCTTAAGAATGTAACTACCAATGTGAGAACCCTCCTTCAAGACTTATTGTTAGTTACAATTTTATTTTATTTATTTATCCCGGGACACGTGTTTACATGTATGGCACAGTTCCAATAGGCAAATTAACCCCTTAAGTGGGCTAAGTGCATATATGCTCGGATTTAAAACGACTGTCCGGTGGGGAGCGCGCATATTTGCGCGCTTCATGAGAAATTCAATTTCTCAGTGCGTTTTGCTTATAGATGCGCGCTCTTTTTTCTATTGCCTTGCTGAAGTGTGCTGCTACCTAACGATTTTTTTAGAACTCCGTAATGCCAGTCTTACTGGCTGTACATGACTTCCAAAATAGTGAAAAATTGTGGTGCGAAAAAAGTCCCGTTATTCCTATCT
This sequence comes from Ceriagrion tenellum, assembly GCA_963169105.1. Lineage (NCBI taxonomy): Eukaryota > Metazoa > Arthropoda > Insecta > Odonata > Coenagrionidae > Ceriagrion > Ceriagrion tenellum. The sequence goes on from OY720632.1 coordinate 171,892,593, forward strand.
TGGGAATTGCGTGGATCCATTGCATGGCTTCATCTATTTCCACCCCTAAAAATTTAAAATTCGATGCGCGAGAGAGAACTTGTCCATTCAATTTAAGTAGAGGGCAAGTTAGAACTTTCTTTTGATATGGGTGAAACTGAACAAATGTAGACTTGTCTTCGTTGATGATTACACTATTTTCAGTGCACCACCTTACCATGCAATCTACGCCTTGTTGGAGGGTGTTGACAGTGTCATGAGTATATTTCATGAAGTGATTAGTATCATCAGCATACATTGTAATGTCAGCGTGATTGAGATAGGATGGAAGATCATGGGGCCCAAGATCGAGCCTTGGGAAACCCCTATTGAGACTACCTGTTGATCTGACATGGCCTTTATTTTGACTACTTGGGAGCGTTCGCTTGGATAGGATTTAGCCCATTGATTAGCAATACCAGCAATCCCCTAACTTTTTAATTTATCCAGCAAGATGCTGTGGTCAACACAATCAAAGGCCTTCCTTAGGTCATAGAAGATCCCAATGGTGTCACTGTGAACATCCAGGGCATGTAAGACAGAGTCTACAAACTTGTAAATAGCCATCTCAGTGCTTTTTCCTTTAAGGAAACCATATTGTGATCTAGAGATAATTTGAAACCTCTCCAGATATGATGTTAATCTTTGGTACATAACACCCTCAAGTAATTTTGAGAATTGGGAGATAATGGATATAGGCCTGTAGTTGTTCATTTCCTGTTTGTTTCCTCCTTTAAAAATTGGCACAACTTTAGCTGTTTTTAAAATCTTAGGGAAAGTCCCAGTTGTTAAAGAAGCATTTACCAAGTGAACAAGGGGAGCAAGTACGTGTAGGCTAACAGAACCTTTCAAAATGGAACATGGGATGCCATCAACTCCTGCTGAGCTTTTTCTACTGATTCTATTGAAAATCGTTTGAATCTCCCTTTCATCTGTTGGATATAGAAATATAGAGTTAATTGAAGTATGAAACAAGGGTCTATTGGTCCTAGTAGTCTGTGACTGAGTTGACAGCTGTCTGGTAGCTTCAATAAAATAATTGTTAAAACAATTTGTGATTTCCACCGGATCAGTTAACTCCTTCCCTTGAATTGAAACAGAGTTGATGCAATGGTTGTCCATGGGTGAAGACAGCATTTTTTATTAACTTCCAAGACAATAGTTAGCTCTCTGAGATCATTGGGTGAAACCTTCATATTTTCAGAGTATAGAACTAATCTTGAAAACAGTTTAGGGTATCCATTTCCCTTAGTATAGGGGGAGAGGGAACCATGCCACTCCTCATTCCCAAACTATGAATAGATAGCCGTAAGTGAACATGTTCCAAGGATTTCAAAATTTTGCCAATTAGGTATTTGCACTGCTTCACTTTAAACCATTGCATTTGGTGAGTGAATTTAGATCAGGTTAAGTGGATTTGTGCCCGTGAGGAAGGTGCTACTATAATTTTTCAATGAAGGTCATTGATTAGTGATTACTATGAAATTAAGAGAGAGAACAGAAACAAATGCATGCCTCACAGGCTGGTAGCCAGGCGTGGGATAGAAACCTTGAGGGGTTCGAGCTCCCCCTCTTCCCCTTAAATTTTAAGGTTTTCAGGAAAAATGCAAGTTTTACACCAAAATAATAAAATTGAGGGATTATTCACACATCTAAGAGGGGAAAAGTGAGAAAGATGCAGTTTTCCAAAAAAAAAGATTGCCACAATTAATCTTAGGGAATGAATTGAGTTGTGTCAAGAGAGGATCCCCCTAGGCTTTTCAGACTCAGCCCACCAAACCAAACTACATCACAGGTGCCTCATGGCAAGTCATTATAATTATGGTTGTTGTCTCTCTGTGCTGACCAAAATGTTTTGGAAAATTTCACTATCCCTTGAAAAGAAATAATCCATCTCCTCTATTAGTATTTAAAAAATAATTGTAATACTGCTTGAAGTAAAAATATGGAATTCCCTTTGTCTTTCATATTGCCTTCCTACAGCCATTGAGGCAATTCTTAGCCAGAATTATATAAAAAAGAATTGTAGTAATGGCACAAAGGAATTATTATTTCCTACTCATCTTATGATTAGGCAGACTATGATTATCTCCTTCTATATTTCTCTGCAGCCTGATTGAAGTATCTGGTTTTTGATGTTTTGGTACTATCTTGATATTGTACAGAGGCCATGTTTCCTTGGGATATTTAGATGCCAATACACAAACAGTACCTATCACTTTTGTTCGCAAATGTTTACCCTGGCCCCGGTGGTTCTCGCCTGCTAATCCGAGGGTCGCGGGTTTGAGTCCCGCCTGGGTGGGTTTTTCACCACCCAGGGCATGGATGTGTGTCAAGTTCTGTTGGTCTGGTCCCTGGAAAACCTGATGACAGGCTCAGCAGCCTATCGGGATTCCAGGGACATACGGGCCAACAGAATTGTCCGGGAAGCAAAAAAAAAAAAATTGTACCTAATTTAATATGAAGTCTTTAAGTGTGATGGACAAAGAAAAAATTATCTGTGTAAATAGAAATTATGTTTTTTTCTGATTTGAAATATGAAATTTATTTTTTATTCTTGTAAGTTCATCAGAACATGACAATTTATATTTAATGTATCATTTTTTTTAAATAACAGATGTGTGGTGGTTCCAAGAGGAATTCCTTTTGGAAGAAGATGACAACCATAGAATATTTCCAACTGTCCTGGAATCAGATCGGCCGTGTATGCAATATCATCTTGAAATTTTTAACACTGACCCTCAAAATTCATCTGGAAACTATTCTGTAGTAGCTGTTGACTCATGTGGAAACAGCATATGGCAAGATTTCAGCGTCACTGTTAAAGGTATGTTTTGAATTTGTTGTGAATTTTAATTTAATGATGCCAGAGATTGTCTCTTTATTAATTTATTTTTTTAAATAAAGATTACCCACCCATCCATGTTTATGCATTCTGGAGTGTTAGGCATGCACTATTGTACCAAACCACAAAATTGGTTCTGTTTCTCTGAACTTGTAAATACAGGAGCAACTCGAAAATATGAAGTTGGTGGGACCTAAAAATTGGCACTTTTTATTTTCGAGTTTCGTATTTTAATAAATCATGAAAAATATTTGCCCTTTCCCTCTGACTTCTTTGGTCTTTGGAAATGTTTTAAAACAATTTATAGTCGTTATTGAAGAAAGCATTTGAAATAATTCCTTTGTCTATGTGCTATATGTTACAAACATTTGTGAAATAACTATCACCTCTTAGTTCCCTATGCAAATGATTTTTAGTTGGCAATCATTTTCTTTGCAAAATTTTTCCCCAGTTTAGAAGACCTATAAAACCTTTAAAACAAGTTCTACATTTTGTATGAGATTCTATCATTCTTAATCTATGGTTAATCAGGACATGCAACTGGTATGGATGTTTAAAAGAGGCATTTGTTTCTAACATCTACGCTGTTAAGATGGTAGCTGGCCCGACCTCGCTTCCAATCACCCTTTCTTTATTGCTCAATCATAGGTAAAATGAGCAAAGGACTCAGTCCATTCAAAAACTTCTTCTCAGGTCATTATTTGTAATTTCTTCCATGTCACCTGCTGGATATATGAACTTGAGAAGAAATATAATTTCGTTCCAATTACTAATTGCTTGACGACAAATTGGGTGTGATCTGAATATTTTCCATATCTTTATCAGCTCAGAGTATACTAAGTTTCCAGTTCTAAATGGCAAGATACAGATTGGATATTAATGTTGAGGTCGTCAAGAATGACACCGAAAAATATAGAACCTCTGATCACGGTTTGTGGAGAATGAACAAATGCTTCAACTACCACCCAGAATATGCCTTCACTTGCAATGATGGCGCATCACCAATCCAATTCTTATTGATGTTTCTAACATCTTATTAAGATGGTAGCTGGCCCGAACATGCTTCCAATTGCCTTTTTCCATTGCTCAATTATAAGTAAAAAGAGGAAAGGACTCAGTCCATTAAAAAAATCCTTTTCTGCTAATTATTTGTGGTTTCTTCCATGTCGCCTGCTGGATATAAGAACTTGGGAAGAAATGTTATTTTTTTCCAATCCAAATGGTTTCACAGCTCATTGAAGTTCGTGTAAGAAACATTAACTCATGACCAAGTCCCTTTTCACTTTGATGATTCATGCTTATAGTTCTATTCTGCAAAACAATAATCCAGTAAATAAATTAAGTGATTTTTTAATCCTTGCATGCATAATCTCTTCGTATTGTGGGTTTTATGTTGAAAGCCATTTTATCCTTCTGAGTCCTTATATGCCAACTTCGGTAAGCTAAAACATAAAAGCTAATGAAATGCCTCGTATTTAAAAAATGACATCCAAATCACTCCACGATTTTTGGAACTTATTATTCACAATAGAGAAAAAGAAACTTCATCCTAAATGGGCATCGTGGAGATATTCCAGATCCAGTGTTCTCCATTCCATTATTTAGTTGTATTATTTCTCCTCTGACTTACATCTTCTATACTTGACAGTGCTGTGGAGCATAAAGCATAAAAATTAAATAAGATTAACTGTTTGAAGTGTAACTTTGTGAAATTAACTCAAGGGAACTTGGGAAGAGGTTGGGGTCATGGAAAAAAATCTGCCATAACTGAGGCTGAAACCTAACTCCTCTCTGTGGTACAATCCCGATAACAACAATAAGTTTCTCACAGAGTAGTATTTCCATTCTTAGATCCTTCTAAACACCGGGTGATTTTGAAATAGAGTGCATCAGGATCCAATTCATACCCATGTTGTGTCCTATCCACATATTAAAATGCCTAGGACTCAAAGTTATTCATGCTGTCACCATGAAATCTGAAAAAATTGATCATTTATCATGTGGAAATCAGGGATAGCAGTGATAATAAATCAAATGTAATGTATCAAGGCCTGGTTACTCAACGAATTCACTTTAGTAATTCACGGATGAAAGTTCGTTCCAGTAAAATCTCATGGAGTTACCCCAACAGCATCTTGTAATCAAGTTGAAGAGAAGGCTTCCGTGGTGATTTTATTTTAATGATTTCAGTTTTCTGGTTTACTCATGCGATGACTTACACTTCATAGGACGATATATTTCACAGACAGTGCTTCTTTAGGTTGAAGTGTCATAGCAGTTTATCACAGGTCTTATAAATTAAAATGTTACTAGCGAAAGGTACCCGTTGAAACTCAACGGATGTGAAAAACACTGAATTTATCATGTACGAAAGCCACAAAACCTAAAGAATACTGAGCGGTGTTCTTTGAGTCATCTTCTGAGTGAATGAACTTAATTGCTTCCCTTGTGTACACACATACATTTGCATTCAATGACTTATTTCAGTTGCGATATTCATTTTTGACATGGGTGTTGAGTATCTTCAAACAGGATTGGAGAGTAGGGGTACAATCCACCGGTTGAAAATGTCAAACGGATCATTGGCAGCAGCAGCCATGTTTATTTAACCAATTAATCCTCCGTAACCTGGACTGCGTCTTAGGCGTAAAGGGTAGCCATAATCATTGGTTTCGGTTTTTAAATCAAAAATATATGTTGATTCTTAGGGCAATTGTCGATTTTCATGCATGGATGGCATTCATTGAGCTGAGTTGAGAGTTCTTCTTTCGGGTAAGATGAATGTAGTGACATTATTATAGTTTCCGCCATATTGAAACAGATTGAAGTTTCTAAACAGATGGGTCAATATTTGAACCAGATTTATAGCTGGGTTACCTTCCGTGGTTAGGTTAGGATGAGATTTTTACGGTTCTTAGTGTAACCCGAGAAACACCACGGGATGGTGACCGACTTAGTTTCCCATTTTTCTTGATATAGGTATCCTTTTTTGGTATTTTTCTGTTGATATTTTATTTATTTTTTCATTTAATGCTTATAAACACTGGTCATCATTAAAGCATCGGTATCAGCTCATTAGAAAATGAACTAAAACATTATATTTACGGCTTTCCCTCAGGAGTGTTGGATGTATACTCATTGTAAATATGCATTGAATTAATCGATTGCCCACTTAAGCAATCCATCATGGGGCCCTAGGGACTTTGGGCCCTTCTTATTCAGATTTACTTTCAACGTGATATCATGGGCCTGCAGGAAAACATGTTATTTACATGCTAGTGGCGTAAATATCTTTTGAATATCAAATCTTTGGTTGCCAAGGAAATATGATATTGTTGAGTTCAGAGAAAATGTGAGATTTTTCAGCTAAAAACATGACTTTCATACAAATACGAAGAGTAATAGAAAATTGATTGAAAGAAATAGAATTTTCATTTATTTAGCCATCCGATAAAAACAATTCCAGCCCTCCATCTAAGTGAAAGTACTTTTAAATAGCAAAAGATAAAACCACTGCACCGAACCCAATGGTTAGCATGAACCACCCGAGGGGCCTTTGGGGGGCCTTAGGGGACCCTGAGGGCTCTTTAATATAGTCTATATTACCCACAGATGTATTTTCTATCTATATGCCAAGTTTCAGCTCAATCGGTGTAGTATTTTTTGTGTGATTGAGTAACATACATCCAAACATACAAACTTTCACATTTATAATATTAGTAGGATAGTGTTGAGCCACTCCCCCGATTGGGTCATCTGCTATAAAATTTGAAATAATCCATTTTAAATGCAAAATTATATCAATTGTGGAGATGGCTATACCGTCACAAATCCTTGGTAACTGTTTATTTTTTCTATTGTCTCATGAAATATAGACAAGGGCGGGAGTAAATGTGGGTTTATTCATAGTGAAGCCATGGATTTTTGGGATAGTGACTGTGACAGGTATCCCAGTCCTATTTCCCTTCATTTAATTACATTTTTCCATTCAAGCGCTCAATAAATGAAAATTGCCACCAAAAGCGCATGGCAGTGAGTTGGAATGTGGCACCACAAATGAGCTATAACCAAAAGAGAGTTGTTTACATTATGGAAATGCAGCTAACAGTTGAAACAAAAATAAAGTAAGGGAAAAATTGCCTCAAGCTACCATTTTCCCCATCATTCGAAATCTAAATTATCCACAACTTAAATTTGATAAATAACTGTGTGACTCAAGCACTTGTGGGAGATGGATGCACTAAAATTCACGCATTTTCGACTATTGATAGATTTTATTTGGCGATGCTGATTTGTTTGGTGTCTACATTGGCAAATATAGAGCTTTTCTGATGGAATTTCCCCCCAAGGTTCGTTAAAACAAACTCAGTTCCTTTTGAGGAATGGGTCTGAGTTTTGCATTTTCAAAAATTTCATATTTTTGAAACTTCTTATTTTTGAAAAGTGCCCAGTATTTTAAATAGGCTTTTTGTTGAGACTGACGGTTTTACTTTTTAAAATAGAAACTTCATATTTTCATGCTTTGTATTATCGAGTTTCTTTGGCACCTCATTTGCCAGTGTCAAAGATACATCCCAGATTAGAGGAGCTGCATTTTGGAAAAAAGTATACATTAAATTTAAAAGATAGATAGTTCCGCGAGTCATTCATTTTTGTCTCGCTTCGTGTTTTTAGCTATAAATAAATCAATAAATGAAATATCTGGATCGACAAATTGCCATCATTGAAAGCAAATACATTTCCTGGGCATCAAGTGAAACACCGTTCTAATGAACTAAAGGCTTGATATATTCGCCAATTTTGTTACCAATGCTACATTGCCCATTGAAGTTCATAAACAAATCGTAAATACATTCCCAAGTCTCTTTTCACTTTGTTGAGTTATGCTTATAGTTGTGTAAAATTCATGAAATGACTTCATTACAAAAAGTTTTAATTTTCGCATGCTTAATATTTCTACCATCATTTTGCTGGAAATGTATCAGGAGACACGTAGAATACCATTTCAACTAATAATTTATTTAATTACCTAATTCAGTAAGCTAAGACATAGATGTCATGTAATGATTTCATATTTAAATGTGAATCCTGTAATACTAAATAATTTCAGGAACTTTTTATCCACTCAAAGAAGTGGGAAAGAGGAACTCTGTTTCAAATGGGCATTATGGAGGTTATTCAGATCGAGCATTTTTCATTTCATATATTAGTTGTTTTCTTTCTCCACTCTGACTTACTACTAATTTTCTGATTATGGTACAACATCATGGTAAATAAATGCCCTGGCGAAAATGAAGTGTTCAACAAAGTGTGCAAGGGGTGTTGAAGAGGTATCCTGCAAGCTTCGCGGAGTGTTCTGAACGCTTCGTGAAGGTCTGCACGCTTTGTGAAGTGTTCTGCAAGCTTCTTGAATACTTCGACAAGCGTACTGTATGCTTTGTGAACATTTCATGAAGTGTGCTGAACATTTCCTGACACGCTTCTTAAATGAGCACTTCGTGCACACCTCGTATTCCAAATCACGCTTCCTGAACACTTCGTGAACATTTGGTGAACATTAGATGAGCACTTGCTGAACGCTGGGAGAACATTTGAATGCACACTTGATGAACACTTCATTTTTGCCAGGGTGAAAATCTCTCTTTGCCTCAACATGGCCTGGTATACTTGTGAACATGGGGAATAGACTTAAGATGGGCTTGTCTAGGCTAGGAAGTTGGTAGATGAATTGATGGGAGGAAAAGGGGAGGGTAAGAGGCTGAGGGACAGCAGTCTTGTCTGTCTTACAGCTGAGTTGTTGGACCATGTTAAGTAAAACTCATATAAGCGCCTTCCCCAGAGGATTAATAGGCAATGCTCGCAGGGTAGGATGCATAATGCGTACTCCCAGGAGGTATGAGTGATAGAGGAAAGATGGAAGGAGATAGTAAACAGAGGTTTTGGAGGAAAGAGGTCTCTGAGAATAGTATATGGGTTTGGGGTTTAGATGGTCAGAGGAAAGTTCCTGACAATAAGTTAGACTGTTACTTACTTTTTTTGTATAGATTGTGTTAGTGATTTCCTGTATGAATACCATAGGCATAGGTGAGTTTCAGTGGGTTTTTCATATAAATAATGTGTATTCATGAAAGTATAAAAGTAATGATATAACAATGGAACAATCACTTGTTAACTATTAAAGACTACTGAGAGCAATATTTTCTCTGCAAATAGGTGAGCAAAAAATAGTCTTTCATGCTTACATTAGAAAAAATATTAGAATGACCACAGATTGTAACCCTTTTAATCAGGTGGGTATTTATACAATTAGAGGGATGCATAACTCAGGGACTGCCTGTACTTATGATTGATGAGTTATACTCTTCAGCTGGTAGCTGTGAACTTAGTAAAAAGACTTAAAATCATTGCTGGATAGTCTGCCTACTTTTGTCCACATAGTATGTATGCTCTTTTATGATTGCTTTGATGTCTTTCTGTCATTTTGCTATTCAGATCAGATTTAAATCAAGGATATTGATTAATTGCTAATTGCCCTTGTTTTACAACAGAATATGAATTGGCTCAGTAATCAAAATATATATATCATAGGAAGCATTGTGCCACTGAAATTAATGCAAATAATTGTTTTATTATAAAATTTTCCACTAAATGTGATTCTTATTTGTGAATGATCTTTAGGTAGTCGAAGAACAGATTTCTCACCTGAATTTGTAGTGGAGCCATATGATGTGACTGTTGCTGAAGGAGATGAAGTTGAATTCCTTCTTGAAGTTAAAGGCCATCCAGAGCCAAAGGTTTCATTTTGGAAAGGAGCCTCTCTCCTTCACACATCACCAAGTGGTTATGTAATAGGTAAGATATTTTTTGCGTCTGATACCTGAAGTTGTTGAATATACAATAATTTTCATCCATTCATTTTTCACATTTAAATTTGTAGTTTTTGTTGTGATTTATTAAAGATAAAAAATGTTTTCAAAGTTAATTTACCTAACAATACAAGATTGAGTTATAGACTTGTAAGGGATTCGTCAAGTATGGTTGATCATCATATCAGGATGGAGGTTAAAGCATGTATCTTAATGTAATCTCAAGTTTAGGGCAGAAATAATCTTTTGTGTATAAACTCTATTGAATAACTCATCTCTCATTGTATTATTCATGAACTCCCTCAAATTGTAAATCAGGTATATGGCCTATTAATAATTATCATTTTTGCAACAGCATGTATAATAATACTGCTAATTATATTCCTAAAAATCACTGTAAAAGTCACTTTAACAGCTAATGTGGAAGTTATGGCACTCATCTGGGATAGCTGTCTTGTACTGCTGATGCTCAATCGCAGTGCATGTTAATCTTTACTTTGAACTGTGATTTCATTGAACTTTATTTTGTCAGAGAGGCAAGGTGGTGGCCATTGGACATTCCGCATAAACAAAATTGCTCCAATTGATGGTGGCAAGTTCGTAGTTGAAGCTCGTAACAGAGTTGGTGTAGCAACAGCCACTGCAGAAGTACAAGTTGTTAAGTTTGAAAGTACTAGTCCTATTGAAGAATCAGTGCCAAATGCTGAAGATGAAATGAGAGCCCTCTCCACCTTGGAAGCATCATCTTCAGTTCTTCAGAATGGTCTCGAGCACCAAGCTGCAGAACTTCAAACATCAGCACAGAAGGTGAGCATTTCAAGGGTACTGGCTTTATTTTGGCGCAGGCAGTTTAGAATTTTGGTCTAAGTTGTATTTACCAAATGCACATGCATTTTAGTGTTATGTCTTGCTTTAAATAAATACATGTACTACATTCTGCTTTGTAGAAATGTAAGGAAATATTTGACTATATGTATTAAATATACAAATACAATGTGAAGCCACTCTAGAGGAATGTTAGCTGTAGTAAAAGAAGTCAAATGTGTTGGGTTGCCATATATGTTCATAGTTAGCAACTGCAGAAGTCTTGCAAAGTAAGAAAAGGCTTAAGTTGTGTCCAAATAAATACAGTTGGTTTTGTCATGTTTCTCACCAGGAGTATTCCGTATCTGATGGCAGATACAGTGCAAAATGAATGCTTGAAAATCACCCTGGGATCCCATATACAAAGTCAAAACCTTATATGATCATGAGTCATCCTCAACACAATCTTTTGTAGGGCAATTTTACCCCAGATATCAAGGTACTATCAGCCCTTCTCCAAAATGTTACTATTTACTAATGTAAAAAAATAACTAACTGTGCATGTTATTATGATGCTTTTCATTTAGCAGAATAGCCAGATATTGGTGGCTATCCTCTGAGGTGAGCCTAAGAAATGAAAAACGATATTCACATTTCTTGACAGCCATCTGCTATGCCTTATCTGTTCCTGAGACAGACTGTGCATGCATGAATAGCCTCTTTGTGCTGTTTCATTTCATTTTACCACCTGGTTATTGCCAACTGCAGCAATCAGAGGCCAGCTATTGGTGTACAAAAAATTGACAGAAACCTCCAGATTCTACAATATTTCAATTTATCAAGCATCATGATGGTGTACCTTGGGATGTCCGAGTTTTCCTATTTCCAATTATAGAAATTGGTTCCAAAGTCTTGGCTAAAGCTCTGCTCTAGTCTTGATGTCGGTACTACTCTTAGTACAGTTAACTTCATAATGGTTTTAATAAAGGCAAGAAAAGAGCAACAGGTATCCCTCACTTAACAGAAATTCATTTAACATGACATTTGCTAAATATGACTTGCCAATAGTAAATATAGTCATGTAGCATGACATAATTTCCTATTTTAATTTGATTGCTGGGGTTCGTGGTTTGTGATTAGGTAAGTTCCTATAACCGTCAATCTTCTATTTTGAGGATGGTAAAATATGCATATACAGGTATCCCCCGCTTTACACGAATTCGCTTAACACGATATTCGCTATTACACGATTGGTCCTCAAAAGATTGCTTTCACTTAAGTCAACCTAACTTCCCACTTAATTCAACTGCAGATGCGTTTAATACACTAAAACCTCCTTTTTCTTGAGTAACTAAGTAAGGAAAAAACGAGAAGAAAGATTCGATGTCATCTACATTAAGAATTTTAATGAATTAATTGGCCCTTAAAATCAAATCATCATTAGGGTTGAATGCTGAGTGTGTGCATGTGACATCTAAATCTGTCTTAGATGAAGGGCAGGCACTGTACTACCGGTGGAAAAATTCAATTCAAATACCGTACTCTGTGAAAAAAATCCATTATGAAATAAAAACAAACTTCATGTTACACATTTCATTCACTTTTGTTGAGCCCCGACCACGGCATTAATCTCTAAACATCGTTATGTGTTAAAGTGTCGGCCTCCACCGTATTGGTATCACAGGATCGCGTGAAATCAAACGAAGTTTTCATTTCGTCTCAGTACAAGGCATCCGCAGTGCCCATTTAGCTCAACGAATGTGAGCATTATATAATATGCTGCTGCTATAATCATATGATGTCCCAAAAACCTCGTGCTGAAGTGAAACAGTGAAGTAAATGGTATCAAATTACACGGCGAGTTGGATAGACAGTTGCCACAAGTGATGTCTCAACGGCACAACGCGGTATCTCATCAAATTCCGAGTGTATACACTCGGAATTTGATGAGGCGTATACGCCTCGGACAGTGGTTTTACTGTGTACAAATTCAAAACCTGTTATCAACTTTCCAGATATGAGTGCAAAACGTGTACAATCTGCCCCGAATGATGAACCTAGGAAAAGAAGTAGAAAGACTATTACGTTGGAAGCTAAGATGAAAGTGATAGAACGTTTTGAACATGGAAAGCACATCGCAGACTTTAAGCGTGCCATGGGTCTACATGAGGCCACTGTTCGGACAATTCGTTCCAACGCCGAGAAAACTAAAAATAGTTTTAAATGTGCAACGAGTATAAGCGCCGCAAAAGTGAATCGAACGAGGTCTGAAACCATGGAAAAAATGGAAAAGTTGCTATCACTCTGGATCGAGAGACAAAATCAGAACAGCATCCCGGTGAGTACGCTAGTCATCAAAGAAAAAGCCTTAAGTAAGGATATAAGCAAAGATGAAGAAGATGTGCAGTCATTTATTGCTAGTTCAGGATGGATCGACCGGTTCAGGAAGTGCTACAACTTTCATAATTTGAAAATTACTGGTGAGGCTGCAGTGGCAGATAAAGTTGCTGCAGAAAATTTCGTTGCAGTGTTGGCAAAAATCATAGAAGATGGTGGCTACAGTCCAAAATAAGAGATAAACATTGATGAAACAGGTTTAATTTGGAAAAGAATGCCATTCAGAACATTTATCTCTAGGATGAAAAAGTTGCTTCTGGGTTTTAAGCGGCCAAGGACCGTTGCATCCTTGTGCTAGGCGGAAATACAAATGGTGACTTGAAGTTGAAACCATTATCAGTGTATGTATCTGCTCGCTCTCTCACTCTCTGCATCGCTCTGAAAACCCCCAGAACTTTGCGAAAATATTCAAAAGAGTTTCAACCGGTGATTTGGCACTCCAATACAAAAGCCTGGGTTACAAGTGGTTTATTTTTAGAATATTTTAAAAACCATCTGAACGAGGAAACTGAGGCCTACTGTGCAAAAAACAATTTTGAGTTCAATATTTTATTAGTTTTTGATAATGCTCCCGGGCACCCACCTCCCATTGTTGATTTTTCTGAGCACATCAAAGTCTTGTTCTTACCCCCTAACACTACGTCCAATATCTAACCCATGGACCAAGGGGTAATGGCCACATTTAAGGCACACTATGTCCGCAGAAACTTTTCAAAATTGATCGAAAAAACAGATGGTGGTGGTAAACAATCAGTGAAAGATTTTTGGCGTAAATTCAATATAAAGCAAGCTATTGACATTATCGCCGAGGCTTGGGCAGCTCTGCCGTTATCCTGTATGAATGGCGTGTGGAAAAATTTATGGCCTGATTGTGTACACTTCAAGGGATTTGACGTCGGTGAAAGTGTTTCCCTCTTGGAAGCCGATATCCCTAATTTCTCCAGGAAAGTTGGCTTTGAGGAAGTGAACGAAGAAGAGGTTGAAGATCTGCTCAATGCACAACACGAGATAAGCACTGAAGAATTAATTCACGTCCTGGAGAAATAAATTCGACAAGGAGGGTCTTGCAGCGACGAAATGTCTGAAGAATCTGAGACAGCTGTTCGAACTAAGAAACAACAAGGAAATGGTAAGGGCATTCTGCCTTTTAGAAGCACTTAAAATTATCGAAGACGGTGACCCAGATGAAATACGGAGTTCGAAAGTAAACCGCGAAGTAAATGCTGCAATTGGATGTTACTGGCAGATTTACAAGGAAAACAGCTGCAAAGCGAAGCAACTTTCCTTGGATGCTTTCTTCAAAAAAGCTGGAAGTTCCAGCTTGAATGCATCCAATTACCTAGCCGAGGACGACCCTGCGTCATCTAATGCATCCAGGCAGTAATCACTGCTCCAGAGTTTCCCGTCATCACTTCTCAGGTGTCTATAACATTCTCTACGTATTGTCGGGCCATCACTTTTTCAATGTGCATAGTTTTTTTGCTGTTAAATTGTCCTCACACTTCGTCCGTTCTACACTCGTTAGCAGAAATAGCGCCAATCGCTTTTCTTTTGTTTTCTTCTTCAATCTGTTGAGTTTAATTGTCGTAGTCGTGCTTTCTTTCAGGTTTATCCCTCCAATTCGTGAGTCCACCATCGTGAAATATGTGCTGTGCTAAGGATTCAGCGATTCACTCCCCTCACTTCAATGAGTAGCGAGGTCTTGCAGTCTTGCGCATATTATTAACATCAGGCACACCATAATTTCCGAAAATTGAAACAATAATAATGTTGCCTTTGGAATTTTGTAAATAATAATGTGTGTTGTTACTTGGCAAATAAACTTATATAAAACTTGCCAGCAGAGCTTTTCTAGGTCCAATTTTATTATTTGTCGTCCGTATCACCAATCAATTACACGGTTTATTATGGCTTTTAAAAATTCACTTAACACGAATTCATTTAACACGGCACTTTTTCGGAACGTATCTCTCGTGTTAAGCGGGGGATACCTGTAATGCAGAAGTGACCCAAACTTATCTTTACTAAGCATACTAAATTCATTTTACTTTGAAATTTAATCTCTAGGTGAGGGATCAGCACTGTCAGAACAGTGGAAGCAATCTGTGCAAATCCTTAGAGCATTTCTCTGTAGAATAGTTTATTTTTACTTCAAATCAACTTTTTCACTTCCCTTATCCTTCATTACAATGCTGACATGGTGTTCAAAACCTGAGTGTCATTGGCATGGAAAGGCTTGTATCCTATTGGCTAGATATAGAAGTGTTTGAAATGTGACATACTACTAAATTTCATTTCATAATAAAAGAAGTACTTAGTGATTATCCATTTACAAGCTTTGATGGAAAATATTAGACTTTCTCTGTCCATTCAACGCTTTAATTTAAGGAAATATGTAAGAAACTTCTCATTTTGCATGCTTAGCAAGAGTGATCATAGCTATGGAACAGAGTGATATTGCAAGGGGATACTAATTAGTGATTGATATAGTCCAAATGTAATACAATATCCATGTATGCTAATGTAAGGCAAGTAATGTCTTTCTTTTTTTTTGGCAAATGAAAACCTTATTATCTTCGACTTTGCAGCTGTCGAGTCAATGAAAAAGATGGTTTTTTTCAGGGTCAATATTTCCATGTATTGGATGAATAAAACCATGTGTAACTTCATTTCTTTTAAGTCATAGGGAATATTCCCTTAGAAATTTATTATTAGGTCCTACCATGTTGTTATCTCTACTTGTTATTTCCAATTTGCAATTTTAGAACAATCAACAAGGCCAATTGCATAGACATTGCATAACCAACCCAAAAAACTAGAATTTATAAATTGGCTAGGTGTTCCTAGGGTATGTTGCCACTCATGTATCTTTATAGGTGTGCGTAGAACTATCCCAGGTAGCTTATCAAAGTTTGAGCGGAGAAAAACTCCAAGAAATCATCAGTATTTTTCCCTTCTCATCTAACATTGCTTCCCATATCTTCTGTAGATGTTAGGCTATCTGATTATAGATAGAATCACTCTCCTGAGTAAATTGTTCATGGCAATATTTTACACTGGAGACATACATCACATTTCTCTTCAATGACCTGATGTTTTTCTCCAGTGTACCTACAGTCATACTGTCAAAACTCTAGGTGTGATAGCCATCGCAGATGTAAACTCTTCATGTGTGGCATCCGCACACCAACTCTTCACTTGGGTCTGCACATAGGCACCTAAGATTGAAGATCCAGAGGAAGCTCAGGGAGGCCAGTTATCACTTGATTCATTTGCATATTTTTATTTTAGTTATGCTAATTTGCAAAGCTCGAGAAATCAAGAACATAAAAGTGAGAAAACATGATTTCACAATACAAAGTTGTACCCAGTCAGCAAGGGGTTGAAGCATCCATCAGCTTGAAGCATGGCAAATCCAACTTCTCAGAGTTTTCCCGACAAGAATCTTGAAATGGGTATTCATTGGAAATAATTATAACAATGAGATAACTTCTTGCTGTATCCTCGCATCCGTTATCAGTAGTTCTTTAGATGATCTATTCTGACAGCTCGGTAGGATGAAATACACGCTCATTTCATATACCCACCCATATCCAGCATTCACTTCACACAAAATTCAGGCATATTTAACAGCAAATTTCAAAAGCCAGAAACACCAGAACATACTGGGTCAAACAACAAACCAGTTTACTCCAAAAAGGAGCAATAATCGCCCAAGGAAAGTGAGCCTGTTAAAATTTGTGGAAATCCCAGCAAGGGACGAGTTGAAAGAGTTACAAGGGTGGAAGCAGGGCTCATGCCTTGTTATCTCCCAGTGTCTCTCACCTTCCTGGACTCAATGGGTCCAGTGTTATATTTACATTTTTATCAAACATCTAGATACAGCTCTCAAAAGTTGCCCTTAGGGTGGTTACAAAAAGCAAACAAAGCAGTGTACGCTACCCATATAACATTATTCTAATATAAGACTAAGATTAGTGTATTACTGGGGTGGAAAATGATGATCCCCTCCAAGACAACGATGATGGCTTATCTGCCTCATCATGCAATGACACTGACAATCACGTTCATAGACACAGTGGACATTTATGCAGCCAATATTTTAGTAGCTTAAATTGTTGATAAAGTCATTGAATTTTTTAAAATGTTTGTTGATCATTACTTCAATATTTATTCATGCTCTTTTTATGGTTTGCTTTTTTCCATGGGAAAATTGGAGGTAAAGCAATTTTTTCATATTAAATTATACTCATCACAAATTATAGTGGATGGTATCAGTTCGAAAAGAAGGCTCAGATTTCTAGACGAAATTATATAATTAATGTCTCGTACATATCAGTCATAAAATATGTTCAAAGTTTGTGATGGCTTTAATTCACGTAGCTGAAATTCATTTAGCCCAGCTGGTATTTTGGAACACATCTCTCAAGTTAAGAAGGGATACCTGTTTTCAAAATTTACTTTTTTTATTTATTTTTAATGGCTAGAAACACAAAATTGATTGACATCTTTGTTACCCTGTCTAATCCATTGCAATAACCAGTATAACTTGATGTTTTATCTGAACTTATGAATCTAAATTTTTAATGCCCATGAGAAAAAGTTAAACGCATACACAATACAATATTAAAGCATGTAGAGAAAAAAAATTGCCAACAATAATATTAGTAAATAATGATTCTGTTCATGAATTATACCAAAGGTAAATTTTAGCTGAATAATTTTTTTCTGCTGGTTCAAGTTTTTTAATTTCCTATGAGAAATGATGAGATTATCTTTTTGATGCATTTAAAACACTGCTACTGATATTTTTATGGTTTGCAACTGTAAGTGTTATCATTTAACAGTGGCAAGATATGCCAGTAAACACATCATGGGGTAACATACAGTTGTCATAATTAGTCAACAATAAGTGAGTTGTCCTGAAATAAGTTATGCCTGTACCTGTTTTTCAACGAACATGGTTCAGAATAATCATCACTTATGGAACAATCTATGTGTTAGTTTATAATGAATATGGTAAATCACTATTGCATAAGAGAATTAAATTTCTTTGTAATAAATGTCCTTCAGTTGTTTAAAATAATTCTTCTTCTTCTTTTCCCTTCTGCACTTCCTTTGCTAAATAAAAACTCCTGTTGATGGGAATCCAAATGGTTATCACAGTTATCACAGCTGATCTCCCAGCTGGAAGATCTAGAAATCCACATTCATTCTATGGAAGCTGAATTTGGAAGCCTTCATACTGATCTTGACTTTGGTGGCGTTGATATGACCACCTACATTTCTTCACCCTGGAGTACACCTCTTTCATCTGTTTCCTCGTCCCCCCCTTCCTCCCTCTCCACTTCTTCTTCTCAAGCCATCTCTGCCCTTGAGGATAGCAGCCTCGAGCAAAGAAAAGCTCACCTACAGCAGTTATTATGTTGCCTCCAAAAGGAGGTACCTGCAATGACATATATTAATGTTTCAATGGTTTTTAGTGTTTATTTACTCATAGCCCCTTGATCAGTGTCATGGCATGTGTATTCTTCTAGTATTTAAATCCTCTATGTTATATGATGGTACTTCATAAAAGTCCAATTGTTTTGTGATGGTTAAAAGTAATTTAAGTTAAATAATATGTGAAAATGAAAATGACTGCCCCTATGGGTCATTAAGTAAATTGATGCTGGATTCATATCTTGCTTAGGAAGTTTACTTCCTGTTGTAATTTTTAAACATTTTTTTCTTAAATTTCTAACCTTCATTCACTTCAATATAATCACACGATATCCTGAGAAAAATGATGGAAGGTTATTTCATAAACCAAGAAAAGGCTGTGAGAATTAATAAAAAACATATATTACAATGTTATTTGAAACTGTTTATTTTTAAATTACATTCCCATTTGGAAATACACTGCCAGGGTAACAGTACAATGATGGCTTAGTAAATCCTGATTTTATAATAGAGGTAAAGTAGACCTATTAGAAAATCAGGATTTACTTGCCAGTCCAGATTGTTGGGCAAGGGGTTGTAATCATGTGACAGTAACATAATAAAGGAGTAGTGGTGTCACTGTATGCCCAACTGCTAGTGGTTGGAGCTAGACTTTGCCAAGCAATTGAAAATATGCTTACTGTATAGACCTGTGGACCACGCGCACCTGTAAGATGTGTGCCCCACTTTTATAAGCATCAGAAAAAAATTGGCGGCTTTCTTCATTCTCCTAGTGGAAGTTCTGGGGGTTGTAGTACCTTAGACTATTACCAAAGCTTTTCATTAGAATTCTTACGTTTGTTTCACCACTATAAATTGAGAAAAATAATTGCTTCTCATTCAAACAAAGCTAGCTCTATGATGTTAAGTGTGTGAGTATGGGTTGAGGCAGAGCTCTGATTTTGAGTTTCCACCAGCTACCATAGGGCTCTCTACTAAAGACAGAGAGTCGAGAAACTAGTGTAAGATGTGCAGCCCCCTGTTTAACTTTGATTTCTGGGAAAGAAGGTGCACATGGTAGACAGGTCTATTTGGTACCTTTTTGGCTTTCATCCATGGTTGAAAATTTTGGGATACACACCACTCAAAAGTCTTCATAGAGTATCATGACATAAATAACTTTTCTTGTCAGCGTACTGGTAAACTCTTTTACTACATGAAGCAAGAAAACAGCCAAAAACAACATTGCCATTTTTTTTCTTATTGCTCTGAGGACAATGGAAGAGTGTTCCATTGAAACATTAGCAGCCAAAATTCTTACTCAGCTTGAATCCCAATAATTACTTATAAATATAATTTGCCGAAAAAGTACTAAATCTTATATCTGTCATTTTGTTATTAACATATGCAAATATAATTCAAAATTAGCAAAAAGTACATTGATTTAAAATCAATAAAATTTTAGAAAAAATTAATTAGACTTGGGTACTTCATATGTGAACTCCCATAAGTTCCACTCCAACTTTGTAGGTTTTCCAAGAAAAATTCAAGTGTAACTTATCCACATTTAAGCCTCATGTTCATGGGCGTAGCCAGGATTTATGCTGGTGGGGACAGGACACCCATCCATAGCTGTAAATACATGTCAGGGAGGGCAGGACATCATCCTGTCCACCTGTGTATGGCATATTTGGTATGAAATGTCTAGTTCATGGGGGCAGCTGCCCCCCTACCTCCCCATGGCTATGCCCATGCTTATGTTACATGTTCATGAGTGATAATGATGAAAATAGATGTTACATGAAATGCAGTCAAAAATTCTCGGAGACATTGCAAAGTTTTCAAATCCAAGAAAAAGCATAGTTAGCTGATATTTTTTCCATTTCACTCTATTATGTGCGGGCTCAAAATTTGGGTAGGACAAAATTGAATGATGTATGACACTAGGATACACAAGGCAAAGGAAATTCCGCATAGCACAACCCAGAGCCATAGTGAATCAATTTCTGTTCACTCCTGGCAGTTTTCTGCACTCTGCTTCTAAAGGCAAGGGGGCAATAGCACTGAATAATGTCAGTAAAATTGTATGAATGTTCATTGAAAGTATATTAATGCTGATGAACAGCTTCCCTTGGTCTTTACATGAACTCCCTCTGCTCTTTACATGAAGTACTATGACATTAATTTTAGAAGTACGTATATTATGCAATTTTGAAATGTTGAAGTAACAGTTTTTGTATTTCCCTTGCAACAACTTTTGTGGATGTTAATGTTAGCCTTCATCGATGAAAAGTTAGAATTTCCCCATATAATCAAAATTCCTTTTATTTCAATATCATCCTTGTTCAAACATTCGAAATTCCCCAATTAGTTCTCCCACTTAATGCTCTTCATCGCATCCTTAACAATCCCTACACGTTTTACTCATGATATATTCTTAAAGCTACTGTATGGTATTGCGACCATACATTTGATCTGAACGGCATCATATAGCACCTAAATTGCAGGGAATCATGGCCCTGAGATGCTATTCAGGGAAATAGCAAGGTTGCTACCTACTCAGAATGGCAGCCAGAGAATGTTGTTTCGTCAAGTTTTGGTAACAAGTGAAAAGTGTTCAAATAATAATTTTTTCTCTTACTGAATTTTATTCAATTTCTTGTTTCTGACAAAACAAAAATGAATAATTTTAGTGAGTTTACTTACATGGTATTAGAGCCAGATAATGCTGATATTTTTTTCTGAAGTTTATTTGTTGAAAGTTAGGTGGTATTCTAAAAATAACTCCAGTGATAGATTAAGCTGAATGAAGACCAGTTGATGAAGTATAACAGAAAAAAGAGTAGAGCCTCAGTTAATAAAATTGACCATTTGCTCTGAAGAAAATCCATATCATATCATTTTCCTAATTGATAACGGCATATTTCATTGGGTTATATACATTTGAACTAAATCACCCATTCATTCAAGGTAACATAAATTGGTGATGATGTAACCTATCTGAATGATGCGTTAGATTTTTTTGAAAAAAGGACTTAATAATTTATGCAGTACCATTGGGTTAAAATGACTGCTCTGAAGCATTTTAGTTTTGCAACCATAATTAATTTGATTGGCTTTACTTTTGCAGTAGTTGGCTAAAAATTGTTTGCTTGTTGTAGAAATTATTTTATGTATTTTGATTTTATTTGATGATGTTATTTTCTGAAAGAAATAATCTGAGAATTTCAGACTGGTATCATTCTAAATTGAATATGGCTCTGAAATCCTTTGATGGACTGTGTCATAAATTATGAGAAAATACATGTCGAAAATTTTTCCAATTTATAAATTTTAAATTTTTGTGGCTTTCTATGTTTCAATCTTTTTTTAGCAATACCAAATGTGGTGAAAAGTTATTATGGTCTGAATTTATGGAATATTACAGATTTTAACAAATTATCAAATACAGATGAGGAGGTATTTTGTGTCGTTTATGAAAAAAATACTCAGACTTTTTATAAAATTTTTAATACTACAAAATTCACTGCATATTTTCACTGCCATTAGAATATTTGTTGTGTATCATACACTTGGGGGAATTCTCCAATGGAAACTGCAGAGAAAACTTTAAATAGAATTTTATTTTGTAATACAGTTAGGACACATGCATGTAAATTAATTATTTTTTTCTTAACCACCAATGGATGAAGTCCATTACTGTCACCGTCCTATTTTTGTCATATATTTCTAATATTATTCACTTCTCCTACTCTGTATATTCGAGTATAAGTCAATGTCTTCTTTTGACCAAGAAATATAAATTATAACCCAGGACTCAAGTAGGTATCAGTCAAGTTGAAAAAATATCACTTAATGACATGATGTTTCGAAATTAAAAAGTAAAGTAGATTAGTAAAGGCTCATTGATGAATATTGAAACTAAGAGTGACAAATATTGCAAAAATATAGGATAAACTTTTGAAAAATTTATCAATGATAACTTTAGCTACTATGAAATAGACCATGAAGACGTCCTCAGCATCATTTGATAGGATTGTCAGTTTGATTGTGCGATGAGGCAGTTATGTCATCATGTTCATCTTGACTGAGGGTATCATCATCTTCCATACTATCTGTAGCCTTGGCTAAATCACATGTACTGTTTACTGCATGACAATTAGTAGTGTTGGAGGAAAACTTGAGGTCGGTGATGAGCCATGTGCAGTACACTTGCAGAGTAAAATTTTGCCAAGAAATAAATTATTAACTCCAGTACTCATTAACTCCTGATTTAGTTAATGATCAGGTATCCTAACTTCTGGAGCAGATGATAAAAATGGCTGAGTTAGATGAGAAGAAGATATGAGTGAATCTGGGGAATTTTTTGCCGCAAGGGACTCTGAGAGGCTACCTGTGGTTGGCTTCAATGAAGAGCCACTATTGGCTAGGTATCCCTGTAGTAGACAGCTTGACTTGACTTTCATTTTATAGTAGATTGGATGAGGCTCCCCTTCGCCTATCACCCCATCTTCCCCCAACCCAGTGCTCTCACTGGTACAGATGTTTCACATTTTACAGAGTTTTAATATAATACAGAGTTTCAAATTATTATTCTAGGTTGATAGTCAAGCCTAAAGGCTATGTTCTAGAGTCAGTTTTTAGTTCATTTTTCTTTGTTTTTTTTCACAGATATTTGCCCACATTTAAGTACATTATCAATTGAATGTTCTTGGCATTGATCTTTTGTATACACAGAGAATTTTTCTTTTACTGCCATAGTTTCTAGTGTGGGTGCAGCAGGTGGCATCTTGAGATGGAATATATAGTTTAGGCTCCCCCTGTGCTATGGAAAAGTAAATATTAGGCAGAAGTGGATAATATTTTCAAATATTTGGATCACAAATGGAAAGATATAAAAAGGGATTCATGAAGCTAATGGCAATCAACTGACTCAGTCAGTCTTTATAGTGTGTGGTGTATTTTAAAATCAAATTGAAAAAATATTTCATTGAGAATTGTTTTTACAATGTAAGAGAATTCTTGTCGAATGATTCATAATATTGCTACATATTGTTGAACGTTTTTAATGTACTACCATTTTATTGTATTATATCTTTTATTATTTATTTGACGGGGCCTATATATGTAACAACATATCAACGGGACCAATAAAAATATCTATCTATCTATCTATTGCAAAGCATAGAAGCTGGGTGATTCTAGATTTTTTAATGATAAGTTAGCATTTTTTCATTTCATCTTACTAGTGAGTTCAATATTCCGAATATTTAATAACATGTAACTCAAATTTATTCTCACCTATGGCATTTAAATAATTTGCAATCTATTGACCCGTAAATATTTTTGGAGATTTACAGCCCCAGCATCACTCATAGCTAATCACATTATCGCAGAGTTTTTGGGTTGGTTATGCAACATTTGTATGATACAGTTGGCCTTGCAGAATGTATTAATATCACAAAGTGGTAGTACTTTGTGTGTTTGGCAGTTATAGGTGTTATAGGTTCTCATAGGAATCTCACTACATAATCTAACATTTTTCTCAGTGAATATTCTCCATGGCTTATGAGCATTAGAAATAAATATGGTTTCTTGAATCTGATATTTGGAAATATTGACCAAAAAAAATGTCAGCCTATTCTTTGACTTGTCTAAAAGTTGGAAGTAGGTTTTCATTGGCTACAAAAAATTTCTAGACTTATACTCGAGTATATACAGTCATTTTTATGCTATATACATATGCACTTGTGGTAGAAAAATAGTTTTATACAACAGAAATTTATTGTTAGAGTCTTCATTTTCAAAGAGAAAAGAAGAAAGAGATGGTACTCTAAGCTATTTTTAAGGTGACTGTTCATTTATAAGAAAGGAAAAATAGATTATCTATCTATGGAACATAATTTACACTGATTCTGTGATAACAGGTACCTACTTGTGTCTTCATTATGTCCATAAAATGGCCTCCTTCAGATATTGCAATAAGATTTTAGTAAAAATTCCAATGCATGAAAGAATTGCAATTAGGATGTGTTGTGTAACTATGTATATCAGTTGCTAAAGGTAATAGTTTTGACTCTGAAATCACTTTCAAACTTCTTCACTATTCTTTAAGAAAAGAAACAGGTTAAAAAGGTCTGCTGGACAAACTGAATTCAAGATACTAGTCTTACTAATCAACTATATAAAGCAAAATAGCATGGTGGAATAATAATATCACACATTGCATGTTATTCCTTGTCTCTGGATGAAGCATATGTGTGATTATATTTAATATATGCCCATATAGGTGCTTTATGCAGTCACTTTGTTCTGACATTGATCATTTGGTAATAAATGAGCCAAGAAATCATAAAAAAGTAAACTGTTCTGAGAGGAAAGTTTACTTCAAGTCTAAAACTTTCACGAATAAAAGATACCTACTAATTTAAATCCACAAGCAATTGGTATTAAGTCATTCAAATTGTCACTTAGGGCTGTAGCATGTGCACCGCATTGACACAATGTGTCATTCAATTTGATAATGCTCCTATTAGATGAAATACATATTGCAGCTACCATTATCTTGTGGTTGTTGTATATGTAGTATCTTTAATTGATTCGTTGTATATTATCTTTAATTTTTGAGTTTGCATCAATTGTGCTTGGCAGTTATATTTCTATCTGTGAGGCGAAACAAATTTTCATGTTAATATTACTGTTATTTTCATTAATAGCATCAATTCAAAATGTGTTGAGAAAGAGGCTGGTAATGTGGGCATACTATAGGCATACTGTTTGATCTTCCCCTCACATTTTGCTTGCTTTACTTTTATCTCTCTCAAGATAAAAGCACATGAAAGAACATTAGAAAATCTGACTTCAGTTTCACATTTAATTACATTTAACGCAATTTTTTCGGCCATGTGAGTGCAATGTAAGAAGTTTCTCTTCAAGCATGTTGCTTATTGTGTGTCTAGAATGTACAATGTATATGAAGGCTTCAGTAGATTTGTATAAAATACCAGTTAGTAATTTCTTTACTGCAAAATTTATTTCCATCCAATGCCTGCGAGAATGTTTTATATGCTACTACTTGTTGTAATTATTTTTTAGTAGATGCTTTGGTCATTTCTTTATTTAAAAATAAGAACTGCAAATGCTTCCCAAAAGAAACAACTCTGCATTAACGCATTGAGTGTGGATATCAATTATAGGTGACGCTCTGAGAACTGGAGGCGGTGGTCTAACATGGTTGTCTCACAGGATGGTTGTCTCACATTAGAGATGACAATTACCTACCTAACTAAATAGCTGCTTTGAAAATTTTAGGGACTGGAAAATGAAAAAAATATGTTACACACACTCAATGCGTTCAACAGCACATAACCCATCATGATCACATGTTTTGCAAAGTTTTTTCATAAATGAGAGCTGCATGTTTTTTTAAATTTTCATTTCTTATGTAACTTTTCATGATTATGTATTCTTTCATCGCCTAGGTTGAAGAAGCAGAAGGATCACGGGATGAATTGAGTGAGTGCTCTCCCAAGAAAGTTGTAGATTCAAATGAAGAACATGCCACTCCTCCAAGACCTGGTACTCAGCATTTTAGTATTCATATTAAAATAACTTGTAATATTTAACAGATATGCTTCATCTTAAGTTATTTTAGCCACTTGGGTGGGAATGACGAGATATCTTGTCATGCTTGAATATGTGCTAAATTTTTTCCCCACATGAAATGCGCTTTTTGGAAAATCAGTTCGCCAATCAAGTAGTTAAACAAGTATAAATGTAGGTGAAACATTAGGGCGGTCGAAAAAAATACAAGTCAAATTTTTCACATCACCCCTAAATTTGAAGAAAAATGATGAGAGAACACTTTTTGCCAAATATTAGCTCAATATGACTACCAGAAGCCAGAAGTTGTTGCCAGAACCCCATGTAGTTTTATGTTTTGGCATGAGTACTTTTTTCCCATAACTTGAAGGATGGGGGCTGGGATTGGGTGGGGTACATACTTTTCAAGGTACTCCATATTGTTTACTTGCTTAAGAAATGAAGACTTGGCCCATTGTGGGGGTAAACTTTTTAATTTTTTTCTTTTATGAGCAACAGAGTTTCTTCTTCTTGCATACTTTTGGTGTTGACTTATCGTACCAGTTTTATTTTTGTTAAACCTTTTAGTCCTGTTTCTCAAAGCAATGCCTTCTCATAACCCCAGTATAGGTTGAATGATTGCAATGAGATAGTTTCATTCCATGGCAAAAATCTACCCAGCCTCTTAGCAGATGCAGTTGACCTACTGGCTTGCCCATAAATGAATCCACAATGATTGTGTAAAAGCCTACCATTTCATTGCCTCTGCATGTATCAGTTTTGCTCATTGCTTTTTAGTCGGAAAATAATCACAGCACAAAAAGCCCAAAGACATGACAAGTGCTACAAACATTTTATATATATTATGTGAACAGTAGCAAAAAAGATCTTTTAAGAGTGCACCCCAATTGTAAGAAAACCTAATAACATTTTGGTGGCAAGAATGAAAGCTACAAGAATCCTTGCTAAGGGAGCATAGAAACCGCATGAAGATCCCCACAATGTATGTACAGTAGACTCTCATAATTACTAAGTTCATGGGACCAAAATATCAGTGGTTCATAATAACAGACTTTGTATCGAAGTATCTTTTTTGTAAACTCTGCAAAAAATAAACTTCTACTTTTCTTCTGGTCTGTTCAGTCTTTCCTATGTTTTAGGTTGCTTTGGAAAGATTTCAGGAGTATAGTTATGATTAGGTGACTATCAAATAACATATGTGCAAAGATATGATATTGAACATATTCTATTTTGCGAAGAAAAAATCATACATCACACCATTTCTTGTCCTACTTGTCACAAGCTTGGATATTAATTCTACAGAAAAAACTGCTTGGCTGCTTGGACTATTATTAAGTTGCAAATTCAGATGAGTCTCAATAAACTATACTGATTTAGCATAAAAGTTGATTCCTCAAAAGTGAATCAACAGTTGCCACTGATTTCTCATGTATTCTTATGGCATTATTATTTGAGTAATATAAATGCAATGTAAAAATTTTACACAAAACTGTTTTGGTCCCCTGTGGAGGTAGAGATTTTATTTTATAAAAAGAAACAATTGAACTTAAATGAACATCAGAATTTAAAAAAATCCCCACCAGCACACAAATGTTAAAATAACCTTAGAACAATGCTATTTGGTTAGCATGCACCACTTACGTTTGGATTCCTAACCATTCAAACCAAATCTTCTGTGAGCCTCTCATCGAGTCATTAGAGAGAAATGTAACAATAATCTTCACAGCAAACCTCCATCGGAGTCTCGGGCAAAGAAGGTGTTTACGTCCTCGTTACCAAGGATACTACAAAGTTTTCAGTGTTCATGCTCATAACAATCCAGTGGGCTTCGGTCTGAGATCACATCGGTACTCATCATTGGAATTAGCAAAGGAGTAAAATTTGCAAATTTCTTTCTTTCGGTACTGAACTATCGGCATGGGAAGTTGACAAAATAGAAGTTTACCAGAAAAAGTTCACTTGAAGTTGGAAGTAGAACTTGTGTTTCAGGTTAGAGTTAAGCTGGTATTGACATGTCGGTATTATTCGAGGATGGACTTATGAAGTTGCACAATTTCTCTCTCAACTTCATTTTCATGCATTCCGAAGCTCTATATGTGCTGTATTCATTCCAAGTGAAATGAAATGTCATGTCTTATTAATTTGATCTCAGTTAATGATAGAGCTTCTTCCTCATCACTTTTAATTTACTTCTGATGACAGCCCCAGCTTAAACATTTCACTGGCTAATTACTTTAGTACAACGACGTAATATTTAATGGAATCGAGTTGTATGACAGAAAGCAGTAATTGTAAATTATCTTTAAAGTGTATATTTATGTATCAATGTAATGAATATCCCTAGCGTGTAATTCCTTCCTATTAAAACGTCCGCATACAATAGGACAGCATCTGTTTTGTAGGTAGTGCGTCAAATGCAAATAAAAGTTTCTGGCGTACCCTAGTGGAACTTGTACTCATTACTCATTGAATTGGAAGTTAACATGCATTTACGCTGCTATCATCCACCATGGTTTGGACAATCCTTGTCATAAATAATGAAAAAGATGGTCGAAACTGTGGTCAGTGATAAAAAGTGTGGAATAGTTCTCACTCATTGATTGACTTAGCATATCATGATGTAATCTTGTTGACCTTCTTTTAATCAATTTCAATGAAAAATTGTAAAATCAGGTGGTTTTGAGTAGGAACGTGGGTTTCATTAAATTCACATTTTTTTAATGTTAGTCAAATATTACATCCTGACCGTTTTTTCAAAATGAGAAAAAAACATTTGCATGGTTGGACATTAAAACGTGCTTCAAACCACGTTGATTCGAACATTATACGAAGATTATTCTAACGTTTGTGTGTTGGTGGGGATTGTTTGATACCAAGATACTTTTTTCTCAAATGAAGTTCAGATTATAAATCTAAAGATACATCAGTGGTAATTAGCATTAGCTGGTACTAAATTTTATTTGTATCTTCCTAAAAAATGTAATAATCATATGTGCATTCTTAAATTTGTTTCTCACTAAACAAACATATAACATTTGGTCATAACTGAAACTGTTAATCATAAGTACCGATTAGTTCTTTTTTCTAACAATTATTATCCCAATAAATGTGATTCAAGATTTGAGGCATTCAAGAATCTTTTGAGATTCAAATTAGAGAAAATTTAGGATTTGTCCCACCTCAAATTTATATGATCAAAACGTGTACTTAGAATACAAGTATCACCCACAATTACAGCTGTGAGGTATGGGGAATGAGCATTTAAGAGAGAGTGCAAATATCTAATCAACCATCATTATTTTCCATAGTATAGATGGCGTTAAGTGTTTACCTTATAGGTTATATTCTGATTGAGTGTAAAGAAAAAGCCTTATTCTAAGAAAAAGAACCTTTGGTTTTATCAACTATTTATCAGCTAAATTAAAATCAATCTAAATTTTCATTATGCATCATTTTGCTTAATAGGAACTATAGCAGAGCGGGAACATCGAAAGTGGGCATCAGCACCTCCAATACCGGATAATCCATACTCCCCGGAAAAAATATCAGAGAGGTTACGGAGCATTAATTTGAAAAAAAGTCTGGAAGCCAGCAGGGGATGCTGCAGTGATGCTTCTATGTGAGAATTCTCTCTTACTCTTATTCTATTCCTTAAAAACAAAACACCTAAAAACATTAAGGAATAATTTAATTGGGAATAATTACATTTTCATTCTATGAAAATATTAAAATATTTTTTTCAGAGATTTTCCTGAGTTTCAAAGTGAAAGTGAAAGAAGTGAAGTTGCTGTTCCTAAAGTTACCATTAATTGTGGTGGGAAGTATCTTAACCCAAAAAAGTAAGTTAAATAGAATTCAAAGAATTGTTTTGAATGTGTATTCTATCATGATTGGTATGGCTTGGCATTTTCCCAGTTCTAGTACTAGAAATCAATTCCTGATTCACTCTAGTTTTGATGCTATGGCATAAAATAATTAATGACAATTTACTGTTGTTAAAAATATAAATATAATTCATAACTTTGAGGCCTCCACAATGTGAAGTCTACTCGTCTTATAGGATTCCAGTGTATTAATTGTTTTCTTATGACTAGATTTTGCCCATATTCCTGTTGGTATTTTGTGTTTAAATGACGTTCAAGTTATGGCCAATAACTTATCACAAATGTGCTCTTTAGTCTTAACTGATGTTAATTAAATTCACCTATCCATCTATTGAATGTTGTATAGTTATCACATTACATCAGAGCTATAAGCCTGTGTTTATTGAAACTCTTTTGTAGATATAGCCGTGATTACTACATCAACAGTGAATCTGACTCTGGGAAGCATGTAGTACATAGAAATATGGACAGAAATGAGGAAATGAAGCTGCCAGATTTGAGAGAGCAGATTGGCACTGTCAAAGGAAATGAAGATCTTGATATGAGGAAGAAGGTAAGCTCTCCTGCTGGTGCTGAAGCAGCCTTATTGACATTTGAAAGACAGGCACTTCGTGGCGATATATACCATGCATCATATCGCTCTCAACAAGCATCTACAGACTTTGTTCTTAACCCCCTTCTGCTTGTGGGAGAGGTAGAACAGGGTGAAAGTGACATCAATGAAATTCAGCACTATCTCAAACCCATGATACAGACACACTGCTCTAGTTCCCAAGGAACTCTTGAATCAGGTTATAGTAGCTGTTCTGCAGACTCCTCTCTTGATCCAAGTGCAGGGCGCTTAATTTCACCTAGTGAGCCTGAGGCAATTGTAGAGACAAGACTGGAACCACTAAGCAGTCTTCATGCAAGTGGAAAATGGAGAAAAGATAATCGTGCCAGAAGAGGAGACAACTCTTCTATGATTTGGTAGGAAAGCTGCCCTGAAGTTAGTATGTTCAAAGGGGGCAGTAAGCAGCTAGTGCCATTTCAGTTTGAAATGGGGACTCTATAGAGTTATGCCTAAATCCTGGTCATATGAATCACCAGTTGTTTGAAATATTTTTTTCACCACTTCTGAACTTTAATAGCACTGCTGGTGATAGATATTTCTTACAACTGACCTCCACTTTAGACTCATGTGCTGAATAACTGGTCTAAGTTCGAAAAAGTTCCCAGATAATTTTTACAGTGAAGCAACATCTGCCTCTACTTATCTGCAATGAAAAGTGATTCAAGGGACCAATGTGGATTACTTTTATTGCAGTTGATAAAACTGAAACAATGTAACATTAATTTTGATTTGGCCTATTGGTTTGTGCATGTTCCTATGATTAACAATAGGCCAACTTGACTTAGCAATGCCCCTTCATCCTTTGAAGTACCAAGAGACAAGCTAGAAAACAAGGCAGGAGAGATTTCAATTCTTCGCCTTCTCTGGGATTCATAAATACCCTTGAATTAATCTCTCCAAGGGTTCTGACATGCATCCTAAGCTGTTTTAAAGATATTTTTAGCTTGTAATATTACCAGATAATTTTATATTCTACTTTGCATAGACATTGGGATTTGTTGGTTCAAGTTAACTAGTCTATTCATGGATTTTTTATGTTGAGTGATACATGTGATTTGTCTCATATTTAATAGCTTTGTGTACCAAGCTATGTGTGTTGTGATCTTTATGTACAAGAACTTAATGGTAGTACACTGAAAATCAAGACTTGAACCATTAGTATGATACATAATTTGAATTACTTGTTCATGAATGGCAATGACAAAAGTTATTTTAGAGAATGTATGGGAATAAAATGCTCTATTTTATCTCAAAAATGCTCTCATTCTTTAAGAAGCCATTTTAACCTAACCTATATATGGCATCACCTTCTGAGATTTAATTTTTGCCTCTTCTTCAAAAAGCCAAAATTTTAAAGAACTAATTGCCCGTAATTTTTCATTCAGGAATTTTTCACATTATGTGGAAAAACGAATTGATTAGCCAGGTATACATATCTGCCTTCATCAAATAGGACAGTTTTGATTTAGATAAACATTCCTAGAAGACTTAAATGAAATTCTGAAAAATAATGATCCAGGATAATTTCACCTTAAGAAAAATTGTTTTAGTTTACTTTTTTAAAGAAGTGTTGCTTTTTCCAAAGGTGTTAAAATTAAATCCAGACTTTCCTGTGTTTATGAATATGCTTTGGTTTATAATTTTCATGCGCCTCATAAAAAGATTAATTGATGATTACTACCCACCATTTTAATACAGAGTATACAAATTTGTTTTCTTATTGTAATGTCTGCTATTTATGTTACATAGCCATCTCTATCTTTTCCGAAAAAGGCACTCAAAGGAGGTAAGTCACAAAATATTCCATTACTTACATTTGGTTGTTTGTTGTGCTAAAATGGTGTATTTTGTTCAATTTTGTGTTTGATATGATGTCTTAGTATATATTTTTTGCAGCATAAAATGTTTTCTTAGCCTCTTGAATGGTAAGATAGATTAACCCTCCATGCATTCAGTGTGGGACATTACTTTTGGCTGAAACTTCATACCAAGCGCACTGGTCTAACCTAATTAGATAAAGACTCATGCCATGACCAGAACACTAGTTGCACCCACGCAAGAGGTTAAACGTCACCTATGTAAAAATTAGCAGCATCTTTTTTAAAACATGGATGTGATGCTTGCTTATTATTGTTTTGTATCTTTGGCATATGAGTAGTTGCCTGATTAATAAATTTCATGTGTGTTCATTATTCTGCTTTGTGTGAGGGCTTATGGATTTCTGTTGCTTTGGAGTGGCATTTATTTATTTACAACTGTAAATATTTTATGATTTAACAACATAAAAATTCTTGCTTTGTGCCTGTTGAAGTACAGATCAAATAGCCGGACTCTGAGGGACTTGGAGAGGAAGATCATCAAAGAGAAAGTTGGAGGATTATTTCTGTTGAGAACGATATGTGACCATGACATAAACATAGGGAAATACTAACTTATTAAAATAAATATATATTTTATTGCCTGATTTTGCCTTCTCTCTGATTTCATAGCTATAATCACCCCTAAAACATTCTATAGTTCTTTCCTGAGATAGGTATCTTACATTAAAACATGAATCACCAATATATGGTGCATATACATTTCAGCCCAATTCATCAATTGGTCTCTCTGGTCCCAATACTTGTTCATGAAAGAAAAGACCATTGTGGATTGACCAAGATAAATACAGTAGCATAGTAAAATACCTGACGTTGTGTCTAAGTACCTTTCAAGTTTCTCATTACTATTGTTAAAAAAATAATATAGACAGACATGTCAGCATCCTCTGTAATGCCTTCCTCCCAGACCCACATGAAAAAGATGGATAGTGAGAAGCTGATCAAATATTTCTGCATCTCATACTCACTTCTAAATATATTTTATTACATAATTCATAATGTATGTTTGATCTGTGCTTCACCAGGTTCATACGGTGATAAGAATGTTTGAAATGTATTACTTTAAAATAAAGCTTAGTCTTAATGAATTTACCCCTTGATGTTTCATCCATAGACATCAAAAGGAAAAAAAGACTTACCATTAATACTTATCAATTAATATCATTGTAACTGTTAATTTTTACTACAAATTAAAAAATAATTTTTGTCCCAAACTTTTAATAATCACTCCAAATAACTGATGAACTAACGTAGCATGTTGGGGGACTTTCACAGTTGAAATCAAATGGAGCTCATACTTGACCTACATTAAACAAAATAAATGTGGAATTTTATGTTAAGGGATTTAACAAAGGCAGAGCATCTAATTCACTTCATCATTATCATTATCAGAACTTATCTCCAAAAGAATTCCTTTAACTTCTTGTCTCATTTCAGGTATTGTTAGTTGATGCTGAAATAGCTCAACTACAAGAAAACCCCTTCACATTTGAAAAGGAATCGATTGAAGAAATTGAGGTTGCTGAAAGTGAGACTTATTTACCAAGTGACAATCAAAAAAATGTAAGAGGCCTTTCATCTTCTGAAGGCAGTGAATTTACTCAACAAGGTGTGGAAAAATCGACATCCAAAAAAAGTAGAGGCATGGCCTCTAACACTAGTATTGCCTGTGTGAAGAATACTCCTGAAGAAGGGCCTCAAACAGTTGCAATATTAAATGGAGACCATTCTTCAAACAATACCAGTCAAGAGGAAAAAGTGTTAGTGAATAGTGTGAAACTGAACACAGGATCAGCAAGGGATGCCATCAAAGAAAGCATATTGGTACCCAAAACACGTGGAGCATTATTTTCAGAGCCAAAGTCACTTCCAGTTTTAATGTCGGAAGACTTGCCAAGCCTTCCATCTGTCCGCCAGTTAGCACGCCAGTTCTCGGCAGCATCAAATAGAGAAGAAACTACTAAGGTGAGTTAATATTTTCTGACTGTGTTGCCACTTGCTTTAAACTCAACTACAGGGTGTGGCATCAAAATTTGCTGATTTGAAGGATCAATACAGCAAAAGATGTTTTTGTAATTATTTTTTCACAATATTCTACAACATGCATTTCAAGCATTAAAGTGTTGTGCATGTCAAGGTGAATATCTTGGACAAACTTGTTTCATCACAGGATCGTATTTGAACCTCGCTTCCTGGTGCCAAATTCAAATCAGCAAATTATGCTGCCACTCCCTATACAAACTTCCTATGATGAACTTGTTTCTGTAATGAATCATACCTGTTAGTCTTTTTCAGCAAGTATTATCACAGTTCTATAGTTTTCACCCACTCAAAGGTAAAATGGCAAACATTCAGTCATCTTTCTTTATAGCTTTAAAAGACACTACTCAGGAATCTATACATCATACAGCCACTATAATTAAAATTGAGGGATAGCTTTTAATATTTCCTCGGGTCATGCTCATAACTGTCTATGGAACTACCATTATGATCATAGCTGTCCTTGGACTAACATTTATAAAAGTCTGGAATGAATGATCATGATTATTCTCATCAATTGTCAATAAAACTTTACCTATCCCTCTATTTTCTTCAAAACTATAAGGTCTGCTAGCCATGTAATGGTACATACACATGTTATATAAGGATAAGCTTGCCTTTGAGTATTGGTTTTACGAAATACCGTATTGGCCTGAATATAAGATGGATATATTTTCCACTTGGAAGAGGTCAAAAATTGCTATCCGTCTTATTTCCGCGCCCTATGAAAAAAATGTTTGGAACATCGGTGCACGGTGTAACTACTGGTCCCTCGCGATGACTATTTCAAACTTGATTACAGTGCTGCAATGAACAAACACATCACATTTAAGCTCGCTAGGCTTATCATGACGACTGATGTTTGACACCGTCGATTTTGTACAAGTCAAAAATCAACATGCTGCTTTCATCCTATTCGTGGGCATTAAAATTTTTTCCCTAAAATGGCAGCTCTAAAACCCAACCTGTCTTACATTCGGTGCCGTCTTATATTCGGGCCAGTACAGTAAACTACCTGCTTGTCATTGAAATAGAGTATCTTAGCCACTTTGAAGCTGGGATGAGGCTGCATATATAGAAGAGATATGTTATTTGTAGGGATGTATGAACATCAGATTTTCAACTTAAGTCAGGTTGGATTCAATTATTGCTTTAAAAAGCAAGTTTTGAGTTTCGTTCAAGCCAGTTCAAGCATCAATGCTATCTCTATTTTCTGTTTTTAAGAGAAAATAAAATCCTTCAAATCCATTCTTTATTCAATATTAATTTCCCTATTTATGTCAATTCAACAACTATGACAAAATAGTCAATTTTGTTAGAACACTTCCCATACCAGACAAAAGACTTAGCTTTAGAAAGAAAGAAATAAAAGTTAACATATTTGGCATCTTTTTGAGAACTGGACACACTTCCTATTTTCTAAGACATATTAATTCAATACAGCATGCACTAATAAGAAAATATATGCCCACTGCTGTATTTCTGTAGGGCACAACAACACTGCGTACAAAAAATGAACTTTTAGTGTAACTCAAGAAACTAATGTCTTCAGGGTGACCCAACATTTGAGAAATGAAAATCAAATGAATCAGTGAAGCATGAATTAGTTGTAGAAATAGACTTCCTTTCATTTCTAAATGTCCATACAATTGGAAATCAAATTATAAATTGTAATTCAGTAAAACAAGTTACTCGAATACCTTCAGCTGGAGATTCTCTCTTCTTACATTGATAACATTTGCTGCTGCTGAATGCAGCCTTCCACTGGGTATTTCTGTAGCTACAATAAAGTAATCTGAAACAATTTTGAGAAATATAATTTTTTGTAAAATTTATATGTATTAAAATTATTTTAAATCCTTGCTAAAAATGCATGTAGTTTTTAGTATTGTACCCTGAAACATATTTTTACTTATATCTCAGCTTCTATTCATTGCTGGGGAACGATATATACCTACTTTATTTTAAAGCTTATTCCTTTGCAAAGATTGTGATACCATTTAAAGTTGATTTAATTGTATTTCCTATATCTGTTAATCGTAAAATGGGTGAGGGGGCAAGTTTTCAAGGATGAAATGGATAAGCCACTCCGATTCTGTGGCTAAGTGTCTAAAATAATGGTGAAAAAGTAGGCAATAACACATGAGTTTATATTATATTTGTGAATGACAAAGAACTTTTTAAAGAATTAATGTGAAGTTTTTAGGATTCAATAAATCATTCTTCATGGCGACATTTTTATTGCCACAAGGAAACTTAGGAAAGACCTTATGAACCAAAAAATGATGTATGATGATGATGAAAAATGATGTTACATAATTTTTGGGCTCTGCACTCTTGTCACCTAGGCCTATAATGGTCATCTCAAAAACCTTCTTGCTGGGTGGCCCTTTCCTCCTACCATCTCCCAGTTCACATGTAGCTGTCAACTTCTATCTCAACTTCTTTACACCAACAACAAAAATGAGGTCTAATGGATCATAGTTCAGATCAAATCAGATCAAGCGAAACTGATGAAGCTTCAATCTACAAAGTTGACACCTTTTAAATGTTCAATGCAATGATATTCACTAAAGTAGAAATGATAATAGAAATCAGAGCCTGCTGAAGAACATGTTCTTCCATCACCCACATTGGATGAGTTGGAGGAAGAAAACGAGGGTGAATAAACTTTCACAAGTGGATGATTTTGTCATTTTTCAAGTGTTTCATAAAATAGCAGTGGACTATCATGTAGATCAGTTATAGTGTATCTTTTGAGCTTGGTATGACAGGATTCATGAGGAAAACCTATCCAAACTCATGTACTATGTCATATCTAGACAAAACCATAATTTTGAGACATTTGCAGCCACTGTAAGAATGAGTTACATTTCAGATATTTATTTGCAAAAAAGAAGAAGTTAATTACTTAATTAAATAAATTTCCCTATAGAAAATTAAAAATGTGATTCGTTATTATTTAATATTTTATGTATATAATATATTAATAATTATTGATTGTTCTTGGGCAATGACTATCCATAAACTATGCATGTCACCCAAAATGTCTCGGCTTGCCACCTTTGACACTTGTGTCATAATTTGACACTTTAATTAACTTTGCTAACTTAAGTCACAATTTGACAATTTAATGGTTTGCTGAATAGGTGATGGCTAGTACCATCGAACACGGAAATAGGTGATGGCTATGGTTCACTTTTAAAGAAATTGAAAAGCATTCCAACTGACATTATCAAAAGAAAGAGGCAGTAAAAAATTATGAATGCTAATCATCAGTGTCTCATAGCATACATTTAATCACTTCGTTCATTGATTAAAAACATAAAACAATAAGTAGTGTGCCTATCTCTCATGGCTATTATAAATGTAAAAGGACATGTGCAGAGTGTTGCTCAGAATAACTGAACTGTAACTGAAAAAGAGCAGAAAATTCTTTTACAATGGCTAAGTTATGGCATCAGTATATTAAATCTCACATAATCTTACACATGGCTTCTAATAACAAATTTAATACCAATGAATTTTTCTATTTTTTGAGTCCCTCGAATTTTGTTGTGTCTTGGTTGTACTTTATTTAACTTTAAATGAAGCAAGTTATGCAAAAATTCCATTTCTAACCCTGACATCAATACAATCAATGCACTGCATTGAGTGTGTTAACTTTGATCCAAAGCTACTGATAGCTGGACTGCTGTTGCTGCATTATTCATTCGTCTTTTGGCAGAAAGCCACCCTAAGTAATGCATAGCTGTATTTTGAATACTTAAATAAACATTTTTTCTTTGTTTCAGAGTACCATATCAAAGAAGAAGAAGAAAGCCCCAAAAGAAGTTATAATAGTCAAAAAGACTGGGGGCTTTGAATCAAGATTAGATCCTCCTCTCCAGGTAGAGACAAATGATGCAATTGAGCATGCTGCATTTGCTTCATCTTTTCCAAAATCACCTGCATGGAATAACCCTAGTTTTGAACTTACTGATCAATCTTCACTGTCCTTGGCTTTGCATGACAATACTAATGCTTTACCTCAAGATATGCACCAAGTTCCATTCTTCTCAGAAACTGCACATTCTCAAGTTCATAAAATAATAGCTGATGACTGTTTAGTCTGTGATCCTGCTAATGCCAATTATATGTACTTGTATGATAACCAAGAACCTGTAGGTTTTGAAGCTACTAGTGGGCATGGTTTAATTAATGCAAATATTGACAGTACTGATGAAATACATGTCAAGCACCACTTTAATCGAGATCAACATAGGTCCAGCTTGAAAATGGCACCGATAAGCACTGAACACAATTCACAACTTCAAGTACCTTGCAACTTTGATAATGCTTTTCTTCATCAGAATGCATTGCCTCACATGAGCACTGATATCAGCTGTAATGTCACTAGTCCTGAAATTGTGGAATTACCATTGGGAACAGGTGGGTGCTCACCAGGGCAGAGAGAACCAACAGGAGGAGACAAATATCTGCCGAATCCTTCAGACTATATTCCAATGAAGAAAACCATCAGCAATGGTGATGGAAGAGATGGATATTTGGATGGGAATGCACCTACACACCAGGATGTCAGGGATTATGTCCCATCCCAAAACAAATATTACCAATATCAAAAACAAATAGGAGGTACAAATTTGTCCATGGCTCAGGAATCAAAGGCTGACGATTTCAGCAACTCAGAGCATAGAGCCAGTCATCATTCTGAGGAGCTGGGGGATGAAGTCACCCATTTGAATGAAGTAGAAGGTCACTTTCAGGCTCCACGAACGAAGTACATTTTATCTGATAGTGCACTTACTAGGAGTAATGAATTACCAACAATGGTCAAAGAAGAAAACTATCGCCATGAAAATGAAAGTGGTATGTGTACTAGACAATGCACAGATGATTTAAAGGCAGATATTGAAAAAGAAAAAGGGAAACAGTCCATCAATTGGGATGGTATTCGTTTCAACATACATGCCCGCCTTGGAGCCCGCACAGCCAGTGGGAAGGCAAGGTTAGATGAGGAAAATTCTGGGAGGAAGAAAAAAAATCTGGTACATATGCATTCTTAATGTCTTTGAACTAAATAGATCATATTTCCATTAGCTTAGGTTACAAATGTAAGTTTGCTCACGTTTAAGTACTAATTTAGAGGTACAGATTTATAACTACAGACTCTTGCTAATCTGAACAAGACATAGCAACAGGCAATCCAGATTAGGTGAATTCCAAGTTATGTATGAAATACTGAAAAGGAACATTTTTGGAGTTATCTTAGGGGATCCCCTGTCACTGATGATTTAGGTAGATTTTTGCTTTTCAGTTATCTAGCAACAAAACTATGGTACCAGCCCAACATGTTTTCTCGCAATTGTAAATTATTATACATTGTTTCCAGTACTTGGTGGCATAATAATTAATGTCTTTAGAAAATTTGCATTTTGCCATGAGATTTTGAACTCATTATGAGCCAGTGAGTCAATCACTGGATGTTACAGGGCTTATGTTCAGGTGGAATGGTCTGGAGCACTGTATCTCAGACCCACTGGTGCTTTAGAGCTCTGATAATTGTAAAGTTAGGAGTTAAACCCTGGTGATTTTTATGAATTTTTACTTAAGTCAGTAAACAAATGTTTGCTGTATTAAGTTAAAAAATGATCATGGAGAGCATCCTTCATTTTAGCGAACTCAAATTACTATTCTAGGAAAAAATAAATGACATTAATCAGAAGCAAACAAAAATGACATTAATCTAAAGCAAACAAATCATTTTATAGAAATAAATAGACATATTGCAATAGCTTAAATTCTTCAGAGGAAAAAAATAGATGGTTTGTCCAGCTTCAAGCAATTTTTATGAGAGGCAACAATGGCTTATAATGTCATACTCAGCAATCAATTTGTGTGACCATTGAAGTTTTGAATTCTACATTAAGAATAACATTTTTTCTGCCAGCCTTTTTCATTTAAACAATTTGGGCACAGTCATAATTCAGATGGGATGATATTAAATGGGGTGATACCAAAGCCTTCAAGCTAAAGCGAATCCTGCTTGTACAAGTGCAGGACTCCACTGAATCAGTTTCAGGTTTGATTAAGCAGTTTCCCTTATGCCATGTGGCAGGTTAAGTAGACAATGGCATTTAATAACTTTTTTGACAGAA
This sequence comes from Ceriagrion tenellum, assembly GCA_963169105.1. NCBI lineage: Eukaryota > Metazoa > Arthropoda > Insecta > Odonata > Coenagrionidae > Ceriagrion > Ceriagrion tenellum. The sequence goes on from OY720632.1 coordinate 171,933,118, forward strand.
TGGGGAAGAGGCTCTATGCCCTCTTTCATTCAGAAAAATTGAGAATTTTTCCATCTGTGATTCAGAACATGAGCCCTGCTGGGACTCAAGTTTAAAGAAAAATAATGACCATGTGGAATGTAGAGGGTCTGAGTAAATATGCACGTATCCTTTCCTCAATCAATGCCCAGCATAACAATCTAAGCACTTAATTCCTATGCCTCCATTTAACCAAATTTGTGACACTGACCATAAATCATATGGCCATTGAGACCAACATAACAGGGTTTAGAGGATAAGCTTCTCTATCTTCATTGTTATGAATTAGAATAGTCTTCCACATTTATTTTCTGACATTTATTACATGTTACACCTAAGTCTACAGTTAAAGGAAGAAAATGCTGGCAATATCCCTTGAAATATTAGACATTAACCCTTTCGCTGCTGAGAAAGTAGCAGCTACGTTTGCCCGGTTGACTGCTGTGAACGTAGCTCCTACGTTCCGTTGGCAGGTGGTCATTCCTACCACGCCTCCGAACTTTCTCTTTTTCCACGAATGCCATTCGCCTAGGTCATTGTTATACATTGTACTAATCCCTTTCCGGGAGCCTTAGTGACTATTGAGTTTCAGGTGTTTGGTATTGATTTGAACAACAGACATACTTTCTGCTGGAAAGTCTCTGCAGTTTGACCGCAGCGAAAGGGTTAAAAATATGGAGATTGATACAGTGTGATGAGCAGTGATACAAATCAGATATGAGGTGATCATAGTTGGAAGTGCACTTATGTCAATCATTCCCCCTGAAGTGCACATGATGCTGCTCAAGGGCTCTATATGAGGGACATAGCATCAACTTTGAAAGCGCAAAACTACGCATAGGAAGTGAAACTATGGGTATTAAATATTTTTGGTTTTGAAGTAGATCCACATTTTTTCAACTGTACATAATTACAAGCTTTTCATTCAGATCCACAGTGTTTTTTGGCTGCCAACTTCTGAGAAATCTCAAAATTGCATGACTAACATGGCTTTATGTCCTCAAATTCTGCCGCAGCAAATAGCTCCTACAGATTATTCTAATCCTTTTGGACTAAATAAAAATTGGACCCAAATATTCAATTCCATTAACTTGGTGAAGCTACATTTTTTTAACATTTTGATTTTGACTCCACTTTGGTCTCTATTGGTTTATGATAATACTGTCATATATCTTCTGTCACTTAATTACTATCATTTTGGTTTGGTTGATCACTTCTTTCTGACATGGGAGACATTGAGGTGGGAGCCAGCAAACATCACTATGCACAAAAAACTATGCTTTGCTAACTGTGGAGGGTCCTTGGACAAGATCTTACTAGAATAAAAAAGAAATAAAGGTGATCTCTTGATTCTTTTGAGGTACTTTCACATCTGGGATCTAGTCACCAAAAGAGCTTATCCACCATATTTCATATTTGCCATAAAAATGTGTATCGCTGAGTCCCACTCATGCATTTGAGATGCTTAGGGCCACAAGATGAACATGAGGATAAGAAACTAGTTGTTTGATTGAATGAATCAATTTTCTGAATGAATAACTAATTCCTTTTACTCAATTAAGTGAATGAGAAAGGTTGAAATTTGACTTAATCATGGAATTCATACTCTGGGATCCATCAACCTTTTAATATATTAACTTTAAAAGTTATAGCATCATTTCATCCTTTAATCATAAGATAGAAATTTTTCAAAATCCTTGCATAGTAGAGGATTGCATAGTGCATAATAATAATTGGAACATCTGTTCACCAGCATTGCATTTAAGTAAAACAGTCATGAAAGTTGTTACATTTGTTGGTGTGAATCCAGAGGTACATGTGTTACAATGAATTTGAGAAACTACTTCTGAAAACACAAAAGGTATAGTATTATCCATTGGAGTGAATAAATATAGTAGAAAACAAATTAAATTAATTACGGGTACTCTATTCATACTTTCAAAAAATACTAGCAGAAAGTAATTAAAATGATAGAGAGCCATGGTTCAAAGCAGGTTGGCTTGATAACAAATAAGATTTGTTTACTTTTTACAAACAGAATTCCTTTTTCTTGCGCCCTCTTCAGTTTTCCGTGATGTCTGTTGTTTAAGCACAGAAGTTATTCAGGAGCTCCCTTTTCTATACTTATCTCTAATTACTTTAATTAATACTGGCTTAAACTCATGGATAATTTACAGAAAGTTATCTTCATGTGACTTGGAAATAGATATTATGGAGCAATGACACTCAATTGTTATATGTATATGAAATATATGTATGTATACCATTTTTTTAGGTTCACAGTCTAACTGCAAGGAGTATTAGCAGAGAATTCCGCGAAGGATTACGGCAAAGTCAGCAAGTTCCTCTAGGAAAACCAGTCGCCAATCCGAATGATAATATGGAAGTTAGGAAAAAGCCATATGGGGAGCAAAGGCAGAAGTCAGGGAGTGCAGACCAAAAAGATCTGGAACCAACAGCTTTTTCCAAAAAATATTCATCACAAGATAATCTACAGCAGGATTTTCACTGTGATATGACAAATGATGACCCTGCACAGACACATTCTCAAGAAAGAGCACCATCAGCGGACTCACTCACTGCTGAAATAAATGGACCATTTTTACGAAATGTGGGAGGGAGCATTGCATTTTGGGAAAGGCTAAGTCCCCTCGGTGCATCATCCTCAAACCATCAAAAAGACGTTTAAAAATATCTCTGAGACATTTCATAATGATGGGGATCACAAGAGCTTTGCACAGATGTACATAAAACATGTCTTCATACTTCATGTGGTCTTCTGTGAGTGATAGGATCTTATTATCAGTAAGCCTATATTGCTATGAATATTGATCCTGAAAAGTCATTTCTGCAATCACATGAGGCAGATATTGAGAAAATTAAGTATTTTTTGTCATTGTCTTCTTCATGCTCATATTTGTGTTATGTAAGTATGTCTTTACATGTATACCAGAAATAATTTATTGATCGCTTGAGGAATAGCTAATTAAAATAGGTTCTCTAACGTGCTCAAAACCAATTATCAGAGCATATTTTCTTTATAAATAGTAAGAATATATATTCTTGTACATTTGTATACTGTAAACAATAAGCTCAATATTATTTTGTAGCATTTTTAAAAAAATATCTGTACAAAAGAAGTAGACACTACATCAGCCATTAACTATAAAAATAACTTGCAAAGAAGCTTTTTCTGGTCACGTTCTTTTTCTGGCCAGTCTCTCTTCTACCCATTTAAATAATACCAGCAAGGACAGCATCACATTTAATATTGATTAGAATATTAAATGTAATGTGAATGCATCTATATGTCCACTCTCAAAATTGTGTTAAAAAAATAATAATACATAAACCCAGTGAGTGGTGGAGAATAAAAAATGGCAATGAAAGGGGCCACTATAAAATATCTTGCAGGCCCAGAACTGATAAAAGCAACTTATTTTAGCATTATAAAATTTGAGATATACGTACAGCTTTACAGTTAAAACAAAGTACAAGACTTTACAACTAAAACAAAGTTGGTTTTTTTCTTTTACTTGATGTAACTTAAGGACTCACTATGCAGAGAACAAAGTGTGCTCCTTTAGGTTATAGGATGAAAAAAGATTCCTTAGTCAAAAAGTATATTACTGCTGTTTAAAATCTAACTTTTCATTTCTTTCAAATATATTTTCTATAAATCAACGAGTGAACTATTATAGAACACAGAATTCAAAGACAGTGGCCTTTTTCAGGAACATTAACTGCTTCATTCTTATATACTTTGCACTGTACAATTGCTGATGTATCCTTCAAATGTGTACAAATAAAGTGATGTAATATTTTTGTTGCTAGTATATATTTTATGCATGAAAAACATTTTGAAATGGGTGTATGACTATTACACAAGATATTTTTTGTGTCCTGCAAGGGACCCTTCAATGACATATAAAAACACTTCAAAATACTTATTAAAAATAAATAATAAGCCTGCAAACAACTAATGCTGAAAAAAACATCATATTTTAAAGATAATTTGGTGTTCATTGTGCAGTTTATCCACACATGAGACTACATGTATTTATTCTGTGACTGCTAATTCTACATTCTTATTATTAGGATATGAGGAAATTACTATGTAAAAAAACATTACTCATTGGTAAAATGAACAAGTATATTTTGCATAATTTTTGCCAGGTATGCTGATGACCTATGACCTTTCTGAAATCAAATGAAATAGCACACTAGATCTTTGAGATTAGAGGGGCTGATATTGTATTGAGGCTGGTGTGGTGAAACTATTTCATTATATTGAGAATAACAGAGCAGTTTTCCATTAAGATAATTTATTTCCCAACCTCACTTTACAACCTCCCAGTAAATTTTCTCAAAATCGTAGTTTTCCTAGCAAAACCAAAAAGAATTTCTACCCCATCTTCTAAGCCTTCACAATTAAATGACAACTGAAGAAACAAAGGACTTGGAAGATGGTTGGCTGAGCAAGGTGTGAAGCAGAGTCATCACCGAGCATTCAACTTTTCTCTAAATACTGTCATATTCCGTGTACCTCCCAGCCCTCATCCCCAAAATCTACTCCTCACAAACCTAGTTTTCCCTACGATGAACTCTTCCCACAATACAACGTAAACATAATCCTCATGCTTCAAGTGTTTGTTTAATCCACTACCTCATCTCTCTATCTTCCTCTATTTTCTTACGGCATGTTTTCTTAAGCACGCCATTGTATGAGATTTTCCATGTGAGTTTAACATATGTAGTTTGACCTTGGTCCGCGACTGTGGTGGCCAAGCTTATTTCATTTGCTTTTGCTGTTGAGTGTACAGATGTAATAGTTATCTCATAAATGAAATACCCAATGCTTGTCCAGTCTTATTCATGATTTAATCTGAGTCATAAAAATATCTGCTGCGTTTTTATTTATTCTGTGAACTCTCCATCATATAGGCTACTAGTAGGGAGAGAAAGCTCAAATAATAAGATCATGCAGAATTACCAAATCCTCCATTTTAATATAATATTATTCTAAAGGGACATAAATAAACTATCATGACATGTAATTTTTTAATGTAAATTCTTCACAGGTACACACTGAGTCAGGCTCTCATTCTCTATTGACATGTCGATGTGTGACTCCTTCATTATGTGAGGCAACTGATGAGTAAGTCCTTACGTAATTAATTATTATTTCTGTACAGAGTTTGCTGTTGATTGTTTTATGGGCTCATTAACATTTTTCTTCACCTGACTAAAAATCTTTTTAGCAGCAATTATGTCATTACAGTTGACTAGTGGGATAAAGATCGTTTTCCTTCGGCTCCATATATGTATTGCAATAAATCATCTATGAAATTGAGCCCCTGGCTGTGACAAACTTTTCTGCTGCTCCCTTCTTCTTTGCTTTTACCACTTCCACTCACTCTATACTCTTCCTCTGCCCTCAACCTTGACCAATCACAGCCAAAACAATGTCCCCATCTATCATATACTGGAGCCCTGGTTCAATTAAATATCCCTTTAGCCCTTCGTCAAAGTTCTCTGCATCAATATATCTGATTCATTTCATGGTTTACATTAAACCCCCAACTCTGATATCTCAGGGTCGTCAGAAAACTACCATCCAAGTCTAACAAAAGTTTCCACCAACAATGAACTCGTGAAACACGTTTCACTGAATGCAAAGTAGGTCACATACCATAAGTGCAAGATTTAAGACCTCCCTAAATAGTCACAGACCTATAAAAATACATGTGCTCCATCAATCTGAATATATTGATATCCTGTTACATGCAAATATGTCATCATATTTACATGGCATTAAAAACATTTATTTCCCTGCAAAATGGTTGCCATTCCAACCTTGAATACACAATGTAATTCCATTACAGCTGTCTCTTAATGTTTTTTATAGCAGCACATTTCTACATTGTTTTGCATTCACTTCACTTTTAACAGGATTAGTACCTCTATTTATTTCTGGTTCAGCAAAGTTTTCCTGATTTGTAGGCAAGTCAGCATAACAGGAACATTCATGAATAGTTTAAATTGTTCTCCTTCCTCTTTCACTGAGCCGAGGGACAAACATCACTTTACTCCGATTACCCACACCATATTCTGATAGCAGAGCTGAGTCATCACGGAGATTGACGCCATCAGCACTTAACCAATGGCTTCTCCAGATATACCTGAAAAAAATGATTGAAAAGTATCAAGAAACATTCATAAATGGATAATTGAAATTTATCAGTGATAAACTCCTACATATTCAATAAAATAGAGAAATGTGTAGGACTCCTGTAACTACCATAAAGCTACAAAATTCCAGAGAACCATATATTCTTTTACTGCCTCCCTCAATACCATCAACGCTTGACCCTTCATTTGCCCAATATGAATGATAAACAACACTGGAGACTTAATCATAACCAACTTGAACATTTGTTTGATAGGAAAGGATGTGAGGTGGCAGCATTCCAGGAGACATGATACAGATTTATACAAAGGAGTCTCCATTCCAGAACTGGTAACCAATATGAGCATGTATGACCCAGGTTACATAACATTTAATTACAAGCTGGGGTTGTGCTACCCCTAAGTATTGGCCTTTCTCTTAGAAATTAGATTTATTTTAGACATAAGAAGTGCACAAATTATCAGAAGTTTTATTTTAGCATTGCTTTCTTAGTGTGTCACCAACTAACTTTTCTCAAGTCACCTGGTAGCACGCATGCCATAGGCTGCCCATTTTTGCGCAAGTCCATGACAGAACACTCAAACCATTCAGATATCACACCATCCTTATGTATTACTAATTTTCCCAAATCACTTAGTGGCAATGTGTAAAGTTCCTCTCCAAACTAAACTCAAAAAGTGTTCATATTTCTTCTCATAGACAACATCTTTAATTCAAGAACTAAGCCAGAGTCAGGAATGTTTGGTGAAGTTCATATAGGAATGTCAATGTAAAACTGAGCCAGATTTCTTATTCAAACACAAATATGATGAAAAGTAGTTTATACTTATATTGCATACAGTGTGCTCACAAATTAAAGGTATTATTGAAAAAAAGTTCATCATACTGTATTGAAATACCATTTTTTTTCCATAATTAACTCCAGAAACTTGACTTTAAATGAACTAATTTTTGCTTTACATCAACTAATATTATTTTTTTGACAAAGAGTAACTTTACCGTCAACTATATAGAGCCTGAAATAGTTCAAGATTTCCACCAATATGATATCAGTGTTATTCCCATCAAAATGTGTCCTATCTTTAAGGCAAGGATATCTCATACAGCTCGATGCTGGCCTAATCTTAAAATGGTTAGCTTAAGTTTACAAAGATACATATGCTAAGTTTTAACATTCCTAATATCTTGAGGATGATATGTACAATTAATATGAAAGACATTTACGGTAATGCAATGAAAAATATACCATGACCAGATATTTGTTACCAGGGAAAATGTAGTACCAAAAGCAGTGAGGAATAAAATGTATATCTTTCATAGGCAAATGCCCATCAGTTGCTGACTGATCACAATATCTCAGGAATGTTTAAGCAATGAAATTTTAAACTCAAACCCTAGATATTCACAAAGAAATCTCTGAAAAAAACAAGATCTCCAACAGAACTATTTTAAATTGAAGATGTATTGCAGACATTTCCCATGAAAAATGGAAGAGGGTAACTATATGCAATGGCTCAAATATATTACATAGTATTACATTTGTCACATTCCTTACAGGACTGTTAGAGTGTCATTACAATGCAACTTTCCACAGTCGGAGAAAAAAGTACCAAAAATATTTATTTTAAAAAAATGAAAACACAGCAAATGACCAAGCTTATTTTTCACCCGGCATTGATGAAAACCTGATTGGTCCAAACGTTAGTACTGTTTTCCATATGCCTAGGTTTACCATATGTCTTTTGGGTGGATTATGGCATTTTTTATTTTCTTTACTAAAAATATAAATTATCAACAATATAAGTAGATCAGCTTCAATATTTTCCTTACCATAATAATAATAATAATTTATTTTTCCCTGTTGACAAGTACAATATATGGTACAAAATATCACAAACAATGTAATTGTATAGGGTACGTCAAGACTATTTGCAATGCAAAAAAAGGATATAAAATAACACCACGATGTACATATAGCAATACATCATTAAAATATTCCACTGAACTTATGTAATCATTCACACTATAAAAACAATTTTCATTAGGGTACATATACAGTTTCTTTTTAAAAATAGTTAATGATTTTTAATTTTTTAAACTCATGGGTAGCTTGTTGTACATTTTTATACATACAGAGCGGGGACCTTTGGACATCATTGACATATTGGCAGATACCACACAAAGATGATTACTTGCCCTGGTTGCATGGCTATGTTTTCCGTTGTTAGATGGAAATAAGGTCAAATTCTTTTTTACAAAAAAGTAACTGAATTATAAATATAAACACAGGGCACTGTTAGAAAGCCAAGGCTCTTGAAAATTGGTCTACAATGAGCTCTGTATGGCTTCTTACATATAGACCTGAGCAATTTCTTTTGCATAATAAAAACATTGTTTAACTTAGTAGAAGACCCACTACCCCAGATTATTATGCCATAAGATACAATAGAATAAAATAGACCATAACATAATGTTTTTAAGACATCCATACTAACTGTGTGCTTCAAAATTGAAAGAAGATAGTACACTAAATTTAATTGTTTGCTGAGATATATGATGTGATGGTCCCACTTCAGGTGTTCGTCAAAATTTATTCCCAAAAATTTATAGTCATTGTTGACTTTACAGTTGTTTATCATGGGATTTGAAATGCTTGAATCAAACTGACCAGAATTTGCAGAGAATATCAAGGCCTGTGTTTTTTTTCATTAAGAATGAGGCTATTCCCACTGCACCAAATGCTCATGTCATGAATAATGGATTCACCCAAAGCAATCACATCTTGAAATGACTTCTGAGACAGTACGATGCTCACATCATCAGCAAACATGACACAATTACTGTGAGGGTTTACATGGACTGTACTCAGTAGATCATTTATATAAATGACAAATAAGATAGGACCCAACACTGATCCTTGAGGAACACCTTTATCAACTCTTAGTGGTGAAGAGAGGTAGAAATTGCCATTTTCCTGGATAGCTACCCTTTGATGACAATTTTTGAGATGTGTTCTCCACCACTGCTGGGTTGTGATATACAACATGTATATCAATGAAGAGATAAAAACAGATTACTGTATTACATAAAAGCATAATGTTTAATTTTTATGCTCTGCTTTTTTAATGCTGATAGCCCAGATAGCTGAAAATAATGAAAAGGAATTATAAGCTCCCTAGCACATTGTTAAGAGGGGCATGATGCAAGTAAAAGGCAGGTAATGGAAGTATTTTGATATATCAACAGGAAGAATTGTGAAAGTCCAAACTTCCCTGATCTAATTGTACAATAAGAATGAATAAAAGAGAACCAAAATCATAGTTTCTGAAGAGTGAAAACTGGGAGGACAGAAAATCAGGAATTAATGAGGCTGCGGACAATTAAGACTAGGAATATCATGAGCCTCAGAAACATGAGAGAAATGATGCAATGCATGTAAGGAATCAAAGTTAACAATGACATTTTGGAAATGAAGTTTGAATAAACAACTGAAATACAATTGCTATGCTATTCACAGTAAAAAAATTACTAGCAGAAACCTTGTTTTGTACACAAAGCTTCCAATTGATTGGAAGAAGTCTTCTCAAGTCGCATCAGGTTTGGCTTTCCATTGCCATTGCTATAGAAAGCCTAATCCTGGAAAATTCTAATGTCTTTCATCTTCATATTAATTATACTTGTACGGAATGGAACCTATCTCCAGTCAAATATTTCACAATTCTTTAAGTAGTTTGATTACTATTACCATATAGTAGCATCAAATAAAACAAGACCTCTTATTTTTAGAATATTTTAGATAACATACTTAATTTGGGTCCCATTAACATTACAACATGAGGGACATTTATTTCATGGAGTAAAAAGAAAGCAAGTGATTCCAGAGTCCATCTTCCGGGTATCCCATCACATAGGTTGACTTAAAGTGAATTAACAATTGTCACATCATGTCAACCTATGCGACGGGATACCTGGAAGATAGACTTTGACACCAGACATCGTGGAAACCTGCAGAATAAAAACCAGTGATTGTAATATTGTATCATTGTAGTTTTCAGGACTTTTATTGTTCCGATTTCTTCATTTAATTTATTGAACGTCACAACCCATGTCAGAACTTCAACCATACAACCAAAGAACAAAACAACGTCACTATATATGATTTTACACTTTCCCGGCAAATAACATTAGTGTAAATTTCTCGGAAATTTTCACAAACGTTACTATAACCAAAAGATAACAATCACAACAAACCAACAGCAACCACAGATTTCTTAACAAAAATGTTTTCCATATTAAAAAAAACCAATCAACCTACAACAATCATTACTAAAAAAACCCACATAAAATGTGTTTGCGTGGTTTGACTTATGATAATTTTAAATATGTAATTAAATTTTAATTCAATAAACAAATTTTAGGAACTATTCTATAAAACCCAAGATGAAAAACGTGCTTGAAGGTGCTACACTTGAACTCAAGCTGTGGTAATTGGCAATGTATGGAAGCCAACTTCAATTTTCCTTTCCATCCTTCCGCATATTCTTCACATAAGTATATATGATGCAAGTGACACCTGACTCAAGGTTTAGTGCTCCTCACATTCCTCAGTTTCTTACCTTTTCCAGAATCTCAATCATTACATCCCTTTGATAGTCCTTTTTGTAGATTGTCCTTGGCTTTACTTCCAAGAGCCTAGATGATTACTCCAATGAAGTTACCAGCTAAATGGGCTTTTTTATTCTTCAGGTCTTTTACTTCTCCATAGAATTTGCTTCTTACTGTGTCTTGGCCCTGGTGGTCCTCATTCACCTTCCTCATGTCTTCCATTAGATTTTCTTCCAGCAGCCTCAACCCAAGGTAGTTCGATTCGATATATTTCTATCAACCCAACCCTCTATCAGAATACTTTCACCAACATCCTTCCCATCCGTGACCAAACTTTGAGGCCTTTGGTGCCTTTCCAGGGTTATCATGTAAGTATCTGTCTGCAAATTTTCAACTTCAAATAGCGAACATTAATCCATAAAGAGGTAACATAGAAGGCAACAGCTAGGAGCCCCAGGCACCATCAAAGCTTCAGTGGTACTCTTGGATGAAGACATTGTTTTATAATTCCAATGAATGTGTGAGTTCACAGCAGAGAGTGACATCCTGGATTAGAATAATTTACTACTGTTGTGTATTCAATTAGAAAATGTTTTTCCACCATGTTACCAGGTGCACCTTTAGCAATTTTTGTCTGTCACAGTTATGATGGCATGTGTGTGTGTTTTTTGTGCCATGAATACTATCAAAATGTCCAGGCTAAGTATGTAGTCTTGTGCCCTGACCTATATAAAATGCATTTGTATATCTAATACCTAAAGATATTGTTTTCCATTCATGTTGAAAGATTGCATTTTTTCATATTGCACACACCATAAGCTGTGATGGTCAGGCACAGAGAGTAAGAGGGCAAAATATGAAAATGGTTAGACGTTGCAGGAGTCTATAAATAACAAAGACACAAACGGGGTAGACAAATGCACAAAATCTAATTTTCAATTATAAAAAGTTGATGGAGGTTACACAAAACTAGATGAGGAGAGTGCGACCCATAATACATCAGTATAATTCACTAAATCCCATGCCAAACTTTTGGTCAATAGGGACGCATATTAGGACACAAAATATCAAATCTCATTTTCATGAATTTCGATATTTCGACGAAAATTATACAAGCTTGTACTGCCACTGAATGAGGACCACACATACTTTACGAAGTCGCATCAGTGACACATTTTTAAAAAATGACACTCTTTGTGGTACTAAAAAGAGAAACTAGGTATCAACCATCCTGAGAGTTATGATTAAAATGACTTCCATTTAGTGGCAAAAACTCCTACCTCCAGCTAATGTTCACAGGCCGGTGCTTTCCTTTGCTTTGCCGCGACAACCGAAGAACCATATGCCTCGCAATAGCTGCTTTGAGATCACGCACTGTAGCACCACGGGAGGGGACGACCACTTTCATAATTTCTCCATCACCACGTACTACATATACAGTAATAGATTGCCCCTGCTCCAGTTCAACCTGAAATCATACAATATAACCATTCGTTCTAAATGACATAACCTCCATTTATTAACTCACACGTTATATTAACCGTTCGAGCAGCCTATATTTTAGCCATCCGTAAATAAATCTTAGCATGGGCTTAACGAACAACCGTACTTGTAGACATTCACCAGGGGACTTCTACCATCAACTTCATAGAATTCGAAGACACATCACAAGAAAATACACATATCACTAAAGAATTGATAACACTACTGAAACATTAAGCCAATAATCCACACCTGAGCTGCCACCTCTTCCAAAGTTACACCAGACGGCAAATCACTCAAAAGTGGTATAGCTTCTGTTAGAGCCGTGAGCGTTTTATGGGTAAGTTCCACTAAATCCTCATGACTAAGAGGCGCGTCTTCCTCTTCCGCATATAATTCTTCACCTTCTGAGCATTTTGACTCCACCACACCCGAAGAATTAGACATAATCTCGGGGTTAAGGGAAATTTCTAAGGGATAGCTAAGTGGCTAAGAGATTGATAAACAGCCACCAATTTATCCTCCTTCTGAAAATAAATCCCACGCACTCAAGAAAATCTTAACTATGCTAATGAGGAAGACAGATTCTCATGGACAACATTGCTCATTCATATTGATTCATATTCACATCGAATGATCATTTTTGTTTATTTTCTCCAATTTAAATTATTCCGTGCGAATTGCTGAGCTTCATTTTTTTATACCTCCAGTTTTCGCCGCTAATCGCGCTTTACTTATCGCTATTCGTATTGGAGGGAAGGTTAAATCAAATTTAAGATGGTATTTTATTCAATGTCATATATCTCCATTATTCATTGATTAATCTGGTTTAATTGAAAATTAAAGGTGTATATTTAGCAATTTATACCTCGGTTTTTGTTTTGATGTATGATGGTGGCGTGAGAACGCGGTGATGTAAACTCCTGCATACTGCGGTTTAATGGCATTTCGCGAAAATTAGCGCTGCGTTAACGGCGCCTTTAGAAATTGTATATAGTTGCGTCAAATGCGAAATATATTGATTTTGGAGTCGACCACTTCAATACGTTGCAATTGAACCCCAACTGATTTATACTATTACATTTTTTTATTCATAATTTCTTCCTTGTCAAGGTGATTATTTCTAGTTGAGTATGAAGCCAAATTATGCGCAGGAAGTTATTATATTCTCAGATGTTATACGGCTATGTGAATACAATAGTGACTAATGAGCTTTATTAATATTTTAGGCTATGTTGTTCCCTTCAAAGGGTCACGTTGTTATTAAAAATATAGGAAATACGTATGAGCCGTGCATGAAATATAGAAAAAAACAATATAAGAGAGAGCTTGGTGACAGATTTATTCCGAGACGCCGAAATTTGGACGTCAACGAAGCAAACTTTTATATAAGTCGAACAGAAGATGTGAAGGAACTATTTGCTCAAGTAAGTGTTTAGTTGTTCATTGGTTATTTTTTATGGAAGTGAAATGAAACTGTTAAGTCACTTCCTCCAAAGGTTAGCACCCTTGAGTCCTATAAAATTTTACTAGGGCCACCATTATACTTGTCTCTTCCCATATTACAATTAGATGTATGTTAATCATCTCAACCGTATCATTGAAACCCCCCAGTTACGGCTAAGACATAAATGAAGAAAATGTATTTATGCCTTTCCTAAGATTAATTTTCTTTAATATTGGCATTGGCAGTAGTCTGGTTCCCTGAATTAAAGTCAACTTAATTTTCATGCAACACTATGGCAAATGAATAGACATAGCAAAACTTGGTGGTAATTGCTAGTGAATAGTTGAGGTCAGTGAAGGTGAATAAAGTATTTGTGCATAGATATATGTACTGAAGAGCTCTGGCAGGGACTGTCAGCCACTTATAGTCTCGCCTCTTGTATATTCTACTTTTCCTGACATCAAACGCTTCTCAGGCAAGTGCCATCAAGCTCGGCTACTTCTGTGATGGAACATCAGATCGAGTCAGCCAATAATTGTTTAAATTCTTCATAAAAGATAATCTTGGTTTCCATTTCCATAGCACATGTTAATTTGCCAATTAAAAATTAGTCCATTGAGGTTTAAATTTTCCATGACTAAAATTTTCTCTGGGTACTCAAGACTTTGTGTGGCACCAAATATGTTTTACTGTAGTGGCTGTATTGTTGAACCAAATTTCATCTCTCTTATAGGATCCCAAAGCACCTTCCCAATTGTGGTGTGATCGTGTAGGTTTTTTGTATCACCCAACGTACACTATTTTTAGCTATTCTACAGATCATTGTAAGAGAAATCAGAAAAGAAAATTAAAATTTGATGAAGAGTATCCATGGCCCATCAACAAATTGGAGCTGAGTAATCGTCCTGGAAGATTACGACCTGACCATGTGTATGATCTACCAAATTTTCGTAACAGTTTTTGTAAGTATTATCAGTATTTTAAATTGTTTTGCTCTCTCATATCATAAACAGTAAGTATAGAGTCAATGCAAATATGTATATTTTAGCTTTCATAGAAATAGGTATATGTATCTCAACTGAGAATGGATAATCTGGCAATTTAGAACTTAGTCGTTTGTGCATTGCAAATTTTTCCCAATTTTGACTTCAGAATATCTGACAACTGTGGTTCATGCAGTGAAAACCATTACATCGGCAATATATTTTACATTTTCAAAAATTTTGTTAAGGGTTATACTTTGATTTTCCTGATAGAGCAGCAATAGGTTAATATATCAAAATATCTAGTGTTATTATGTATCCCTTCTCATCACATTGTGTACTGCATCTCATCTCAGCATAGAAATATGTCCTCTGCTCCTAATATTTATTTTTTTCAAATTTGAAATTAAAATTGAAAATTTAAAAAAATCATTCATCTGGACTTGATCCTAACCCTTTGATAGGGACTCTAAGTCAGTGAAGCCACATGCTATCCAAGATAATTGTGAAGTTGAAATACACTGATTTATCTGAGCAATACCTAAATGAAAATAAAGTTTTTTTTCTTGATTGTATTATTTAAACTATGGCCAAAATTACAGATCCTTCAGTGACATTCCTCACATTCTCTGGCCAGCCTTCTCTAAATTGCATTGGACATTTTTACTGATTGGATGCATTTCTCACAGTCAACTGCACTATTATTTTGGAGAAATTTGATTAGGCCATAATCTTCCACAGGGAGTTTCATGGAGGGTTAATGGAGCAAAGTGTTCTCATTAGGTATCACTCACATGATACCCATGCTTGAGTTTATGCATGGGCATGGGTATTTTATAGCACTGCCATACTTGAGGCAAACTCAACTTCAAAGATATGGTTGTTTGCTGTGGTGGATACTGACATGCAGGTGTTTAAGTTGGCTTTATCTCAAAGAAGAGGACATCTAGTTGGAGAACTCATGGAAATATGTGGTTGTGAATCTAAGGTCAGGCAAATGATTTTTTTCGCTTTGAATTTTACCACTTTGTGTAATCACTAGCGGGTGACTCCATTAAAGTTACTATATGGCCAGTTCCACATATCTTTGAAATAATCTCCAGTAATTGCTATTATTCTTCCACGTGAGCTTGCACAGACCTAAAATGTCTGAGCCTTAATTTTTTGTCTCAAATTAAATATATTTCTCTCTGTCTTCCTTGAAGTAATGCCAACATTTTGAGTCAAAATGCTAAATTTGTAATCAACTTCTGTATCACCATCTTTTCTTTCACATTTTTCTATTTCATTTTTGTGAGAGGATTTCATATACATATTTATATATACTGACCGTGGCTTCCTCAGTCCCAGGGAAGGCTTAATTGCCATCATAATGGCCAAGGATTTGAGAGGGGTTGGCCATTTTTTGCAGCCACCTCTGATACCCATCTGATTAGTGGCTATGCTGTGATTGGGTCATGCATATGTAGTAGACAGAGTGACCCAAGGATGATGGCCTTCTGCATGCAAATTGCATGTGATTCTGCCCTTGCCATACTGGACACAATACACTTGATGCTGTCTAGTAGCAAGCCCTTTACTTCTCCAAGAATATCTATGATGAGGACTACCAGTTCAGTGTCCGTCAAGAATAGTGTCTCTGGGGTACACTTGCTGAAGCTTGAAAAGCATGTCTGAATATTTAATCTATTTTTTCACCTCCTTCGCATCCATGTCATCCAGAGCTAATAACTCGAATATGAACATGGAGCCCAAGAGGTGGCTGAAGAGAAAGATATCCTTGGTTACCTCCAACCGACTCACAGTGAAAAAGGAGTAATTCCACCAGATGGTGCATTTATCATTCTCCACAATGGACTCAATGCCCCCAGGTGCATCTTATGTCTACAAACTCCACCTTGAATATATTTTGGCAGCACACGAGTGTGTTTATGATGCCAATCTGGCATGCACGGATGAAACTCTCAATCTCTGAATTTAGACAAGCAGAATGGAGGAAGGCAAATGTCAGCTCCTTTGATAGCCCATGCTTTTCCATGTTTTGATAGAAGCATGCATGCATTGGCTTATCATGCTTTAGCTTGCTCTTGAGCTATGCTTTCTGCTTGGCTTTTTTTATTTCGAGCTTGAGAATATCTGCCTTCAACGACAAGATGGACTTGTCACCATTGCTACAGGTCCAAGTCGATACCAATTTCATTCGCTGCTCTCTTTGCCACCTGGAAGAGAATCACCCCTTCGCCTGCACTCTCGAGCTGTCTTACAAGACTGGTCAGAGGGTCTCTGCTTTTGAGCACTCAGCATGCTGTACCCATGACAACTCTTCTGAGATATTCCAGGCTGAATAGACCTATACCAACTGCATGGGAGATATTATCCGGCGATGGAAATTGTGTATGAAGATTACATTTCTATAGAGGGTTATCATCTTCCTTGTTCCCCGTTGAGAGTCTGTAACTCATTGATGTTCCATTTCTTAGATCCGAAGGTATACAGCAGTATGGTAACCACAAAAATGTTTGTGACAAGAATCTTTTTATAGCCAGACAGCTCAGAACTTTCAGAGAGCAGAGAAAGAAGATTTTTATGAGTGTCTGTCCGTACTTGACAGTGACTTTCATTCACTCGGGCAACCTCCTGCATTTGGTGTTGGGGAGCACAATGGAGTTCATAGCTGTTATTGTCCTCTGGGTGATGGATGATGCTCCAATCAATGAGTCAATGAGTTGCACTTCTTTGTTTTCAAAAAATCTTCCTCTTGCTTGGTGGATGGATGCGGACTTGTCCAATCCAAACTCTATCCCTATAGCCTCACAGTACTCCAGTATTGTGTCCAGAGCAGTGCAAAGGTCTCTTGCATTGGGATCATTGAGCTTCAGGTCATCTATGGAAAATAAATGGATGACCTTAAGCGTCCTGTCAGCTGACACACTGCAAATGTTTCTTCTACCTCATCGCAGCCTTCAGGACTTAAGTAGGAGGGGAGTACAGAACATTAAGGGGCTCAAGCTCTCACCTTGGAAAATTCCACTTTGTTATGTCACAACTTTATCGCAACCAACCACTTTCCAGAGGTCAGGATGAAGTGCGTTTTCCAGAATGGCAGCAGGTTTGAGTGCAGGACATGACCTCTGGGGAGACTTTTTTAATATACAGCATGGCTGTAATGAGCTCATGTAAAGTGGAGTCAAATGCCTTCTTGTAGCCCACCCTGGCCATTGACAGGCTTGGCTTACTTTGAATGGCATCCTGGAAAACACATCTATCAATGAGCAGGTTTTCCATGCATCCTACAATTCCACACTTTGAGCCTCTCTGCTCGTACACCTTCTCCCACATCAGCTGGACATGGTGGAGAATAAGGTCACTGAAGATGGAGGTAAACACCTTACATACAGTATTGAGGCAGATTATACAATAGTAGTTCTTAGGATCAGACAAGTCTTCCTCCTAGGGTATTAGTACTTGTGAACCCCTCATTCAGCCAAGATGGAATTCACTCTCTACCTACGCAGAAGGATATAAAGATTCTGTCAAGGTATTGGAGCATGGTAGTAAACTTCTTCCACCAGAAGTTATTCACAGAATCCATTCCTGGAGTCAAAATATTTCTTCTTGACAGAGAAGACTTTCGTCACTCTCTGGGACTGAAAGAGGTCCTTCCACATCATGCAGGTGGTGGTTGCTAAACTCTTTAAAGGGGCCCATGGCTGGAGTGTCTCCATTAAATGACTTTGACATTTGATAGATATCCTTTTAGAAACATTCAACCTCTTCAGCGAGTGGTAGAGATTCGATGACAGGCAGAGGTGCTCGAATGAGATGGGACAGGTGAAAGAGAGAGGTTGAATTTTCCCTAACTGCCTGACTCTTTTTGAGGAGTTTTTTTACAGGCTGTGTAAAGGGTCTAAGCTCTATCAATCACCTACAACTTAAAGGTAAGTAGCATGTTCTTATTCAGCATGTGATGGTGAAATCTGAGACTCAGTACTACAGAATGTTTAAGGAATGGTGGGCACTAATAATAGTTGATCATTCACAGCGAGCAAGTTTTAGTATAGTTCTAAGTAGTTATAGCATACTCGACCATGTTTCCTTATTTTATCATCAGACCTTTTTTGCAAAAGCATACCTAGCAAATATTTTTGCCTTTTTTGCAACGCAAAAGTTCTCTCACCTATTTTTATTCTGGAGCAGACCTAAACAATAATATTTTGTTTTTGAACAGACCTAAACATTATTGATTGGAGCTCATCGGGTCATCTGGCTGCTTCACTTGGCTCCTCTGTTTATACGTGGAATCCTATTACCTTTGTGAGGGACACTGTTGGGGAATTTCATGATGATGATAGTGCAACCTCATTGAAATGGCACCCTGGAGGAAATCTTCTTGCCTTAGGAACTCAATCAGGATATGTTAAGGTCAGCTTGAACAATTTTGTGATATGTACTTTCAAACACAAAAATAATTAGACTACACCGATCTGATACATATTTTTATCATTATTAAACATATAATAATATGGAAAAAAGCTGAAAGATTGGCTCTCATTGTCCATTGTGCAAAGTTATGTGGCATTCTTTGCAAAATAAAATATCTTTACAGTTGACTATTTCCTATAGGTATTTTGAGTTGAAAATTTGATATTTGAATAGTGCCTATATTACTGCAAAGCTTTCTTTTCAGTATGTACATTTCAACTTCATATATGTACTTGCATAAAATTACATTCTTAACAATTTGAAGATACGTTAATACATAAACTCACTCTTGAGCAAAGCCTCAGTTTCATTCATGAATTTTGGTTTTTACCAAAAAATTATTTGAAGTGAATATATTTTCTTGGCCATAATTCATTTACTAATGATATGAAAAGAGTATAATTGAGCCTGCATACATGCAATAGTAATACCCATTTGTAACTGAGCAGAAAATTTGGAAATTATGCATGGTTGTTTCTGGTAACATTCATGCCAGCATAGAGATAGTAGGCAATTGATTCATTGAGTCATATAGATATACTTCTGTGTTACCCATGTATAGTAATATTAATACCTACACAGTTATATCAAAGCAAGGAAACATGAATTAATTTAAAAATACCTACTGATGTTTCCTAATTCCAATTTTTAAAAACAATTAAATCACTCATAATAGAATCCTCCATGCCAATTATTTTTGTCCTCATTACAGGTGTGTGATCCTTTTGTAAAAACACATTTTCTTCGTGGGGATTTGGAATGTGCAGATGAAGAAGTGCCTTGCAGCATTACATCCCTTGCTTGGCACCCAACAGAATCTATGAGATTAGCAGTGTGAGTGAATGACAAGAATATATACATCTCAACTCTTCCTAATACTTTGATATGAGCGCAAAAGATAGTTTTAAATAGCATGTATGGGCCAAAATATTTAGCTATTTAAGTTTTTAATCTAAATATTTCAATTCATATGGTGAAAAGCAGTGAGGGACTAATGTGTATTTAAATTAAGGATTCTGTAGGGAGGATTGGAGAAGAATTTATTGAAGCATCCTGAGTTAGATCCATAAAAAGATTCTCTTGAACCAAAAATACTTCATAAAGACTGGATAATTTCAAACCCTAGCTGGTACAATGACAGATGCAGAGAATATTATAGAGAGTCATAATGAATATAATATTAACAACTGAGTATAATTTATTAAATCCCTATCACAGGTGAAGATGTTTTGGCTATTTGCTGATTTAAAACAAGATGAAATCTAAAAATATCTTTCACAAATCATATCAGTTCCTATACACCCAGATTCCTCATGGCACTGCTGCTAAGTGGAAACAAAGAAGACAGATGAACAATTGTACATACCAGCTCTTTTATTGCCAGCAAGTTGCAAGTTACTACATTTTTCTCCATGCAAAAATTGATGGGTCATGCCCCTCTAAAGAAGTTTTGACTAGTCAAAAATTGGAATGCAGACTTTGAATCTGCAGTAGGTATGATTATGGAGAATTCCTCCCATGACTTCATGATGAAATCTGAAATGTGTCTCTTCTCCTCAACCTAGCCAACACTTAAGTCATCAGGTCCATTTAAAACCAGAGCCTTAGATATGATTTTTTTTAAATATGTCTTCTAAGGCTGTCAGTATTTTAGCTGAAAGTATTTTACCTGTAAATTTTGTAAAGCGTTTCAGGTTTTGATTTGATGAGATTTTGCAAAGGTTTCGCAAAATAAAGTTCAAATATGGAGATATGAAAGTAAAATGCAATGAATGTGAATCCTAATTAAAATCAATTATTAAGTGGTCTACTTTTCCAACAGAGGTTGCTCTGCAGGAGTAGTAATTGCAGCTGAAGTACCAGAGTCACTCAAAGGAACTGTAGAAATCATTAGCACCAGAAAACTCTTTAAAAGGCATGTTGCTACCCTCCGCTTTTCCCCCACAAGGAGGCAAAATGGTTCTTATCTAGCCGTTGGTGGGCGTAGCGACTATGCATGTGTCCTAGAGTGGCCATCTCTTGACTCACTTTTGGATATCCAGCTTTCTTCACACTGCCGGGTAAGTACGTATAAGTAAATTTTTATGCATATCAAACAAGGGTACAATTTTCACAGGCACATCATATTGATGTAAATACTGTAGCTCCAGTATTGATGTTTAATGATATTGATACTCATAATGCTTTCTGCATAGTAGTCTTAACAATAGTTTTGTCTGCATAACAGTTGGTAGCATTGAAGGCAAATGGAAGTGGATGACGAGAGGTTATACGAAGTTGCTTAAAGCATAAGATGGTGCCATAAAATAAATACTAATCCTGAAGTGTTTTGAACACAGTCTGATATCCTTCCATCTAGTGATGAGGATGGAGGCCTCAGAGATAGACTGGCACAAAGTTTCAGGGGATGGAGAGTTATCAAAAATAGAAATGGAAACTCACCCAAAATACCAAAGAATTTTTCAAAGGAGCAGTGGAGGGGATGGAGTGGAAGCAATTAGAAGGGACTGTAGGCCCTGCTTGGGAAAACTGTTCTGCCAACATCACAATCCATCAAGGAATGCATACGATATCCTCCTTGATGATGATGATTTGAGAATTATATGAAACATATGTTCTCCAGAAGTAGCTGAACTCAAAGGAGAAGAATTAATTCACGAGGCACACTTTGATGTTAGTTTTTAAATGGATTATGGCCAATGTTCAGTAAATTTTTAATATTTTCTCCCCAATACAGTTGACATATACTTCAAAAACAAGCATAAGCCTCACCTTTGAAGTACATACTGATCATCATCAAACACAGCTGCCAGCCACTGGCCCAGTCTGCTTTGCGCACAAGCCTCTCCACCTACCACAGTCCTCCCACCATTTCTCTGTTGTCACTGCAGTCAAATCCTCTCCCCATTTCTCTATGCCCTTTCCCAATCCGTTTACCCATCTATCCTTGGGTTTTCCATTGGACCATTTTCCTTGAACTTCAAGCTCATGTATCTTTCTGGGCATTGTGTCAGTGTCCATTCTTTTTTAGGCTCAAACCATTCCAGCCTAGATGCCTCGATCCTTTCTTCTGATGGTTCCTCATGACTATCTCTTAGATTCTTTCACTTCTTATCCTGGTTATTTCTGTTCTCTTTCCGAGAATTTCATTTCACATGTCTGTATTCTGCTCACATCCTTTCTCTTCATAGTCCACATTTCCAAAATATAGGACAGGATGGGGACATAGCATCTCCTGTCGGGAATCCCTTTGCTCTATTGTTAGATATCTTTGATCCATTACATGCTCCTCGCACATCTCAGTGTGCTCCTCACTCATCTCTACCTCTTTAATTAATTTCTCTATCATTTATTCCACAGTACATTGTGGTTATTTGACACTCCATCATCTTAAATGGTTTGCCTGCTACTATAAGTCTAGAGGATAACCTCCCTTAGTTTCTTGTTATATTATGAACTTGCTCTTCTTTCCATTTAACTTTATTCCACACATTTTGGCCACCTCTGACCACACATCCAGTTCTGACTGTACTTTCTCCTCTGTATTTCCCCAAATCACAAGGTCATTTGTAAGGGTGATCACCTCATTATCTCTTCCCCAATTCTTTCTGCCACCATCCTCACCATCTCATCCATTACAATCACAAAGAGTAAGGGTGAAATTGCATTCCCCTGTTTTAAACAATTTCTGCTGAATCTAGTTTATTCTTCTTCCTCCAATCTTGACAAAGTTCACACATTCCTTCATACAATCCCACCACCCTATCCACTGTACATTTCTTGATTTCCTCACTTGTCAGGGCCTTCCACACTTTGCCTCTGCAAGCACTCTCATAAGCTTCCTTGATATTCAGGAAAGCCAACGATATATCCTTTGTATACATGTAGAGTATTTTTGGTAGTTATCTCCCTGAAAATACAAGATCTAAAGTTGACCACCCTGGTCTAAAGCCACGTTGTTCTTCTCTTGGTCCATTCTCAGTCATGTCTAGGATTCTTCTCCCCAGGATTTTTTCATATATTTTGGACGAGACTCATTAGTATGATTTCCGAGTGGCTTTTAAAATCTTTCCTGTTTCCTTTCTTGATGAAAGGCACAATAATTCCTTTCCTCCTATCACCTTGAATTGTACTCTTTTTCCGCAGTATCCTCATTACATGATATAACCAGTGGATCCCTACCTCTTCCGCTACATTTTTCATTTTCACACTCGCTTTATCTATGCCAGAGGCCTTTCCTCCCTCCATAATAAGCAGTACATTTTCTACTTCTGACCATACTAGGTCCTTCTCCACCTCCAGCTCTTGGGGTTTGGCCACATCTGGAGGTAATTTTACCTCAACTGGCATTTTTTGGGTTAAATAGGTCCTAGAAGTAATCCTTTCATATCACTTTCAGTTTTTCCTTCCCATGGACCATATTTCAGTTTCCAATCAACATAACACAGGTCACAATGATTTCCTTTCTTTCCCTTTCACCATCCTCTATGGCATTTTTGAATTACCTCTCCTGTCATCCATTACCCATCCACAATTCCTATTCTACTGACTGTAGACTACAGTAATAATGGTTTTGGCTTCTTTCTTGTATTTATTGTACTCTCCTCTCATCAAAGGGTTCCTTTCCAGGAACCAGGTCCTTAAACCCTTGTTTTTCTTGTCTACTGACTCCTTTATTCCTTCTGTCCACCTTAGGGTCTCTTTCCACCTTTTTATGCCAGCAGTCCTACCACACACTAGTCCTACAGCTTCTGCTAGGGTGGTCTACAATCTTTCTCACTCTTCTTAAAATGTACCTGGCTCTCCTGAAGGTAGTTTGATCTTCATAATCCTTTGTTCTTTTTGTCATTCGATTTCCGCACCTATACTCTTTTCTGCTGTGGTTCATTTCTTCTCCTTTCCATCACACCTTTTAATGACAATACTAACAGCTGGAGGTGACTATCAAGGCATTTTGATGTGATCACCTGTTACATTTCCCATTTCCTTATTGAAAATCATTGACCACTGACCTCCTCTCCCATCACTTTATACCACATTATCTAATGGCATTCTTAATACATTTTAAGTACTGAATAGAATTAAATAGATTTATTTGCCTAATAGATACATTACAAAAGGTAAAATACATTACAAATGTGAGGACGTAAGGCACGTCATTAAAAAAAGTGAAAAAAAGTAAGCAGATACATATCAATGAAGGGAAGTCAAATAGTCACTAACTTTGAAAAATAATTCTCCTCAAGATAACAAAAAACCAACCTTTTAAATGCCATCAATCTTTTTTTCATTTTTTATAGTTAGTGGCAAATGGTTATATAATTTTGCACACATTAAATAAGGTCCTTTCATGGCGAAATGAATGACTGAATGGCGAAAAGAGGATATTTTAATTTACGCATGCAACCATGGTAATGAAGTCTCCCAGGGTATGAAAATGTCTTTTCTGGCATAGTTTCATCAATACAAATATGCATGCTTCAAACATCTTGTAAAATCAGAAACAATAAATATAGCATTCACTACACCTGCATTACACCTGATGATGACGAACTTCGTCAAAACCTAGGATGTCTTGTAATAAATCTATGCGGAAAAACTAAGTTATATGTACTAATCATTTACAATGCTAGGCAAATTCCACAAAGTCACACCTGAAAAAACGGAATATACCCTGGTTTTCGTTTGAATGGAGCCTCATTCCTATACAGTATTACAGTTGGGTTAAACGTTCTGGGCAACTTTTTTTTTTACTATTCACAAGTCATATTGGTGTTTATTCTTCATAGATAAGTCTAATTTTTTTGAATTTTCTCTCAAATGTAGGCTATGGCATGGCATCCCTGGAAATCCTCTTTGCTTGCAGTGGGAACTGCGTGTGGTATCATCACTGTAATGAATGTTATGAAAGAGGAAATTGTGCAAAGCTATGAACCGAATGTCTCCAGTAGCACATGCTGCTTGGAATGGTGTCCACAGTCAGGGCTGTTGATCTCAAGTCATGTCATTGAACCGGATACCACTGTCATACTTGTACTTTCATCATTGAACAAAGTGGAACAAAAGGCAGAAGGAAAATATGGACGAATTTTATACTTGCTCTGGAGCCCAGATGGATCTCAAATTGGTAAGTGAAATAAAAGGATTTCTTTTAACATTCCATTTAACCTGCATCACCATATCTCTAAGCCATAAGAAATATAAGCATCCATAACTGCGGATGGATAAAGGGAGAACTAGAGACAAAATATACGAGGCAGCTCCATTCCCTGTTGAGCCAATAACTTAGGCCCCCAGAATATCAATCTTGCAGTTGATGGGAGGCTCCAAGAAGCATATCCAATAATTTATTCCAACACCCACTGATAACTAGTAGTGCACTTGGCAGATTTAGTTGCCATATCTTTAAGTAGGCTTAAAAATTATATCTCTGTTATTAAAGAGAGTTGACTTCTTTGACCGAAAGAAATTTTTTTCTTAATATGCTTCATTTTTATTAACTTCTAGTATCAGGAATATTTGAGAATGCCCCAAGGAAGGCCATTTATTCTTCTCTGGATTCCCTACTAGAAAATGCATATAAGTGTAGCTAATTTTTCTAATTGTTATAAAATAGTAATGAACTTAATACATTTCACACAGAGTGAATTCTCTGAGTATAGCCAACAACTCCTGAAAACTAGTTCAAATATCATTTCATAAGGGTTCACTGTAGACACAAAGGAATTTGATCATAGCATTATTTGTTTCCAAGAATAAAAGGAAAAAATTGGACCAGAACTTGATTTACACACCTTAAATAGTGTTTAAGTTGAGAAAAATCTTCCTTTTTTCAGGAAATAAAAACCTCATTACAACTTATACAAAAGTTACAAAGTTAACTGACTTTTTTGGGGTAAATATTTCAGCATTACACCTGAATAAAACCTATCTATCACTGATAATCCATGAAGCATAAAGCTTTGCTAAAAACAGTGAGAAGCTTAACTTTTACATGGTTTTCATAGGAGGCCATTGGAACTTTATTTTCTTCTGAGATTGGAACTTAATAAAAATTAATCACTGATCTTAGCCATTGATTTTACATCACTACAGAGAAAAAATGTAGGAATTGACCCTCAACCAACAAAGCAGTAATTAATTATTGCTAACTCTCCTTACAAAATGCCGATGAAATTTCCTTTTCTTTGCTGAAGCTAATCCTTTGCTGAACTCAAATTATATTTGGGTTCCAGCACCATTTTCATGGGTCTAATACATTTTATCTTAAATTTGGTTACATCCTCATGGTTTGGTGGAAGAATGAGTAAAGGATTTGGTACACCAAGCAGGCTGGATATATACATATATCAGGCAAATTTCCATGCTCAGATATCACTCTTTCATGACGTTAAGAAAGTCGCATAATGAAGTAGCCACAGACAAATCCTATCATTGATAAGGTAAAAGTGGAACAGTAGGCATCAGCCGTGATGTATCTAGTTTTTACCTGCTTTACATGAGAAATACCAAATGAGCACACTGGTAGCTAAATCATTGGTGTCCAAACATGGCATTGCCATTGTAAAAAAATTAAGATTTACGTTGATTCAGAAGATATCCAATGTTAATCTAATGAAAATGTTAAGTGATTGAGTGAATTAAATGCATACGAGCTTGCAGAAAAATTTTAAACTCGCATAATATTTCTCTTTATAAACTTCTCAACATAGATCCTAATGCTGGGATGAATTTTATGGGATGGCTTTAAGGAAGCTACATCCTATGCAAGAATAATATTCTCAGAATTACAGTGTGGTACATTAAATAATAACAAAGAGAATAGGCTCATTTTGACATAAAGTAAAGGCAATCTAGGGCTTGTAACAAACAAGAAATGCTAATTAATGTGGTCTTTCATCACTTTGTAGAGCTGTAAATTATCAAAAACGACCATGTTTTCCTTATCATGTGTAAATTTAGTTACTTTACAGTCAATTTAACATGCTGAAGAATGATATTTCTCCATGCACAATGAATATGTATAGCATATCACTTTCAGGGTTTCATACATATTCAATTAGTGGGATTTCCATGCTGAAGATTTTGGTGCTAACACTTGGCTATTTCAGTTAGGATTCCAAGCTCAAGAACTGGTGGAACTATTTTGAAAGAATAAACTTTGTTTATCCACTCTGAATTTAATAACTTGCGACCATGGTTTTGACGATTAACCTGATGATGGCGCTGATCATCGAAACCATGGTCACAAGTTATTAAATTCAATGTAGAAAAACAAAGTTTACTATATTCTTTCAATTCAAAATGTTCAGTAAATTCCATAAAGTATCACTGGAAACCACCAACTTTAAATGGTGGAACTATGAACCAAACCAATCCTAGAGATTATATCTAATATCATGTATGATAAAAGGAGCATTAAATTGACAAGCAAAAATTTCACCAAGAAAAAAATCGTTAGTGGAGACCAGGACTTGAACCTGGATCCCATATTATTGAACAAAGTGCTTCAGCTAGGTCACCGACCAAAGGCTCCTCCTTCCTTGTGGATTTTTAAGGGCTTTAAATGAGAGCTAGGTGTTCACAAATTTCAGCTGTACATTACATACATTGAAGCAGTCACAGTACCTTCAAAATTTGAGGTTGAACTGTTTACCAAATAATAAACAAACATGTATCACATAGCACATATGCATTTTATCATATTCTCTGGGTGATGGATTTCTTTCTGTTAATATTCCAGCTACAGCAGGATCAGATGATATTCTGAGGATATGGAACTTGACCAAAAAATCTCAAAAAAGCAAGGAGCAGAAACAACTGATGCCATCAGAAAAAGTGAGGCCTTTGAATTTCTCCCAGTTCATTCGTTAAAATTCTAATTAATATTTTCAAATTGAGTAACAAATTTGACAATGATATGCATTGCATATTGACTAAAAATAAAATAATAATTAGGTTGACTAAGTCAATCCCAATCATTGGGAAAGAATGTTGATTATCCTAATTGGCATGAAACTTTTGGATCCACCATGTGGATGAGCAAAGTTTCATGTCACTGCGGAGACTGAACACAGAAGCTGCTGACTGTAAGGACAGCACTGAGAGAAGTGAAGCCCTCCTACACTAGTTGGCAGAGGCGTTCACTTGGACAATGCTTTACATGAAACACCAATGAGCCAAATACTTCGACGAACAAATGGGGATTGTGGTGCGCCACTTATATTGAATGTTGCAAACAATAATTTATATGTAAATGGTTAAAGATAAATATATATTTATTTTGCATAATAGTCTTTATTTTTTATTGTAAAGTACTCTAAACTGTCAGAGATTTTTATCGGGCCAGATTGCAATAAATGAATTGTAAAAACAACCTCATTCCACAAAGTGAAGTGGGGCTGGGGTAAGTAGAGATGGGCCATTCTGAAAATCACCCTGGTATTTTACATAATTTACCATAGCCACTGAAAATTACTGTAATTCTTAGAGATGGGACTTTCGAATAGTTGAATCCTCTAATAATGAGCTATTTGCACTATTTGATATTCGAGAACACAAATTAATAATTTCACCCTCTCGAATATATTACAAGAATCGACTGTAATGTTTTTTTTAAATTTGCGGTCATCGGATGGGTCTCACATGTTACAATTTGGTCTACCATATTTGGCTGGTACAAATTCATTAATTAATATTTCAAACAAAGTTTCACCTTTCAAGTTAAGTAAGTATAAATATATATATAATCCAAAATAACATCAGGGGTTTTACATGAAAAAGCAAATGAATTAATTTTCAAATGCTCGCGAGGTTGGTTGGTCCTCGATGCATGATGACACATTTTACAAATTCAATTCTTAAAATAATAATTGTGATTTCTTTATTTAATTAAAGGTTTGTGATTAATGTAGTAAAGTACTACTAATAATTAAATCTTTAAAGCTTCCACATTCTTATAATCTTCTTCAAAAAAATGCCCATGTAGTATTCGATATTCATGTGAGATATTCGAACTCGATATTTGAATTTGAGAAAAATACTATTCGACCCATCTCTAGTAATTTTCAATAATATTAACGTCTGTCTCAGATATATTTCACACCATTGTACTCCAAAAACATTAATTTAAGCAAAGTCTATACATACATAATACAATCTTAATGATAAATATAGACATGATCAACTCCTTCATGGAATGTTTACCTGGACGAAAATTTCTCATACCAAACAAAAGAATGCCAAATAGCATGTGGGCTGCCGTATTTGTTTATAATTTCCTCCATTTCTAATATGTTATTGCACCAATAGTAATAGTTTAAATGCCATTAACCCCTTTCTATTGCCATTGGCTTTCCTGTTAAATCCTCTAGTAGCTATTAATAAAAATTACTGGAATTTTACGGTAATATTTGAAAAATACCATAATTTACCAGTATTTACCTCGAATGAAAATTATGGCAATTTACCCATATTTGAGGACTTACTACTGGGTTCTCATCTTGAGTAAAAATCTTATAATTTCTTGTTTAATTGTAATAAAAATCTTGTAATCTTTGTAATTTGAGTAAAAATCTTGTAATTTCTCTAAGGCAGGAATACTACAATGCACTTATATTATTGTCCTCCCTCATCACAGTGAGACTATTCAAGAGGGGAATATGTTGTCCATTACTGCCCTCATCAAATGTCATAATGATGATCATGTAATCTTGCCATTTCTAAATCTTACATGTTCCAGCACTGCACAGCTGGTATAAGTCATACTTCTGATTACACAAAAATTGTAGACAAAATATTAAGCAATGTAATTTTGAGTCTAAATAATAATTTCTAGCAAAAACTTTTCTTGAATTCTAATTACAATTGTGAGGGTTGAGAATGTAAATTGACCCTTCCAATACAGTGCCTGCTAAAATATTTATTTTCTCTTAAGGTAATTTAAGCTTAACTATCTCAATTGGACAATCATATTGGCCATTCTTGAGTATGAATAATCAAACTTTAATGAAAAGAGAGAATAAACTATGCCAATTATGCAAGGAGTGATACTCCAAAGTAGGGATGGGTTGATTCCACTTTTTTTCGATTCTGATTCTTTCAAATCGATTCCCACTTCCGATTCCATTGATTCTTATTCCTAATAATATATTGATTTATCAGTAGCGTACGACTATTACTTGAATTCAAGTATTGGCAGAAATAAAATAAAAACAATTAAGTCTCTCAAAAAGTATATTTATTAACAAATAGCAAATATATTCTCAGCTTATTGAGGTAGATAAAAAGTACAAATTGATAGCCTACACCCAAAATTACTGAGACAAATATGATGTGATAAATGAAACTTGATTTGAATATTTATCTATCTGGAATCGATGGAATCGGACTTGACTTTAGGCAATTGATTCTCGATACCGATTTTAATCTTGAGAAGAGGTGGAATCAAGAATCTACATTTGGATTTGACTCATCCTTACCCAGAAGTAAACCCTTCGATGAAGGGTAATATATAACCCAAGAAATATGAAAGGAAATAACTTTAATATGAACAAAAAAATAGCTAGTACATACCACAGAGCAAAGAAAAGTTGGCTCCAACTGGAATATACAATATCAGTAACTACATGTTTAATAATACTATTTTCAATGAGAATGAGTCATTTGTTTAAGGTCCTACTTTCAGCCAGTTTTAAACATAACATGATCCAAGTACAACAACATATCAAACTTTCTCTTCTCATCATCAGCCCAAAGCATCTTGTCAGCAGTAGCTTTAGTTAGGAGTAATGAATTTATATAAGATGTTAACAGGGTTTCAATCATTATTACTTTAGAGAAAGGTGACAAAGAGAAAGTCGATAAAAGTACTTTCTCAATGGGTAGTCAACAGAGGGATTTGAAAAAGGTAAGTTTTGAAGATGTTTTTAAGTTCTTGTGACGCGGCATAAATAAACCTTCTAAGGAGTACACATGAAAATCCACACTTAATGTGTACAGCAGAGGCACGAACTGATACTCAGATTCTAGAATATCATCTTCATCAAGTATGATGGAAATTGATTTAAAATTTAAAAAAGATGCCTATCATTTCCTTATACACTATTTTATGATGGGCAAAATTAGTAAGCTTTGAAATTTGTGATTATTGGGAAATAGAGTTTAAGAATGGAACAACCTAAAATTCCATAGGGTAGAAACAGTTTCAATTGTATCAGAATCTCCTGTTTGTCACATCCCAATAAACTGCATTTTCTGTGACTCATATATGTCGAAAACATGAAGATAAGAATTTCCTGTAATTCACACAAGTGGAGTCATTCCTAATTTCTAGTCTACAATGTACAATTCGGAGTAATGCTTCACAGAAAATGTATAATTTTGAGCAATTTTAGGAATGTTTTCTTTAATTTCATGATTTGGGAAGAAAATAAAAGACACAGAAAGAATTAGAAGCTTAATGCATTTCCTTTCGTTTCTGTTTATCTCAACTCTGAACTCCCAGTATTTCCAATTTAATTTTGCCAAGAAAAAATGACTGCAATCAAATAAAATGAAAAAATTCAATAATGAATTTCCTTGCTGGAATTTGCAGGCAGAGACAGAAATTTTGCTTTTTATGTTATTGATGCTATTTATAGAAGAAAAGCACTCACAATACCTGGTAGAATTAACTGAAGATACAGTAAATCATGACTGTAGACTCAAGCCAGGAATACAAAGTGCCAATATAGTAGTAAGTGAATTGAGAATTCCTCAAGGTGTGTTTACATCAATCATTGATGAAAGGGAAAAAAACACATTTTCACTCACCTC
Organism: Ceriagrion tenellum; assembly: GCA_963169105.1. NCBI lineage: Eukaryota > Metazoa > Arthropoda > Insecta > Odonata > Coenagrionidae > Ceriagrion > Ceriagrion tenellum. Next base: position 171,965,141 of record OY720632.1, read on the forward strand.
TTGCTTCATGTTATCCAAGTGATAAGACCTAAATGAGATAGATAAAGATGAAGAGGCCTAAATGAACTAGAAAAAACACGTCAACACATTAATAGCCTTAGCTAATACCTAAGAAAGATAGAATCAGGTAGAGCATTAATTGAATAACAATTTTATAATCTTTTTTCATAAAAACTGGGTATTTAATTAAGATAATTATCTAACCAACAGTAAATTAAATTGCTCCCACCCTTCCCCCTAACAGCAAAGACCTTCAACTTGTTCATGGCTCTACTGAAAGGCAACTCCCCACAAATATTTAAGTCCAACCTCTTGGCCCCTAACATACAATATTAATGCAGTAGACAGTCAATAATTCAAAGCATAATAAGAAGTTTCAATAATACTACCTAAAATTGTCAGTGCCAATGAACAGTCTTTACTAAATACATGGTGCTACTTGAAAATATAAAATTTTGAAAATTACCACCCTCAGGCCTCCTCTCCAGGAAAAATTGGTAATCGTTTTTACAAACTGTAGAGAAATACTGCATCATTAAAACTCTTTCTGCAGATGTAAACACCTAATATATCAGAATTGATAGTTATGATGCATCAAACAAGTAAAATTCGAGAATGGTAGCAAATTCTTCTCTCGTATATTCATGAACCACCCAGTTGTTTTTTTTATGTATAACTTATAATATTTGTTAGAGTTTGAATGACCGGAAAAAAGGCAGGTTAAGCCATAATTTTTCCTAATGCATAGTTATTTTTGTCTCGACTCAGCAGCATTGCCATAGTGTAAACAATTCTCTTTTGATTAAAACTCACCTTCAGTGCCACACACACCATACTCGCTGCTTTGCGCTTTAATTGGTAGCAGTCCCATTTCAAATCTCACGCATGCTAAGGGATGGAAAAATGACAGGAAAACTGCAGAAAATAGGACAGGGATAACTTATGTAGCCAGTAACTTTAAAAAAATTATGCAATCCTAAAAGCCTGGTTTACCATGCACGTATATGTGCTAAGGAAGAGAAGGAACCACCACAAGCTCTAACAATGACCTTTCCTCCAACCTTCTATTTTCCACCTACAATTTATTAGAAAGGTTCAAAAAATAGGATGAATCGAGTTTTCAGTCCTGCTGACTATGTAATATTGAATTTCTAGTGCATGTAGAAGTTATCCTGAATTGACATACTACCAGTTTGACAGTCATGATTTGTGGGTTGTGCAGGTGTAAGGATAAAATAAATAGATTATAGTACATAATTCATGACGTTAATATCTTTGGAATTGCTTATTGGTTAGAAGAAATGTGGTAAAATTTTCAAGTAATCATCAATGTTTTACAGAAAATTTTGTGGTACACATATCAAGACACAAAGGTTCCAGAGCTAATTTTGTGTGAATGATACCAAACAGAGGCGAATGGAAAAAAAGGGTACCATCACAAGTCAAGAATGTCAATAAAAACAAGTACCAGGGGCAATCTCAGTTGATACGACAGGCGGATATTGTGAGTGAAATTAGGAGATCTGATACTGAATGTATTTGGGATTACATAATATCGATGCAGCCACCTATTCTGCACAAGGAAAGGTTTGCTCAAGGTGTGGTAACATTAGTAATTTTGCAAAGGTATGACAAAAAAGGAAGAATGTGTGTTAAGAAGTCAAACAAATGGTTTTGGTGACAGTTGGAAAAATAATGGAGAGAAAGGCTGTAACTGAGAGTCTATGGAAAAAAGTAATGAACTAATAGAAGCTATGCAGAGAGTAGTTTTAAAATTATTGGAGCAGTGCTCAAGTAGGACTATGATTTAGATGTAAATATAATTCCCAGGCAAACATTTCAACATACACAAAAATACTACAAGGCAAATATCTGCTTAAAGTAGAGGGCATCTTCCAAAATCATGAAATGGCATTAAAATTAAAGTAATGGGTTCTTTCTCATTGAAGGTGTAACTTGATGAAGAGTTCTTAAGTGGCATTAGCGATTCTTACTGGAATCATTTCAAAAATGGAGCACCCATTAGCAGGAGTTGATAATTAGGTATTGCAGAGATGTCCAACGGCTCATGGCATTAGTGTTTGGACCCTACATGATGGGCTGTCAGTGTAGGTAAGTCTGAATCCTATCTTTGATTTAAAGATAAATTTTGGCAAATATGGTTGGCAATACACTTCATACATGCCATAAAGGTTTCTCACAGGGCATTGCCTCAAATAGAACTTCAACACATTTTAAGGTACAAAAAATCCCGAATTTCTGCAATATGTACAAAGAATTTGAAAATTTGCCCACTTCTTTTGCATTTTTCATTGTATATTTCCTTTTTTGTGGCTATCCAAAGTTTACTACTAAGAAAAATGTCAAGTACACTGTCATGGGTGTCATCATCTTGTTCCAAGAACTGTTTTCACCATTCACTGACAACAGGTCATACCTCTTCCTGATTGCATTGCGATTAGAAGAGAAACTCATTTGGAATAGACTGCTTTTTCCTCATCACAAATGCAGTCGTTTACACGCACAGAATGCGTTTGCGATTCTGGGGGCGGAGTTGACAGCATCATCCTCAATAATCTGATATCCTTAGCCACCAAGTCTTCCTTAGAATCCCTCTCAATTACCCTTGACTTCTCCAAAACATGATACACAGTCTCTTTCCAGAGGGGTTTGACATTTTGAATCAATTATTTTTCTCATGGACATTTGATGAATTTAAAACAGCTGCAGAAGCAATATAAGCTTGCTAGCCCAGGTCACAAGGACATTGAACAGAGAATCACATCGCCATAATGCACTACTGTCATATGCATAATTTAAATGCCTGTGGCATGAAAACCTTTCATGAGAGCAAATGCTGCAATTTTGTAGACTTGAACACACCAGCTGGTTGTAAGAGCGAACGAAAGAGAGAGGAGGAGAGGGGAACCAAAAGAATGAACAGAGGGCCAAATTGCATGAATGAATGAATTCTGGACTTAAATTATTGTTTACTACAAATTTATTATTGAATTATTCCAATGGAACAAGTTTTAAAAATCTTGGAAAATAGATGAGCTTTTCAGATTATTGTGTATGTTAGAACTAGATAAGCAATCTTCGACAGTATTTGGACAATTTGAGAATTAAACACCCTCAAATTATGTGCATAATTACCACAGAAGATCCTGCTCATTATTATATACATATATTTCCAGGCTAAAGATGTTAGAGGATCAGTTTAGTTCCACACATATTTACCACTAAGCCTGATAAAACAGGAATATAGGAAGCAATTAGCTACATATTTTATTTTCATTTCACCATTGTGCAAGTTCAAATTTCATATTCAACAATACTAAAACATTATTTGTAAAATAAACTATCACCACCTAAATCTATGAATGCATTTACAAAGAAAAATTTATTTTATTCCTTCACAGATCACAAGCTGTGACTCTTTCTGACTTCAGTAATAGCAACATCAAAATTAAGTATTTTAGGCAGTTTGAAGCCCATTAACATTTGCATCTATGAAAAATCAATACAGAAATATGTATAAAAACAGCAAAAACTTAGTTTTAACTAAGCATTGAGGCACTTGAATGTGTATAGTCCAGATTGTCGTGGGCTCACTTTGGAGTAGTTCCACAGAAAATCTTCTTACTTATTACTCAATAATAATACAAATACTGGAAATACCACAGGGTAATATAAACCTAAATAAAATGGGAAGAGACATGAAGTATAACTCAGTGTAGCTGGTTGTGATGATGATTGAAATGATTAATGCCCACAAACAATGAAAACACAAGGAAGTACCCAGTTCCCACAAATATACAAAACCATTCATCAAGTCTTACTCAGTCAGGGTACTCCTGGGCATTATGAATTTCCACACTTTCTAATCAAATGATGCATTACTGGGAAGAATCTAGTAATATATGTGGCTTTTATTATAAAACACATATGTACAAATTTTGACCATTAATCTATTTTTAAACTTTGTGAATGTGAAGTAATTATAGATCATCAAATAGGAACTATAAAATAACTTGGATTTTAAGCGATTTGAATATCTACTTAAAAGTAGACATTAAAATATCACCAAGCAGTGCTGGACAGTTACAGATCTTCCTTTTCTACCTTAATATTCTCATTTTTCATTAAATAACTTGGCAATGAATCTGCAGCACATCGGAAACCAAGATTACCAGCAGAGCTGTCAGGAGTATTCTGACTACGAGCGGCACACCTATACCTGTAGCAATAACTTTTGTGGCAAAGGTAAGATCCCCCCTTTTTTACTTTATCCGTTCCTGTTCCAGGCCCTTTCTGCAATGAAATATATATTAAATAGACTACAATAAAATAACAAGGCATTCAAATAAGTAAACATTAGTTAAGATAATGTGAATTCATTTCAGATAAGTAACAGACTATGACCTGTATTTTTAACACAGCGAGAATTTATAGTTTAACACTAAGAGACATATAAAGAGGAAAGTGCTAGAAGTAGCAATATTTTCTGCTGGCATTTTGGCACATAACATAATACATTTTGAACATACATAGTCATATTTCACCACAGTTGATAGATGTGTACAGGTAAAGTAGATATTTGTTTTGAAGGTCCCTGTGCATGACGATATAACAGTATCTTTCATTCGCAATTTAAAAGAGGAAGTTATTTTCCATTTTATGCCAATTATATGATAGGACAATAGAGCCACAATCTGAACTTGCAAAGAAATAATTGAAACCAAGTATATTAACACATTCAAGAATATTCCAATGGCTACAATCGATTTCATAGTTTTTCTTGACTAAGTTTTTTTTTAAATTAGTTTTAGAAGGGCTTCAATGCATGGGTCCCTGATACATCACCACCTGTAAGCAGGCTTTGCGTACACAACATGTAACATAATTGGGAGGGGCTACTTGCTGAGAGGGCCAACTGAGGCAAATATGCTGCTAAAAAGGGAAGGCAAATGAATATTCACTTTATATGTCTCTCTATGATTTTACGTTAGCAAGTTCTTCCTTACTAATCAATATTTAACTATTACAAAGCATTCTGTGTGAATTCAAACATTATTTAAATTTGGACTTTATCAGGCAGACTTAGAAAATTTTAGTATTCATCTCACATATGCAAATGAATACTGTTTGAAAATTATTTTAGCTTTGATTCTCTTACATATTATGAGCGAAAAGAGATTGAAACCCCGATAATTTTTTAAAGTATCGTCTTAAGTTTGTTAACTAAAGAGTTTTTACTCTTCCCTACTCCTAACCCTCCCCACCTTCATATGCTCACCTGGTTAAGGAGTTAGGGGAGGAAGAGAGGGATACCCTTCTCAGCCCCACCCCCCCCCACCAGCTGGAATTCCCCTGCCAGGGTTTGGTGGTCAGTCTGGTTGGGTTAAAAACCAAAAGTGTGGGGGATTTTCCCCAGTGGATGAGCTGAGTGCTTAGGTACTGGTCACAAATCTCATTGAAAAGGTTTAGAAGGGTGTATGGTGAAAGGGTTATAAAATGGGAGAAAAGTGGTCACAGTGCAGATACAAAGAGTTTGAGGACACAATGGCGACAACTGGAGCAGAGGGACGGAGGTCTCTTCTGAAGAAGAGAGGGAGACTAAAAAAACCCTAACCATTTGTAACTTGTTAATCCAATATGCAGCAGTCAAGGAGGGGGACAGTGCACCATTGATTCCCGACCAGGCTATCAAATAGTGATGGGAAAACTTAAATTCCCATTCCCTCTTGTTCTCTCATCGTCTTTTGCTTTGCTTAAGGTCTTTTACGAATATTGTGTCCTCATATAATTAGAGGATGACAAGCTCTGTATTTCCTCTTGTAATCCCTTGGGCGTGATCTTGACAGTGGGTGACTGGAGGGGGGAGACCCCTCCAGCGTGGCGTGATCTTGACAGTGGCTAAAGGTAGGTGCCACATTTCTACCAGACACATGCTGAGAGACATAACATGTTAGCTGTTCACATATCAGAGTTTCATTTTTGCACTGTTTTCAAGATTAATCCTCAGGTGTGCCATAACGATTCCCATTGTTTACGCTGTTGCCGTGCGAGTACATGAAGGGGTACACCTTCACTAGCAACCCAAACTATACCCAAAAAGGCATACGTGGTGGTAGGTCATTTTTTAAAGTCAAATGTATGCTTTTAAAATTCCTTGGAACGAATTTAAAAATAGTGGGGAAGGTGGGAACAAAACTCTTCCTAGCCTGAAGTGAAATCAGAATGGTTTCTTCTTCAATCCTTTGGGCTTTCATTCAAAATATTATCATTCCTCTTTTGTTCCAGGACTTTCGCTTCTACTTTCTGTTCGGTTCCATGAACTGAAACTTTATCTGAACCCACTCTGAACCATTCCGGAACCATGACTTTAGTTTCATTCAATATCCCTGGTCATTAGACCCCTGTAGTTTTCTAATCATTTGTGTAGTATTTAACACGGGTTTTTAACAGCTAAGGTTTGATCCATTGATTCAGACTTAAATCCTATGATGAGCTCAGCATCCATTCCCTAGGCAGGATTCTAACTCAGAATCATTAGATCAGTACTTGATGGTAAACATTTGTTAAATTTATAAAATAAAAACTAATTAATTAGCAGCAAAGCCACCAAATGCAAGAAATGGTCAAATGTATCCCAGCTGTGCTTCTTCGAATAACTTTTTGTAAAAATTTTAGCAAAAACAAATTACAAATTGCACAAGTTTCTTGTAAAAATATTCGTGAAACCTTGCTTTTATATTTCCAGTATTGACTTTTCTTATGATTAACAACATTTTGTTGAAGCCTCAAGATTTTTGTATCCTTTAATGCAATCTTATCAGTCTGTCACAGTCAAAATGTTTCACTCATTAATACATAATTGTACAACTAACTCTGCTTCAATAATTTCCTCCATACTGACCTATGCTTGCATACCTCTTTTGCCTCATTTACCCCCATACACTGTTTCATACACGTCCTCCTGTTTTTAAAACTCCTAATATTCCTCCTCCTCAGAATTTCCTCAACCACATCTTTCTCGGCCTACCTCTACCTCTCACACCATTCATTCTACTCTCATATATTTGTTTCGTTATTCGACTCTCATTCATTCTCTCCACATGGCCAAACTAACAAAGCATACTCATTTCACACACGTCCATTACTGGAGAATTTAACCCACATTCATTCATGACCCACTCATTCCTGACCCTATCCATCCTACTTTTGCCTCTAATACTCAGATAACTCATACCCACGGCGTTTAGTCTACTCTTATGTCTATCCTGACATACCCATGTTTCACTGCCATGCAACATAGTGGGGAGAAGTACACTTTTGTATATGGTGATTTTTGCTTCCTTAGACGGGCACTCATTCCTTAATATGCTCCACATGCTACCTACCACTTTCCCTCCAACATTCGCATGTCTCTTTATCTCCTCATCTATTCTTCCATCTTTCGCATACATCTTACCTAAGTACACTAAATCATCCACCTGTTCAATTACTTCACCATTCGCCCTCATCATACAGTTATTCTCCCCATTCTCCTTATCAAAAACTACTACTTTAGCCTTGCACGCATTTACCTTCGATTCCATTCTCTCCGTTGATTCACAAAACTTATCTAGGAGCTTCTGTAATCCCTGTTGACTGTCTGAGATCAAAACAGCATCATCCGCATGTAGAAGAACTCGCACGTTTACATTTCCAATCAAAACACCGTCATCTTCACTACAAGCATCTCTAACACATTTATCCATAAATACATTAAACAGCCATGGAGACATTACGCATCCTTGCTTTACACCCCGATTTATTACAAACCAATCACTCAGAACCCCGTTAACTCTCACACTTGCCCTACTATTGTCATACATCACCATCATATCATTCAATAACTGCCCATTCACTTCATAGTCTCTCAAAACCTTCGACAACTTCTTTCTATTTACTCTGTCTTATGCCTTCTCTAAATCGACAAATACACAGTACACTTTCTTTTGGACACTCATACATTTCTCTATCACTTGCTGTAGTGCAAAAAGCTGGTCACTACATCCTCTCCCAGGCATAAACCCACACTGCACACCCCATATTCTGTCGGAAGTAATATTCCTCACTCTTTCGATTAATATTTTACCGAACACTTTTCCCGGGATACTCAATAAACTAATGGCCCAATAATTATTACATTCGGTCTTTCCTCCCTTCCCTTTGTACAACGGAACGATGATAGCATTTTTCCAATCGGCTGGAACAACAGAAACCTGTAAGCATAAATTGTATAAATTTCCAAACATTGCATTTAACAAATGATGTGGTACGAAGTCACTCGCACAGGTGCATATACACCAGGGTTGAAATTCGCTATGAAAAAATCATTTGACTTGACCGGGATTTGATACCGATCTCCCAATTGCCGGTCAGGTGTGTTAGGAAGGTTGTTAGGAAGGTTGTGTGTGTGTGAAGGAAGATAGCTTGGTGGTGTAACTGGCTAACACACCTGACCGGCAATTGGGAGATCCGGGTTCGAATCCCGGTCAAGTCAAATGATTTTTTCATAACGAATTTCAACCCTGGTGTATAAATTGTATACATAGTTCACGCAGCCTACAAATTAGTAATTTACACCCACACTTCAACATATCACTGGATATCCCATCTATCTCTGCAGCCTTACCATTTTTCAATATGTTCACAACCGTTGTGACCTCTTTCTCACTGATATCCTTTTCCATCATCACATGCTCACATACCACTTCACAAGGCTCATCCTCAAAACCTGCAATATTATTGTACAATTCTTCAAAATATTCCCTCCAGCAGTCCCTGATATTGTTCTCGTCCCACATGAACTCTCCACTTTTGTTCTTTACCACATTCATTCCCCTACCTTAACCAATCTTAGCCCTTTTTACCCACTTCCAAAACAGCTTTTTATTACCTTCAAAATCACTCTGCATTTTGTTAGCTACATCCGCACGCATTCTGTCTTTGCTCTCTTTCACAACCATTTTGCATTCAATCTTTTTCTTTCTGTAAATCTCACATGCCTTAGTACACTCTTCCTCAGATTTGGCAGCAATCATATCCTAGTATGCCTCTTTCTTTTCTCTGACCGCAATTATCACTTCTTCATTCCACTGAGCATCACCTTTCGTTCTTCCTACCACTCCTTTTCCACATACACTTTCAGCACATTCCACAATCACTCCTTTTAAGCACTCCCATGCATCATTTACGTTCTCGTTTCTGATATGCTCGTCCCATTCTCTCTGGTTCAACGATATAGTATCCTCAAGCATGCAACCATACCGCATTCTTACCTCGCTGTCTAGCAACCTTTCCACTTTTACTCTCAACTACTTACGTGCAACATTCTTCCTTGGCACCCACTTTCTGCCCAGATTCACTTTGGAGAGTACCAAATAGTGGTCTGTTCCACATTCAGCACCCCTTATCACTCGCATGTCCCACACTAACTCTCTCAATCTCTCATCATACACAATAAAATCAATCATGCTTTTACAATCACCCCTTTTCCAAGTATACATATGTATTCTCTTATGTTTAAACCATGTATTCGACACAAACAGTCCTTTTTCCAAGCACACACTCACCAAGTTTTCATCATTATCATTCACTCAGGGGTCACCAAAAGGTCCAACCACTCTCTCAGATGCATCCCACCTCACACCAACCCACCCATTCATGTCACCTAGTAAAATTATTCTCTCACAAGGATCACATTCATTCAAAACCTCTCTCAGTTTTTCCCAAAACTCATCTTCCACACTGTCACTCTCTCCATCCACTGGTGCATAGCATGCCACAATCACAACTCTCCTAATACCTACTTTCATTTATGCACATTACTTCTTAAATTATTTATTTTTTTAACTACAGATTTCTTTGTAGCAACAGGTTCTAACTCCTTCCATTTAATCACAAGTCTTTCATAGGCTGCATCTCTCTTTTCAAGGTCGTGGTACTCCTTTATTTTTCACCCGCCACAGACAAGGTTCTGACCTATAAATTTCGATAAACTCTTCCTTCACTTCATTCCATTTTTGGCTTGACATGATGATCACAAAAGTCACTAGCACTATCGTATGCATAGTCACTAGTTAACACTATTGTACACGTAAATACAAAGATGACCAACGATCTCTACTCAAGGAACTAGCCACAACTAACCTATAAACTGTACAGGCGAGCCGGAGTGACTCACACACACGCTTAGGTCCACAGGTAGAAAGAATTGAATTTCGATTCTTCTCCGGTGGCCAGCGCAGGTCGCTACGCCTGTGCAGTTTGGCCAGCAGCGGTTGGCACACACGCTACGGTTTACATGTACAGGTGACCTGTACAGGTAAACCTCACCGGTATACCGGAACGTGTGAGCCGGGCCTAAGAAATTCACCTTTCTAAATGAAAATGAAACAATCAAAATAAACTCACTGGATTCTGAGAAATGCTGCCAGCTTTATGGCGTGTTTGCCACCAATCTTGTGTCCATTCCCAAACATTTCCAATCATATCATGCAAACCAGTTTTAGATTGCAAAAAGGTGTTCACCGGTGCTGTACCAACAAAACCATCCTCTCCTTCATCCTTATTTGGAAAATCACCTTGCCAAATATTCATCCTGAAACATAATAAGTCTTAGAATAGAAAAATAATGGCTAGATAAGGTGCAAAAACAAAATACAATCTGTGAAAAAAGTATTGGACTGCAATCAACACCTCCTCTATTAAAGGCATAAGTATAGATGAAAATAGCTTCCACAAGGCCTGACACGAGTTCTGAGAAGTGTGTTAGTCAGTATATATGCCTGATAAGCCAAAGGTCAATAGCTCAACCTCATGTCCAGGAAACCTTAAACAAAAGTTAAAACATGATAATATCAATAACAATGATCAAGTACTTTACCGATGTTTATTCCCAGGGATGAGGGCATTTCCCCAAGGAAACAGACGATTTTCAAGGCCGTCTCGACATGCCTTTTCCCATTCTGCTTCTGTAGGGAGTCTTTTGCCAGCCCAACTACAATACTTTGTAGCATCATTCCAGGATACATGAATGACAGGATGGTCCATTTTATCTGTATGAACAAAAGAAAATATGTGAGTACCATCAACTAACATGTCCAATCAAGACAGATTTTGAACAGCCTTCACCATCATAATTTCCATAAGTGCCAGTAAACCGTCGGCTGGCTTTAAAGTAAAATTGTTCAACAGAAATGATAATTTTTAAAGACAAAAACAACAAGCAAGGAGGTTTCTCTCACCGGTTAACTACAATGCCAAGTTAGCAACAAATAATGGAACACATAGCACACACAGAAAACATACAATGAGCATCATAGTAGAGCTAATCATACGTAATCCTAGAAAATGATAATCCCATGTGATCTCAGAAGAACTACTCTTGATCAAGACATACCCAAACTATCTGGCCACCCTTTACTTTTCATTCAAAGATTTACTTGTGCAAAATTTCTGTATGTAGAAATACATTACACTCAAGTGTGGCAGTAGCAAGATACAAAAGTTAACTACATTTGGTGTCTATTATTTCAGTTTAGTCCCAACACTATTTTATAACAACTAGCAAATTTGGAAATTTTTAATAAAATTTGGCAATTAGTGATTTTATTGAATGCCTATTCAGTAATCTCATTTGAAAAACATACAGGGAAATTTTTAAAGATGCGAGAGTTTCAGCATTAACCAGTCTCCAGGTCCAGAAGGAATACCTGCACTCGCGCTCAAGGAGTTAGTGCCATAGATTGCACCATTTTTAGAAATTATATTTAGCAAATCATTATCCAAAGGCAAGGTGTCCCAAGACTGGAAAATAACTAACATCCAACAGATTTTTAAAAAAGTAAATAGAAGTGACCCAGGAAATTACTGCCCTATATCGTTTACATCACTTTTATGCAAGATCCTTGAACATATTGTCGTTAGCAATATCATGACATTCCTGGATAATCATAACCTCTTACACAGCAGTCAGCATGGCTTCTATAAGGGCAGGTCATACAATACACAGCTTGTGCTCTTCCTTCATGATATCATAAAATCAGGAGAATCTAAAAAGCAAGTCGATTCAATATTCCTTGACTTCAAGAAGGCATTCAACAAGGTTCCTCACAACAAACTCATTTATAAATAGTATCCATGCAGTGTTAATAAAAAAGAGTGAATTGGATAACAGACTTTCTCAGTGATCGAAAACAAAAAGTAGTTATTGATGGTTTTAGCTCTGATATGGTCGAAGTCACATCCAATGTTCCTCAAGGAAGCGTGATTGGCCCTTTTTTACTCATTATATGTTAATGACCTAAGTTCTCCAGTTAGCACAAAATTAAGATTATTTGCAGGCAATACAGTTATGCACAGATATGTGGATGCGTGGTGCCAGGAGTGGGGGGTTAGAATTAAATAACAGTAAACACAGTTTACTTCCTGCGAAATTCATCACAAAAAAGCCATACCTATACTCTGAGTGGAGTAAACATAAAATCTTCAAATACAGTAAAATATCTTGGAATTACCTTAACTTCTGATATCTCGTGGGGAAAACACACATAAAACATTTGCAGAACAGCATTATAGAATCTAGGTTTTGTTAAGCTTATAATAGGAAGGTCCTTGGATGAAATAGTAAAAGAGAAATTCTACTTTGCTCTGGTTAGGCCACACCTCAAATACACCATGAGAATTTGGGACCCTGATCATAAAGATTTAACCAAAAAAATTAATAATATACAAAGAAAAGCAGCACGCTTTGTTAAAAACTGCTACGCAAACATATACATAGTGTCTCACAACTTTTACAGGGATTAAGGTGGGAGCCCCTAGAGACCCAGAAGCTACACGCTAGGCCTAGGCTGCTTGAGAAATTCACAACTGGTGTATTTCTGAGTGACACACAGAATATTATGATGACTCCTCACTACATTTCTAGGTCTGACAAAGTGATAAAATAAGAGAGATACACTGCTGAACAGATAGATACAAAAACTCATTCTTTCCACGCACAATAAGCGACCACAATAAAAACTGAGTTCCTCAAAATGCACTCTCATAACACATGTCTCCATTTCTCCTCCCGAAACCTTATTCCTTATATCTTTATATGGCTGGTGACCTAACACCCCCTGCCACATGCCCACGTGGCAGCTTGCAGGGAAGTATGTAGATTTAGATGAACATTTACCTCCATGGATTGCATAATTCCAACCCACCGTTTCTAACCCACACCCTACCTTCCAATTCTAACCCACATAAAAAGCATTACAAAGAAGTCCGAAAAATGCCTATCAGTATAATCAAATTAGAAGCTGTCCAATGGGAGGTCAGAAAAAATGTTGAAATTAAAACTCAATGAATATTAATAGCATGGCTTCAGCCTGGGGAATAATTTCATGTTGTGGACAGGATTGGTGCGGTGGCAAGAGTGATGATTTTTTCTACTCTAAGCAAAAGTAAAAATTCCAGCATCGATTTTCCAGTATAATCTTGATTCTAATTCGGGTCCTATGTGGAGACCAACCCAAAGGACTAGGGCAATGGGAGGGACAAGGAAAGAGTGAGAGGGTTAAGTGGAGGGCATTAGAGAGGGGATTTAAGGGATAGGAATGAACAGAAGCTAAAGAGCTTTCCACAGATTTGGAAAAAAAGTCCACCCCAACCCACCTCCTGGGCTTAATCTGTAACACATTGACCCTTCACCCCCACCTCCCATACCCCTGAGAACTTCTCAAAGTCCTCACACATGTGGCCCAGGCAAAAGTGTTAAGCCTTTCCTATTATTCCTTCCCCACCTCCCCTTTAATCCTAAAAACCTGACCCACAATCCCAAGATAGTAAAAACACCCTCTGATAACGGTTCAAATATGGTGGAACTTATTTCTTCTAACACTAAAATATGTTCCCATACATGCCCCCAAGATTTTTTATAATAGAGGGAGAAATAGAATAGAGCCGAGAGAATATGTAAAAAAAATGAGGAAAATTTGGTACCAGTACACCGAAGCCTAACAAGCAAAATTTTAAACAATCTTTCAAGTACCTTGCCCCCAAATTGTCTTGTTCAGTACCATTCGAAATAAAAACTTGTGCCACTATAGCTTCATTTTTAAGAAAGGTAAAATTATGGTTAGTTTATAAAAAAGATATTGAAAATTTATTGAAATAACGTACCTGAATATATATTGTATTTGATTTATAAGTATGAATATGTTATGCTGTGTATATTGTATACATTTTTGTTGCAAAGTATTGTTTTCTTTTTATTTCATTTATAAAATTGTGGTTTTTTTTATTATTCTTTATTAATTGTCTGGACACATGAATATTTTATGAAAGTGATTTGCTGGGACATATGTAAATTGAAAATATGATGTCTGCCTCTGTGATTATAATTTGATGGTAACCCCTAAAACTGGATAATATCTGCTGGGATACCTAATTCCACATTCGATTTGGAAATTGAAATATTGTTTAATTTATGTCACTAATAGTGGAATAATGATTTATTATTATTGTCATTGTTATTTTTGACCAAATATCAGACAAAAAATATTACGGGGCTATTTTAAAACATGTAGAAAAAATAACTTTAACTCCAAGGCTTATGGCTCAAAATAATAGAGAAAATAAGTGTAATTGCATGATTACGAAATATTTATAAGAATGTACAAAAGGTTTTCATTCAATTACTAATCTCCTCTAATGGCAATGTAGTAACAACCATTTGTGACTTCAAGAAATTATACAAACCACAATTTAACTACATCACAGATATTATGGCCCTGATGAAGACAGTAATCATGAGGATGGAAGGACTGACATTAAATAATGTGCAAAACAAATAATTCATTGTATGACAAACACAACTTTTGTTTTCTCTTGAATATTTCTACAAAGAGTGGGTATATATTTCATCTTCTCCTTAAGGGACAATGACACGACTGCAATGCTGGAGGAAGAAGATGGGACATTCTTGGATGTTTAAAATTCATCAGTTTACATTAATGATTGCCATTAATATTGAAACAGGATTCCTTAATTGGTCATTTTTTACATAAGGAGCCATTCCAAACATACAAGGAAAATTGCTGCAAGACTTTAATATGACAACTAGAAAAAGTCGTCCCACAACTTTATAAGTTGGTAAAATTGGGGAAGAAACAAAGGTATTTGACAAACTGTTGCACAGAAGGGTAATGGGAAGTTTACAACATTTATCAAATAATGATAGACTTGATATAGCTTTTTTCTGTGGGTAAGTTCAGTCTGAAATGAAACAAACCTTGTAAAAGTGATTGGTATGGTGGGAAACATTTGCCAAGATTCATATAAGGTACTACTAAATTAAGTATAAAATATGGGGGAACCTGTGATGTTTGCTGATGCTGATTGGACCAATATCCTATACACCAAAGAAGTGTGAGTGGGTTAGTAGTGATTGTAGCAGGTGCACCAGTATCTTCGGCAAGCAGGAAGCAGAGAACAGGAGCTAGTTCAACTGTTGAGGTGGATTAACGTCATGTGTGAAGTGATCCAAGAGAGACTGATTGCAACTCCAGTTAGTTCATTTTCTGACAATCTAGGGGCAATATGGGTTGCAAGAAATAACATTCTGTCAAATAAAACTAAACATATTGATATCAGATACCAGGTCTTAAGAGAAAGCTTTGAGTGGTGATGTACAAGTTGAATAAGTTATAACGAGCGTGATGCGCCCGCTCCCAGCGGGCTTCCTCCGTGGAAATATTTAAGTGAAATAGTACTTCATGGCGGCCCTTTCAAAGTAAAGGAAACATTTAGACCGTTGAAACACCAAGGTTAGACGCACATGATGACTCATACTTACGTATCAACAGGAGACTTGAATGTGGAATCAGCCGCATTTTGATAAAAGTTATTTAAAGAATGCGAGATATTGTTGCAAATGAACAAATGTATCAGTTTGTGCGCCGTTAACGTCAGGAATATTTACCGGTTTACCTCTTGAACATTCCACCATAAACAAGACACGAAAACAAAGAAAAGAGGGTGGCAGAGAAAGAGAGACAGAAAATGGTTCGCCATAGACTGAGTACGTGTTGAGTCCAAGACCTTTCTGTGTTAACTTGAAACAATATGTTGAAAGCGCGTTATATTGCAAAAAATATAATAATATGTATCTGAAACTAAATTGGTATCAATTAAATATCCTGAAATAAAGGTTTGCTCTGCACCATGGAGCAAGTGCGTGACGTCAAGATGGCGGATCGCCTCATCCTCTAAGAGAAATATCAAGGGCCATTTTTTAAAACCAATTTTAGGAAACAATAGCAATATTTAGGAAGTAAGATATGCCGTCGCATGTTCTCTGATAAATTCTGTGCATTTTGGTACCTCATTTGTAGAGTTTGGTTGCGTATAAGTTGAGAAAAAGCTATACAGTAGAAATAATATAGGAGATTTAGTAGATTTGTTCACAAAAATACTGCCAGGTCCAAAAACAAGAGATTTCACACTTGAATAATTAAGTTTGAAGATATATGAATCTAACAATGTTTTAATTTAGTGTTTGTAAATGATTAAGGTGAGATATAAGTGTTAAGCGAGGATAAAAACAGGATTTTATTTCTTGATTGAAGCTTTTGCGGCTCATGTTGATTGATAAAATATGGTACTGTGGGTATATGCCGCATGTTATATCAGTTTTGGCCCCACGTTTTGTGACCCACTTCTGGTAACCTATTCATGGGAATGGAGAGAATACTTATGTAACAAGGTGACGGGAAATTAAAACTGAAATGTTGTTTGTGAAAACAATTAAGTTAAAAATGTTTTGTTTATGTAACTTATGTTTTTTTGTTCTTTGTCGTGTGAGGCACATTTAAGAAATTTTTACTGGCACTAAAATAAGTCTTCTATTAAACAGAAATATCCCACAAAAGGAAGCATTTTTTTTTGTCAATTTTTTTACTTCATCTCCTCATCACAGCACTCCTCACTTCTACATCAGCCCCAGCCAAAAATAGTCTCCTCCTGTATTTCCCCACAGAAAGCATATGAGCTTTTACCAGCAAATCCTTCAGTTCATCCCTCACCTCCATATGCTAGAGACAACTAATATTTCCTAATAATATCTCTATTCAACTATGTAACCAAACTACTATTCTGAGGCCAGGGAAATCCATAAATTTAGAGAAAATAGTAAATTTCAAATATAAATCATAGCCCAACAATATGAAACCACAGACTTGAAGAAAAGTAAATATTGACAAAATCAGAAACTTAGAACGCTTAAAGAAAATCAACATTCAGCAATGCAATAACTAGGGAAGCCAGAAAAAGAAAACAGGCAACAAGGAGAAACTAAGGACGGGGAGAATGACAGAGTCAGTCAAAGGGAATGGACGTAAGGGGGCGAGAGAGACGGAAACCAGAGAAAAGTGACATGCAGTGACATACAGTGGAAGAAAGCAACGTAAAAAGGCCACATAAATAGCGGTAGTGATTTTATTACAGCAGAATTATATGCGAGGACGACAAAAGATTCTAGCTGACCGACGACGGAGGGAGTGAAGCCTGTGCACATGCACAAATGCCAGAGACCCAGATAATCAACAAGTATAATAATAATAAGTGAAATCGTGAATAATAATACAAATTAGAAAATAACTCGTATGCCCAAGTAGTTGTCCAAATCTATAAGAAAAGACTAACATTTCAGTCCTATAAAATCCTGCACTGAGTATATTTTGTCTGTTAAATAAAAGTCTATGGTGATTAACTGATCATTTTAATAGTCAAAGGGTAAAAATTTACATGCAAAACTCAAATACTTTTACAATTATACTGTAAATTGGGCCCAATACTATTCTGATTAACGACTGACTGCTTTGGTGTTTTAAAATGCTTCCCTTGACAATAAATGTGTTTTGCTTTGAGTTAATCATATGTCAAATGTGTTATTTTTGTATGTGTTATATTAGTCTTCCTTTTAATATTATAGTGTAATAAGATAGTGTAACATTAATGTCTTCCTTTTAGAAGGTGGGAAGTTAAGAACAAAATAAAGGAAGGAAGAGAGGGTTACATTCAGGTTACAACTACTTTCCCTTAAGACATTGACATCAAGAAGACCACCACTGATGTCACCTCACTTTTTTTTTGAGTGATCTATGTATATAAGCATATTCATCATTTTTTTTCTCTGTACTTCATATCCTTCTCGTTTTTTCATAAACCATAACCCACCTTTTTTCATTCTTTCCCAGAATCCATTTTTTATTTCCTTTTTCTCCCTCTATTATGTTTATTTCCTCTAGGTCTGTCTTTACTTGTATGATCCACTTCATTTGAGTTTTAGCCAGAGACAACAAATAATCTTTTCATCAGCCTTATAACAAATAATCCTTTCATCATTTCTTGTAAGTTGTCTTCAGGTGTTTGTAAAAGGATTCTTATTTCCCATATTGCAACTAATAATGTTTTTTTTTTCATGAAGAGCATGTTGCTTTTCAAATCCATTGACCATTCCCCAATCCAGATCAAAGAATTTTCTATTATTTTCTTTCCTTCTTTTATACTTTATCTACATATTTGTTTGGCTGTGTTTAATATAAGACATTCTGATGCATATGGGTCAAATCACTTTATATACTTTTATTTCTCCTTCTGTAGTATTTTTTTCCCTTTGTCACTTCCTGAATAAACCACCTCTTCCAAAAGTCCCTGGCTCTCGATTTTCTAATCGACCGATTCCATTTCAACCTTACCCCAACATGCTCTCATTCAATGACCACTTCAAACCCTAAACCAAGGGCAATGGCATGGGAAGAAGATTAAGCTCCTATTATACCAACCTCTATCTTAGCCTAGTTGATGAGTCTTTCCTATCCTTACACCACCTCTAAGCCCTGTCAGAGCTCAAATGCATTGACGAGATTATGCTCCTCTGGCCCCTTGGGCTTTTATTCATTAAATAACTTCATTTCTTCCCTGAACACATTTTCCTGTCTCTTCCAGGACTCACATCACCCCTACTCTTTCTCAGTGTAAAAATCACTCTTTCCAACCACAAATTCAGCACCTCTTTTGTATATACTTACCAATAAACAAAAATATCTTCATTATAATAGATGCCATTCATCCCATACCATAAGATCCTCTATTAATAAGACCACCACACAAACAATATTCCTGATTTCCTGGAAAAATTCATTAACAGTCTGCATCACAATTTCTCCACTGGCAATGTTATTCCAACCAAACCAACTCCACAAAATATGTAGTCTCTGTCAAATATGTATCATAAAAAACTTTCCTTCATAACTGCCTCAAGTAAAACCACAAAGACCTTTTTTTGTGCACCACCTACTCACTTGAATCCCAGTATATCAAATGCTTTTTCTCACTTACACTCTCAAACCTAATCACAATCAAAATCTTCCCTAAAATCCCCTTCCTTGCCTTTGGATGTCATCCAAACCTTCCTCGTATCCATAAATAACCACGCCATAATTCTAACACAATTCCCAAACAAAAGCCCTAAATAATCCCAGAAATCGCACCAGATATAAAAACTGTCCCAACCTTTTTATCCAACCTCTTCCACATGAATTATCATCTTTTGTACCCTCTCCCTACTGCACCACTAATGATATAATCTACTTCTTCCTAAGCCATTCCTAACCTTCTTCCAACCAGTCTTACCACCACTCCCCTTAAAACCTGTATAAAAGCTATTAGCCTCCCTGTTATCCCTCCTCAAACAGCCTCAATTTCAACCAACGTTTCAATGTTTGGTTCCCTTCCAATCATCCCCACTCAAGACCCTAGAAAAGGCATGCAATAGTCTTTTTCAAGTATCCAATTCCCTGAGTACAAACACACCCACTAATATTTTTCTAATCCTTTCCATTTTCTCCCCATAAAAAAAAACCCTCCTCTCTTCCACTCTTTCAATACCTGTCCTCTTACATCTTCACTTCCCATTCCCAGCCTAAGTCGTCTACTCTTCCTCCTAGAAGAAAACTGACTTCCATTAAAAAATTAGGAAATAACTGGTCTGAGAGTCCTTTTTTTATCAGCTCTGCACCAAATGCCAAATGACCATCCCCTCACCTCTTATATTCTTATTACCTATTCATCCATTTTTCTCAGACAGATTTTTCTACCAAGACTACAAATGACTAGAATCCTTTAGCAGAAGGGCTAATGCCAGGACATCAGTGAATCTAGTACACTCAATCAGATGATGTTCTCCTGACTGCTAAATGAAGCTTTCCCCTGGACTTTCTTGCCATTTTCTAGGCATAAATATCACAAATGGTATGAAGGCAACCTTATTTCCAACCTGACCTGTAACTGACCACCCTGATCATACATAACTTGTACCTTCATGGCCAACATATTCAAAGAAGTGTTTACAAAAACTGTAAGCATTTAATTCTCACTTCATTAAAAAAAGACCACCGAGGTTCTAGTACTTTATAAGATATTTTCATGAGAATTATCTGCAGAGGTTGATGAATAAGAGAGAAATGACCTTTTATGGATGAATCTGGTCCTTCAGGATGCCTCCAGTCACAGCCTTTCACTGGGAGCCACCACGGAGCAGCTGCAACAGCTTGTGTGATGCTAGATCGTGTCTTTTCACTAAGCAAATTTTCGAACACAAATGAATCACCAAACGTTTCAGCCTGAAAAATTGAGTTAACAGATAAAATTTGCAAGAGGTGGATTTACTTCTGTTTTCAAACAATCCTCCCTTGGACAAAGTAAATACTTTCAGAGTAAATCAGAATGGAAAGGAAAATTTTTGGTGGATGAATTTGTCTAAACTAGGATTGTCAAGTCATCCTCTACATTTTGGTAATTTAGGGTAGGTTTAGTCTTCAGCCAATCATTTACCTACTTTCACAATGGCTTCCACCAATAATCTTACGGCCTCCAGGTTTCTAAGCTGTGGAAAGCTAGCCTCAACTGAGGTGTCACAAGAAATGTTTTAGTCTCAAAGCCATGAGGCATAACAACTTATTTAGAATGTCATTATTAAACCATGACTGACAGTAGAGTGGGGTGAGAGGAATACGTAGGAAAAGACATTGGTGAATCATGTGATACAAGAGACTCTAAGGAGGAGTAATATTAGAGTCTCATGAATAGGTGTGTGTATGAAGCAATACATTGGTAAAAGATATGTAGCAGCCATTTTTAAGGATACAGAATTATGGAGGAAATTGTAAAAGGGAGCCCGTTTACAAGAGATAAGAACAATAACTATACATTAATTGACTTTACCACCCCAAAAATGAATGGCATGATGGGCATGTTTGTAAATTATGACAACATCAATGGTGAATTCATTAAAACATAAGTAACATCACTAAGAGGACTGTAACAAGGGTGAGAATAGTGGGGTGGTCAACCCAGGCACTTTCCACTAGGAAAAACAAAGAGATGCGCACAATTCATGCACATAGATTAGTCATAGATTATAAAGGGAAGGATGCTTTGTTGAACTTAATCTTAGATACTTGTCCTAAGATCTAAGCATATTTACCACAAGTAGAAAGGAGTTTCAATGAGTTAGTCTCTCAACACAAGATCAATGCTTCAACACAGAGGTATGGCTATCAACACAGTCAAGCCAAGTACTGGAGTGGAGTATATAACACTGTCTAGAAAAAATAGCAGGAGCTAATTTCCACATACCCATCAGTAATAATACTTTCATAAATATATGAATTTACGACCTACACAAGGCGCAGATGAATTTAGTTTAGCGGGATGATCTCTGGAAGAAACCACACTTTATGCAACACAGATTTGTTTGCTAGCTATAGTCATACCCAACAATTAACATCAAATACCAAAGTTAAGACCAAATCCACCCCATAACTGTATCTTATAAATCAATGCGTCAAACAGTTTACCATTTTCCAACTTATCAAAGGCTTCGGTATAATGGGCCAACAGGATAAAGTTTTCGATCATCATGTTGTTTTTATTATCACATTAGATCAATTACCAAGTCCAGGTCTTATGGAAATGGCTACTTTCGTTCGCTATGAGTAGACAACTGTAGTCAGAAGAAAAGGCACTATTGTTACAGTGAAATAATTACGCCACGGAGTCTGTAGGGTTAAATGTTAGATATAAAAGAGATCCTCGATTTCTATATGCATAAATTAATATGACCAAAGCTTAATGACAAGCAAAATTAAGCATACAAACAAGCTTTTTCTCAGAATTATCACTCTCCGAGATTTCAAATGTTTACAACTAACCAAATTTCATAGAAAATGCATGCATTACTACACTGCAGCTTCAAGAAAATAATTTCGACATTAAATACAAAATAAAACAAAACTGTATTTGCTATCAGGATAATCACGGAAACCTATTCGAAGGCAGCAGCTTTAGCACTCTACTATGCTAACATGCACAGCCTACTGTAATATGGTGTCATCTATTGGGGACAATGCCCCAATTGTACATGTAGAGAGATTATTCAGGATCCAAAAAAGAGCAATAAGGGTCTTAAATGACCTGAAATCCATCGAATGTGTGATTATTAATCAATAATTACTTCTTGTCCTCCTACTACGTGATTATTCTGTATTTGTATTTTATTGTTGTTTTGAGATTTCATAATTTTTACAAAATGTACTTGGTTATCTTTGATATGATACCTCCATTATATAAAGACATTGCGTTGTAATTGGGCCTTGGCCCGTTGATAAATAAATATGAAATATGAATCTTGTAAAATCATTTCATCAAAGATAGAATACTTACTCCTCCATGTATTTACATACTAATTATAATCATGTTTGTGAAAAATAACCCTCATTCATACACACCCTATGTGAGTTGTCACCAATACCAAACCAGACATCCTAATAATTTTAATAGTATATTCCACAAAATATCATTTTATGAAAAGTGTATTGCATACTGGAAATCAATATTTTTAAAAAGTACCCGATTCAATCAAAACAATAAAATATAATAAAAAATTATATTCTTTGGTAAAACAAGTTCTATGTAAAAAAGCATTCAACTCATTAAATGAATTTGTAAATGACAAAAGTGCTTGCACATTATAGGCATTTTTGTTAGCCTCAGTATTCTAAGCCACCTATATGTATATCTACGTCAAATTTTATGTGTAACACCAATAATCTATTTTTATACTGACTTGCCTTGTAATAATTGAATGTTAATAAAATTATTATTATTATTAAACTGCCTGATTATCGAACGAAGTACCTCAGTGATATATCCGGTATCGTTCACAAAGGACTCGAACTGAGAATTGCTAACTTCGTGCACGTCCAGGTAAAAATTGTCCACCTGAACTTTCCTCGCCGGTCCTTCTCCATCCACCACAAATACCGGATTATCAGTACCCATGGTGAAGGTGCCACTTTTGATGAGAACCATTCTCGTAGTCCTTTGAAGAGCGCCTTCATGTTTGCTATCGTTCGGGTTAACAACTTCCGATGACTTCTCTTGCCTAACGAGTTTCTGTTGACTATCCCGGTTCAACTTCGAACAGCCACAACTTCCATCAGCTGTAGATGGTTCGTAAAAAAATAAATCATACGCTTGAAAATGGTGCGAGCAATGTCCGCCAATCAGCATGAAAAACATGCAGATTAGGGTGATAATATTCATTATAAACGCCTCACACCTTCAGTGATACAACCACGAGATACAACACAATAGCACTTTCTGAAGGTCAACTGCTTGTTTCTACGAGTAACTACTTAAAACAGCGATTTCCAATGCAGGCACTTCTCTCCCCCACCCATATGCCCCCACCTGTCAGACGTTTTCAACAGGACGTGACGGTAGAAAGCGGTTGGGCATAATTGAGCATTATCTCTGCGGTTAAGTCGCTGAGCCCATAGAGCCTTTTATATATACATGTTTAACTCATTGGTTAACTCCTCGGTTAAAATTTCCAGGCAGCCAGGCAGGCTTCCGTGGCTATCGCAAACTGACAAGCATTTGTTTTTGAGTTATGAGAAAGTAGGGAAAGAGGCAGCAACGACCCTGTGCAGTTTTGGACGTCAGCAAAACGTTGTTTATTTTGGATTTGTTGCACTAACGACTTAACTGCAGCTGAAGAGTACCTTCCTGGTATGACGGGATTCGCACATCTGTGAATCTGAAGACTAGAAATACCACCAGTTAACGGAGCTTTAATGGACGATACGGGAGATAATACATGGGGGCATTTAGCCTCTACCTCCCATTTCGGGTCTCCAACTGACTCATGTACCTTTGATATTTTGGAGAAGAAAGATGCTTGGTCCGAGAAATTTAGAACCTATTCTCATGCTTCACACTGCATGCTGTACGCCAAAAATGATTCTAAGGCTTTCGGCATTTATAAGCTACGGGCGACGATATTGGTAAACAAAGGATTTATCAATTCATTCCCTCAAAGGGCCCAAGCTTAGAATTTCTACAGAAACGTTTCACTTTCAACAGATGCACCTGCGGTTTGATGGCTTCTTAGGATTTCCAGGGGGACTAGTGGATGACGGAGAGGATTTTGTTTATGCTGTTAATCGCGAGCTCAGAGAAGAAATACAATTAGACACAGTGAAATATCTCGTAAAGGAGGAACATCATATGGTTTCTCACGTCCAAGAGAGTACTAAGCTGTGTCTCCACTTCTTCGCCAGGGAAATTGAATTAGAGGACTTGTGTGCAATCGAAAAGAGTTGCCTTGGTGCTCCAGATTATGGAGAAGAGGTAATTCAACGTATTTGTAGTTGTAACAGTGACTGATATGCCGCTCAAGTTTCATTTATCTCTAGCAACTAATTTATTTAATTTATTCTAGGTGCTAGGAACTTTCAGAGTGCCTCTCTACACAATGGGTGACGGCCTGAGAGGGTTTCCAACATTCTTGAGCAACTCATTCATCGGAAATGCCCGAGAGCAATTGCTTTTTTCGTTGGAAAAATTGGAAATAATGAATGCCGATGAAGTATCCAAAGCCGTCGCTGCCAGTAAAGAAGTAGCGAAGAACCGAAAATTGCAATAACTGTGTAAATGATGTGCGAATTAAAGTGATTGAAAATATAGACGATGAATTTTATTTCACGGTCAAATTTGGTAACCTCGGGTACGAGATTGAATGTACCTCCTTCCAGTCGCATAGCAGGATTCATTTGGTTACGCAGGTTACGCCATGTTTTTTTATACCTCGTGACCCGCCAAGCATTTCCCAGAAATCGTTGCAAAACGCAAGGCCGTGAGGCTGGACTTGTATGTTTTGAGAGCATGATGTGTATGAGTTTTAGTGAAATCTTATTTATATGTCAATTATCCAGTTTATTTAGGAGGAATTCTATATTTAATTGCTTACCGTCTTGATTACGAGGGTTTTAGGCCGAAACGGTTTAGGTTAAGTTAAAAATGCCAAAAGGAAAGCGGAGGGGAAATAAGTCTGGTAAGTAACCATGCTGTTGCCCTTATCACATAGCTGATGAGATGGTAGTTGTGGACTTTCGGATTTTTGTTTGTTGAGTTACCCGGGTATTTCTTATTACGTTTTTCCGCGTGTATTATCTTTATTAAGTAATATCCCTTATCTTACAATCTCTTATATTATACCTGAAAATGTATGTGATCAGTGCGTACTTAGGGACCACCACGTACTGGTTATTTTGTTGCGTATCTGTTATTTCGCTCGGTGATTCGGCAATTCACGATCAATATTCTTAGCACCATACGTGGCATGATTTAGGCTTTCGTTTCCGAATCAGCTGGCCGTTGGCAATCATGTCAAGGTCATGCCTTATCTGATTGAGAAAATGCGCGGGTGACAGTGAACACCTTGAAGCAAAGGAGTGTTTTGGATGTTGCGTTTATTAAATCGAGGAAGAACTAGTTATTTGTTATTTCTTCTTCATAGGTGCTGGCCATAAGTCTCGGCAAGATGTTCCATCGTCAGACGAAGATTCACTCGACAATGCCAGCATTATCAGCAATTTTTCGGAAAGCCGGAGTGTTATGGAAGAAGGTAAGTAACCTTAACTATAGTACATTTTCCCGATTAAAACCAAATTCTGGGTTGTCTTTCATAGTATCAGTAGCCAGTCTTCTCTGTCCTTGGCAATTCACCCAGTTAATGCATAGTTAAGTGGTCTTCAATTTCTGTTCCATTCGCAATAGAACTGTGCAATTCTGTTTTAATTTATGTTAGAGTTTTATTGTGTTCCATTCGTATTTTCTTCGTTCAAATGCAGTGGCTGCATGATTGATTTCCTTATTATTTCAGGAACTAGTGAGGAAGTGGACGAGCAAACGCAGGAAGAGGTTTTTGAAGAGAAATTAAAAGAGGCGATAGATGGAATTAATCAAAAATCGGCTCAAGGAAGAACAATGAGCCTCGAAGCTGTATCTAAGGCATTTGTCAAGAAATTTATTCCGGAATTCATCGTCGATAGGTAATTAATTCATGTCTATTGTATTGCACCCCGAATTACCCGTTGATTACCTATTGGCCTGCATCTTAGCGTTGAGCATGTGGGTTATTTTTATAAAAAACAATTTTTACTCGATACTGCTAGTTAGACATAAGAATTATGTGTACTCACTCTCTTGAGTTGGATTCAGAGTCATGTTAGTAATATTTAACTTCAATTTTGTTTATTATGAGTAAATGCACGCATTAGTTGCAAATAAAGTTTAATTTACCCGTATTTGCTACACCTTGGCTGTCGCAGTGTATGGTCGTAACGCTGTCTGATTTTTTTCCCTTTTCTTGTCTAAACTTTGTGGTTATTTTTTCTTATGCTCTTTATGTTTCGTCTGTACCAACGAATGTTAATGGTTGTATAATGGTTTCTTCAAAATGATCTCCTGGAATTCTGTTCTCAGGCGCCTGACAGTAACAGATGGCATCGAAAGAAGTTTGAGAAAAGGCCGTGGAGCAGAACAGGCCGCGGCCGCACAGCTGGCATCATTGTTGTGTCTTCAGTTAGGTGGGGGTGATGTATTTGGACTTGCCGGTGGCGACGTTGCTGGAGGTTCTGCTGACCAGGCATTCAGAGACTTGAGACCAGTTCTAATTACTTTAGCTAATGATAATGCTGCTACATATCCCGCCAGAGCCAAGGTAGGTTTATCGAGTTTTGTCACTCACATTTCATATTGTATTTCAGCTGAATGAAGCCCATTTTACTCGGGGCATGTAATTGCGGTGTCTGATGTATGCATGAATGTGCATTTCTAATTGCGTCGAGTAAAGCGGGGAATTGCAAGATCATGTGCGCGAGATGGTAGAATAGCCCATGCCGATTCAATTGTTATTGCATGCCATTTTGAGAAAAACATGCTGTTTTAAATTTTCAATTGTGTGCCGTGGATTAACTAATGATTGATTCATTGTTGAATTCATATTAATTTTTCCATCATGTTACATCCTTGACATACCACAAATTGTGACATTTCTAAGAGTAAACTTGCGTTGTCAGTTATGAATTGTCATTGTGGTTGCTCTCCTGGCAATTTTTTTAGCCCCTGGGTCATTCCTTGTCAAATCACCCAGAAAGCTTTCAAAACAACACCAACCGACTCGGATTTTTATGAAATTTTTGTCCCTTAATACTATCGCCAATTTAATGACCTATGTAAAATATTTCCTCTCTCACTCCTAGTTTACATGATGTGAGAGGTCAAAGTTTGGGAAGTTTGCTCAGGTAGTGGGGTTCAACTTTCAGAGTATAGGGCACAAGGTAAAAATTCATAGCTCAGTAACCAATTAGCATATCACCATGAAATTTTTGCCTCTTGTTTATCAAAGTACATAGATAACATAGAAACATTTTATGTCACCCTTGAATTGCTATGCTAGCCACTATATTGTCATTAGTTGTTAATTAACCAAGTTTTGGAATGTAAAAACACTACTTCATATTTTCACAATTGTCACCCTAAGGCTGAGTAGTTAACTCATCCAATTTTTTTTATTGGACATAAATATGTGCTCTAGTTGATTGATGAAAAAATTATGAAAAATTTAGAATTAACATTTATTAGACTCATATTATGTAATATATGATAAATTTTTAATTTAAATTATAAAACTTACTTTAAATCTGTGGTGAGATGTGAATGGCTGTACTGGTATTGAACAAAGTCAGCCTCTCTTTCAATAAAGTAGTACATACATCCTTACCGAACCCTCGGTAATGGGAGGACTGACTGAGCAAATGATACTTCTAACAGCTGTACCACTAATGCCATCACAATGGGAATTTCCATGGCCTTGAAGCCATTAGGGAGATTTCCTGGTTGTGGTTTCAAAGATTGAGAATATTTTTGAAGTTCTTGTACTGTCCAGCGCAACCATCTCAAAAATAATTCACTTTATTAACTGATGGAAAATTTTATTCTTTGGCTTTCATATACAAAAGCTACATCCTGCTCCAAATCATCTGACAAGATGTGTAAAAGGGAAATAATTAGCTGTTTCAACTGATGATCTTGAGTGTAAATTACAACAGGGTGCAGAGTACAACTATCACTTGTCCAGTGATACCCTTATTCATCTTGGATTACATGAGTAGTTTTCATTGAAGCCAAGGAGAACAACTGCTTCATGAGGTCCAAGATTTTCTTTCATTAGCTGAAGGTAGTTTGCCTGTGCTTTTGTAATAAATGAATGGGTCATCAGTTTTTCCAGTCTTTCAATAAAAGTTATGTACTCATCAAATGTTACTGTGAAGTTCACCAGTTGTTATGTCACTGGAAATCCACTGACTGTAACTGAAACTTCACCTCCAGGGTCACATTCTTTAAACTTTTTCAGCAGAAAGCTTTTCAAATTTTCATGTGATGAACACTGAGAGAAGTGTTACAATATACATTCTCTATTATGACTATAACTAAATGACTAGTCAGGTCCTGGCATATTTCCTCTACATTACAGGCATGAAACAGTAGATTGACATTTTGATGAATTTAGCAAATACAGACATTGTGTTCCAGGAGATCCTGATAATGTGCACCATTTTGGATGCAGTTTACAGAATTCAGAAAGTCAATGTTAATCCTGGGAAAGTCAAATTTAAAAGCTGAGTACAATTCCTTCAAGTAAACCAGTAATAATCTCTTCTGAACATGTACATTTTTAGTAAGGATGAGTCGAAAGTTGATTCTCGATTCCACCGATTCTCAGGATTAGAATCGGTATCGAGAATTGATCGCCTAAAGTCGATTCTGATTCCATCGATTCCAGATAGATAAATATTCAAATCAAATTTCATTTATCACATCATATTTGTCTCAGTAATTTTGGATGTACGCTATCAATTTGTACTTTTTATCTACCTCAATAAGCTGAGGATATATTTCCTATTTGTTAATAAATATACTTTTTGAGCAACTTAATTGTTTTTATTTTATTTCTGCCAATACTTGAATTCAAGTAATAGTCGTACGCTACTGGTAAATCAATATCCCACCTGTTATGACGAATACGAATAGATGGAATCAGGAATAGATTTGAAAGAATCTGAATCAGAATTGAAAAAAAAGTGGAAGTGACTTATTCCTATTTTTTAGAGATACTAAATGCAAATTTTTTTATCTGGCATCATTCTGGAGTATTCATCACTTTCATAGCAAGTCCTCAATAATTCTACTGTTTTATTGCTGTTTGTCATTCCTTATCTCAATTCAGGTACAGCTAATATTCCTTGTTATCTAGAAAGTTCTCTTGCTTGGTGGGCAGTGATTTCACTGACATAGAACTCTTGCATTACTTCCTTCCTGCTCCACAAAGTGGGTACCAATGTTAACAGTAGTACCTTTTCTTGATGTGTGTTTGCAGTTGTGACTTTTTCTTTAATTAAGTCTAAAAGGTCATCCATATCATGGACTTCTGGAGTAATTGTTTTGGGTCCTCCTTTTGGGAGATAGCTCTTTTAAAGGACTCTTTTTATTTTACTTTTTAAATTAGAGCATGCTGACTCCAATTTTACTTTTGGCATAGGTTGATCTTCTGATTGATGAAATACCATGAAATTTCAAAGGTGAAACCCTCATCTCTTGCAGTGTCCTATTAAGTAGCTCAGTTGTTTTTTCTTTGGATATTGATGTTTCAAAAGTCGAAATTAGGGATGGGTCACTCGATACCTTAATTCATCGATACCCTCAATACTTCAGGTATCAAGTATCGAATGTCGCGACTTACCATACGTATTTATTGACGCTGGCCATAGCACAGGCATACCTAACGAAGAATGTGGAAATCAAGACTAAAAATCTTTAATTCAATAGCACAAATGAACCCAGTCCTGTAATTTCTCTGTTGACCATGTAATTTAGACCAAAATATCTTGAAATTTTTAAAAATAATGCATAAAGCCTGGTATCGAGTAGTATTGTGAGTACTTGGTGGTATCGTACTCTGTATTGAGAAAAAATGGTATCGACCCATCACTAGTCGAAATACTCTTATACTGTCACTGTCTACTACTTCAATATCAGAAAGCTCAATTACATATTTGGGGTGTTTCTGTACTTTCTCTCTACATGGCTGGCATATTTTCATTCCTGGAACTAATTTTTGGAGTGCAGGTATTTTACAGGCTTTTTCTTCAAAGTCAAGACCAACAGTTCTCAGTGATTTTGTTATTTTCTTCTTGTGGTTCTTAAATGGATCAAGATAGTATATTTGGTAAAGTTTATACTTTTTCAGAGAGTATGTTCAGTGATGTTCGCAGACATTAAGTAGGACTTCACAACTTACCCCATTTTGAGGGATAAAAGGTGTTTTTCTAATGTACTCACTGTTTCAATTTTGTTCAGCCTCACCATTGGTTTGTAGCTTTTTGGTAGTACTCCGATCCTGTTTCTATTCCACTGCTGTACAGTTAAGCAATTGCTCAGTTTGGAACATTCTGAAAACACTAATCTTTTTCTGTAAATAAGTGCTTAATGAGCCGTTTCGTCTAGCTCTAAGCAATCCTAAATTATGCAGCCATAGCAAGCATAATCATAAGTATGGGACCAATGGTGGCATCTGCTACATACCGATAAGTTGTATCATTTGCTCAGTCAGTCCTCCCATCACCAAGAGTTTTGCGAGGATGTACTACTTTATTGAAAGTGAGGCTGACTTTTTTCAATGCCAGTACAGCCGTTCATATCTCACCACAGATTTATAGTAAGTTTTATAATTCAAATTAATTATTTATCTTATAATACATAATATGAGTCTAATAAATGTTAATTCCATATTTTTCACAAACTTAACACTTGAAAAATAGGTAAATGCCAGAAAAATTGCATCATTTCACAGTTGCAGAAACATTAGGGCTCTTTTCCCCTCGACTGCCATGAGCCAAATATTATTCTTAAAAAAATTATATGAACAAGACACACCTTCACTAAAACTAGATTATGGGCCATTCATTCACTGACCATTATTTCAAATAATCCCTCCGGAAGGTGTGCATTTGGAGACAGTTACGCTTAGTATCTTAAGAGTTGGTGTTCAAGAATCCCCCTCACCAAGACAGAAAAAAAAGTAAAACCTGAAAGACTCATAGTGGCAGTCAAAACACCACCATTTTTATTTCACAGTCTATTAGAGCACATATTTAGGTCCAATTAAAAAAAATTGGATGAGTTAACTACTCTGCCTTAGGGAGATAATTTTGAAAATATGAAGTAGTGTTTTTGAGTTCAAAAACTTGATTAATTAACGACTAATGACGTTATAGTGGCTAACAAAGCAATACAAGGGTGATAGAAAATATTTTTATGTTATCTATGTACTTTGATAAACAAGAGGTAAAAATTTCATGGTGATATGCTTATTGGTTACTGAGCTATGAATTTTTACCTTGTTCCCTGTACTCTGAAAGTTGAACCCCACTACTGGCACTTCTGAACTTCCCAAACTTTGTCCCCTCATTCTGGCCAACTATGAGAGTGAGAGAGTAAATATTTTACATGGGTCATTAAATTGGTGATAGTATGTAGGGACAAAAATTTCATAGAAATTTGAGTCTGTGGGTGTCATGGCGTGGGTTAACTGACGTGGAATGGTCCCTCTTTTATGTATTCATCATTTATCTGCTTCTCAGCTTAAGGCAACTGCTAAGACTTTAGGTTGTTATCGAATCACTCATGCATGGCCTAGGAAGAGATGCTTTTTATGCTATATTTTGAAGGCTGAATATTTTTTCTCTGAATTCTTTATAACCTTACTCACAAAGGTATCGGGCACAAGTCTTAAATAAACTTCTAATTGAAATTACCAGATAGATGGGGAACATGAGTTGAAGGAAGTTGGTGCTGAGGTAGCATGGAAAAAGTCTTTAAGTATTGGGATTAAAAAATGCTTTAATTTAGATTGAAGATAGCATAAGAATTGTTGGAGAAGGTGATAGCTATGTGAGAGTGTGATAGTGGCATATGAGATTGATAATTTTCAGGTTGTATTATTATCCTGAGAGTCACTCTAGCTTCCTGTTCTGGTGTAAATATTTATTCAGAACCCTACTGTTGGTGCAAAAATTATGTAGACTTGAGTTTGGACACTGATTAAACATGAACCATGGTACCTCTATGAATGCGAGTTACACCAAACTTAAGCTTGTTTTATTTTGCATTTGACTGTGGTTGCCTATTATTTTTACAATACACTCTTGATTCTTTTATTGTGTTGAACGGAAGGCTCTTTGTGAATTTAAAAGAAATTAGAAAGAAGTTTAAAAATACATTTAAATGTTTTTCCTATGCAATAAATGTTCAACAATGCTCAACAACTTTCACCACCTCTCTTGCAAAGACAGCCACCTCACCGCCAGCTTGAGCCCACTAAAATACTCTGTTGTTTATTAACTCGAAGAAATTCTATACCACAATATGGGTTTACTATGGTAACTGTTGTGAAATACTTTGTACTGAGCTTCAAAACAAGACCAAGATCTTGCTGCTACTACTTTTCATAACCAAGAAAAAGTAGTTTCATAAATTTAAGAAATTTTTTATTCGAAATTAGAAAGTACTAAGTTTAAAAATACATTTAAATATGTTTTTCGTACACAATGCTACAAGTTCATTATGATTAACCACCCATGTTACTTCACTATTAAATGTCAATGAGAGCTTTCTGTTTGAAAATGCCAGAAGACCTGCGCTTGTTTTGTTCTCGCTGCAATAAAATAATCTTGTGTGTATTGTAAAGATGATTGGCAACCATGGTCAAACACAAAATAAAACAAGCTAAAGTTTGGTGTAACTCCCATTTTATAGGTACCACGATTCATTTTTAATCAGTGTCCAAACTGGAGTCTACATAATTTTTGCACCAACAGTAGTCCCCACATAGGCTCCACACGGAGAGTACTTAAAGTGCAGCACTACATCTTCATCTACCTACTACCCTGCTAGCTGCTGCATGTGGCAGGTGGTGTTAGGATAAGCCATGTAAAAATGTAAGGGATAATTTTTGGGAGGAGAAATTATGACAGGTATAATGGGATTGTATTTAGTGGAGCTCGGTTTTTATTGTGATCGCTTATTGTACACAGGAGGAATGAGTTCTCGTTCCTGTCTGTTCTGCAATGTATCTTTCTTATTTTATTGCTTCTTTCAATCAGTCTCACATGTTTATTATCCGAGCTTATACAGAAGAGTGGCCAGCAATGGGCTGCCACAACAGCTGTGAGCAAGTTGGAGCTGATTCCACCTTGTGGCAATTATTGTAATTTCCTCAACAGTAGTGAGTGGTCATGATAATATTGTGTGTCGCTCTGAAATGCTCAAGTTCTGAATTTCTCAAGCAAGCTAAACCTAGCATGCAGCCTTCGAGTCTCTAGGGGCTCCCACATTTGGGTGGGAAGTGAAAGTGTACTGTAAAAGTTGGATTTTATGCTGTTGGAGGAACCAAAGAAGTGGTGGTATGTGAAATCCAATCGTGTAAAATCAAGGGTTGATAAAACTGCTTGATGTGATAGCATGTCAGATCTCTTCAGTGTACATATTTCAAATCAATCCAGGACTCATAAATTTAGTACTTATTTTTGATTTATACATATTTTGATGAGTGAATTTAATTTTAATTACCATATGGGACAGCGCATATAATGCATCTTACGAGGGTCATCCAGAAAATAAGTTCCATTTTGGTCTGTAGGTCGCTAGGGTTTTTTTTTACCAAATCTGGCAACATATTGTACGATAGAGGGGAACCTTCTGAATAGAATGAGAGGTGACGAGCCGCAGTAGACTTAAAAACATGTTCACAGCAAGTTGTTGAAATGGAGCCCTCGACATCGCGTCCCGCCACCTTGGTGCCTGTTCCGCCTCGAGTTATTGTGCGTGGAGTGATTCTATTTCTTCATGTCCGTGGTTTCAAATCAGTTGAAATTCATCAACAGCTTGTTTCTGTGTATGGAGAGGGTGTAATGAGCGAGTCAATGGTGAGGAGATGGGTTCGTGAATTTAAGGCAGGAATACATTCACTTGAGGACGAAAGTGGAAGAGGCAGACCCTCACTTGTCACAGACGAAATTGTGGCAAAAGTCGACAATGCTGTTCGTGAATATCGCCATTCTACCGTGGATGAGCTCCATGAGTGTTTCCCAGAGGTCTCACAATCCATCATTCAAGAGATTGTCTCAGAAAAACTCAATTTTCGAAATGTTTGTGCCCGATGAGTTCCGAGAGAGCTGACACCTGAACACAAGTCACAACGAGTGGCTGCAGCTTGTGAATTCTTGGCCAACTTTAGAATTGAAGGGGATGCTTTCCTCAAGTCCATAGTCACTGGAGATGAAACCTGGGTGTCACACTATACCCCAGAGAACAAATGGCAATCCATGCAGTGGAAACACACCACCTCCCCAAGTGCGAAAAAATTCAGTTGTCAAGTCCATCAGGAAGATCATGGCCTCAGTTTTCTGGTACTAAAAAGGGATTCTCCTGATTGATTTTTTGCCTCAAGGAGAAACAATGAATGCCTCCTGGTATTGTGAGACCCTGAAGAAGCTTCGTCGGGCCATCCAGAACAAGAGAACAGGAATGTTGACCTCTGGTGTGTGCCTTCTCCATGACAACGCATGGCCTCATGTCACTCGTTCAACAACGGAACTTTTGGATCAGTTCGGTTGGGATGTTCTGACCCATCCACCTTACAGTCCCGACTTGGCCCTGTCAGACTTTCATCTGTTCATCAAAATGAAAGACGGATTAGCCAGAGAATGTTTCACAAGTGACAAGGTAGTGAAAGAAGCAGTCACCAACTGGACCAAGGAGGTGGTGGGAAGCTTCTAAGAGGAGGGGATTTCAAAGCTTATTTCTCGGTAAACGAAGTGCATTGAGGTCGCTGGAGATTATGTTGAAAAATAATACATATTGTCAAGAATATTTCCTGTAAGTTTAAATTTTTTTCAATAAAAACTAGCTTTAAAAAAGAAAAACTTATTTTCTGGATGACCCTCATATATGCCAAAATTATTGCTCTAAAATTGCCCTGGGGTCATAATGGTGAAGGCCACTCTTGATGAAAGCTTAAGTCATCCCTGATTTACTCTCTACTGAGAGCAAATATCACCCCAGGTGGTCTATCCTGCCCATCTTTTATTGAAGTATTATTATTTGTCAGTGGTATTCTTGTTACCAACGACATTAATCAATATTCATGGCATTGGTCCTAATATAGCCCATCTGAATATAGCCTTCCCGAAACTTTTCAATGCTATTCTGAGAACTGGATGCTTAATTTCTGTTGTATTTACTCTCATACCATGAATTAACTTTCTTTAAATGAAAAATTGTTTTAGTTTTTTGCATTTCCCTACAATTAATGTGAAGAAAAAACTCGATGTTGATTTGTTAAGAGGGTCACACACATGCAATTTTCCTTGCCATTGTACACTATAGAAATATCATGGTAGAAAATCAATCGGCTGATAAATACAGTTCATTAATTCCTATAAATTGATGAATAAATGAGCACTGCTGCTTGTCTATTTTTGTCTGGTACGTTAGATTGGGAAAATATTTGCAACACCCGGTGCATTGTGAGATGCATAAGGTCTTCACTGTGTTGGCTGTTATCATGCAATAATGAAGAAAGATTTTTTAATCAATAAAAAAGTATGGTAACTCTTTCAATAATTGATGATTACACATTAATATGAGTTAAACACATTACTATCATATTTTCTCATTAATTTTGGTTCATTGGTCATGGAATTTGAGTGGTCTTCTCTTTACATGATCAGAAATGCCTCCCCTCTTTTGACCACTGATATTTGGCCAAAAATGGGGAGTGCATTTGGTTATGTATGGCATAATGTTTTGATGCCTTCCATGATATAGATCAGCAATATTTTGAATGTCATATTTTCACCATATATGACTGAAATTCCATGCCCCCGATGATGCTAAAACCAGAAAAAAGTAAGAAAACATTCTTCAAGTGCTAGCTATGTTATTATGACTCTCTTGTAATAACTCTTATGAAATACGTTATGCATTACGACAAAATGAGCATTATGTGCTGCATTATCCTTGCATGCTGCAGGAAAATTAAGTACGTCGTTAAATAGGCTTGTTAACATGTTGCGGTTGGCTGTTACATTCAATATCTTGGCTCACTGTTAATTTAGAGAATTTATTGCTTAACAATGTAAAATCAAGTTTTCCTTTGAAATACCTCATGCTTCTCGGCTGGGCCTTAATGTTGATGATGTCAAATCAATATTTTACTGTAGACCCTTGTCATGAGAAATAGACAAAAGATAGGTTACCTGAAACCCTCCCTCCATTCCAAAAACTTTCCTTTTAATCTCACCCAACCTATCCTCAATTTTGACAATGACCTTAGTTGTTAGGTGTCTCAGCAAGTAGCTGTAGCTACTTGAGGTTGGAGATGAGAAGTTGGAAGAATATTTTTCATAAAGTTGTATTTATGATCATTAAAGGATGACTGCATTGCAGTGTCAATTTGTGATGGTTATGATCAGTGGGTCAATGAGACAACAGCTGTTTGAATGGAAATCACTTGTGGTCATTTCCTCCATTATAGCTCTTAACAGTTGATGTAGACTTGTCACTGAGAGAAATATGCTTAAAAAATTTAATTTCATTAATAGATAATGAATAAATGATCATTAGATGCTTGGAATAATGAGAACCTTCGTGTAGAAAAATAATTAATTGTAATATAAGTCCAAGTTTGGACATTTTCCATTAGTGTTGGTAAGTTCTGTTGTAAGTGGCTTCTGGTGGTGGTGGTGTAGTGGTTTCTGACCTATGAGGGTATTTAATAGGCATCTCATCTTGTCCCTAAAGTCAGTTGCAATCATTCATTTTGGCCATTGCTTGCTGTGCAAGGGAAGGTAGGCAATCGCTGTATTGCTTTCCTATATGCCATCATCCAAGTAAGGTATTTATCAATCATCATGGCCGAAGTCATGACACACTGAAGGTGAATTACCTTGACATTATTCAGTGTTGCAATGGCTGGGCCTGTAATTAATACACCCGTAGTAATCAAGCAGCTGCACTTAAAATGCAGTAGCTGAATGCACAGAATGCATGTGGCAACACAGGAAGCAGAGAGAGGTCTTCACACGACAGAAGCCAGATTAAGACTGAGCTCCCGGGAGAAGGAAATCCCCCACCCACGCTCCCATTGGTTACCTCCGGCCCACATGACCGGCTTCAAGCTCCTCCCTCCGGCTGGCCCCACCTTCCCACCTGCCAAGTCTGAAACCATCTGAAATGAACTATAGTGGAGTCTATTCATTTCTGGTCAGCTTCCTGGCATTTCAAGCTTTCTTAACTGGTAGCATGTCCCTGCTGATACTTCAATGTCTTCATGAATCATGACTGAAAATTAGAATTATATCTTGTTATATCATGATTTGTTATAGTGCAAAGGCACATATCATGCCCCCAAGACTTAATGCTAAAACATGATTCTACTGTATTTTTCTGTGTCTGAATGAATGTGCCTCCACTATAACTTGATTTGACTGTATTTAGATCTTTTTTCCTCTGATTAAAATCTGCACTGCTGGCCGCATGCGGAGAGCAAGCAGGAATCTACTCATTATGTATTCAATGCTTGATGTGAATGGTTGTGGCTGAATATGTGGTAGTGGAATAACTTGAAATAAACAAATTTTTGTCTTCATGTTAGCTGAGCATATTTAGCTTTGTAACCATTAAGTATTTTGGCTATTTAAATGTTCAGCAAAATTCCACCTATATTTATGTAGCAACAATGGTATAATTATTTGCTCTGGTTATTGATGACCTAACGATATGTTCTAAATTTTGATAGTGTGATTTCGTTGCACATGTGTTTAACAAATATTGTTTGATTCTTCTATAAATTTTAGTGCTGTATGGCTTTGGGCCTGTGCAGCTTTGTTTCTGGAGGTGAACTGCAAGAAGTGATCGAATTAATGTGCAC
The DNA here is from genome assembly GCA_963169105.1 of Ceriagrion tenellum. Classification (NCBI taxonomy): domain Eukaryota; kingdom Metazoa; phylum Arthropoda; class Insecta; order Odonata; family Coenagrionidae; genus Ceriagrion; species Ceriagrion tenellum. The sequence goes on from OY720632.1 coordinate 172,003,644, forward strand.
TTTGGAGAACATCTTTTGGCTTGCTAGCAGCTCATCTGTGCAGGCTTCGAATCCTGAGGCAGCCACTCTATATAGTGCAGCCCTTTCCGCATGGGGTCTCCTGCTCACACTAATGGCTCCTCGTGATGTGTATTCTCTTATGGGAAGGTATGCTGCTGTTATTATTGCTTTATACATGTATTCTTCTTGGACTTAAAGTGGAGGGCTTTCCTATGGTTGCTCCATAGCATCTATGCTGCTGAATTGCAATACATTAGGCACACTGGTAATGTGATCAGTCCTTAAATATACAATACCCATCATGCTGTACCCATTTGGATAAGTTTGTCTTATGTGATTTATTATTGGTATGTGGCCCTAGAAACTGGTTCTCTGTACAGTAAAACCTCGCTTTTATACTCACTGAATTTGTTTTCTCTGAATTTACTGCATTTTCTTCCGGTCATTAGAATATTTTAATTCTAGTTCTGTTAAATAATCCTCCCATTTACACTTTCAAATTTAAAGGAATCATGGGGAATACAGCAATTGACAAAGAGCAAGATGGCAGTTAGTACACTTAATACACTTCAAATGATGCCTTTCAGCGCATTATTATGCAACCCCAAGTTTGAGGCAGAATATGAAGAGAATGCTGATTGTAATGAAACAAGCGTCGCCTGATTTATTTTCTGAAACATGTCACCTGATTTATTTTCTGATGAATAGTATTGATTAAGAATTTTTCTTTCCCCAGAAATGCTGTTTTTTATGTGATGATGAAAAATGAGCCCAATTTGGAACCTCCTAAAGGCATCCCGAATATACTTGATTACATCATGATTACTCTTGGTTCTCAATCAGATTTCACCAAGCATTGTCTTAACCTTAAGTAGATTTTTTTGGTAGTTTTGATTGTTAACATGTTTATTATGGAGCTGTTGTTAATGACACAACACAACTTTATCTCTTCCTGTACAGGTTGTATGGACATGGTTATGAGACCTTTGTCTCCATCTTGAATTCAGTATTATAACCTACTGCTCCTGAAAATGTTGAACCAAAGCAAATTTTTAAAATGTTCTTTTTATTTAAATCACAGTTTAGCAAAGATTGTGCCTGTGTGCTACATACACTATGCACATCTGCATGGCTGAGAAACAGCTCTTCAGTAAAGTGATAAAAATTCCAACTACTACTATTCAATGTGAAATATAAACAGACTATGTGTCAAAGTTTGTTTCATAATTGTTGGGCCTGAAATTCTCTTCATATTCTCAAACCCATGATTCCCATGTTTTATGCACCAACAGTAGAGATGGGCTTCAACACAAAGTATCAATTTTGATAATTACGCAAAGCTCTAAAAAGACAGATATTCCTTTGATGATGGGGCAACACAAGCTTTGCTGTAAATTATATACAGTGAAATCTCTTTTTTACAGTTTTTAGGAGGACCAAGGGAAAATTAGTATTTGTGGGAAAATGATAATTGAGGGAAATCTAAATTAACAGGAAAATGAAGCAAAATCATCACCAACAGTTTCATAATTTTATTTATTTCAGTGAATTATTCTGAAATCTATTGGCTGGAGCAATGTGCAATGGAAAATACTACTTAAGCTTAATGCCAAACAAACAGGTTGTGCTATGCACCAAGCCAGTAGCAAAAGAATCTTTCTGCTTTGACCTCCAGTTTTTCCTTGAAGGGCATGAATTTTTCCTTCAAAAATACTAATGTCATCTATGTTTCTGTTGGTTTCATTGGTTCTAGGCTAGGTCCTAATGTTTTTTAAATTGAATTTCAAGATTTTTCTAAAACTAAAGGCTTCAGTCTCTCACTGCCATCTACATTGGCTTCTAATCAATTGTAAGCTCACTGATAGCTTACCTAGGCAAGCTTTGCCGTGCTAGTTCCATCTCAAGAATCCCCTATAAAGTCTTGGGTCTTGTTTGGTAGGAAGTAGTCAAAAAGACAGGCCTCGTCCTCAGTTTGTTTCGTAGCATAGGCATCAACATGAGTGTGACTATAAATCTGTCTTTACAAAGTTGGGCTGTCCCAATGAGAAATTTATCAAGGATCTACGCATTCAGATTCACCTCAGAAGCTGTTTTAGGCAGTATTACATTAACTTAGAAAAGTCTGTCCAGCTTAACTGTCTATCCAGCCATGACATGTTTTGAAGTCGTCGAGAGCTAATCTTACTGCTGCATGAAGTACCTCTGCATTTAATGGAACTCGTCTAATTAGTGTACTGCAAACTCACTGAGTGCATTTCACGGCAAGCATGCACTATCCATGCAAAAATGTGAGATGATTAAAAAATGCTCCAAATTATTCTGTTGGCTTCATGTTATCGGAAGTTCTATGATGGAAATACTGTGTTAAGATGGTTTCATGATCAGGTCCTTACGAGCCACACACGTGGGGAAGTTGTTCTAAATTAACAACAGCTCTCTAACAAAGATTGTTAAAAAAATCTTGACTTTGAGAAAACATTAAAGAAGGTTGAGGAAATGCTGCATTAAATTCTGATGGCAATTGAACCTAAAGTAATTACTCTGTAGTCAAGTAAATTTTATTTATGCTAGAGGCCCAAACAAATGGGTTCTAATTTCATTCTCGCCGGAGAAACAGAATTTCGAAAGAATTGAAAAAATTGTGCTATTCAACTATTCAACAGAAAAGTTAATAGAGGCTATGTCTAGATGTTTGTTTCGTCACTGTTGGTTCAGGCATTCTTTTTCTATTTGGCCTTAAACTCAGGACCGCGTGACTTTGTGCCAACATAGGTCATAAGCCTGTACGCTTCTAGTGTTCTGGCTACCATCTTGCTCCCAGTCAATTGTGGTAAGTTGCAGGAGATTCCAAAATATGAACGTGCAAATTGTGGGATACGATTTCATTTCAAGCACTGTATTTGGACCTGCCAGTAAATTACTTCTGAAATCATTCATTGTCGGTATTTACCTGCATATGCCATGTTTTTCTGTGGAATTTGTATTATTTGGAACATTTACTGCTTTGAATACTCAAATGTTATCAATTGTAACATCAGATAAATACATTTTAAGCCTATTGAGTTCTCAAATTATCTGTTTGTAGATCAGTTAGCCTATTGAAGATTACTTAGTCTAATAACATCATGTGCTTGTCAACACGTTAGTTAAAACACTAAAATAAACTGTGGAAAAGTGTTATGTATTTGTTTGAAATTGATCTCTATCACTTCCACCAAGTCTTGCCTTTTACCATCCAGTGTCTGTTAGATAAGGTACCTTGAATTCGTGATTTCTCATTCTTGCGATGGAACAGTTGTTGAGTGAAATGAAGGAGACCTACCTTCTCAAATTCTGTTGTGAACTTCTTAACAGAATTAAAGATTTTTTAAACATCATCTTTATACCCTTAATATATGTTATTTCACTGTTAAGTTAATTTTATATTCACTTCTCTTAATATATTTGTGTAGTGGGAACAGCGTCTCTTGATATTACGGGATGGTATACAAATTACAGTAGACTCTCGTTATTACGAAGTTCATGGGACCAAAAAATCGGCGGTTCCTAATAACGTTGTTCGTATCAGGGTAGTTTTTATATAAAAATCGCAAAAAATATCCATATGCTCTTTTTTGACCTGTTTAATCTTTCGCGTGTTACAGCCGTGCTATGAAAAAATATAGACAGGCATATTAATAGCAATCAAATTATGCGCGAAGATGTGAAATCAAACAGTCTGATTTGTTGTTCGAAAATCATGCACCACGCTATTTTTGTAGTAATCGTCGTAAGCCGGGAAATTAATTCAGCTGGGAGATCAATCCCATGGAAAAACTGCTCAGCTGCCTGTACAATTACCATGCGGCAAAATTAATACAGTAGAGTTCCGAATTTAAGTATATCAATTTTATGGAAATTTGATTTCTCGCAAGTTAGTGAGTGGTCCGGCCCGATTCCTTAAGCAATACGGAATTATTATTTGACCTGATTATGAAATCATTATTTGACCTTATGTAAACGCGATGTTACAATTGTACACATGGCTGTTTCGGTACCTGGTGGAGGTAGGGAATTGATTTAATGAAATAAAATAACAGACGTTAAAAGAAATTTCAGCAGAGTCTGCCAAATTCCTGTCCGTCTTTAACAAAATTCTTCATGATAATTCGGTACGACCGCGAAATTCAACTGTACCTAGGTAATATGTGGCATTTTAATGGTATAATCTATTATTTTACCCCCCCTTCTTTCAGCACGAAAAGTTATGGGTTCAAGGTGTTTACTTATTAACACTCGGACAGTTGCGCTGGAACCTTGAACTGGAAAGATAAACCCCCTCAGCTGTTCCGAGTGAAGAGATCAGCTCGCTTTTGGGTCCTCCAAAGGCAAGCGTGTCATCTCACGGGCACGCGTTGTTGAGCAGAAGTTGATTCACAGTTTGGCTTTGCCATTAAATAAATTGAATTGAAGAACCAAATCAGGACATAATAACAGCAAACATGTTGTAGTTCAAAACAAGAATGACGATTTTTAATAAATTATAATTACATTTGATGTTATCGTATGCTAACTGTGTTATTTTACCCTTTCACGCTCGGTCCATGCAATGAAAAATTCTGCCCTTGCTCGCCGTGCTCGCCGTGAATATATTCCACCGCATAGAACTCTCTCGCGACAAGGAATGGCACAGGCACCAATGCTTCTCGTTGTCTTGAAGCACAAGTCAGCAGGATGCCAGACTCTTTCCTCGAACGTGTGGTGTAGGCAATCACGACTCTCGTCTCAGTATCATCTCCACTCATGGCCCGTGGCCAACTGTGTATTCGGTTAACATAATTGGGATTAATGATTAAATTTAATCGAGACAGGTTTCGTTAGCTTTTAAACTTATTTGTTATTTTTTTAATTGCCGTAACGCCTAACTTTTAATCAACATCACTTTTGCAAATAATTAAATTATTTGTTACATTAATGTTACATGAAATCCTTATATTTCGCTTTGAATTTACCAATTTTAAACTGAACTTTATTTTTATTGATAACAAAGTTCTTGTATAATGAACATTCAAGGCAATTTCTGAGCTTATAATTGTCAAGCATTCAACATATTGTCTTAGTAAAAAAAACAATGGACCATGGACACAGTCGGGCGTACCATGAGATGGGGTGCCTAGCTACCCCTGGGACTTTCTTTTGCTTGCTTGTATTCCACTCAGCCGCAAAGGCGTATTGGCTTGCTGTTCGTGCGTGGCAAAATCTTCATAGTCTACAAACGACTTTCATCTGCCTCTGTTGAAAAATCTAGGTGTGTAAGCATGGTTGCGTTCTTAGCAAAAGGGAGAAATATCGAATTTTACCATTCATAATGTTGCTGGAGTTTATTGGCTATGCCTTCTCACTGACGAAATTTAAGGCATGAATAACAAATTTTTCTCATCTAAACGGAAGAACTGACGTCTTTCTCTATGGATGAGCGAAAGAGTGTCACAATTTCATAACATTTCAATGCATACGTACGATGTGTAGGGATTTTGAGACCAGAATTTCAGTATGCACGAAGATATTTTTTCAACGATGGAAACATGATGCTGAAACTTCACATGCGGCATAATCATTCCCGCAAGCCCGGGCAGAGAGTTTCGCCTGGTCCTTACAAAGCACTGATAACACTTCGCCGATTCAGACTCGAGTGATTGCCCTGCTGATTTCTTATGGTAATGTTAAGCTGCCGCTGCCAGAGGGGAAGAGGGACACATTTCGACCGCAGCACTGTCAAATTGGAAAGGGGGTTGGGAGCTAGGGACGGGAAAAGGGAGTGGGTGGAGCCAAGGCCAGGCCGGGAAGCTGGTTGGGGAGGGAGGATTAGCCGGGAATTGTGCCGGACCCCCTATTGGGTGAGTGATCTTCAGAGGGATAATAGAGGCATGAGATGTTGGGGAGAGGTGAAAGGGAAGAAGAAAAGTCCTTATCTTTCGTTTCTTCCCTCTAACCTCTCCTAGACCTCTCATGCTCTCTCAGACTCCTTTCGAAGTGCAGTAACCCAGTGGGAGTTCTGTACACTCAACCCAGCTAAATAGCTTATGCGAAATATCCATTGTATATATTTTAGTTCTCCAGCTCTTGGGCACAGTGTGTGTGGCAAAGCTTCCTGATTTATAATGCAGTGTCATGCATAGCCGAATGAATGCCGTTATTTATGTGAAAGACTTCGTAATAAAGTATTTTTGTTCCTGTGGGGACCAGGACTAAAGTTCGTTATTCCGTAATTTCAGAACATCGTTTCTTTACCATACATTTATATACCCCTTTCGTCGGTGCGACGATTTGGTTCGTAAGAACGAAAACTTTGTATAAACGTTGTTTGTAATAAGGAGAGTCTACGGTAATATGTTGAAGAATATCGTCTCAATATCTATCTACTAAATTATATTTAAAATCATCCACTCTGCCGTTTCTAACTCTATCCCACTGTTCATGTCATTGCATAAAATATTAGAGAAGCATCAAGTCACTCTATTATACCCAATATTCAAGTTTAAATCAGATAGAAAATGTTTCTTCTTCAAATATCCATGGATCATTGCATGTGGCTTAGTATGGCTCTGCAATTTGTCAGACTGTAGCTTCAAGTTAGTTACATGTTAGAAGCTGATGAATGAATGAGAAAGAGGTATTGCTATTATTTGGTAGCAAATGTTGCTATATCTATCCTAGTGTAGAAACGACTAAGCTGGCACTGGAATCAAGTTTGTGGCAAGGTACTAATATGATCAATACCTTAATATTTTCCCAAAACCTCCATACAGCAATCTCTCAGTTTTTCTCTGTTCTTTAATTTTAGGGAGATTTAGTATGTTCTAATAATTTGATAGTTATATGAGCAATAAATGTACCTATTTGATTTACCTTGATTTTTAAGTAATCATTTCTGTGGTCTGTATGATGATGAATGTAACATTATGAAAACTTTTACAGGCAGCTCTCAAGACTTGTTACTCTTCTGGAGTCAGCATCCTTAGATGTACGCATAGCTGCTGGTGAAGCCATTGCTGTAGCTACTGAGTTAGGTCGGGAACATGATGCCGATTTTACTGTAGGTGGGAAAGGGTGCGACAATGAAGATCTAATTGAAACTCTTCGAGGCCTTGCCACCGATTCTCACAAGTATCGTGCCAAGAAAGATCGCAAACAGCAACGTTCCAGTTTCAGAGATATTCTTCATTTTGTTGAGGTAATTAAAGTACAACAATTTGATTTGAATGTTTTGTGAGCTCAGTTCAGTATACTGTATGATTAAGGATGAGTAGCTTAATAATTGTTTTTAGCCTTTATTTTACTGCTCATTATGGAAGAAATGCAATGTAATGGGTGATTTCGTTATTGTAAGTTTTATTAATGTTAAAATATTTTTGATGGAAGTTTGAAGGAAATGCTTCCTTAACAAGTTAAACAAGTATCGTATTGAAATTTAATGTCATTCTGGTAATTTATTATTCAGGTCGGTTAAATATTGCAATGCCTCTAAAATTTACCTCTTGCCAACAATTATGTAATTACATTCTCACTCTACCCATTGTATATTTTTATTATTATCAAATTGTGGACTAAAAGTCCAAATATTTATGGCATTCTACAGGGTGTTGTTACTAGATTCAATTTGTACTCAATTAATGTTGGTGTGATATTCATTTCCAGTATCTTTAAAACCCTCGATAGGGTATTTAGAAAGAGTCTAGACATCATTTGAGTCTTCTTTTTTTTTAGGATGGAGTACAACCTGATGTCCAAGTGAAATTTGGTCAAGAAATGTTAGCATTAGATTCATGGTGCCGAAAAAAGCAGTATGATGCATTTTGTCAGGTACTGTATCTATTGTGGTTTATATTCAGTGTGATTTGTCTCTATTGATTTAAGTGAAGACTTCATTTTAAAACCTTAATTTAATTGCATGCATATTTATATTTAAAATAGGTGCTAGGGCCTGGGATGAACCTTCATTTGACTGAAAATTATTTGGTTCGAGAAATATTTGAGCTAGGAGAAAGAGTCACTCTTTTGAATGGAGCTGTATACAAAGCCTCAAAATTGGAGAGGGTAAGTAAACACTAAATTTGTCATATTTTTCAGGAGTTTAGCAACTGGGAGATGTGTAGACATGAAGTGCAGTGTTTTTATGAGTAGCAGTATGTCATCCATCTTATAATTATTTTCTAACAGATACTAAGCTGGTACAATTTGAATGGGATCTGAGTTAAGAGTTGGTTGAAGTGTTAGGCTTATGCCTAGTGTGTGGAGCTAGGATATGTCTTTTTATACAAATACAGTAGAACCTCACTTATGAAACTTTCATCGAACAACTGGAAAAAGTTTCATAAGTGAGGAAGTTTCACAACTGAGGTTTCGAAAAATGGGAACACAAAACCCTTTCTTAACCATATTTATCAAATTTCAATGTTGACATGATATACTTATCTAACAATTCTTGGGAGATTTAAAAACAATTAAATAACTTAATTGGAACCTGGATAGGAGGGCAATTCCCAACACATTTCTCTAAGGCTCTCTTTCCTTTCGTGACAATAAAAATCTGGACACGCGTAATAGGGAGCCCTACATGGAACAAAAATACACCACACCATCTTCTTGTGCAAAAATTTATTTTTGTACTAAAATGTCAACTACAGGTATGCACAGCTGTGTTAAATCCTAAATTTTTTCAAAAAAATTTGTTATTACAGTCTGTTTTGCTGAGGCTACTCGAGATTTCAAGACATGACTTTCTATTTGAATAAAATTGTTCATCATTACATCACCCATTTCACTTGTGATTAAATACTTTCGCACAGTGTCCAGGGCCTCAACGGCCTCAGCAAAGGTTGGACTAGCATGTTCATCTTCATCTACGTCATCTTCCCCAATAGCATCGTCTTTCGTTTGCTGATGGTCGTCGATGATATCTTCTATATCTCTTACTTCAGTTGTAATGATCGAATCATCTGCACTCACAAATTCACTGAATTGAATTCCTTCAGCTTCTGGCAGTAAGTTCCATTCACTAAAGTCTTCATCCTCAAACACTGCTTGTACTTGATCTTCATCTTTTTTTCCACAGAAACCTGCATTCCTGAAACAATTAATGATTGTGTCTGACCCAACACTGTTCCATGAAGCAGCAATGAAATGTAATGCATCCAGTACATTACATTTATAATCTTTTTTTCTTTCGATGCTCACCAATGCTTTTCTAACCAGCATTCTTTTGTAGTGAGCCTTGAAACTTCTAATTATTCCCAAGTCCAGTGGCTGAAGCTCACTTGTGCAGTTGGCTGGCAAGAAAAGCAATCTTATGTTTCTCAAAACAATATCAGGTGGGTGAGCAGGGCACTGGTCCACTACCAGTAAAATTTTTCTATTTAAACAGCCCATTCTTGCATCCATTTCATGTAAGAACTGTGTGAATAGATCTGTTGTCATCCATGCCTTTCTATTGTTTTTGTATTGACAAGGGAAATACTTTATGTTCTTGAAACATATTGGTTTTGCTGCCTTACCCACAACAAAAGGTTTTACTTTTTCCGTGCCACTGCAGTTCACACAGAGCAAAACTGTAAGTCGCTGTTTACTATGCTTGCCCCCATGGCATGGCTCTCCTTTCATCGACAAAGTTTTATTTGGCAGTAAATTAAAGAATAACCCTGTTTCATCGGCATTAAAAATATCCTTAGGATCATATTCTTCTATTATTGATTTTAAGTTAGATTTCCAGTCTTCCACAACATCACTAGAAACAGATCCACTTTCACCTGTGATGGACCTGGGGAAGTGCAAGAAAGTATTAGTTACTATTACTTCACTTCAATGTGGCTTGAACACAGGGCTGGAACTAGGAGTTTTGTCACGGGGGACAAAGATCAGTTTGTCGCCCCCCTTCCCCGATCCCCCCTCGCTCCTTCTCTCCCCCACCACTAATATATAACACATCCGTAAGCTATTTTTTTTAGATACGGTAGTTGAAATTACACACCGTATATTTGCTATTAAGAAGTTTTATTAATATTATTGTTCAATAATTTCTATATTAATAATTATCGTTAAATAATTTAATTAGAAGAATTGAATAACGTTTTAGAATGAACTACAATTTTGCCGCCCCCTGAAATCTGCCGCTCGCGGCACGTGCCACCTCTGCCCAACCCTAGTTCCGGGCCTGCTTGAACATTTAGACTAACGTGAGTGATAGAAAAGAAGGATTTATTGCAAACATGCCACAAACTTACCTGCAAACCAAGCCATGACGTTTCTTCATCTTCTCAATCCATCCATTTGATGCCTTAAAATCTTCCAAGCCAAGACGTGTTGCACATACCAACGCCTTTTCTTTTAGGGAAACTCCATCCACCGGAATATTTTCTGCCCTTGCTTGTTTAAACCAGGAAATCACAATGTTTTCCATCTCGCGGTATTTACTATTTTGTATTCGGGACCGTTTTGCAGAGTCGCTCCCGCAGCACTCCTCAGCATGTAATATGCTTTCTTTGTTCCTCAACACAGTCTTTAAAGTTGACTCCGGAAGGGATAGTTCCTTTGCGATTTCTGTTTTCTTCCTGTGGGCATTTTTTTCGCAAAATTTTATAATCTCTACTTTTTTCTTCAAAGAGAGTAACTTCCTCTTAACCCCCGGTGCCATTTTTAGTAGTTTCTATGAGTTCAAAGCGCTCTTATAGTCGAAGTAGCTGCAGTCGTCGCAAAAATGGCTTTATCCCGCAGAGCGATCTCACTGTTCAAGTGTTCTTGCTCAGCGATATTCAGGAGGGACGAGGCCGTCTGACGCCAGTCTGTCTGATACTGTGCCGGCAGCGGCGTGTTCTTGCCGAGTCTGCTTCTGACGGACTGACGGATCGTTTGGAGATAACGGTTCCAATGTATTATTTTCCCACATCCATCGTTTGACATAAATGAAACGAAGTATTTACAATGTGACATTTATGGCTAATGACGACGGGTACATAGCTTGAATCTTCCCCAAGAGATGGAACTACCATTGGCAGAAGCTCAGTGCCGTAGGATAGTAACTACGTTACACATTTCTCAAAATCCGCTATCCCCCGCCCATCAGTCCTCAGTCTACCCTTCTACGTTTCCCTCCTCTCCGTGACCACCCAGCAAGCCTCTGACACCCAAGATCATGGCTCGCGCGGGGTTCATGTTACGAAGATCATAAATCGTTCAAAATAAAATATCAAGTTACACGAGAACAATAGAAACGTGTTTCACCCCTCCCCCTTTCTCGCCCACTGCCCTTTTTCCGCCTACCTGCTTCAAAGTTCCCAGTTTCAACTGCTGCATGAGTAACTGCACGTAATTCCAAAAAGAATGAGACCAAACACGACGTATTTCTGACATTATTTAAGCATTTAAATTAGGAAATAGTTGTAGTATAAAAATAATAAAAGTAGTAGTATAAAAATTTCGATGATGCGTCAAATCACTGATTGTGAGAGACGACAAAAAAACATAAACCAGGCCCCGCACCATGCAGTCGCGCCGTGCATAAGTTACCCGATTGGCTACTGCAACGATGTATCGCCATCGCGCCTTCCAACCGCCGAACGCAAGTTTTGGGACAAAGTTACCGTCAAGGAAACCAGCGCGTCGTCACGTAAAACGGAGCTGCGGAAGTAAGATTAAGTCGCATAAGTGAGGAATTTCTTCGCATGGGACTGGAAAAAAACGGTTCATAACGGAGTTCGTCGTACAAATGAAAAGTTTCATAAAGGAGGTTGGAAATGCATAGGGCCTTATGGGGTTTTTGACCGGACCAAACAAAATCGGTGTATAAATGAGGTCGTCGCATATAAGAGAGTCGTATATCCGAGGTTCTACTGTAATTAGCACTTGGTTGAGCTTGTTGGAGTCTTGAGCATGTCCTAAACTACTTTTACACATGACACAATTCATTAGTTATACAATTCTATTTTCATAAGTTTTCTGCATAACAGAGTGCGCTGCTGCTGAGTGCGTCTGTTTAGTTTGGAGGATAAGTCAAAAAACTATTTTAATTCTTGCCAGCTCAAGCACTTCAAGAAGTGGGTTGACTCACATCCACCTTCCATCCAATTCAGGTTATCACTAGAAGACCTCAAGACAGAGTCTCTGGTAAAGTCATAGTGATTTTTCATACTAACCCCTGGCATGTTCGCCTTTCTTATGTGTGCCTCAGCCTCCATGTTGTGCATTTTAGTGTTTTTACGTTACTTGTGAATCTGGCTATAGTTATTTTCAGAACTCTTCACCTTATTTTCGTGTCAATGCATAAGTTTGCTTTCGTTTTCCTGGTAGGGTAGTAATGGACAATTCAGTGAAGAGATAATGAGATACTTGTGTCAAGTTAATCTCCATGGCAGCATTGTCAAATTTCATTTAACTGGATACTTAACAGCTCTGAAATGGTGTAGTAGACTCGAGTTAATGTAGACAATGTTCATATGAATTTTTCATTTTTTCAAAGCAAATCGTTGGTCCCAGTGAAAGGGGTATTTAATTATATGGTTAAAGAAACTATAATACTAACTTTCCACTGTCACAAAATTAAAAACTCTGGTCCCCATCCCGAAAACGAAACTAAAAATTCTTCATTGAGACACACACAAACAAGGGCATTCATGCGGGCTTCCTCAAATCTGCATTATAAATCATGAAGCTTTGCTTCTCATACTGTGCTCAAAAACTTAAGAGCTGCCATGTAAACAATGGATACTTCGCATGAACTATTTAGCTGGGTTAAAACTACAGGACTGCCATGGGGCTAGTGAATTTTGGAAGGACTCGGGAGGCGAGGAAGTGGAGTAGAGGTGAAAGGGAAGAAAGGAGGATGTTTCTTTTTCCCGTTCACCCCTCCCCAATGTCTCATGCTTTATTATCCCTCTGAAGATCACTAACTACTGGGGGGTACTGCCCACACTACCTGGCTAATCCTCCCCTTACCTCCCCCCCAATACTTCTGGGCCTTACCTTGACTCCCACAGCTGGTCTCAGGCGGTGAGTGTAGATGGTACTGAGATGAGGGTTCTGATTACCTCTGTCCAGCAAAGTGTCCAGAGGGAAGTGTCAGGCATCCCGCAGACTTATGTTCAAAGACAAGTGAGAAGCATGCGTACCTGTGTGACTCCTAGTTGCGAAAGAGTTCCTTACTGAGGAATATGCTCATGGCTTTCATTGCAAGTCAAAAAAATTTTCATTGCACAAGCCATACATGAAACAATAAAAATGCACAGGTAGCATATGATACTTCAGATGTAATGAAAATTTCTCAAAAATTAGAGTTTCTAATTACATTGTATTTGAAGTCATTTTTTTATGGCTTGGTTCTTCAATTTATGTAATTTTTGGCTCAGCCGAATTGATTATCAACTTCTTCTCAACAGCGTATATCATTGGGATGGCAAATCTTGCTTGCAGGCGAGGCAAAAGCGAGTATTATCTTGTTTCTCAGCTGATGGGGCTCCTCTGTCAAGGTCTTTCAAGGCAAAGTTTTGGTGCAACTGAGCGTTCACAAGTTAACACCTTGAATCCACTAGTTTTCATGCTGAAAGATGGGAAAGTAAAGTAAAAGCATATACCATTAAAATGCCATATTTGATTCATTACTATTGAATTGCACTGTAGTCTAGCATTGACTTGAAGATTTCCATTCAAGAGAGGGAAAAACTTACCTAATTTTGCTGATGTTTCTTTAAGTTCGGTTATTTCTTGTCATAAAATCCAATCTCTATTTCCAATGCCTTATGTAATATCTTTATGTTGCCTTTATGTAAACTCAATAAATCTATGAGAATACTTATGAAATCAACTGGGACCACTTATTCATATATGAGAAATTAAATTTGGCGTAAAATTGGTTTATCAAAATCAAGATTCCTCTGAATTTACAATTAAGGTATTGTCTGAGCAACAAAGCAGTTTTGAAACGAAGCAATCTCCCAGCTTAATTATTTTCCCAGCTTGCAGCGATAAGGGCAAGAAATGACATGAGGTGCGATTTGGTAATCATAAAATAGAATGTTGGATTTCTTATCTTTGGGCATAAATTGATTGTTAATCTTACCTACATAATGGAAACCATTCCCCAGTATGGCTGTGGCACACGCAAGATTGAACAGATCTGAAAACTAGCAAAGGTATTATCTTTTGCCACGTGGTAAAAATATATGTCGATACGAAGTGAGTTATTGTGAATCATATTTTTTGGTCCCATGAACTTTGTGATAGCAGGAATCTATTGCATGTGGATTTCAAAAGGGCTCTATGTGCCTCGCATTCAAATGGTGCCAGTTTTAAAGACCATGTAGGCACATGGCAAAGGGAAACAAGGGTAAATTGTGAGTTGTTGCTCATTAATTTTCCAATAAATCCCTTGTGAAAAGTCTGATAAATGTGGAAGATAGATTGATACTTAACCTTATGGATGCTCCCCATTTTGAAATATGGACAATGAAATAAGCGTGCATTCTCTTGAGGTATTGATGTATTCTCTTTGTTACAAGTTTTTACCACATGTTATTTTTACTGCTGTTTGTGATTTTATCTTAATCATGTATTCCTCTCTTTCAGCATTTGTTGAATGCAGCTAATTTCAAAGCAAGAACAATATTGAGGAGCAAAAATAGGGACAAGAGGTCAGCTGCAGCCATGTAGAGGACATTTGAAAATTTTACCCATGGACCCGAGAAATTTATAATGCTTAACCTAATTAAATTCAGTTGTGTGTCAAGAATTTATTTTGATCAGTGACTGCCATTAGAGTTTTTAAAAATTATGCTTTCAGTTCTGCGGTATCTCTTTAAGTACTAACTACTCATGTGACTATAATACCTTTTTACTTGTACTTATTTCAATGCCTTGTTGAAATCTATGGTCAATTTATTTATTATCTGAACTTTTACTCTAACAAATGATATCTATGAAATCGATTTTTGGTTTGCTGGTTGTAAAGCAGCTGCCAGTGTTTGCAAGTCTTCCAATGATATGTTCCAAATGGTATGGATATTATACAACTGTAATAATCCTTATGGCCGGCGATTTTTGACTTCCTCCCATCAAATATTGTTTTATTATATCTAAATTATCCATAAATTTGCTTAGTCAAGAAGTCTCCTTTAAAACTTTTTACCTACAAAACTATTTTTTGAATAGGATAGCATCTGTGTCTATCCTACTCTAGAATTTTTATCACTTTGCATGTTCCTTAAATAATGAGTGTCTATGCATAAACAATACTTACAGTTGAAGATTATTTTATCTTCTCTATTTGAATGCTTTGCTGAATTAATGAAGATTTTCCAGCTATTTTATGAATTTTATGCAAACTTATTGTTATCAATTGGGTTTTCCCTGTTATTTTCTTGTCAATATTACGGCATCATGGTGTTCTTTTTATGCTGTATTACAATTTATTCCATTCGAGTCCATACCTACTAGGAACTGTAACTGGATCTCTTCTTAGACAGGTAATTATATTGAAGATGAAACTCAGTTTTTATTGTCATGTTTCTCATATTGAATGTATGAGTTTGGTGTGGAAGCTCATAGTTCTAATTTCTACTCTTCTCTTTGTACATATATATCTTGTATGATGCCAATTTGACTGTGTTTGCTTGATCTTTATTTGAAAATTATTGTAATTACCTAGATGGATATTATGAAATTCATCATGGGTAACATGAGGTAACAATTATTCTTAGCAATCATTTGCAAATATTTCTTGGAGGGATACTGATTTGAACTAAGGAATTAGCAGATGATGGGTTGTGGTGATTTATCATGATTTATGCTAGGCGAGTGCAGTTCAGTGATTTCATCTCCTCTTACCCTTCCTTTTGGCATGAGAGGATTGTACATACTTGTTTTCACTAAGTCTACTGTACAGTTTTAGATAGTATGTAATCATGAGAATTTGGATTTTGACACTTTCTCTTTAAGGGTATTGACTCAGAGGGAAAACTGGGGAGTAAATACCTGAATATATGGGAGTGAGTGAATACACTTGCTGTTAGTTAGTGTTGTAATGCTTTGTTGTGCTTGTATACATGTGCCTATGTAAGTATGTCTTTTTAGTAAGATCTTGGTAGTTATTTTCCTGTGTAAAACATGGATTGGTTGTCTGGTTTTAAGCCAACAAAAGAATGTGTTGTGAGATTATTATTTTTAATGGTTATACCATTTTGTTGATGTATATTTGATTTTAAATAATTTATTGATTGTAATTAGCAATGGAGTGTATTTATTTGTTACAACTGGCCTCTTACAGCTGGTGTGAATGCAGTGTTTTGGAGGTCTTTGTTTCAAATTGTTTTTCAGGTTGAACAATTGTTAAATATGGTACATAATATCATTAAAATATAAAGTAGTTGACCATTCAATAGAATTTGTCCGTCTATTACTGCCTGAACTGATGGCATCAAATGTGGCTGTCACTGAATTGAGTGATCTGTACTTCTAAGAAGCATCAATAGTTTTAATAATTGTGAATTTCTCTTAAGAATAAATTTTACCCCTTCTCTTGGGTAAGCATATGGACAATTTGAATTGTTTACATTTTAGTGTGAGAATATTTGCCGCTTATTGAGGACATTCCTCTGGACTTGCTCTGATATAAGCCTTAAAATGATTGTTAGTGTGCCTCAGAGGAAATATACCTTTATATAGTTCTTGAGTGCTCTTAGGCATTTTTGATATAATAGTTTGGTTTCTTAAACTCAGTTGTCCAGGGAATTTTACCTTTGTACTTTCAAAATTTAAGTCTCAGTTGAAGGACCCAATTGTCCTTCACCATTCTCTTCCCACTCTAAAAATGTCTGGTTATGTTTCTGGTGGATTTATTTCCTTATCCTTAATCATACCATGGTAACCACCCTCTTTGGGGATCAGGAAAACTTAAAATGATTTGATTCACAA
The DNA here is from genome assembly GCA_963169105.1 of Ceriagrion tenellum. Lineage (NCBI taxonomy): Eukaryota > Metazoa > Arthropoda > Insecta > Odonata > Coenagrionidae > Ceriagrion > Ceriagrion tenellum. Next base: position 172,020,579 of record OY720632.1, read on the forward strand.
AGATCAGATATTTTTGTTTACTCTTCGTTAATTCTTCCTTACTATTTCTTCCAAGTTCAGTCTGAAGGTTAAATTCTGCTGGAGTTTACTACATTTGTTAAAATTATTCATCTGCTACGTTATCAGCATCACAATAAGCTTCTAATAACAAAACTCTTGACCTTTCGTAAGCCATTGTCATAGTACATTGTCTGAATTGTACAAGAAATCATGGAGATGAATATCTGTGTAGTTTTAGTGAGTTCTGTCACCTAAGACGTACAATCTAACTTAATGTGGAGGCCCACCTGATTCAAGTTGTCTTAAATATGACAATCATTCTTAGAGATAATGGATGTTAATTGAGTTAATACAAGTACACAATTCTCAAATTCTGTGAAACCTTGCTTTTATGCCCCTGGAATTAACATTTCCTTTGATTGATGACATTTTCTGGTGGCCCTCGCAATACTTTTATCCGATCCTACCCCTCTATTATGACTTTCAAATTTTTAAACTCTACAATTTATGGCAACTGGCAAAGATCACTTTGGTGGCTGGTGCACTGTTTGCGTACCAACCAACCCAGAGTTTGAATCTGATGTAAAGTGAATGCCTGGATGGATTGTAATGAGACAAGCATCCTCACATAGCCTGCTTTTTTCTCTTGGGTAGTTTTAATGTAAATGTTTTCATCCCCGTCAATATTCTGATGCGACAAAGAAAAAAGCCCATTTTTCGAGCCTTAAGCAGAAGTTGCTAAGTTTGCTGGATGATTGCCCAATTGATTACGGTTAAATTGCCATCAGAATTTAACTTAACTGTCTCACAAGCTTTAAGTTAATCCAGGATGTTTCAAATCTTTACTTGCATTTGTTATGAAGCTATTGTTAATTTTGCTGAACAACTTAATTCCCATTCACAAGGGATGTTGAGATCTGATTGTGACATTAGCCTTTGTCTTGAATTCAGTATATTGTACCCCCTACTTCTGGAAACAAAGCCAATGGAATGATTGATGATGATTTTCTATTTATACACGCCACTTTTTATCATGGATTGTGCATGTGTTCTGCAAATTATGTGTGAATGTGCTTTGTAAATCCATGATTTACTGACTGTATGTTGAATTTCCTATGGGAAATAGCATTTTGTGCAGCTGCAGGGTTATGTATTCATGACTTATGTGATTGATGAGTGATTGGAGGTGTTGATCATCAGAGGGGTAGATCGTTTCAAAATTGAGAATAGTAATGTTTAAAACAGCATCTGTGGTGAAGCTTAGCATATATCCCAAAACACTTACTCACTGGAATATTCCAACTTTGCATAATGTTGGTGGCAATATGCTTTTACAGAAAATTTTACTGTTAATGAGGTTTTCTTATGATGTACTGCCGCACAAGATGTCTAAGGGGAATCCTTGCCATGGGGACAAACACAGCAAAGCTCACCTCATTGTTTTTTTTAAGAGCCAATGCAGATGGCAGTGAGAGTGTAAAGTCCTTTGTTTTTGGAAAATCTAGAAATTCATTCTTTTTTCATATGAGGACCTTATTGCCTACAACCTTTACAGCCAACACTATGGCGTGAATGGCTTCTAGTGTTTTTGAATGACAAATTCATACCCTTGAAGCAAAGATGGGCCCCAAACAAAATAATCTTTGTTGTTGGATCAATGCCATGCACATCCTGTTTATTGAAATTATGAAAAAATTTATTATTATTCCCTACCCATATCACTAATTAACTACATCCAATAGATTTAGGGTATAATCCTTTTAAATCAAATTATGAAACATTTTATTATGATTCTACGTCTATTTCCTGCAATTTAATTTTTCTCTTCCTTTCCATTTCCCCATGTTTTACTCTTATTGCCTTTGTCCTCCTCTAAAAGTGTAAAAGTGAGGTTTCACAGTAATAACAGAACACCAGTTACATGTCATGGTTGTCAAGTATGGAATGTTAGTATTTTCCAGTGGTGATGGCATTGAAACGAAGTTTATCCAAGAATTTTCATCAATGCTGGAAATAATTGGAATCGCTTCATGACGATACATTAATATCTATTTATTAGAAGCATAATAATGCAGTGGTCTTGTCACAGGAGGTATATTCAATTGCCGGAAGGAAGGGTGGAACCCACAGGATGGTTAATTATTCTACTCAATTTATAAGTTATGAAATTTGTGTGTATGATATGATATACAAAAGGTTTTCTAAGACCCAAATTTGAACTTCATACCTTTGCTGCTAGGCTAAATTACAAGCTTCTCTGGTACCCAGGCATCCTAATTGTGGTAATTTTTGGAATATCTTGAGGGAAGAGAGACTTACATGTTGGTTGCTCCTCATGATATGTGGAGGGCGATTCCATGCAAACTCAACCAATGCTGTGGCTTTGCCAGCTATGATTTCCACATTTTTTCCACATCTACATAATAACCTGCGAGCTGCCACATAGGCATGTGACTGGGGGTGTTAGGTCACCAGCCGTGTAAAGATGTAAGGTTTTGGGAGGTGAAATGATGACATGTATTATGGGAGTGTATTTAGTGGCGCTTAAGTTTTTATTGTGCGTGGAAAGACCAAGTTTTTTTACCTATCTGTTCGAAAATGTACTTCTCTTATTTTATCACTCCCGTCAGATCTAGAGATGTAGTGAGGCATCATGATAATAATGTGTCACTCTGAAATACTCCAGTTCTGATTTTCTCAAGCAATCTAAGCCTAGCGTGTAGCCTCTGAGTCCCTAGGAGCGCCCGCCGTAATCCGTCTAAAGGTTGTGAGACACTATATGTTCTCTCGTAATAGTTTTTAATGAAGCAGGCTGCTTTTTAATAATTTGTCTTTTATTTCGAGCGAATTTAGGCCAGTACAGTCCTCTCTTACAATTAACTCAATTATGACGAACACAACCATGCCCAGGGAGGTGTAAATATCCTTCCCCGGCGGGACTCGAACCCGCGACCTTCGGTTTGGCAGGCGAGGATTTTTATCCGAGGACTTTACCCCGCCGCCACCGAGGCCGGATTTTTGGCACTATGGAAGAAATGAACAAGGGAAGACAAAAGGCTTAGGCTGCTCTAAAATATATATTTCATCTGAAAATGAATTGTCTGACATTCCTGGGTCTAAGCACCAAAAGTAGCAACATTTCCATTTTCCTTGCTCCACATTGCTGTAGTTGTGGGCCACATTTTAAATTCCATGTGACCTACTTAGTCCTGCATCATATCTGTGTAGAAAAATTAAGTCTACCCTTTCCAAGTATTAGTTAAGAGTTATCCGTCCCTTAACATGGACCAAAGTTTAAAAAAAAGGGAAAAATTCAGAATAAATGTATTGGAAGCCAAAACTTGCAATAAAACTCACATTTGTCTGTTCATGACAAAAACCACTAGATTGGTTTTCAAGTAAATATTTGGAGCTGCAGCGTTCCATTTTACACTAGCCTAAGATTTTGGAAGTGTCATTTATTACCACTGAAAGCTAATATTTGGCAAATCTTTTCTAATTATATTCTTCCTTGAGCCAAAAATCTTGAAAACTGGGATGGTCGAGCCATGCATGCATAGTCATTTGGTTGATTTTGCATAGAATCACCTCATAGCCTTTCCTTATAAATTGCTGGGAGAGAGGAGAGTAAGAAATGATAGACTAGTTATATTTACACTAGAGAGTCTTGCAGCCCATTTATAATCCTTATTTAGTGTTAATTGCTAGTTTAGTCGCATCTCTCTTACTGATATTATTTAGTTGAGTGTGGAACATTTAGGTATATTTTAACACTGCCACATGGTCCACTTCAGGGCCCTGAGGCCTTTTTTATAGTGCCTACAGCATTCCGTAGCATATATGTGTATATGTATCTTTATCATGTTAAAGTTCAGATCAGTCAGTTCAGTAGTTTTTGATGAAAAGATTAACAAACCCAAGACAGAGATCCCTATATTTTTATGTATTAGCATGGATAACTATCTTGTTCCTGTGACCTAAATATCCAGATAAAATGGCTCATTACTTCATTTGGAGGCTAAATAGGGTGTAGTATATAGGTCCTTGGGGTTGAGCAAAATCATATGTACTGACCAATGTAGAATGCTTTAAGCACACCTGGAGAGGATGAGGTAAAAATAATTCATCACTAAGGTGCTTTTCCCTAGTTCCTAAAAATGCATATCCTGACATTTTACTAAGACAAGTTAAGTGAAAAAACTTCTTTATTTTCACTGCCAAAAAATAGTGCAATGAGCTTTTTGCATTAAGTGTGTTAACAATAACAGCCTATCACAAACACCCATGTCCGGATTGGTGCAATTCTGCTTGGGAAGGACTTGAGCTGATGATCCCTGGATTAGCACATGAGGACTTCTATCCATTGCCACTAGGGCCATAATCCACCATTTCCTCTTAAACACTCATCAACCTATGAGGAAAACCTTATAATTGAGGTTTTGGAGCTGCAAGGTCTCAATTGGAGAGCATATTCCAGAATATCTTAGGGGAAAACCGATATTACACAAATGTTATATTAGGGTGGTCACAAGAAATCAACAATTTTCAATTTTTTTTCCTGGGCGCCCCCCTGTAAGTTGCCAATTGACGAGAAAATGTGACTGGCAAAGTTTCTGCTCTCAGTAACATTACATCGTTGAGGCTGAAGTTTGGAATAATTGCAATATTTTGCAAAAAAATGATTTTTCCCTCTTAAAACGTAAACCATTTTTCCTGAGAACCTGATTTTTGCTTAATTTTATGGGATATCCTGTTGACTTTAAGGCTCACCATAACCACTTTTCTGCTCTAACTTGTGGGTTCAGTGGTATTAGAATATTTCCGGTCAGGTCATGGTCCATTAGAATCCTGCAACCCAAGGCCAATACCGATAGTCGACTGAGCTCGACTCTGTCTGACATGTGATAGGCCCGACCAGACGGAAGACGTGTCCAGCAGAGCCCGCTACAACTTTGCCCAGCAGCATGACTAGGGCAGGGCCTAGGGAAGCAGCATCTGACCGCTTATCTTTGGGAATCGCCAATGACTATTCCTCCACTTATTAGCTTATTAACAGCATTAGCAATGGGATTTCTTATAGTATTCCCTGATAGTAAGTTTAAAAGAGAGCAACAATGTGACTATCATACATTATAATAAAACAAGGAAATCAGAATTACCTATATTTTATATGAGTAGTTCCATTAAAGTGCAAATTTAAGGAAAACTGATCTGACAGATGTGTTGTAATGAGAATGGAATTGAATGGAGGACAAAAAATATTATTTTTATTCAAATTCTTTTGAAATTTACTCAATGAAGTTTTTACAGCCAAATATTCTCGCAGGTTTGCAATACATGATATATGTGAGAATGAATTCTCATTACATGAATGGTTTAAAATACTAAATCTCTGGATGATTTTGAACAATATTCAGCACATGCAATCCAAGAGATGGATATGGAGACGAAATCAATATTCAGGGAAATTAATTAGCTCTCAAAGAATGAAAAATACATAGAAAACATAAGCACAAATCGGTGATTCCAGTGGGAAAAGAAAAAGAGGAATAGCACAAAAGCTATTTCTTTTTCTTCTCCCACTTCAGGGACTCTTAAAAAAATTACATAGTACGATGCCAAGAGCTAAGGATCGCTCAGTCTTTAAGGAATAAGAGAGATTCTATTGAATGATCCCTACATCGATACCTATCTAATAAATAAAAAGCATTAATTTTCAATTTAACTATGAAGGTAGGCATGAAGGAAACCTCATTTGAAAGGGGAAAAAATGCTGCAACACAAAAAGTTATGGATGTAAAAAAATGGCTAGTTTATTATTATTGAAAATTTAAAAAGTGAATGATTACATTTACTATCAATTAAACTTATGCGATGTTAATGTCACCATTGCAGAAATTTAAAATAAATCTCACGAGAATTTGAATAAAAATAATGGGTTGTCAATATTTTGTCCTTTCAGCACCTTTCTAATTATAATCCATTACTCAGGAGTTTTCCTTAAAGTTGCACTGTAATGAAATAACTCTCTTAAAATATTATTATGGTTTCTATATCGGTGATTATTATATTTTACATTATTTGTATTTCTCACGCATTCCTGTGGCTAAGGCATTTAGGGCATATATTACTAGGGTGCATAAGAATTTTGCCATTGAGATATTTGAGAGTATCGTTGTGGCTCTTTTTAAAGTTTACTCAGTTGGAATACAGTTAAGAACCCAATTGTTTACGCTGTAAGTATGCTAAAATATTATATACACGTCAGAATTTTCTAGATTCATATCCAAGAACAATTTTGACAAACGATAAATTTGCTCTAGGCAGGAGCAATAGGAAAATTTTCACAAGGTAAAATGTAATCATCTGAATTTCACTCTGGTTCACATGCCAGGGTATGGCATCTTGTGAACATGGGCTGGGCTTTGGGGAAGTCAGATGGTGGTTTAGGGTGTTGGGCTTTCATCCCATCAGGTAAACTTCAGGTAACCAGGCCCCAGTCCTATTGGGCTCATCCCTTAACAATCATCATGGGTCAGGTTTCCCTTGACAATCGGGCCTGGGTTGCAAGTCTCTGTGGTTCATATACATAATCGAAAGTGACTTTTAATCCCAATGCCTAAAAAATTGAAACAATTACATCTACTTTCTAGATATGGCTTCATGCATTTTTTTAATTCTATGAAGGGTTTCGTTCAATGAGTTTTCAAAAGTAAGCATAGCAAAATCCAGTTTAAATAAAAAAAATTAGGGGAAAAGAAGATCTCCTTAGGTATAACCTTTAGATAAAGAAATCTTAAAATGCATTTCATTCAGAGACATAATTTATTTTGCAATTTTCAGTGGTATTATTAATAGCTTAGGTTAAGGTTGCTCATGAGGAACCAGGATTTGAACTTGTCTTAATTCAGGTAAAATTTATTACAGAAACTGCTGTTGGTCTTTGTCTTTCATTACAAGGGAACTGAAGTCTTATATTAGTTTTGCCACCCTATCAGCTGTGTGACTAACTACCTTTAAACCATTCACTGTATTTTAGTAGTTAAATAATGCTTATTCTAACACCTCACATCAGCATTTAAAATTCTGTATCAATTTAAAACCTGAAAAAAATTAAGAGTTCGAGGAGAACAAAAAAGGCTACTTTGCTCAATGAATTCAACTTGTTTGAGACCGAGTGTTGCTTAAGTTATGAAATTAATGGTTACTGCTTCACAAAAAGGGCAATTTTGAGAATACCTGATCTGAAAATTAAGAAATAAAATCAAATCTATAAGTTTTAGCAAAAATTGTATAAGTAAAATTTCCATGTTACAAAATTTCCTAAAAAACAAGAGACAGGTTTTTAGCACAAATGGTTTTAATTTGATGGAGAAAACTGAGATTTTATTTACTGAAAATTGCAGTTTTTCTAAACTACAACCTCAATGTGGCACAGGTTATTGTTAAAATTGGAGTGAATCACATTTTCTGGCCAATTAGTAACTTTTTTGTGGGTAGCCTGGGAGACTGCACAAAAATTACCCATATACCTTGTGTTAGCGTTGGACTAATTTTGGGTGATGCAATCCTAGTCACAATAAATTTGCAATTCTACCAAATGAGACGAAAAAAAAACATTGACACAAAAATTTTTTACAAAAACTTTATGAAAAATTCACCCTTACATATGTTACCCTCCACAACTAAAAGTATAGATGCCCTTTAGCTGATATAACCCATTCTTTGGATTACAAAAAAAATGTTCTTCCTCTTTTTTTGGATTCTCCTGCCTTACCAGGTTAATTGAAAAAAAGGCAAGCATCTTGCATTAACATATTTAGATTCAAACTTTCTGAAGAAATAACTTCTTAGCTAACAAAAAAAATAAAAAAACATGAGTGATGGTAAGACATTGATTTCCACACTTTCCTTACATAAATTACCATAGAATAATTGAGAAAGTGCCTTTTACGCATACCTATAAATCTCTAACAAATAAAAAAATAGGAAATTTATCATTTGATACTTTCACAATCATACAACTTTAGCCATTACAGGCTCACAACACAGCCATCCTTTGGTATGCATGAGTTAAGGCACCTAAATTTTATTACATCTTAAACCATAGAGTTACTTCTTAATTAATAAGAAATAATAACAGTCTCTTTTCACATAAATTACAACACTCATCAATAGTTAAGGAAAATGCAGTCCTAAGAGTCTGCTCAGAACCACAATACATTCAGCACACACATTTTTTTCCCATTAATAATGGTTTCATCAGAGTTATCACAGTTTTTCAATTGAATGCCAAGAGAGAAAGAGCAACCAGGGAAGAAAACAGAATGTGAGCAAGGGTGAATAACACACTAGGACTGCCATTCACAGGCATATACTTAGCACATGGACTAGATTTCTTCAAGTAATTCATCATACTCTCCACAATGTTGGCAGGAGTAGGTTCTTTACAACCCTCCAGATGCTTCACTATGCAATCCTGCATTGCATTTATTTCTCTGAAAAAAAATTATTTTGCATTATAAATAGAATCTTGTCCACACACTGGCTAATGGTTCACAATTAACTTGATATGCAACATAAAAACAACAATGACATTTGAAGTTAGTTGACCTACCTAAGGCCACGGAAGTAAAAGGCAACAGGAAATTAGAGGATGAGTATTCTTATTGCTCCTCAACAAATAAATTGCTCAGCAGAGTTAGTTCTGAATGATTTTACTGTACATATTTCCATAATTTGATTATATAATAGGTAAATTTAAATTTAAAAGTAAATGAGTAAAATTTTGTGATACAAGTTGGAGCTTTTTCAAAAACAGAGAGCAAATATGTTTCCAGAAAATATTCAATAAATTATTAGGAAATATAGTATTGGAATATTCGAGGTATTCAAATATCAAATTCGATAAAATCACTATTCGTCCCATCTCTAGTGGAAACACCTTTCTAACCCTGCAAACTATTTTTCAAGTGTTCATTCACATGATCAATGTAATATGATTCAAGGAATTGGAAATGCCAATAAGGCTCCGAGATAGAATATTCAGCCATCAAGCATGACCTAATCTCTTCTCTCCAGTGAGTCACTCACAGACTTGGCTTTTCAGAACTATGTCACTATTGCCGCCATTTACTGCAATATCCGTCATGCATTACACAAGCAGAAGAGGACCATGGCTCAAAGTAATTCTTCCCTCACATAAATTATGACGAAGCCTACATTGACCACTAAATGTTGCCAATCACCCAAGATTAGTCCCACACGGATTTTGTGCCCGATAAACATGAAAAGGCTGATGTCTTGATTTTCCCTAAATAGTGTATACATTTGAAAATTGTCAGAATAATACTGAAATGACACACTTAATAAGACACTGGAGTCGTGTGGAAGCCATTGGTACATATCATGTTCTTATTTTGATGATTGTTTCATTTATTTTAATCATAAATTATACTTTCGTGTTGTTTTGTTGATTCTTAAATATTTGTTTTGCAAAAGGATTGTTAAGATGTTGTTGAAAAAAACATGGAGATTGTTGAGAAAAGCTGCTTAGAATGTTGCAGAGTATGTGTCTTCATCTGAATATATTGAGGAAAAAATAAAGAATTAAGTTTTAAAAAAGTGGTTATGACATCACAAACATAAACGGACATATTTATAGATTCCTTAGTGAGCTACTATCGGCTTAGTAGCTCACTAACTAGTTGCCAACTAACAAAATCTTATTCATAGACAGCTACCAAGCTCAGCAGTGCCATGTGTGCCACTATTTTAGTAGCTGATTCTTAAACTCTCTCTCGCCTTGCTTAGAGGCACAACTAAATATGGCAATCTGTCACAAATGGTTCACCTTGGGCGTAAACCTGAAGCCATAACATATATTTTAGGCAAAAATACCAGTTACTGATGGAACTGCTTTTCTCAAGTCTGGTGGATGCGATGTGTAGTAATGTTGCTGGATCAAACTCAGCAGTTTAATTATTTGCTCGTAGCCTACGACACCATGTTGTGGCACTCCATTGTGCTACATGAGTGTTCTATTCAATGAAAACGGAAGAGTGAGTGACATGATTACTGTGGTTTCAGGCGTCGTAAGGTGGTTACCACCTCTTCTTCATTTTGTTTCATCAGTGCTATGCCTCACAACATTATAACGTGCATAAATCTGCATGTGTGTAATGACTGTTTTTGAGGGTACCAATTTTATTTTTAAATTCTTCAGGCCTTAGTACTGATCATTAGTGGTTTTAGACCTCTGAATGCTCTAGAATAGAATAGAATAGAATGAATACTCTACAAGCATACAGCCCATTTTAAAGAATACATTGAGGAGGAAGCCTCGTTGACAATTTACAAGTGCATATTAGTTGTTGTGACAACTGCATCAAGTGAGGTGCTTAAGAGTAATTGACTTGAGCATTGTCGAGTGTTGCATTGTTGTAGAAATGTCTTACATTGATATGAAGATGCTCACTTGTTATCTTATTGAATTTTTATGATTTTGCACAGGTAGTGATTATAGTTGTGAGTCTTTTTATATCATACCACTGATCTGTTAACATTCTATCGTAAATTTCTTTTTTGTTTTGGTAGCAGAACTTGATTCTGGTTCACACAATGTAAAGAAATTTTCTTCCAGTGCTTCAGCAGTTTATCGCATCTTATTTTATATTTTATCTTCTAAGTGGGTAAGTGAAATAAGTTTTGTTTGCGGTGTATTACTATGTGTGAAAAAATAAAAGTTTATGACAAGCATGTATTCTCAATTATTCTATACAATAACAATCAATGTTTATAGAAGATTTGTTAGAATTATGATGGTAATGCTAAAAAATGGGGAAATTAGAGTATCTAACGATAGTGCCATTGTAGCAATGTTGATGCATGACATACGAATTCTGGTACAATGAAACCAGTAGCAGTGGAAGTGTTGCCAAGCATTGCTTCATTGTTTTTAGTGTAGTTGCTACCAACAATTATGTACTCCACTACAATAGTGGCGATAGTAGCATACTAAGTTAGTAGCTCCTATCAGCTCACGGGAAAGGATCTATGAATACCATTTTATAGTATGCGACTAAGTGCTCTTAGTAACTGACTAAGTTAGTCGTCTTACTAGAGCCTTTTAGCTGAAATCTATGAATATGGCCTCAAGTCTTCCACTGCCTTGTGAAAGGGCACGAGGACATAATATTACATTGTTAACCCCCTAAAGTGTTCAGTGTCATTTTCCTACTTGTTTTAAATCTTGGATTGGATTGGATATTAGGGGAGGCGACTGACAGCTAAGGTCATTTGAGCCATAGGGGGCAAGTAAGGGACAAAGGATAGATAATAACCCAGTGTCGGAATTAGCCTGCTCTTAACGAAAGATGCCTAGAAGGCCATGGTTTAACATCTCATCTGACAGATGGAGTACTGAACTTGAAGTGCCCTCCACCTGACACTCAAGTAGGGATCGAGTTTCCCTGAAAAACATTCTCCTCAGCATTGGTTTGAACCCTGGCCTTCCCTATGGTTAGCCAGTTCTCTAGCCACCACACCAACCCGATCCCCTTGTTTTAAATCTTTCAAGTAATAGAATACATTATAAGAGGTTTCCCTCAGCGCATAATGAAACTCTTTCCTTTACACTTTGATAAAAACTCTTCCATGTAACTTTAAACATAATAAATTATGTATTTTTAAAAATATAGATCCGCATTTCTAAACATTTTTCAAAATAAATTTTCTAAGTAATAAATAAGGTTATACTGTACCTATTCAGCTCTCTGAGAGTGTGACCCTCAATTAGTATAGAACTCATTCATTCAACTTTTGTACATCTTCAGCAATACATTGTTCACGAATGTCAAGGACTAGCAGTATTTAGTCTTGTGTCATTGAATTCAGGGATCAAAAAATTCAATTTCCCTCAAGTGGTGACAATTTGGATTATAAGAAGAGGTAATGAGAGCTAATACGTCAAAAGCTAAGAATAGATAATGAGCAGACAATAGTAAGGTAAACGATTTCAATGTTACTACTACTGAATGACATATATAATCTCAGTGAGATAACAATTATCCAAGTTATAAACATATCAACTAAAAATGGAAGAGGGAAATGAAGACAGTAGATGACACACTATCCAAAGCAAATATCAGACAAAACTAGAATTGAGAACAAACAACTAGTCACTTACAAGCACTGTGCTTCCTCTAGCACAAAAGAGGGAAGACTTTCAGCTTCAGGCATCTCTTTAGGAAGGTGCTTTGACAATGTTGAGTTCAAACAATTCTTTACTTCATTCTGTTTCTCCATCATACAATCAGGACCTCCTTCAGCAATGAACACTGCAATCAAGGAAAATATCTTAAATTGCCGGGGAGAAAAAATGAAAAAAAATTTCATGCAAAATTTTTAAACACTATTTTGGATGCTTGAAGAATCATTATATTAACCTTTCTACCACAAAGGCAAATTAGAACCAGTAATGAGTTTATGGCAAAGAATGTTTAGCCTCTCACGGCAATCAGTACATATTTTCACGGATAAAACTTATCATGATTATATGTGTTTGGCCAGGGCAACATAAAAATTAATCATTTGCATCAAAACTTTAAATCCATAAAAACAATTTGTTCTTGAAATCCATTGCTTACATGCTATTCTATCGCCTTCCTTAAAGCATATAAATCCCAGCATGGCATCAGTGACATTAAAAAGTAAACTTTTCGTCACTCTTTCTTCCTCTTTCAAGCAAGGATCAATAGCAGTAGTAAAGTTATTGAGGCATTCTTGGAATCTTGGGACCTTCCTGTGGAAAATAATAGGCAATTAATCGATATGCATCACATTCCCAAATTAAAATGGACATGCAAAACAGGAAAAAAGTTATTTTAACTAGGAAAACGCCCGTACCCACATTCCATATGAATAATCATTTGGGGAATGACTACGGCAGCCACTGAAGCATTCTCCTTACAAAATAAATCTGTGAAAGCCATTTTTGGAGTGTCAGGATGTCTGAGAGGCCAATATTTGGAGCTCTTAAAAATCCTTCTTCTCCCTTATATTTACATCTTACAGTGCACCTCTTAAAAATCCTTCTTTGCTCCCAGCAAATGCTGGATATCATATGTACTTGACCCATGGTAGATATAATGTCCATTTGAATTGTCACAATTTAAATATTTTAGGCAACACTTATACCATTCAGCACCCTAAATATACAATAAATTTCCAAGGTCTTTAAAATCTATTTCTTTTCCAGCCAACTTCATAAGAATATATTGTGAAATTCCTAATGGAGAACTCTATTACAGTATGAAAGAGTATTTTGATGAAAAAATTTAAATATTTGTCAACCAATTGTGTTTTCATGTATAAACTTGTCTAGTCTTTTACTTATTTTTGTTCTGTGTGAAGTGTTGAATTGACTAGTTCCACGTGACTTGACCAGCTGTACAATAAATATATTACTATTAAAATGACCCTAAGCCACATTAATAACCCTAATGTCACACCTCATTCGAAATACCATCATTACCAGTCCGGCTATTTGTCCAACATGTATTTCCGAACCAAACTCAACAATCCTTTGCTTTCATGCTACCAAGAATGATCTCTAACTGATCACACAGGTTGTTTCAACTGTTTCTAACAAAAGGAATATCTTAAGTTTAAAGAAGGAAGGTTTCTCATGCATTCCCTGGTTAAGGGCCCCATGTCTACCAAAGTTTCAAAGCGCAACCTGTACTTCATCATCAGGCTGAATGTTTTTCAGAGGAATTATCAAATCATTACCCAATAAACACAACATGTTTCATTTTTCACCCTTCAATTTGCCGAACCAAACCATAGTGTTTCAGTGGGAAACCTCAGTTTTGTACTTTCCTCAATTTTAAATCCAATTTATTAGATTCCATTCAATTTCTCATAAGAATTATTCATATTTCTCTGACTTTATAATACTTCAATTTCACTACAGCTGACTATTAATATAAATAAAAGAACTGCCCAGTCATAGGTATGTAATGGTAGGCAGAGCAAATTAAGAATAAGTATGAAGTTATGCGTTCAAAACTTACCTACAATGCTTCTTGAATACTGTATCAAGCTCTCCATTAGCTTTATTGGCATCAATTTCACCCTGCAACTCGGTAACATTCACCAGAGATTGAGCACATTCCACTAGTCTGTCTTTTGCAAGCTGCAAAAAGAAAGTATTATTACTGCTTACATTCAAATGGCTGCCAAATAGGTGAGAAAAAAACAAGGAAATAGTGATATTCACTGAAAAAACATCCACTGGGAAAGAGCACATGATATCCTTTATCCAAAGGTGGAAAAAGCAAATGGTACTGACAACAAATGCATTTTTAGGGAAACCTCAGCTCTGTACTTTCCTCAATTTTAAATCCAATTTTTTAGATTGCATTTCATTTCCCATAAGAATACTGTTCATATTTCCCGGACTTTATAATACTTCAATTTCACTTTTTCCCCGATTTTACACTTTGAGGCACACTAGCAGTCATTCAATTTAAAACTCTGAATTTTCTGTTTTCAACAGTACTAAAAACAACAAACAAGGAGTAAGTGGTGCTTGTATAAATGGCACCATTCTAATCAGAAATAGAATCAAAATCAGTGGCAAAAGGTGAACCTTCACCTTCTAACCAGGAGGTTGCAGGTTAAAGTCATGCTGGCAAGGAATTTTCTCCACCAAGGACAGGGAAACAGGACATTATCAGTCAAATAATTGAATTGGTACATAAAAAATGAATGAAACCGAGGTCTTCAGCATGTAATGTACAGTGCAGCACTCATATACATGGACCACTCAGTGAAATTTTCCTGAACAATTAACTTCAAGTTCAAATGAATGCTTTTCTGAAAGCCTTTTCCCTTAGCGAGTACAAATGTCACATCTGATCCATGACCTACAAATAAATGAGCTTTTCTTCTATTGCTATTAGACAAAACAAATTATAGCTGCACAGGGAAAAAATCAAAAATGTCATGTCAGGGGATACTTTCCACTGCAAGATTGAATCCTACAAGATATTGGATGGTGATGTTGATAATATGTACCAGCATTCACCAGAATGAAGGATTTACTGAGTGGGGGAATTTATTAATTCCACATGTTATTTTTGCGTCATTACTGGCTTTATGCTGGGTGAATGAGTAACATGTAAAATATAACATGGGCGGTAAACATGAAAGGTCGGGCACTATTCTTCACATTATTTTCAAAGAGAATGATAAATGTAAAATGGATATTCAAAAATTGCAAACAGTAAGGACTGCCTGATCAGCATTTAGAGTTCTTCCATAATCTTATCCAGCAAGTAATCTCACCGTAGCATCTTGTACAGCTTTATCTCCACCCAACAGCCGACATTTTTCCTCTAAAACTTTCTGCCCATCTTCAAAATTGGCATCACCAAGATCCATGCCATGCATGTCATTGTCATCTTCATCACTATCTGAACTGGGTTCGATTGGTTCCCCAGGGAGTGCATTTGCGATTGTTTCAATTGAAGGTATTGGAAGCTTTTTTAAACCATGCAGGATATTGTTTCCAGCAGTTGGTTCACTTCTTTCTGTGGTTGCGCTGGAAGTTGCCTCTTCAGTAATATCTTTCACCGAAACAGTACCTCCGTCAACTTCTGCTCTGCACACCAGGGCCCCTGAAATATAGGAAAATTACTGGAAAAATTTAAAAAGAAACAGAAGCCTCAAAGACGAATATTAGAGCCCTGTTTCATTTCAGCAACATTCACTTTAGGAGGAGGATCACATTTCCACTAGCCAGGTAAGAATTTCAACAATTACTTATTCAATTCATGGAGTTAGTTTGGATGTAACAATTAAAACAGGAGTAACTTGGCAGTACCAGTTGCCGCACACATTATCGTTATAGGTACAAAAACGACAAGTGAACACAGAGAAAATAAGAAAACATTCCTCCAGTTAATCTTCTCTCGTTTAAATCGTTCACTCGACCCGCTCTAAATCAAGTCGCGGTATATCTCCGCTTCCGTCACAAACTTTGAAAAAGAATTTTTGAATAAGTCCTGCATTTCAAGTAAATTACAATGACACAGTATTAGTAAATAATTGAATCAGAAAGGTGAAAAATGCACCGAGAAGCGCGCGAAAAAGTCAGACACGTAAATATGATGTTGACAATAAACTAACTCTGCGGCACTTGAAACACACAATTCAGATCTACACATATATCACTAAATTTGATGTCCAAGCACTACTTCAAAAACTGAAACTACGAAAACAAAACTTATGTGCCATAGGAAAAAGGTGTACTATACACCAAGAGAGACATGAGTCCATTTGAATGATTAGAAATTTGAGGAATGAATGGAATGCTGCCCATTAAAATGCCATCGGAAGGATGACAATGAATGCGACTGTGACGAGGAATGACTGTCATGTGATGTTGATCATGCAAATGATAGAAGACTAGATTTTCAAGGGCTGTCATACGCCGAAATTTGATGCTTTTTCGGCTTCATTAACACAACTACTATCACCTTAACCAAGTCCGCCAAACAGGTACGAAGAATAAGCATTTTGTAAAGCTCGCATACAACGATAAACGCTGTAATTCATGATGAAACACCTTTCAATGTCAAACATACAACTCGGTTAAAAATTGGCAATAGTTTGTCATTTGGATATTACTCACCCACGAATAGACAATAAACTAGAATGGTCCACTTCATTGTAATTATATCTCAGCCAACAAGTGTCACAATTTATTGATGACTTCAATTTAATAAAACGACAACTTCTCACAAAGTCTCCTGCTATAACCAACGCAGACTACGAATCACTCGTGACAGCACCACAAACATTCACTGACTCAGCAACCCCTCTCAACCACTAATAACAAAGAAAATAGCAAATTTGATGCGATGCACGACTTAGATTGAGTGGATAGAGATACTGCGACCAACTGAGACTGACATTGAACGCAGAAGTTGCACTGTCTTCTTTTGCTCTTCACTGTGGTCAGTTGACTTATCATGGATCACACATGGAACGTTAGAGCCACCTAGGTACGCATAAATGAACTTCAACAATGAAGAATTGAGGAACGGGAGAAACAAGAGCGAAAATTCGAATCGTATGTTAGTGTGTGAATTAAAATTCGATGCCTGAATGATTTTAAGGATTAATATCTCCGGCAGTAATAAGTTAAATGTATTTTGGTTCACTTAACGTTATCACATATGTATTATTCCACCGCATAGCTTCAGGTGGTCGCTTTATAGGCTGATAGAAAAATCGTCAAATATAAAATTTTTCGCTTATCGCAGAAATATCGTTATCTCACCTGAGGCATGGTAGTACTAAGTAGTAGCTTAAGATACTGCCACGTTTAGAACTACCATGATATGAGGTACACTTATGATTAAGTAATAACAAAGTTTCAGAGAGTATCAAGTAAATAGTAAAACGTACCTATAAAAGTAACGTTTAATGTGCGTCTATAAAATGTAGTTTTGTCGCTTAATGCCGAAGGACACTTATTTAGATGATTTTTAATTATTTACGCTTTAACTGAAGGATAGCTGAAGCTATTAGTAAGAAAATAATGATCAGGGTTTCAGAGATTTTTATAGTGAAATGTAGCATATGATATTGCTCTTGAGGATCCATCAATTACGTTCATTATCCTAATACATTATAATCCCGTTACACGATACTGATGAGGATCCCTAGCTTGAGCGCCTGTGTTCGGCGCCATCGGTAAACTTCCGGATCGTGTTCACGACTCGGAACGAGTACTCGGAACAGCCGGAACGCGGAACGCCGGGAACAACGGGAACGCTGTCCACCAATCGAAGGTTGTGAATTCTGTGCCCGGAATGTATCAGTGAAACACAGTGAAATACGTGTGAAGTTATTGTTACTAGTGGTATTCTTGACATTTTGCTGCATTCCGTGCTCGGGAAATTAGAAAACCCACAATTTCTTAGTTTCGGTGGTAATGAATCAATCAAAGTACCGAAGAAGAAGTATCCTATGGTCTTATTTTACGGTAATCGATCCCTATTTGGCGACATGTGATTTGTGCAAACAAACATTCAGTCACAGATCGTCTTCCTCCAACTTAAGAAAACATTTGGTGCGGAAACATCCCGACGTGAACCCAGCAGTATTAGAGAGTACGAGAGAGAAAGGTGAACCTCATTCACGGAAATGCCGAGTAAGTTCTTTGTGTGATCCTTAAAGTATGAGTTTACGTGGTCACTGTAATTCTTATGACAGTTGTCTCCGTATTAAAGTTGTAATACCATGGTTTCCTGTTTGATTGGAAGTCTGTCTTGTTATTGAACTGTAATTAGTGGAGGCTTTTCCATCAATTTTCAGCAAAATCGTTTCTGTCTCTCGCAGCCATTTAACTAACTCTCATGCATTGAGATAAAATTGGTTCATTGATGTATGATACCCCACGGTAGTTATTCCTCGAACAAGTGGGAACTGTTGAGAATAACACAACTGTTGATATTAAGATCAATGTGTGTAATACAATTGGAAGTAGCATCATGTTGCTGATTATAGTTTAGCCTGTCCGTTGGTTCAAATGCTAGTCATGAGTTCATAAACGCCGGGTTAGTGTGGTGTACGTGTGGCGGGCAGTACAGGCTCCGTGCATGTGACCAAGCTATCACAGATGGGTGAAAAACCGTTGGTTTTCCCGTTGGATGAAGTCTTCTTGGGTATGGCTCTGGGTAGGGTTTCCATCGTCTACGTTTTGATGATCAACTGGCTAATCTTCCTCCGGGAAACTTGAAGAGTGTCAACTAGGAGCGACACCTAGAAGACTTAATTCGTTTCCCGGATGAGTGTCGCGGTAGCTCCATTTTGGAGGATGAATTTGAATGCTATTTTCTAATCTTCATTGTCATATATAAGGAACTATTCATTATTGGTTAGTAGGAATGTCACCTACAATGGAAACTCGTGAATGGGAAGGCATTTAGCTCAAGAATATAGCCAAAAGTTTCTCAAGAGGGAGACGTAACAAATGTGTACCGCTCCCGAAAATGAATTCTCCTTTCGCCGACCATTTTTGCAGACTTGGCGGATGACATAGGCGGGCGTTTTTTGAACATATAAATGGACGCCTGTGACGTATTCTGATGATTTTTTTCCCTTCTATTTCCTACGGCTTTTGGGTAAGGGATAGCCCCCCTAATAATACTACTGCGCCCCTGATGTGACATACTTCATGTGCTATATCTCGAGTTATGTAAGTATGTACTCGAGCTTAAGGTTGGTGCCACAGATAATAGAATTACTATAATCTGTGGTTGGTGCGCTGGCTTACATGCTAGGCTACCATCCAAAGGAGTCGGATTAGTGCTACTCTGGAATCCCATGTCTTGACCGACGCAATGAGGAGAGCCCTCCTCGTTCTGCTGTTTATCATGCCGCGCCGGAACGATGACGTTAAGCTTTGCCGACGCCTAGCATCTCTCCACCCTCAGTCACAATCAAGATTGGTCTAAATTAAAAATCCTTCCCATACCTCATACGCTAGGTGAATCTTCCTACCATACATTATATCGTCCTTTCCTGGATGTTGCAAATGACCTCTATTGTCTATTGCCTCCCCCTGGGCTTTATTGCCAGAGCTGGGAATTTTATAATTTTCCGACCCCCGTTTATTTAATTAAACAAGTTTTCAATGAGAATATTGGTAGGGTACTTCAGTAGAGGAAAATGTATTCCTGTTAACTTTTCGTGTGCAGAGGATTTTTAAATAACGCGGAGTACTTTTGATTATGCCATGATGTTCTGCTCACCTCTGTATAAAATATCCGCCGGAGTTTCTCCCCTAACGTCTTTCTTCGATTAATATTTTTCAAGTGACTTTCCCTCAAAATTTTCTCAGTGGACCCTGAGGAAGTAAATCCGTCAAAGTCGCGGGTCAGCTAATGTAGTCAAGTCTAAAAGGCAGTTTGAGTATCCGACAGTCTTTCTATATCGCTTTTATGTATTCTTTAGTGTTTTCTTCATATTAGCCTTGTTCTTTTTTACTGAAATCGCTTCGACAGAGTCGTTTATCGCTCTGCTTGATCCGCTCATTCGATATCTATACACCTTCTATTTATGATGGAGGGATACGGTCAAAGCGTCACAGAAATTTTATTAGAGAAAACTATTAAGAGCCAAGAATGATATAATTTACGAAGTAGTAGATCAAAATTGCTCCTGAGTTAGATAATGAAACTCGGTTGGACTCAACTTTTCACACGATTGAGTGACTTTTTGCTTATCGTCAATTCTGTGAGCAACTTGCATGCTGCATGGAATAAGTTTTTCTTTTGTAAAAATTTAAGAAATTATCAAATGCCTCTGTGAAATTAAGTGAGCCTCATGCGAATTCAAAGCGGATATTTTTTGTGCTTGGTGAAAAGCATAGATAATTAACCTCATGGTGAATTGTACAAAGAGTAGATAGCGTAGCGTTGTAGCGTAGTGGCGTAAAAATAAAATAAGCAGCCAGAAACACTTGAGGCTTCTATAATGGCAGTGATTTTTTAATTTGCAGTAAATCTTGCGCAATGCAAATTTTAACTGATAATTTAATATCTGCAGTTACGCGTGATATATATGGTGCGTATATTGCCTTGTATTTTGAAAAAAAATAGTCATTTAAAGGAAATTAAAGCGAATGAACTCAGTGATGAAATTTTGTGCGAAACATTTTATACGAAAAAGTGGAAAAATATTTTCATTTGGAAATATTAAAATACTAATCATCATTAGAAACTGAAAATTTTGACCGAATTTATGAATAGGAGCCAAAGCCGGAGCTTACGAAACAAACCCGAGACGGAGCGTCTCCCCAAGGCCTCGGCCGCAAAGCTTTGGCCCCAAATTACTATCCAATGACGTGTAATGTCCTGATATACAACCTTAACGTCGCAGCCGAGCTAGTCACGCGCCGGCTTGGAAACCCTACGGTCGTGTGTTTCAATCCAGGCTTGGATTTTAATTTTTTTCTCGGTACTAAGGTCTCTTGTGAGACAGTGCTATGTGAACGTAGCAGTTGAACTACTTGAGATCCAAGCCTTCTGATTGTATTCTTACGCCCCTCCCTCCCTTCGCATCATGAGTCATTTCAGGGGGTTCAGTGTTGAAAAATAATTATGACGATAGCGGGGAATCCTGATTCACTCTTCAGCCTGCTACTACCCTCCCTAATTCTCTATCCCCCAACTTATTCCGTCTGAGCATGGAACACATTTTTACGGGGTAGCCTATCTGTTCAATCTACTTCTCTGCTACATTACATTTTACCCTGCAAGCCACCTCAAGGGTACTTGGCAGGGCAGGCGCGTAGCCAGACTTTGATTTCTGGGGGGGTTTTCCGAAGAGTGAACATGTTGGCGGTTTCTTACCACCCAGGGGCACGTTGAATTAGCCTTATTTCATTGAGAAGATGAATGGTAAGAACTTTCCAACGAATAGAAATAAGAAAGAAAAGGAAGAGGTGGCGAATAACGAGATAATAAAAGGTGTGGTTGGTAATAAATGAATGCAAGCTGTGTATTGCATTTTGTTTCTATACATTGCTCGCTTATATAAGAGAAACTACGATCTATGACAAAAATGGCGAAAACATCGAGGACCATGTCAGGTGTGCAGGAATTGTCCGCGTTAATGTACAGGAGAGTAAGACCTTTAAGTCTGTTCTGCGCTCAGCAAGTTCTTAAATAATTCTTCAAATATATGCGAGTTGAAAAAGACTTCTGCTGTTGCAGTTTTTACAGGCAGGACACACAAAATCTCCAGCATCTGTCGCACCGCTTGGAAGATGTCTTTAGGTCAAACGTACTGAGCCAAAGGGCCGAGAGCCAGAAAGAATACAAAAGTAACAAACAGTCGGCCAACGAAGGGACAAAATAATAATGACAAAAGCCTATGAACGAAAATTTCGACGAAATGGCTACTGCTTTAGAAATGTGTAATGATATGCTCCCAGAAAAAAAGAAGAGTACCTTAAGAGCGTCTAACGCATTTCTTGGTGGTTCTGTCAATTTTGACTAATGCCGATAATACAGTCTCATTTCACCAAGAAACTCGTCTTTTCCACAATCAAGGTAATCTGAATACGTTGCAAGCAGGATTTTGGCCTGCATCGAGGCATCAGAATTAAAGCCCTGGCTGCAGGCCTCCTTATTAGGTAAAAAAACAACTGAAGCACGTCAGGAGATTGCGCTGTGCCAGCAGTCTTCCATCAATCTTAACAAGGAAGAATTCCAAGAATGGACTAAATACTGCCTGCCGTAAATATTTCTCAGTGCTTGAGGCAGGGGTACCAACCCTGTATAGTTGATGGGCACATCGGCGAGGGACTTTCATTTCAAGTTAAAGTTGTGTAAAAGCTATGGCGTAGCGATGTACGTCACGTGCTATCAGGGACAAAAGAAACGAACATGGCATCGAAGATGTCCAGAAGTGTTGTCCAGGTTCGTTTCTTTTATCCCTGATAGCACAGTAAGAAGGCAACAACGGTGAATACGGACTTTTGGAATTCAAATATGCGTTTTCACCGCATCGCTACGCAAAGCGAAGTATAGCGAAATAACATGACAGTGAGAGTTATATATATAAAAGCCAGGAAATACTAGAGACAAGCAGATACCTGCAGGTATTTGCCGAACTTTGGTGAAAACCTTGTGAAAATGCTCAGTAGAATCGTCTCGCATTGTCTGCAAAGTACCTTGGGCAGTGTCAGCATTAGACATTTCCTGAGCGAGGTCCATGTTTTAGGTCTGAAGTTGGTGACTCAAGGGGATGCTTAATGCAAAAACCTCGGTAACAACATGCATAGCAATGAAAAACCCTCCGTCTTGAATAGGCCTTTGAAATGTACTTTGATATGACCTGATCCAGAGCTTGTAGAACAGGGCTGAGAGGTTCAATGAAGGTGAGTACTGAATTGTGCCACTCAACCCAACGAGTGGCACCAAGTTCATTCAAGCAAGTGGCTGTAGTTTGAGACTTCAACTCTTCTGCTGCCTTCTGCAATTCATTGTTTCTCTTAGAATACCTAAAGAAGTCGTACGCAGACGCCACAACAGTCATGCAATTCGTAATGACTGGAAAACCACATGCATCAGAAACTGAAATGTTGAAGCCGTGAGAACTGAAGTGAACATAAATAGCAAGAGGGTTCTTAGCTCGGATGTAAGCTTGTACACCCTGACAGCGAGAGCTCGTTGAACTTGCACCGTCGTAGCCCTGCCAAAACATGTATTTTATGTTTATACCCATGCTGATTACATTATTAATGATAGTATCAGCTAATGCTATCCCTCTTAAATCTATTACAAGAACAAAAATTAGGAAGACCTCCTTCACCTCATAATTTTTCAAGTGAAGTGTGCATATTACATGTCGTTCTACTTTAGAGGCATCTGTGGTTTCGCCTTTTACCACCGAAAACCATTTGGCTTGGTTAATCTCTTCCACTAACTGTTTAACTATAATATCTTGACAAGAGCTAATTATTTTCTTTTGGATTTCAGGTGATGTGTATTTAGCATGGCCAGCAGCTGATTCCAAATGTTCAGCAAGAGCCGTGACATTGCTCTTAACTTTGAATCTGAGTATAAAGCCCCAGTCTTGTTCCCCAGGAAGAATTTCACGCGCCTCCCTACAGCCCCGTAACGGCAGACCCTCCCGGCCGCAAAATATTACTACCTCTATTATGAGTTGGACTCTTTTTCTATTCACTTCGACCTGAAAGGAGTAAAATCGCCGGCCAATCGACTTGTGAACGACAGGATGCATTTCCGTTTTCCGCGCCCTTTTTCCGTCAACTTGAGAAGTAGTCACTGCATCTAAACATTGTCGCCTACGTCTGCTCAATCGTGTTGAAAAAAGTAACCACAAAGTTCCGAAAGTTGCAGTCAAAGACGAAATCTCTCATATTTGATTGTGAGTGAAGAAAATCCCAGTTTTCCTAGGGCCCTATCCACGGCAAGAAGCTACCACTCACTACCAGCCACGGTACGCGTCACGCGGCTGCGCCGCAACACAACGCAGGACGAACAACAGGGCTAAAAACTAAATGAGTCTCTATATAGTGAAGAATGTTTTACTATTCCACACTCCCACAGTCTGCAGTCTCGGCTATAGTAGTTTGCTCGAGCAAACTTAGAATCAAAAGATGAAATTATTATGGTCAAGAGAGAGAAAGTGTTTAAAGTTTGTGTTATAATACATTCTCTCTCCCCCCTTTCTCTCATTTTCTCTTCCTCTCTTATTTTCTCTTTTCCTCACTGACGAAAAATTTCGGGGGGAGTTTAACCCCCAAAAATCGCCGGCCTCGGTGGCGGCGGGGTAAAGTCCTCGGATAAAAATCCTCGCCTGCCAAACCGAAGGTCGCGGGTTCGAGTCCCGCCGGGGTAGGATATTTACACCTCCCTGAGCATGGTTGTGAGTGTTCGTCATATATGAGTTAATTGTAAGAGAGGACTGTACTGGCCTAAATTCGCTCGAAATAAAAGACAAATTATTAAAAAGACAAACCTCCCCCCCCCCCTGGCTACGCGCCTGTGGCAGATCGACATGCACCACAGTGTAGAAAATAATTTCCACCAACGTGCGCCACATATAGGTTTGCTACAGAAACTATTAAGTACTGCAACCATGTAAACGTGATGAAAGAGACATGCAGAACATGGTGTTAGCGCTTCGCGGCAGATTTTGAAACATGCGTTAGGGTGCATATTAATTAATTAGCTACATAACATCCTGTAAACCAACCTACTTCCAAGTCTTAACGCAGCCATTATGGTCTCTTAACGATCGCAGGAAAAACGACATTTTGAACCTGTCTGTTCTGCTGTCTATTTCCCTAATTTTATTCTCATGATCTGATCTACCGTAGTATGTTGGAGTACGTTAGATATTAACAACTTCGTCGGAAAATAATTGCTTGTGAATCTACATAAAAGATTGGGTCTAATTTTCAATCGATGGTCTGAAATCGATTCTCATCCCAGTTGTGCTAGAGGTCAGTAATAATTACAAGACTCACTTCGGCTTTTCACATATCTTGCTGATCTTCTCTGCACGCGTTCCAAATCTGTTTTTAGGCCTACCTCATGAGGATCCTAAACACTGGCAGCGTATTCCAAGTGAGGTCTAACAAGGGAGAAGTAGCCGATTTTCCCGACTTTATCGTCGCACGACTGTTAAGCGGTACATTTATTAGCTCTTCCTACTTTTCAGTGCATTCGGACGGAAACCTCCACGAAATCAACTGTAAATGTAAAACGAGTTAATGGAAAAATACAGAAATCGCATCACGAGTTGCTATCTTTCCCGAAACCCTTAATGGTCGGCGCATGAGACGTTCACGATTTATGCATCTCTGAGTACGTACCATTTTTACCGCATACTTTTTTATGTTCGTAACTGATATTGAAACTGTTTTTTCTAAGTCTTGCGGCCAAAATCTTTGTCTGGCTTGTTTACATGATGTATGCGCTCGCACGAGTTCATGCGATAATGTTATCAGTAGTTGTCTCCGAATTAGGTCAGTGGCTATTTATCTACATCTACATCTACGTCATACCCTGCAAACCACCCAAAGGGTGTGTGGCAGGGGGTGCTTTCGCACCAGGCATGCATGAATGATACGGCAGAACACCGACATTACATTAAAACCCGCGCACCACACATGCAAAGCGCCAATTAAATATCTAATTCCCAAGAAACATTCCATCTCCAATCGTTCCAACAAGCAAGGGATACAAAGACTACTACTACAGATTCAAAATATCATGCATAAACAAGAACATCATTATTTACATCATGCATAAATAAGAAAGAGGAGAATATAATGAGAAAGATTAACTGCCTGCCTATTGTCAATACTCGAACTATTCATGACGACGATCACAGCTGTTATGGTCCCGAATGGTACGCGGAAAAAATGACATTTTATACCTATCGGTTCTACAATCTAGCTCTCTAATTTTATTGGCGCGATCTAATCTGCCGTAGTACGAAGGGGTTAATAGTATGTTCTTTACGTCGTCAGTAAAATGATTTTCCTGAAATTTATTTTGGAGGTCAAGCCTATAATTTAATCTACGCTGTGATAGCGATTCCCATCCTAATTCTTCTAACAGTCCAGACACACTAGCCAACTTATCGTAGCATCGTTTCACAAACCTAGCTCCTCTTCGCTGGACGCGATCTAACTCTGATATCAACCCCGTTTCGTATGGATCCCATACACTAACAGCATATTCCAGATGAGGCCTAACGATTGAAAAATAACAACGTTCTTTCACTTTCTCATCACATTTTCCGAGTACTCTCTTGATAAAGCCTAGCTTCCTATATGCTTGACCGCATATTTCCCTAATATGTTTTCCCCAAGATAGGTCGTGACTAATTGTGACTCCTAAGTACTTAACAGACTCGGCGTGAATAATTTCTGTATTTTTAATTCTGTAAGCCCTACCTGGCCTATTTTTCTTTTTCCAAAAGCTGACTGCTACGCACTTTTTTATGTTTAGTTCCATCTGCCACTTTTCGCACCAAGCATGAATAGCAAGTAGGTCGATTGTTAACGAGTCGCTATCTTCGGAATTGTTAATATCCCTATACACAACCGCGTCGTCTGCGAAGAGTCTAAGCTTACTTTTAACGACGTTACTAATATCATTAATGTACAAGAGAAATAAAAGTGGACCAATTACACTTCCCTGAGGAACACCCGATGTAACGCTAACTGTGTTTGACATGATACCGTCTATGACAACCCTTTGTTCCCGCCCATGTAAGAATTGATTAATCCAACTAATAATGTTTTTATCTATTCCATATGCTTCTAGTTTTGAGAGCAACTTAACATGAGGTACCTTATCAAAAGCTTTCCTAAAATCGAGGAATATCGCGTCAACTTGGACATTATTTTCACCCGAGAGCAAGATGTCATGAACGAAGAGGGCCAATTGGGTTTCGCAAGATCTACCCTTTCGAAATCCGTGTTGGTTATTTATTAACAATTCCTCCCTATCTAAATGACTCATAATGGAGCTTACGATTATGTGTTCAAATACCTTACAGGAAATGGATGTGAGAGAAATAGGCCTATAGTTACTAGGGTCTTCCCTGTCGCCGCTTTTGAATATAGGTGTGACATTTGCTACTCTCCAGTCCTTAGGCACTACATGATCTACTAAAGATTTGGTAAATATTAATTCTAAGTAAGGCGCTATGTCTGATGCCATTGTTTTATATACGCGAGCAGGTATTTGATCTGGACCGGGGGATTTGTTGGGGTTAATATTTTTTAGCTGCTGTTCTATGCCGCGACAATTTATAATAATTTCAGGCATACATGTTTGGGAACGAACTGGCTGCGGATCGAAAAGATGTGGTGTATAAGTACTGAAAATGCTTTTGAAGAATGAGTTTAACGAATTGGCTTTTTGTAGACTGTTGGTTATCTTTTCCCCTTTGATATTCTTAAGCGTGTGTACTGTTGATTTATTTCCTTGAGTGTCCCTAACATACGACCAAAATGCCTTGGGATTATCGTTCAATTGTTCTCCCAGTAATTTACTTTTGAAATCAGCTAACGCCCTTCGGCACGCTTTTTTTGCTAAGAGTTTAGATATTTTGTAATTTTCGGTGACTGTGTATAGTTCTTCGGAGGATTTGTTAATTTTTGCCCTTTTTAACCTAGCATGACATGTTCTTTGGTGCTTTAATGTTTTTCTAACCTCCGCGTTATACCACCTAGGCTCTGCATTGGCTCTTTTCCATCTACTTGGTATGTATTTGCTAACTACTGATCGTGTAACGTTATTTATGCACATGTGCTCGCGGCAATCCGGTAAGTTGTCGTTGTTTCAATTTTGAGGTTTCATCTTGTCATATTTTAGACAATTTCTTTTGAGTAGCCTCCCTAGAATATGCAGCCTTGCTTTCGAACTTAAGGATAGGCAAGGATGGAGGGCTGCAGTCAACCAATCCTAGGATTGAACGACCTATGGTGATGATGATGCTATCATGTAGTCTCGTAGGTAGCACTTGGTTCGTGTTCACCGGCTCTTATATTTTACTAGTCAGTTCTGAATACCCTCGCCGTTAATTTTTTTGAGATTTGTTGTATTTTCATACCTATGTATATCTGTTTCCTCCTCTTTTCCCGAAATACTTCCTCTACCTATTAATCATGGTCCAAGGTTATTTATATACAGTAGACCCTCGCTTTACGATATTAATCCGTTCCGGAGGACCGATCGTAAAGCGAATTCCATCGTATGTTGAATCGGCATTTTTTTCCGGACGAGGAATCGGTTTAAAGAGCATCAGCGCCAATCCATTCAGTGTACGCGACAGAGCCAATGCATACGAAATAGCCTGGATTAAAAGTATTTAAAATATTATTAAACAATCATTTAAAATTTACATTAAATAAACATTAATTACGCAGTAAATTTTCACATTGAATTTCCCTCCATGAACACTATTGCAAGACATCGCCGTCATTGCCGCGGTAATGACGGGGGCGGCGTGCCGCCCACCTACGAGTCAATTTCAGCGACTTCATATTTTATCGCATATCGAAGCAATGGGAAGAAATCGTGGATTAGAATGTAACCTACCTAACTTTGGCAATGAAGCAACTTTCTTTTGATCCCACGCAATCATCCGTGCATTGCAATTACTTCAGCGGAAACCATTCCATAAATAATTTGCGTGTGCATTGCTTTCGTCAATCAAAAATTTCGTTCAAAAATTCAGTATTTCTGGGGCGTCCCGACCGGCATGACCGTTTGAGTGTACGTCGGGTATCTTCAAAAAAAACAAACAATGAAATGCCTTCAGCCCCGCCCCTGGCCGGCGCCGAGCGTCCTGAAAGGGTTTGGCGTCGATATAATTCGGGCACAGGGGAGCATGGGTGTCTGGCGAGGGTCGACCGTATTTTGCGGCAGCTTGCAGGCCTCTTCAGCTGACTTGGCTCTTCGGGGTTGGGAGACTCGGGCATCCTTGCAGCGAGAAACACGAAACACATAAGAAGGGGTCATAACTATTTTAATAGAGGCTTTACTAAAAACAAACGAACTTAAAATGCAAAACAATGGTAACTTCTCTTGCAATGTTTATATAAGCACATTGATAGGTAAAAAGTTATGTAAGTGCAGGCTCAATCTGAGAGGAAAATTGTAGATTTTACTTAAAAAATTGATGTGAGGTTGTTTAACCCTATCCAGATGAAGTCTTTTGAAGTGTCCAATGACTTTATCTTCTTAGTCGCACGATAAAAGTTCAGTCTGTTCTACGTCAGGATGTTTCTTTACAATCCTTCTCACTGTACCCCAAGAAGCGAGCAATTCTTTAATGTCCTCAGAAGTCACCATATTCCCTTCTTTTGGGGAGTCGTCCTTGCCGCTACCTTCTTCATCTACCATTTTTCCAATTCTTGGAGTTCTTCAGTGCTCAGGTCTCATCCGTGGTCGTCAATTAGCTCCTTAATGTCATCTTCATCCACCTCAAGCCCAAATGTATGACCGAGGTCAATAATGTCCTCGACTATCACTTGCTCTTCATCAAAGCCTTGAAAATTGTGAGCAACTTCCGGGCAAATCTTTCTCCACGCTGAATTCTGGCACCTGATGGAAACTTCATTCCATGAATCCACGAATAAACAAATACTCTCTAAAATGTTGAAGTGTGACTTTCAAAACTCTTTCAGAGAGATTGAATTCGAACGGCTAGCCACCTCGAAGCACTTAGTAAACACCTTTTTTCATATATTTTTTAAAATTGACAATTACTTATTGATCCAACGGTTGTAGCAAAGAAGAGGTGTTGGGAGGAAGGAATAGCACTTTCACAAAGTCGAATTCTGCTTCGATGGATGCGGCAAGATTCGGGTCATGATCTGGGGCACTATCCAGCACCAACAATGCTTTAAGAGGCAGGTCTATACTCTCAAGGTACCAAGCTTTTTACGGAAGGGCAGAACTCCGATAACACTCACTCATTAAAAATTTGGCGAGTCACCCAAGTTTTTTTGTTGCAACGCCAAAATATACTCAAATTGCGCTTTTCCACTTTGTTTTTCTTGAAGACCCTGGGGTTTTCTGTGTGGTATATGAGCATGGGTCGCCGTTTAAAGTCGCCTGAAGCATTAGCTCCCAGCAAAAGTGTGAGCCTATCTTTCATGGGCTTATGTCCAGGCAAGGCAGCCTCGTCCGTCGTAATGTATGTAATCTTGGGCATTGTTTTCCAAAAGAGGCCCGTCTCATCGGCGTTGAACACCTGCTGTGGGCAATAACCTTCGTTTTTAATAATTTCATTGAAGTGCACTGCATATTTCTCCGCTGCTTCTGTATCTTCACTCGCGGCTTCGCCATGCCTTACGACAATTTTAATACCCGTTCTTCCTTTAAATCGTTCGAACCAGCCTTTGCTCGCTCTTAAGTTTTTCGTACCGTGTAGTACTCGTTGAAGGTGTTTTGTATCGAAGATCTTCAAAAATTTGTTTGGCCTTCTCACATATAAATTGCCCAGGCACAGTGTCACCTTTCAGTACCTTCTCTCTGAACCACAGTAACAGGAGTCTCTCCATTTCAGAAATCAACTCTCTTCCTTTTTGCAAAGAAGTGGATTCATCGGTCACTTAAATTTCTCTTAGGTGCTCTTTCTGTTTAATTATCGTTGACTGCGAAAAACCGTACTCACGTGATAAAGCGCTAACCCGAGTACCCTCATCGTATTTTTTCACAATCTCTTGCTTTATTGTAATTGCTAATTTATGCTTGGGATGAACTTTGGGGGGCAAAGTCACTACAAAAACTCCTCGCAGTAAACCAAAAACTTCTCACAATAAACCACAAACTTTTCACAATCTGGAAGAGTATATGCGGTTCAAAAAGAGAGATCCACAGTACAAACTACGCGCTTCTTCACCCACGTCACTTTGCACAAAAGACACACGAAGACTGACCTTGACAATACGGTAGACCGCCATCGGCGACTCAGATGGCAGTGCGACACTGCATCTCTTGGTAGTGGATGGAAGGAAGTCATAAGGGACTTTAATTTTTAATCATATTCATACATGTAAGCCATCACATAAAAACCCTGTCATTCACTTAGTGTTAAGTTATTATTTAACTCTTTTCATTAGCCTGATATATTACCTAGCTACAGCTACATCCATTAAGGTATCGTATCACTTCGTTGGTAGGTAATACGCTCGAACATGAAGTTACTCTTTGCGTGAAGTGTTCTTTTTATAGAATTTCACAATGGGAAAATTTTGTATGCATAATGACTAATGAAAGCCTTATTTTTCTTCCTAATATATTTGATACTGCCTACGTAGTGAATGTTGCGATATCTCGTCGGAGATGATTTGCGGTAGCGCATCGCAACAATTGTCCTAACCTCGCCGGCAGCTTTTAATTACTAGTATCATTGAATATGTAAATGTTGCTACGTTAAAAAAATATGTTTCGTTAACAAATAAGGCTTAAAATTATGAATGGATGACACATTGTGCGAGTGGAAAAAAAATCGGCGAAATTTGAAATTTTAAAAAGCGCGCGCAAAATCAGCTCAGATCGTAAGTCGAATCCATTGTAAGTCGAACCCATCGTAAAGCGGGGGTCTACTGTATACCGTTTACCCTGTTCCCAAGTGCGCCTACCTCTCCTTTCTAATATTAAGGCATTCTTCGTATCCAAGCAACCTTACATGATTGTCCTATTCTTAGATCAATTGCTTCTTTGCCTCGTCTTGTCCTTCCTGTTACGCGATAGTATTTTAAACGCATAAAGATAGAAACCGAATTTCCCTTTTCTAATCTTCACTAGATTGTTTACTGAATACTCGTTTTCTAAATTTTTCCTGCCTGCACTTTCTTTTTTATTTCTTCGCAGAATCACAAATGTTTAATATTTGTTGTCCTCTGTGTTCCTTATAACCGTGTTTCATGAATGTTTACTCATCTTTCGAATTATTTATAATTCCTTTTATTCATAAAAGTATCTATCTACTCTCTCCTGGAATCGTCTCATTTTAGATTCAATAAAAGCGTGCACTATGACCCAATTTGCCGTTAATCTTCGTATCTTTATTTAGTCTTCAATAGCCTTTCATAAATATGAAACTTTAATCGAAATCATCGTCGGCCACTAGCCTGTGAACTTTAATCGAATTCACCATCGCCGACCAGTTGCTGTGCGTACTTAGACGCTTACTTGAACTATAGTTGGACTTGATATAACCGAATTCATACGAGTCAGAACCCCTCGCTATATTTCCTGAGCGTCCACGCTTGCGGTATTGCCTGAGCATTGTGAGCACCAAATTAATTGTCCCTGTCAAATTTAAGTGTCTGTTCTCCATCATATAATTGCTTTTTCATTGACTGTAATCTTTTTCTTAACATTTCCTTATGCATATAAATTTCTCGTTAGTTATCAGTCTGCCCCCTACAATTCCTCTCCTTTTCTCTCCCTTTTGGTCATTCTCTTTCTTGCACCATTAGCAATATTGTTTATATCCTCCTTTGTAATCTCTGCACCTTTTTAAATATAAATCTGTATACCACTCCCCTCAGCATTCCGATGAACGGCCGCCTATTGTTACATCTCCTCCGACACTGTCTTCTGCCCAGTCCTCCCCCGTGCCTTCTGCCACGACCTCAGGTTTGACAATGGCGTTCTCGTAGCCATCCTTACTTCTTTTACATCTTTATTATTTCCACTTGATCTTTAAACCCCTGAGCATGTTTTCATTTGTGTCCGGCAACCCTTTACTCCTGTCGAATCAGAACCGGGCCCCCTGACCCCCACCAATACCTTTTCCTCTCCTCTCCCTCCATACCCCGTCCTTCCCTTCCCCTCCCACCAATCCCTTCCACCCCACACCCTCTACCATTTTTTTTGTCTTCATCTCTCTCATCCCGAGAGAAAAAATATCTTCTTATTATATGGTGAATCTGTCCTCTGACAGGTTTAACTGAACTGCTCCCTCTATGCTGCTCTGTCCTGGAATGTCTCCCTCAGCTCTTTGCAACTCCTGCCATTTTATGTCCGTCAACATATTATTTCTTCGTATTCCTCTCCCTCTCTTTCCCTCGATCTTTCCTTCCAATATTCTTTTCAGCAGGCAATCTTTCCTCAAGATGTGTCCCATCCAGTTTCCTCTTTCTTATTGATTTAAAAATGTTTCTTTTCTCAAACATCCTTGCCAGCTCTTCCTCGTTTCTCACTTTATCACTCCATTTTATCCTTTCCGTTCATCTCCATAGCCACATTCCATATCCCTCTGAGCATTTCTCCTCTTTCCTTCTGGCTGTCCATCTTCCTGCTCCACAAAGCTCTACACTCCAAGTACAACATTTTGCAAATGTTTTCCTTAAGCCTGCGTTGATTGATTTGGCTGATAGTCGTTGCTTGACTTCACTGGAGGATGCCTTTCCCTGAGATATTGTACTTCTAATTTCCTCCGGACAACTTTCATTCCATGTTAGAATACTTCTGAGGTATCTGAAGGATAGTATTTGTTATAGTCTTTTTCCATCAATGTTCACATTTAGAACTCCTTCCTCTTTTCCTACCTTCATAACTTTAGTTTTCCTGGCGTATATTGTCAATCCATTTTTTTTCTGGAGAGAATAGTGTAAATGAAGCCATAATAGAATTCATACTCAGTTATTCTTCAGAATTCCATGTTCGAAGCGTAAACGTAGGAGCTCCCAAAGGTTGTTCCTACCCTTTGTTATTGTGCCCTATACTATTCCTGTACATCGGCTTATGTCAATTTTAGTTTTTTCTTTTTCCTCTGCAATTTTTACATTTATAAAATGAACTTAAGAATTTGATTCTTGTTGGTCTTGATTAAAAATTATCAATGTGTAGCCTTGAGGTGTATAATTTTTCAATGGAAAACTGCCTGGGAAAAGTAGTCTACCCCGTGTACAATAAATATTGGATGTTTTTAAAGTGAATTACTACGAATAGTATTAATTAATTTGAATTGATGAAGGCCTAAAAGGTTTTCCTTGACGAGTGCGACGGTACGCTGAAGCACCGTTTCCATGCATCGGGATTTATCGAGTGCTGTCCCACTGTGAAATAATCATGCTCTTATATCGCCCATAGAGATATTGATGCCGTGCCCGACGCTTAAAGTTCTCCCGAGTTCATTTCTCAAATTAGGAAGTGTATCTAGCTCAAAGTTCGGCCTGCCTAAGCTTAGCAGAACAAAGCTATAGTTGTAAAATAGTCCTTCTGAAAAAGAAGCTTTCCAAGCGACCGCACCAAGTGGGCGATTTAAGTGTCGGGATCCGAATGGAGCAGGATATCTTGAAGAGATTCGTTCCGCTCATAAATGAAGGTTGCAGGAAATACATTTTCCTACTTTCCTACTTCTGTGTTCGACTGAGGGATTAGCTATTTAGAGCTACTTATATTAGGCTTCGTTGTATGTTGGCAATGATATGCGAGCTGTCGATGATATGTAAACAGGTGCGCTTCATTCATTTATTTCATTGTCATGTATTCTTCTATTAAAACGAAATCAGCTTCGTGTCGTCTCACCTTTACACTTCTTGGTCATCACTGCTTCCATATTTTTCTCGTGTCATGCAAAATTTCTTACTGTTAACTATAGCATCTCGTACTACGAAGTTTAAGGTTTCATAACCTGTGATTAAACATTTTCCCAATAGGTAAACCGATTTTATTACCTTCTTCCGTTGATAACGTCTGTGTTAACTAACTGGGAGTATGATTTTATACAAAGCCCAAAACTCTTGAGTAAACCTTTGCGATTTGTCTGCGTCTTTTAACGGATAACCTTACCAGATATTATATAACTGGGCCTAAAAGTCATATGAGAAGAAAGCACCTTGCAGCTACGTGGTATGAAGCCTTCCGTTTGATATTGTTATATGTTAATATTGTATTAAACGACATGTTTTGATTGTTATCATCAATTTTTTTATGCTCTAACGTCATATTTGCTCGATGAGATGTCCCGATTCTCCCCATTTTCTTTTCAGAGCTTTGTAAGTATGATTTTTTTAGGATATCTTCGGTTCTAGCCTGTAGACATCTCAACTAGACGCACAGTCTGCTCCGTCTCTCGTGGGTGGGTCATAAGGGTGTCATCAGTTTTTCGATTACTGTGGCTGTGTGTGTGAGAATGTCAGTGAATTAACTCTCAGAAAAGTATCTGATAGTTTTCTAATGCATCAATGGCGAAATTTAGTCATGAAATAATAATATTTGTTTGAGTTTTCGTTGTGGAACTGAAATTCAAGTACCTGGCTATTTTTCAGCAAATTTAGGTGGCAAGTTGGAGTCAGATACCTACATGACGCCTAGCTATCAATCTCTGTGGTCAAAAGTTAATCCTGAGATTGAATAATATTGCATCAGGTGGAAGGTCCAGCTCTCCAGAGTTATGACGATATGCCGAGATACGCAACCCGCGATGCTCCCTAGATCTTGCGGAATCGTAATGTCGTGTAAAATCCTAAGAGCAAATGTGAATATATCAGGAATATTCGTTTTACATTGATAATTCGGCATAAATTCAATACATCCCCTATGAGAGATTACCAGTACAAAGTTGTGTAATAACGTCTCCTCTGAAAACATTCGGGTATATATTTAGATATGGAATTCTTGTCGTAAGGAAATCATAATATTCATCTGAATCAGATGTTACATCAAATAGCACATGTTTTAGAGAATTCATGCTAATTCGATTACTCTTGAAATGCATTAAGAGCTGGCTTTTTGCCGTACTTTTTTGCCATCCAAAGAATTTAAATGAACAACCCCTGTTGTTGTAACTATTCTAATGGTAGTAGTAACGCTATTTTCCTGCAGTTCTTTAGGTCGCAATTCCTGTCATCCTCCCCAGATAATAAACTAAAGAATGCCATTAAGTTAGCAATGCTCCTCGTGCCCCAGCCCCCTTTTAATTTTTCTTCGGAGTCATTGCATCAGGTTTGTTGTTAGTCTAGGCGGTTCCTCGTATTTTCATCCCAGGACCGTTTCTGCCCTTCCTCGCCGTCATCTTTTCGTCCCATTATTCATGTTGGCAGCCGAAATAGTCGCGGCATTGGTTTGATTAATGGCTCATTGTCGTCCGCGTCATTTACACGTCTCTGTTCCGTGGTTTTTAGTTTATGTGAGCCCTACGTCAGGCACGGCACGACAGGGAGTACGTTACCGTGAAACTTTTCAGACATAATCTGATGAAATTGGGTCTCTGGCAGATCCCCGTATCCGTTATCACATCGTCGGTCACTGCACAAATCGCCGATACATCACCTTGGTATGCGAGCGTCGTGAATATCATTCCTCGGTCTTCTACTTTGAACCTGGCTGGGAAATGGAGAAGACGGAAGTCCGAAGTCTGTAGATGCTTGCGTCACTCGTCAATCACCGAGTCGAGAGCCTTTCGCTCCCGCTTTATCGCCTTCCGTTGCTTTATGCCATCCACCTCCCCTCCTCTTCCAACTTCCCCTCTTTAGGAAAGTCATGTGGACAATGAACGACGTCAGCCGAACAAGTTTTTGAGTGTCGCAACGGTGAGGTTGTAGTCAATCGCTATTGTTGAGATTGTTATGATGAAAATTATGCATCGGCTGTGCTCTCAGTTTTTCCATGCTAACCCCGAGACGGCGGCGCCGCCACTCGCAATTAACCAGGTTTTCTCTTTCAGTCTTTCTGCTGCTGTGTTATGAGTTCAGAGTTCGCGTACTTAGCAGTCGTAGGATCATTTTAATCTCCGCGATCTCATCATTTGGCTAGAGCAACCAAGGGTGGGCAAACAGGGTTACGCGAGCAGCATGAGTGGATATGGACGTCCATTAACTCACCCACACTTTTTCATTTAAGAACGCCGTTAATCAGTCTTTTACTTTCAATTGACCATGTGAAACCCTGACACTGAGTTGCTCTATCATTCCTAGCGCATGTTTCTTGTAAGTTACGCAATACAATTTCAGAGGGTGAATTTAGGGAGGCTTTTTATAAAGCTATGACATTTGGCAAAACACCCGTTACTTCTAAAGACAATCAAGTTGGCTTAGACTAAAGTGGAATGTACAAACTAATGTGTGATGACTTCGATATGAAATGGAACATGTAATCGACGAAAGTGGAACCAGCATTAAAGATGTACTGAAAGAACACGCTGGGTGTTATTTTAGCGTCAATTGTAGGCATGCTGTACATTTTGGTATGTCTCATATTTCTGTAATGTAGACAAACAAGCTTTACAGTTTTTGGAAAGGAGCAATAAATTCGATTTTTTGAACAATTTGAAACTTGTAGTAGTAAGGGCGAACTATGTAAATGAGAATGAAATTAGGGAAATAGCCTGCAGGACATATCGTTTTTCCCTTGATCGATAAGATGCCGTAATGGCTTCCAATGAGATTTTGAAGTGGGTTACACATCTACATCTACGTGACACCCTGCGAGCCACCACGAGGGTGTGTGGCAGGGGGTGAAGATCACCAAACATGCACTATTGACATGCAACTAGGATATTTAATGGAGACATGCTAGATAATATGGTCACATGCAGCTAGATGGTTAGTATCTACATAATATGAAATGGATTATTGGTTGTTATTACATGCATCATGCACTACAGACTACTCTAACTATATTTCACCTACCTATCCCTTTGCTACGCTGCCTATTGTTCTCTCTTATAGTACGAGGGAAAAATGACATTTTAAATCTATCGGTACGACAAACTATCTCTCTAATTTTGTTAATATGATCAAACCTAGCATAATACGCAGGGGTTCTCAATATATATCTAACGTCATCTGTGAACAACTCTGTTTCGAATTTACTTAAAAGGTTTAACCTAAATTTTAACCTGCGTTCTGATAGTAATTCCCATCCTAGTTCTTCTATTAAACTCGTAACACTTATACAATTATCATAACGGCCTTTAACAAACCTAGCAGATCTCCTTTGCACGCGCTCTAATTCTTTTATCGTACTTTCCTCGTACGGATCCCATATACTAGCGGCATATTCTAGATGAGGCCTGACAAGTGCAAAATAGCTTCTTTCTCGTACTCTCTCATCGCATTTGCCTTTTTACAATCCTAATCTACGGTTTGCTACACTAGTTATTTCCCTGATGTGTTTCCCCCTTGACATGTCTTCAGTGATGGTGATGCCTAAATATTTAATTGAATCTACGTTACATATTTTGTTTTCTTTGATGCAAGGATGGGTTAGACGACAGGTAGTGTGGCTGATTCGTTGATTTGTTCCCTGATGCTTGTTTCTTAATCTGCCACGTAGTGCTGACATCATGTTTTGCATGATTCCTGCATGACTCCTGTATCTCTTTTACGTAGTTGCTTTATGCAAAAATCCAATAGTTTCTGTATCATTGGTAGGATACCTATACTGCAGGGCATGTTGTTGAAATATACATTTACACTGTGGTTCATGTTTGTGATAAATTACCTCCTTCCAACACCCTGGAAGTGGCTTGCGGGGTAGTAATGTATGTAACGACCACATTGTCTCTCAGTCACCTAAACTCTCCTCTCTCGGCAATTTTAAGCTATTATAAACCGCAGTCTTATGGCACCTGACATATATTTAGAAATTATTCGATGACATAGGCTCAGATTGTCTCCTAAATTCGAAAAAAATCCTTTCATTTGATTAAAATGGTTTCTATTAATTATCCACGTAGCATACCAAATAAAAAACACGTAATTTGTGGCGTCTTTCGCTTAAATATCTGCGCCGGAAAACCCAAGTCCTAACTAGGCTTTGACGGAGACGAAACTTTTAGAATATAATTCTTGCATCATTTGTATTACAACATGTACAGCATATATTTCCATACAGCATCCATTCCCAGCGTATAAATAGATGTACTATGTGCGGTGAACTGCGATCCAACATTTTTTTTCGACTTTGTGAGTACCTAAAGTGTTAACAATCATTAAAAGTGTGCACTCAACGACTCACGATTTGCGCTTCAACCACCTTAATATGAGCTTCATGTTCTTACGATAAACATTTACTGTCTTGAATTTTTTTCTCGTATCTACCATGTATACGCATTGATTAATACTCTCCAGTTCTATTATCGAAAAATATACCATCATTGGAGCGTTTTCCTTATGTCTCTTGGGCATTCTTAGTCTAGAACTTCCCCGGGTATTTCTTCAATACGCTTAATCCATTAGTCATTTATTGTCTAGTTATTTATGTATTCGCTCGTTTTTTAATGTATTGCGTTTGACACATAAACATGCCTGATGAGAATACTTTTCCGCCGTTTGTTCGTCCAAGTGGTACCCTCCTAGTTTCTGGTCTCACAGCGCATTGTTATCCAGACAGATTTTGGCCTACACCTATTTAGCGGCCGGAGAAAGTGCGTGGTTCTGAATTCAGCTGGGACGAGTGCTGCATGACTGATGTGAAATCGTCCCGTGACACACACCGTAGTGATGGCTTGCACGGTATTTCAAAAATGTTGACGTATACTCAAACGGAGACTCCCTGAACCTAAATCCCCTCTCCTCGCTCTCCTTTGCCCAAGTGAATCATACATCCGGAGATCGGACTGGCCTCTACTGAAGAGGAACGGTTTTCCTCCCGAACCTACCCATCCTAAATATCTTTTCCCTCTCCCCCATAATCACCCATACAGGGACGAGAGAAATGAGAACGTTACCCTGATGTTGGCGTGACGTGCCGAAACATTATCGGATTTAAATAAAAAGGTGTGGAAGTGTACAAATGTTTTGTTTTTCTCTTTTGAATATGAACATTTAGAGTTTCCATAAAATTAATTTCAGCACCATTTAGTGCACTTAGTGCTCGCCAATAATTTTTCAATAGTTGTGTTATGTAGGTTTTGCTCTTCCGTCTCAATCACTACGTTTACCTATCATCCTCAGAGTGATTTGGTCGGTTCAGGTCGGTATGGTAAACGCAACGGGCTAGTGGGATCGATATGAGAAGCGGGCTAACTCGGCCTGCTTTTTCTGCCAGTCTGAGATTTCAAGTCGATATGAAACGATTCAGATCGATATTTCAATCGTTTTCACATTGGCAAACCAGGCGATCCGAGTAGGATGACTTAGAATGCTCAGATCGGTCCAAGTTCATATCGATCTGAGTTCGTTTGGTAAACGTAATGAATGTGAACCTACCCCTTGGCCGTAGAGCTTCACGTACCTCTTGTGCCCGGCACGCTATGGCCCCGTGCCCGATTGAAGTTTGCGTAATCGGCCCTCATGAATAGTGACAGGAATTATTAGTATCTAAGATCCTATAAGAACGCGGTTTGATAAGGAAAATTAACCTTTTGTTGATTGGCGTATTATTTCAGATTTCATGTCCGTCCACCATTCGCTTCGTCGAAACCTCGCCATTCGAGCGGATCGTAACCGTCGGATCGTGAGTCTCTCCACTTTCAGTCCCGTGGATGTTAACTTCAACTCCGCTAAATATTTCTCCGAAGTGCCGGCGAGTCACTCTCATCCTTCGGATGGGATGCTGCTTGGCTGTTATCGTCGTAGGCCTGGGGACTGTTTGGGAGATATCTGTCAAATGACGATATGCTATCTGAGCTGTGAAGGAAATCTCGGTCGTGTATTTTTCTTGTTTTATGTTCATAGTTCCTCGTGCTCAACATTGTCTTCCTTATGAGACATTATCTCTGGTGCATGCAACTTTTTCGTGTTCGTGTAGGTTGGGAGGACTTTAGGAAGGTATCTGACGATGACGGTAAGTTATCTTCCAAAAGAGATACCTATTGATTGTATGTTTTTTCTTCAGGTTCCTGTTGTCGGTAACAATTTAAGAGAGATGTGACGTTCAAGGAACGTAATTTTCGGCATGTGTTGATCTGAAATGGAAATAGTATTTAGTACATGGCTTAATTTAAGAGGAAAACCTTGCTTCGGAATCAGTTTAAACTTAACAATAGGCTCCAAGGGGTCTTCAGTACTTCGCCCCACTTGACGCATGGAGTTCTGCCTTTGAAGTTCTTGGCACTGAGCACCCAAAGGAGGATCGGGATTCTACGGAAAAATTTCTTCAGAGACTCGAACCGGGGCGGAATGTGAATCCGCTACTTTATCCACCACACCTACCCGATTTCGAATTTCATTGCTATCCTTCTCATTTAAAGAGGCTTCGTCGGATAGGCTTTGGTGTGTGGCTTTATATATTCTGTGTGCGATATTTTCCTCGATTTATCAACTACACTTACGTGAATTTACGAGAAGTACTTTTGATATCATTCCAGACTCATCAAATCCGAACCAAGGAGGATCACTTCACTTTATTGCTTCGGCGTGTAGGTTGCTGTTAGATTGGTACTCAATAGTTGTTCAATTGAATCCGATACTTGCATCTTAATTACATGCTTATTTATGCATCTATAGACGCGCATATTCATAATAGTGCAATAATTTTGAGCCTTGTTCTGGTAATTCAATTAATTTTTTCAACGCTTAAGCTCGCTTTGTGGACTCGCTTTGTGTACATGAGAAAAAATTATTTACAACTGTAATGTACCCTTGCAAACAGTTACCAGCATAAGATCATCGGGTGGGTTTGCTTTAGGGCTTTTAAAAATCAATCGCTGTCATGAAGACTCGACGTTATTAATATGTTACTAACTCCAACGTACTACGGTAGTTCAGAAAATTAGATTAACATTAGGGAAATAGGCTGCAGAACAGACAGGTTTAAAATGTCGTTTTTCCCGCGATCTATAAGAGACCGTAATGGCTACTAATGAGACTGGGAATTTGAAGTAGATTACTCAACATTTCGTGTAGCTGAATAATTGATTTTTTCCCTTATGCTTGTTTCTTAATACTCCACTCAGTACTAACATGACGTTGCGCATGATCCTGCGTCACTCTTGTATCTCGTTTCCGTGGTTGCAATATACATTAATACATATGCTTTCCGTAGCATTAGTAGCTTACCTACAACAGTGTAGTGCATGATGGTGAAATTCATTGGTACATTTTGGTGTAAGTTGATGATAACTTATCCCCAGCCACACACCCTTGACGTGGCTAGCAGAGTATTTATGTTGATTGGTGTATAAATTGTTACTGGCAAATTATGAGCCACTCCCTTGAAGATTCTTGGTGGAGCTCCAGGAATTTTCACGGGGGTCCTCCTCATTATTTACCAGCATATTATATTTTGTTTTACATCAAGTTTATTACCTGTTTGCGGAAAGATGGGAGACATGTTGGCTCAGTAATTACGTACTATGAGAATTGCTTCGCGACCGTTAGATAGTTTTTGCGTGGGATTCTAGATCTTCATTCGCCTGGACTTGGATTCAAACGCAAAGCCCTCCAATTTATTGTTGGACGTTCTGATCAATAAAGCAATCCAAACTTCATTTTCCAATGCGACTTTTGTCGAGGCTTTAGTGGAAACGAGCAAATGGTGCCACGAAGTGTTAACCTCGTATATTTGTTCTTATGGCGCCACAGTCCACTCCAATGCTATGCACATGGATGTTTACCCAAACGAATCCTAAATTTACATTAAATACGGAGTATTTTGACTTGCCAGTCCTATATTCATTATGTAATCTGTGTTCCGGCATACCGTTGTAGTGAGGGTGCCGTCATATTTGGATAAAGCTCGGATTGACTTAACCTCTCTGAGAAGTATGAATTATACTCGCTTTTTCGTGTTTGGAGGGCACTCCATCCTCTTTTACCTAGA
This sequence comes from Ceriagrion tenellum, assembly GCA_963169105.1. Classification (NCBI taxonomy): domain Eukaryota; kingdom Metazoa; phylum Arthropoda; class Insecta; order Odonata; family Coenagrionidae; genus Ceriagrion; species Ceriagrion tenellum. The sequence goes on from OY720632.1 coordinate 172,063,385, forward strand.
AACTCAGTTGCCTCGTGAGTTTTACTTGAACAATTCTTTTAATAAAGAATCTCACGGATATTTTTTGTTCTCCATCTGATTTTTTGGTAGGCTCTTTTGGAAATACTTGTCATAATTGAGATTGAAAATATCTTCCAAGGTTTACTCCTCGCAATGAACCAAATGAATATGATCTCATACGGCTGCACGTGAGTGACATCGTCTTCACGCGGAAGGACGCACTCAATTGTTCAAATGTGTCTGGCGTGATTGACCTCATAAACTATGAAACAGAAAACATTTCAGAGGCGTCATTGGTTTTCTGTTTTCAAAGAATCCTGATCACAAACCTGCATGGGTTTTTCCATTTCGTTATTTCAATCTTCTCTTAATATAGATTGTATCTAGGTGGTTTCTTTGAACAAGAGTTGTCTGGGGTGTGTAAAAATATAGCGGTATCATTGAAAGGTCTTTTGCAGACTGTGGCAACGGAACGCGAAAGGGATTGGACTTGGCCGACTTCATAAACTGTCGGCGGAAGATAGAAGGTTGAACCTTCCGGATATGAACAGCGCCAAACGATGGTTAACTTTGGTAATCGCGCGGTTACCGTTGGTTCCTTCGCGGCGTACCATTCCCCGTACCCATGTATTAATCCGTTGTATTAACTTTACGGAAGAGTTTTCCTAAGGTTAAGCTCTAAGTAGCTCTCCGCTGTCCTTAAATAGTAGTTTTCCTCTTCTCTTCGAAGTTCCTTTGCCACCTCTCAAGATGAAATATCAAGTATGTTAAAATTGCTCGATTTTGAGTGTGACACAAGTTAAGAATTGCACAAATGAATGTATGCTTGTGAACGTCACTCTTCTCAATGTCGCTATTGGTCACGAATCAGTCGTAAATCTCCCTAATCTGTAAAATGCTACAAGTACATACCTTTCATTTTATGTTCGTGACTTTCTTTATCACGGTGTTTTGTTTTAATTAATTCCACTGGAAAATGAATTTTTCTTCTAATAACCATGCCGCCACGTCGAGTCGTTAGAAGAATTTTTCCAGTCTACTAAGTATGACGAGTATGGATGATTAATGCCTTGAGTCATCGACGCGTGATGATGAGTGATCACCAGCTGCCTAATATTACGGATGTATACATTCGCTTGGCACTTTTTCATTTACTTCGTATGTAGTTTTGGGGAATTTCAATGACCTAAGGCTACGGTTCGAACGAATAAAATCAGCAATATTTCTCGAGAAACTTTATTTGCTGTAAAAATCCAACGTATACAATGTAACACACTGCTTAAAAAGTCAGCTTTTTCTTGGATTATCCGCATCTCTTTTAAATATAGCTGTAAACGCTTCCGTATAACAACTCAGGTTGCATTGCATTTTACATCGATGTCTAATCTACTCCAATCGCGCTTCAGAGGCAATCTAAGCGGGCAGATACTCGAGTCTGATAGTCAGATCTCCATTTCCTGGCGTAAAAAACAGGCTCAAGGTGATTGCGAAGGGCGTCGCGTTTTACGCAACCAGTGTTGCTAAATGTCATTGAAAACGGAAAGGAAAGCTTTTCAGTGCCCTGTTGAGGTAGAACGAAGTTAAAGATTATTTCTCGGTGTCAGTCTTTTCTTTTCTTTGTCCTTTTTTCCGCAGCGACTTTTCCGCAACCTCAAAATGCCCTTACTGAGCTCATTTCTTCACATCAGCACATCAAATCCACACATTCATGTAGAAAATTTTTAAGTACTCATCTCCTGTATATGAGTATTTAAGTGAGCAAAGTTTATAATCAACGATGTCCGGTGAGATATGGTGGAGCATCATGGTGAAATCAAATGAATAAAACTTGATTTCAACGGATTCAGGCGAGATATCGTGGAAGTTCGTCATATTATAGCTGAAACAACAATTGCTATTTTCCTCAGGATACTTGTGGAAAAGTGCATATTTTCCGCACATATCCTGTGGAAAGTTTCCAAATATCCTGTGGAAAATTGCAATTGTTGTTTCTTTAATATTTATTGTGAATAAAAGTTGTTAATGTCCAATGAGTAATTTTATTGTACCACCTGTTTTGACGGCAAGGCGTTATCATGAGGTGTGTTAGCGTCGAAACGCGTTGTGGAATAAGATTACTCAGTGGTTATTACCAAAATTGATTCATTTAATCCAAACAAACACTGCTTAATCAGACTTCTAATTTTATGACTCACTTTTATTTTACTCAATACCAACCATGGTTTCGGCCGTATTTGCCATTACAAAGACTTTCGCAAACGTTAAGTAGACAATTTTAATTTTTCTGCCTTCAATGTAGGCATGCAGCTGTATTTCCCAGTCTTTTTATCTTCAGCCAACGCTTCACTGCTCATCTAAGATTTGCGTGAAAATAACTCTCATGTAACGAGAGAAATGTTATTTTTAGATGTCTGCCAGCATTTTTACGTGAGTTTTCGTGTTGCTGTTCTACATGGGGGTGAAGGGGAGATTAAGCCTTAGCCCGCTGTTCCTTGGGTGTCGAGGGTTCGAGATTTGCCAGTGTAAATTTATCTACGTGCATGGCTTGATCGTGTATTCGTCCAATGTCTTTTGCTGAAATATCGGGTGTAAATCACATCACGGGAAGTGAGCCATCTGTAAATTAATACTCTGCCCTTAGTTTGGGCATAAGAGGTGATCACCGGAGCAAATTTAAAAGAACTCATACGGAATTGATGACGACGTTAGTGCAAGGAGAAGATAAAGATTCCGTCAATGTCGATCTGTTTATCGAGATTGAGATGTTTAAGGGAGCCGAAGCAGGAAACGCTGAAGTAAAATCCGGAGTTGAAACGTTCTTTATACGAGAACTATTCTAGTGGTAGACGGCCGTACTTAGGGTGATTTATGAGTTAAGCCGTTAAGACATTTAGAAGCCTTCTGTTACAAATTCAAATTTTCCGCATCCCTTGTTTTCGGGTTTAATTTTTCGAATTTCTTGGTCCAACTGCTTTCCTCAACCCAAAGCCCGAAAAAAGTTTATGTATTCAGTCCTTCACGCGCTTTACAACCACCTAAAGGCATGTCTGCGGGTAAAAGTGACACTGATTGAGAAAGTAATCTACTACCCCGACTTTTCTTCAGCCTCTTAAAGGTGATATCTCAAATAAGACTTTGTCTCCGCTCTAGGGACCAAGTGCTTATAGAAAGATGAACTTTGTGTCCGCAAAAAGGACTGTCGACACTTCACGCGGGGAATCATGACGTGGCGGTCCCAGCGGACGTTTCGTAGCGGAAAGGTCTATGACTAGTCTTCGCCAACCGAATACCATCTCCTAGAGAGAAGGAAAGGTGGTTCTTTCAGTCCAAGCGTAACGGAAGAGGTGGATGTCCGTTCAGAAACAGAACTGAAATTTCACGGAGCAGTGGCTTTAGATGAATCAAGTATGATTTTTAAATGTTACTGTCAACCTCGGGGACATATTTTGACTAAAATTGAACAGGATGTTTTTATTCAACAAATGTTGTTGATTATTTTTCATGGTTTCATAACTTTTTTCCCTTGAAAAACCCCGAAGTTCATTATTTTAAAACAATGTTGACGGGAAACCGGAAAGGACTGAATCACCTTGATCTTATATCCAGTCATAAAATTGCATTCGTAACCTACGATATATGCCTGCGATGCGTATCTTAGGTGTGCGTTCCATCGTACACGTTGTTCAGTCGTGTCCTAACTCTCGTATCGGATGCTGTAATTGGCATTCATTACTTGTTGTATGCTGATTGACGGCCCTTCAAATTACACCTCTTTTACGAAATGGTATTTCTACAAAACATTTGTTTATAAATACATTGGCATAAATTTGTACGTACGTGTAGTTAGTTGTCATGCTGGAATTGGCGAAGAATTGAAGAAGCCACTGGGGGTTGCTTGTTGGAATCTACCCAAGTTACGACCAGAATTCATGGGAAAATCAATCGCGCATATTCGCGATACTAGGTAATGACGAATCACGTTGCAACCTCTGCATAGTTTCTCCCTGGAAAATGGTCGTCCCACGTGAGTCTTTTTGTAGATTTGTTGCCATATTTTGGCTATTCATATCAAAATATCATATACGTAAGAATATGAACTTAGAAGAGGATAGCTGGTCCGGATGACCGAAATTAATTTTCTCTAATTACATACCATAAGCATTTTTGCATTTTTTTCCTTATAAGTTTTAAAAGTAGCCCTCGCCGGAGTCGTGCTCGCTCACAGGACTACACAGGTTGCAACGTGATTGTGCGCCGGGCGAGTATTGGCGGTTCATCGGTTTTCCCTAGCCTTTACGGTTTTGCTCCTAATCAGAGACCGGTAGAATATATTTACGTCAGTCGCTTTTCAGTTTCAAAAGCGCCTCCATAATGCGCTTTTTGATTAGTGCTCTCTTTTCTAAAAACTATTTCTTCCTCAGTTTACTGAAAGACTCACACTCATTCAATCAAATTTGCTGGACATTGAATGGATCATAGCTAATCTGAGTGCGAGTGTATGTATTTTTGGGTTAACTTGCTATATATTACTAAATACCGTTGATAAAATTTCAATTTCTCTGCAACTGTCCGCACTGAAAATACTCCGCGTCGAACTCCGAAGGAGAACTCTACCGGTGAATAAAAACACTGCTCTTTATCTGCGTCGTGGCCCGCCTCAGCAAGGGAAAGTGTCCTTGGCCTCTCTTCACCTCTGTGGTCACAGGAAGTTCGTATTCCGTTCAGAGCGTTCAGAGATAACTCGCTTGCCGTCGCCGCGGAGGTGACTTTCGAGTCCGTTTCCTTTTGTATCTCTGTCACCGTAGTCAGGTTTTTTTTCCAACCAATCATATCTGACGCATTTGAGAAATGGGTAAATAATGAGTAAAACATTTTTAGGTTTTGCTTTAGTTTATTTCTTATTAAACAACGGAATTAAATTCAATAATGATTACAAAATTTTTAGCCCTCGTGATATGTAATAATACTGTTCGTCCTTTGCCAAAGAAGAGCGAATTTATATGATCTGAAACTGTATTCTTTATTATTTCGCACTCGTGCTGCTTAGTTAAAAATGTTGTCATATCTCTATTTTCCTCTGCATTTTCAAGTTTTCTTAGTTCTTATTATTTGAAAAGTCGAGGGCATTATCCATGAATGAAACAGTCGAACCAATCAAATGCTGACCATCACTTACACTTGAAGCCTTGAAGTATTTGCGGTTGCTTCAGATCAAGCAGAAAAAGTTTGATGTGAGATATTTTTACCGTGAAATACTTTGTTGGGTACGTAAGATTGTGCTTGCCCGTGATTTGGCGGGACTGGAGGCAGTCTCTTCATTCATGCTCAATTGTGCGAGAGAATGACTTTGCTCGTCAGAATACTCGCTTCCCGCCACCTGCAATAAAGAATCGATGAGAGTCATTTATTCGGGTTATCCGAGCATCAAGTCCATTTGAACTGAAATCTTGTTCATATTTTTAATAAATGAGTCTCATATTTGAGACTAAATAATTTAAATCCCTGAAAAGTATTCATAAAAATGGGGAAGATAATCTTAAGCTGTTTATATAGAAGGCCAATGCTACTGTCTCGTAGGCTGGTCTCGATTTCTCTGAAATGGACGTAGTGAAACTATATTATTGGTCTCGTAGCTCCGTCATAGGCCCCAATTTTTTTCCAAGAAATCTTTAAAAAATATTGTCTCTAACAGAATATTAAAAAATCGAGCTTTTTTTCGGGCATTGCTAAGGGTTAATAGAAGAGGTCAACTATTAGCTTATGTAAAATCATTTCTTAAATTCCTTTCTGGTGAGAAATTAAAGCAATATTAGTGCAGTGCTATGATCCCCGAAGAGAGTAAGAGAAAAGGGCCGGTGGTGAGTGAAACTAGGGCTGAGAAGTAGTTAAATATGTATGTGCGGAGCATTGAAATATGAGCGAACCCGCTGCACGCTTAAGGGAAAATATATGTTTACTGTAATATGTTAGAGTAGTAATCTTGTTTGAGTGGTTTTCTTGGATCTCCGCGGTGCAATACGCCAAATGATAACTCGAAGGGGCCTTGGACTGGGCACGTGCTTGATAAACGCATGAATTATTAGTGATAACAGTCCGCTTCTGTGATCGAATAGACCGATGGCTTGACAGTTTAGAATACCGTGCTTGATTTCATCTCGCTTTTCTCTTTGCTCAGAGTGATATTTAAAGTTTGACTGAAAAATAATCAAGGACGTATATAGCTATGAAGGATAAATAAGCCTCATAACTCCTCAGTAGCACCTGTTTCTCTTCCTTGGATACCGTAGATGTGTCTGATACCCAACCTTAGAATAAAGTTTATAAGTGTAGTCCCTCGTCCTGCTATTATATTTATTAATGTGACGAAGCCACTGCGGTTTTCTAAATCAATTATTTAAAACAGAACGGTGATCTACAAATGTTCTCGATGTATTGATTCATTGTATAATTTATATTTTATTACAAGAATAAACTTACGAAATGTTTTATTTTTAAGTTATGAACACTTGGCATACGCGTTGTTAAGAATCCAGTTTCATTTAAGGAATTAAAGGAGTTTGAGGGAGAATTTTCCATAGCCATTATAGAGACCAAATTCTAATTTCATTTTTTTTTACATTTCCGCAGCTGTAAGAAGTATGATGATGTAAATAGGTTTGTATTAATTGCGCAAAAATATTGTTATCTATATTATCTCTGAAATACTTATAATTAACTAAGTATGCTAGGATAATTCTTTAAGGGGGCTGTATACCACGGCCGTAAACGCAACCGAAGACGTCTACGCGTTTTTATTTTGTGACTCTGCTTTCCTACTTCTTCATCTACATTATACCTTGCGAGCCGCCGCATGGGCGTGTGGCAGGGGGTGTTAAGTCACCAGCCGTGTAAAGATGTAAGTTTTTGGGAGGTGAAATGGTGACATGTATTATAGGAGTGTATTTAGTGGAGCTCAATGTTTATTGTGGTCGCTTATTGTGCGCGGAAATAACGAGTTAGTCTCCCTATAGTACATATCTATATTCTTTCCCATGTAAGATGGCCAGTATTTGTTGAAAAATATCTCGGATAGTAGTTCGGTAAGTGACAGATATTTTGATATTAATGGAAAGGTGTGATATTTTCTTTTAAATTAGACCAAATTCATTTAAATTCAGGGGAAATGATATCTCGCGCAATCTAACTTAACGCCGCAATGCATGAATTTAAATCTGTTAATGAAGTTCATTTTTTCGTTATTTCAATATCATGAAGTAATCATGAGTAAATATTTGCATAGTTAAGGAAGTCTAACAAGGAAGTGCTGGAGATGGTGGACGAGGAAAGGAAACTTATTAATGAAATTCAAGATCGGCAGAGTTGGTGGCTGGAGGATGTAATTATGGGCGAGGGATTGCTCAAAAATATGATTGAGTGAAGGATGTTGGGCAGGCGGTGAAGGGGAAGAAAGAGGATAGGTTTCATGGCCATGATGAAGAAGGGTATATCGTATGCTGAGGCGAAAAGGATATACTAGAGCGAGATAGACCCCTGAAAAAGTAGAGAATGGGAGGAGATTCTCTGACATTCAATGACCGTACGTACCGAACATTCAGTGACCGTCTGAAGTGCATTCATTTCCTCCTGAACAGCTCTCATCCACTCCTTATTATCACTCCTACCTTCTATCTCATCAAATGTTTCAGGAACACCCTCAGAAAAGGCTATAGCATTTAAAGAATTCAAATGCGATATGGTACTTTTTTCACAGTTTTTTATTTCAGGTCGACCGGTTTCGTCACATAGGCGACATCATCAGGTCTCATCAGAAAAAAAAGAAAAGAAAGTACCTTATCGCATTTGAATTCTTTAGAATGGATTTTCACAAAGTTAAGCCAGAATTAATCGAGTTTATGGCATTTAAAACTAAATTAGAATTTTCTTCAATCACACGAATTGGAGGTTTAGTATTTTCATCAGTAATTTTCCGTAACCCGTGGAACTCTTAAATTAAAAAAATAAAACCTCGTATTCATTAATATAGTTATCATGTTTGAGCTCTATTTCTGTGTCATTGTTTTTTAGGACCGCTATCATTATTCACACTCCGTTTCCGTCGGAGGTCCGAAGTCTAATTTGCCTGCATTAGAGGATACGTGTATGTATTTCACATCCATCAATAAAGGAGTCCGATACGAGAAGCCTTTCAAGTGAACCATATGTAAAAATTTATCGGCACGTATTAACCGAAATAAAAAAAGCATTTTCAAAAAGGCTCCGCAGATTTAAGGATATGGCTAAAAGTCAGGAAAATTCAATACCAGGAAGAATGACTCCGGTTCAAGGTTATATGCCTGTCTCACAGTGAGCACGAAGTCAGTTTCATCCGCAGTCATGGCGCTTTGTGTCCAGTGCAGGTTCATGAACTCCTCTTTTGTGACCTGAAATAACGCAATAAAGAATAATGACACAATCTACTGGCGTTTTTATTTGCATTTTAGCGGAAACTTTATATCAAGTAGATTGTCAATAATAGAGTTATATAGATGTTAAATTTTGGTGCCAAATTTGAGTTATTTTAATGAACAGGTTCTATCAAAACCGCAAAACTCCTGAACTCTGCTTGAACTGTAGTAAAGAGTTAAAATCTTTATCTGTTGTGTAGTTATATTGCGGAAGGAAGATCGTTAGTATACCTATCTAATTCGCCTGGAAATCCGTAACCAGGATATGAATATTCAATGAAAAACAATGTTAATTTCGATTTTGTGATGCAGACGGAAGAGGGAGAGGTAAGTCGTATCGCCTGTAGCCGTTTGATTTCCTGAAGTTATTTTCCTTTCCTCCAAAGTAGAAGTTTCCAACCGTATTTTTAACGAAAAGTCTTATGTTAAATAATAGTGTGACAACAATATGTTTTCCTGCTACCATTTTTGACTTAATGTTTTTAGAAAACGAAATCCAATTCTTTTCTTATTGATCTGATTTTCATTTTAGTCAATTTCAATCATTTATTTTCAAGGCATTCTGATTTTAACTCATAGAAGTGTCTTTGTGGAACTCTTAGTTAATCGTGAAAATTATCGCGCGCTACCCATAAGTATCCTGGTTGTACAGAGCATAATTTCAAAATTAAACATGATGCAAGACTTTACGCTTTGGTATTTGAATTAGCTATCGTTTTCCTTTACCTCACGTTGTTCAAAAGTATTATATTTAGTCAATCACTAACTTAGCAGTCATTTCGGAAGTTTTTTAAGGTCATACAGTCGGGTTAATATGTTATTCGGTTTTTCTGTCATTGACTCCAAAAATTCATCATTGATACTTTTTATAATTGATACTTTTATAATTGATCATATATAATTGATACTTAATTTTGATTATTTTTTATTAATTGATACTTATAATCCATAATTGATACTTTTTCTCTGCATTTCCTATAGGTGACACATCATTACGCAATGGAGTTCAATTATGACCGTAACACGTGTGGCATTGAGCGACAAGGTGTAGCATTTCGGAGGAAAGTCTATGAATCATAAGATCAGAATCTTGCCTCACGTTTTATTGGACGCTTAAGGTTTTTTTTTAAGAATTCCAGTTAACTAGGTATTAATAGTTTACTCCACGTTTCGTTGAAATATTTTTTCCAGTATTTTGTAATAGTTGCTCAAACTTCCTTTGGGGGAATGAAGAATGAGTCGAGAAAGTGGCTTCGAGACTTTTTGGCTCTAAAATATTATCGTTTGTGGATTCAACTTTTGACACGTCATTTTTTTGTGGGAAGTTTCATACCATGTAGGGATAAATTCAAGGGTAAAAATCAATGATCATCTTTCGCTGAAGTTTTAAGAGTTGTCACTTGGACAGTTGATGGGAAGCAAGGGATTTCCTTCAACTTTGGTGGTTTCTTTCGGTGTTATAGGATTATTGTTGAAACCTTTGGAAACTAGTTGACATCCTGTGCTCAATATTACATAAAATTCGAGATTTAGACTCACCTTTGAAGGTGATGTTTCCATAAAGTTCCGTGTTAGGTTGCGTCATGCAATGTCATTTACTAGGTTTCATTCTGCTCTGTTTTTCTTCAGCCTTAACTCCCTCCGATTTCTTTGCACTACACAACGTGATGGGTGCGCATTAATATTCCACGGGCTGAGCCAAAGAGATATTGAAATTATCCTAATATTTAATTACTGTGAACTTAATGCGAAAATTGAAAGCTAAGTGCAGTAACATAAGCAAATATAATGCGAATGTTTATAGAGAAATGGACTGTTAAGGATAGACATAGAATAGGTTGCAGAGATGCTTGCAGTTTTTCACGAATTATATTGGACCAAGCGTTGATTTCCTCTTTGAATTATGATACTTCAGTGCTTTCGGTGATTTTCTCCTCGGCCACTTATTCTCTTCACTAGTGTCCTCGCTTCCCAGGACCGTAATGTATTCCTTCGGCATGGAGATGCAAATTGATTGGAACTAGCCTTGCGGATCTTAATTCAAGTCAATTAATTTTCAATGCCGATGCTTCCAAGAAGAAAGGAAACTTTCCTACTATTACCTCATCTCCGTGCGAAATTCAGCCGTGTTAAATTTGACCATGAAGCCCGTGTTTCCGTATAAAATTACTTCTAAACCTGTTACCATGGACGTTTAAAATATACGTAAGGAAGAAATTAATGTCATCGATAACAAAATTAAATCAGACTCACATAATTTTCCTGAGCTGCATCTCTTTTCAATGCATCCAAGTACAAAGACTTCCGTTCTTCTGGTGATTTATTTTCTCCTAAGTACGATTGAGCCGTGCCGTCCCATATTTCCTCTAAATATTGCAATGGTATTAGACCATTTTTATTAATATCGACTTTCAGAATTGCTGCATCGATTATTTTCTGACTAATCCGTGAGATGGGAGTCTGTTTGGGAGAGAATTGTAAAATTTTTATTTACCTGAAAAATCGACAATATTTCAAGATCATTGGTGAAATATCTTTATTGTGTAAATGTCTCGTGTTAATTGATTTGTATTCGCGCTTACGATTATGCTGTCATTAATGTTTATGTACCTAGTATATTTTATAGACTCAAAATATAAGTCATCTGATTGTAAATAATTTCTCGGTGAAGTTTTGCTCAGCTATTTCATTAACTGTCCCTACATATTGAAATTTTAAATAAGTGAAGATAACCTACTCTACACGAAATATCCCACCTAGCAAACCGTCGCCATGTGTACTTTCGGCGAACTGCTATTATCGTGGCTAATGAAGGACACGTTCAGGTTGAAAAATCAACAATGCTCTTTTGGGCCTGATATATGTTACCGCAGCAGTACGGTGCTCTAAACGTCATTATCAAGATACGTCGGGCTCCACTCGTATATTGATGAAGGTCCTGGCATAGCTTGATAATGGTGTAGTGTACTTTGAAACCATGGTCGACATCGTAAAATACACCTTGAGGAAAGGGGGGCGGGGAATTTTTGCGAGAAACGTGCTTCCACAAAATCGGGGCGTGAGTTATCTTGTCAATGCTCCAATACTGTTAGTCGTCAGTAAACACATGCACCGCGTGTGCATTTTTTCTGAATATTTTCATGACTAAATCCGTTATATTCAAGGGTTTTTCCTGTGTTTGTTGTTTTAGAAAATAAAACTTGAGTCAGTTTTATTGCGACTGCAAACTGCGTTCGAATCAATTTTGGGAGAATATATAAGTAGAGTTGTAAAATAAAATCCGAGTCCAATTTAAGGAAGATAGCCCTGTGTCTGCATACGAAGTAAGCTAGGTTTCTTAGCGAGTATAGTGACCGAAATTCTATTGTGATATTTCTATATTACAACTCATCATAATTCATTTCATATTCAGTATGCCTGTGATCACATATCACCGATTTTAACCTGGTGTTTGAAAATGCCGGTATATTTCTATCTTGAGAGAAAGTTGCACCTTATGAGAAAAATGACTATCATGATAACTTTAAAGTGCCTTCAATTTTGTCTTTTTACGTGATAGGAATTGTTGCTAACAATATATGATCCGCCCGGTATATTGTTTTCTACATGCATGTCATTAATGCAAAAATGCAATCTTTGTCCTGAACATTGTGGTAACTGCGGACATTTTCATCTATGCAAAGTATTTTCGATAGCACTGAAGATGGAGAAAATACCTGAAACTACAGGTCTGGTATTATTGTGGAAGTATTTCATGATATCTGTTTGTAAGCTGGACAATTCCTTTGGGTCCAATGTTGTTAAAACTCTGCATACTTGTTCTGTTGATATTATTCACAAAATGTGATTCGTGCTTCATAGGTCAGTTCATTTTAACTATCGTGCTAAGTAATATTCGATCTTATGCTGATGCATATGCCCCGTCATATTTATGTGTATTTTATCGAATTTACGATATTGTCGCGTTATTTGTTAGTTTTTCTTAAATCAAATAAGTGATTTTGCAGTGAGAGCTCAATATAGGCTTATGGTGAACGTTGATACTCTCTTTGTTTGATAATTCTCATTTAAATACTTTTAACTTCCTGTTGCCTTTAAAAAAAAAACCCGAGTTATTACTCAGCACATTTGTGTAAGGCACGGTACGCTTCTGCGATTGTGTGAGATACGGTTCATGTAAGGTAAGGAAAACTGCGTATTAAACTTTTTTATCTTTGAAAATTTATACTTCGCCATCGGCATCGACAATGTTGCTAAAATTCTTGAACAGCATCATTTTTTTAGAAGGGAAGGAAATGTGGTTTGATAGGGACTACTTCATACATATTCTGTGAACTTAAAGTTAGCTTTAAATCATTCCAAAATTATTGCATGCATTTTATTCGATAAGATAACTTTTATTGATGATTTTTTGAAAAGTATTAGATGCTTCTTACTCTCAATTTAGCTATTACATCATCCAAGACAACAAAACCAGTATCTTCGAAATCCAGGTCAGATAAAACCTCTTCTGCTTCCGCTTCGGTCAGCAGTTGTTTTTCTTTCATCACTGCAATGAAGTCTTTCCTTGATATTCGATTTTCACTCTTCCGATCCAACTTTCTGAAGCACCTTAGAATTAATGACAAATTGCATTAGATACGTTTAAAGATGTGCCAACGATATTGAGAGCTGTACTCTACCTCAGCTTACTTCTAGGATTAGTATCTGATAGAGCATCTTGTTCTAATTTTGGTCAGTGAAAATAAATTCCGAAAAACGAATTGAATTTCAGAGTATTAAAACTAGAGGCAGAATTTTGACTGGTAAGCATACGGATGACCCACTGAGCTGCAGCCGATCGCCATGCTGATATATTGGAGCATTATCCGCATCAAGTTTGCTGTTTTTAGGTTTATATCGTAGCATGAAAATTGAAATACCGGTCATTTGTACACTCTAAAAATTTATGCTAAATATAAATGGAGTCCTCTCGAAACAAGAAGATTTTGCTATCAAATGTGAACTCTGGGGGATATTTTTTATTTTTAAAGAAAGTAAGGTAAGAGTGATATCCCTACTTTGGTACGATATAACATTCTTGACTTGTAAGGAAATTATTCTTTGATTAGCAAGTTTTCCTTGAGTATAAACGTCTGTATTTATTCTTGATATTTGACGAAAAAACCTCAAGGGGGTGCTTTAGTTTTGTGAGGGATGACTTTCTTTGCGAGGGTATTATTCTAAAAAAAATTTATTTTATATCATTTGATTTCAACAAATTTTTTCTCATTCTCTTGGATAAATACCTAGCAGCATTTTGTACATTCTTGCTCAAATTTCAAAGGTTAGCACTAAAGAGTGATTAATTCAAATTATAGTGGAGTGCATGTTCATTTCTATAAAATAAATATTAGGATTCTGCAGTCTCTCAATGCAACTGCAACATAAAATTCGAAACTGTTGAAGTTTATATCAAAGTCAAACATTAAATACAGCGGCCACAGTGGGGATTAGTTATTGATTTTCAACAGATTACATTTCTCTGAAATAGATTAATAATTATTTGTTGCTACTTGTGAGAGATAACAGAGGAATGTTCCCCTCGACTCTTAGATGGAACTTAAACAATATGCGCCCTTTTGAATTCTGTCAGCAGTCAGAATCGCTCCTTTTATTTGAAACTTGCTCTGAGCAGACTCACCACATTTTCGGATTTCCATACTCAGTATGTACTTGCCAAATTTCGCATTCTCTGTATGCTTTAGTGAAATATTCGGGGTGTAATACTTTACTGCTAACTTGAAGAATCTGGGCTTATGATATTAGTAACTGAAAAATATATTGCTTGTTCAACCACTGAGTTGACGTTCATCGACGAGGTTATGGTATAATTAGGTCGATTTGACGCAAAAAAGTTCGAGCGCAAATGAAGAGAATAGTAAAAATTGACTAATATCAGGCAATGCTGGGGCTAAAATTTGAGGTCATATCGACGATGCACTCGCTTATCTTTAAAATAAGCTACCACAGTGTCGTCTTTCCTCGGCTCTCTCAGAACTTGCTACTGGTTCTTCATGGAAATAAAAAGGAATGACACAGCGACCATAAACCGAGGCTCCTTCTACCATATTGCATACGTTTAATTTGATTTCAGGTACTAAGATATAAGTTCACCGCAGCGAGTTGCAATTTCTAAATCGTAATGGTGTGCATTGACTATAGCGGCACTCTCACGTGAAATCTTACTGCACGACGACCTGCCGTTTTATTTATTTATGTCGTATTGTTTTGATAAATTAATTGAAGAAATTGCTTGAGATTTACAAATAAATGTGCAAGGTGGGCAAAAGTTTATACACTTAATACTCAGCCATAACTACGCAAAATTACGTCGACAACTGGAAAGATCCGTGTTGCCAACAGTATACCGCATGAGCCCCTGAAACTGGGCAATTCGAAAGGATGTTCTTATTGGTGGAGTACTGTTCGCTTACTTCTACATACAGTATTCGTAATTCAAGAGGACGCATTGCTGAATAAATTGCTCCTCAGTGGAAGTAAAGTGGAAATTCCTCTCCAGTTAGGATTTTGCTCTTCTTGTAATAGGAAGAATAACAATGGAGAGAAAAAATTCCGTTGAACTAAGTAAGCAATTTTTTGGGTAATACTATAGCATAAACGATACCTTTAGGGATATTGTGATGGACGAACTTAATATCGCTAACATGTTTGTAAGGAAATGCGTTTGTTAATACAGTTAAAAATCGATTATTTTATCTCACGACGACCATAAACTGTGATGAATTCCTAATTTTTCCGTTGAGAATGAGCTGCATGGAAAAATTATTGTTGGCTTTGACTTTGGTACAGTTAACAATGATTCCAAAGTCAATTAAGTGCCTCGTTTTCTACAGGAGCCTATTTTTCACCTGGAGGCTATCGCAGATTTCTCTTCATAATTATTGAATAATAACGCTTTCGTTGAAAATACTAATAAGATTCGTGCGAACTTTGTTATATGCAAGCCTGGCTTTTGTGCCTGCCAGCTCTCAATCCCCAATGCTTCTTTCGGATGACGAGATTTCCATTGTAATTGTATGCAGGTTTGCATTTAGAGTTTTTCCCCTTCGACCCATTATATCTGACCTTGTGCAGAAGGCCAACGCGCGTGCACAACTTACGAAAGAGCTCTGAAGCTTGGTAAACGAATCTAAAGGCATACCTGTATCACGAATCCCTAGCGAGTCATTTGTATTGATTACAATGAATACTGTGCTTTGCGTCAATCGGATTCCCGTATTCTCATATTTCATGGAATTTCCACGCCTTACATGTTATTAAAACTCGATTCCAAGAATTACACCCTGGAAAAATGGAAATATACATTTAACAGTCTCAAACGAATATTTTTTAATGAAATAGCGCTACTTTGTGAGTCTGAATACTGCGAAGAAATTGCTGCGTTATTTTTCTCTTTCCGGTAAATTAAATATCTGCGTATGGTCGTTGAAATTCCTTCAGTGATCCGCTGAAGATTGTCTGAAAGATACGTGAGATTTTTGTTCGAAAACTGTATTAATTTTTTTTCTATTTTGTGTTGTGTTCTCTATCCAAACTTATTGCTCCTAATCCAAAAATAGCCACTATAGGTGACGGAAGCTGTTTAAGGTTGACGAAATTAAAAAAATATTGGCTTGGTAATACGATTTACTTTATTTTACATTAGCCACAAATATATACATTGCTCTCTGGACCTACACAATTATTATGGACTCTAGATCTACGGGTCAATCCTTTTTATCTTCGGAAAATGTTTACTCTTGAAATTTATCTTAGGATCCTCGTTGACGCTGTTCAGGTTCATGCGCATGGATATCACAGTTTGACTCATTCGTTATACTTATGTCTCAAGATGAAGCGTCAATTTTGAACTCCGTCATTTCTCCCGAATTTCTAACTTTATGCTCGTATTGATAGCGGCTGCAGGTTGCTTCGTCCTATTGCGGACTAGGTTATTTGTTGTGATGAAGTTATTACAGATAAATATCCAGCATTACTCCACCTTATCGTTGCGCATAATATTGCTAACTCAATCTCCCTAAATGCTATAATAGCTCCAATCATATACTTTTCGTTGTAATTCGTACTTAGACCCTATTTTTGTATTTTTAAACTTTGTTCATGGCATCTGCTCTCATGATTAGCATCTATTGTAGCTCACGAAAGTTTTAAAAGGGTAGTAATACGAGGGTATCATATTTCTACAAGTCATTGTCTCCCATCACATCCAACATCACATTGTACTTTTCGCCGTCCTCTCGTACTAAAAAAAATAAATGAAAAAATTTACGGATATTCTTGAACTTCAATTATCACGTAACATCTCCGTATACATGGAAGATTAAACGGACGGAAATCGCAATTAATTGAAGAGAAACGAAAACTTTTCGCCTCAGCTGTATTAATAAGAGTGCCCCTAACTGTGAAACACCCTCGAAAATTCCGGGGATTGTTGGTAAACGTGAACGCTTGTAACAACTAGTTTTTAAGGTCACTTCAGGTGTCAGAATCTCTCATGAACCGAAACCACGTTGCCTCACATTTCTCCCGTATCCCATATGCCCAACTTCTCCTCATCCCCTATCATTTGGACCTCGCAGTGTGGAGGGATATTTTCTCTTCAGCCACCATTCGTATCAATGCGCGCACCCCGATATTACCTTCCGCGCACCCCAGTCTGAAAACCGCTCCGAATTACCGAAGCCTCCTCAAATTCTCTCAAAGTGACCTTATCTCTAGCTGTAAATGAAACCCGGAAATTCCGTTGAGGGCTTACTCAGTCAACCTCCCTCTCCTAGTGCCATCCTAGTGGGTGGTGATTTTATTTCGAAATTACTTCATTAATACACTTAATATAATAATCGCCCTGGTTAAACATACCGATAATAGACCGTATTTTGGTTGTTTATGAGTGCAGATATATTGTATGTAGTTGTTGATAATATTGTATGTAGTTGTTGATAACCTATAATTGAATGGCCCAGTATTCACTGGAAAAGTTCACCAAAGGCTTTTTTGGTTTAGAAATTAAAATTGTTCAGGAAATTTTTATTTAAATATGTCCCGTAAAAAGTTACTAGTGTTACTAAGCAGTGGAACAATAGATAGTGGAGCGCCTAAAATACGTGCTGGGTCGTCTTGGTGGCGTCGGGGCGCTAACATATCGGTATAAGTATTTTGTGTCTCCAAATCGCCTTGTATCAGAATCTTAATATTTTATGAGCTTTGAAAGAAAGACGATAGAGCGTTTTCCTATCTTCAGCCTCTCTCTCTCTCTCTCCCCCTCTCCTCTCTTCCCCTCTCTCCCTCTCCTTCTCTCTCTCTCTCTACAGGGACTGATGATTAGTGTGATGAAGATATTGGCGCTCGCTTGTATTCGTTTGCCACGCTCATTTCGTGCATCCTGCGTACGTCTGAGAAGATCCTGCTGAATAATGAAATAAGAAAAGGCACAATAGTCCATTCCATCGTCCAAAGAATAGTAACATCTATTGCGAATCGTAGGGACAGTGTATTTTGACCTAGGAGGTAGTGATAATAATACGAATGCCACTTCCCACATTTGGTGATTCGACTGTCGTGATGCCATCAATCACTGCTATCTGTGCTTAGGAAACCTACCCCGCATCACAGGGGTAGAGATAATTGAATCACAAAGAGGAGCTGATTAAGCACGCGAGTTTACCGCCATCGGTCGAGAAGTGAGGAAACTAGTTTAGTAATGCACCTCAGCGGCAATAGATTTAGTTTGAAAGAGTTGATGTAAATCTTAATTTTAAGATATATATAGGCAGCATATGTGCTTGAATTTAAGTAACAGAAAGGTTCACATTTATCGTCCTCGAAATGTAAAATTGCTCCAAGGGCTTTTGAACTTGCGTTTTGCATACGCTTGATCTCGAAGTGATGAAATAAACTATGCTACAGTCAAATAATCTCGCTTCGCAGTACTCAGTTCTCTCATAACATTGTGAGTTAGATGTAAAAAAAGAAACGGTCGATTTTTTTGGCAATTTTTACTATCCACATATTTTCAATCCGTTAAACTAGCAAAGCATTTGTCGGTGACTGGTAAAAAAGCAAGCAATATCGAGAGGGAAGTTTTAATCTCATGTCACGCTTGCCTGTTGACTAATAGGTAGTTAGCCGATTCTTGGGTTGCGCGAGCACATGGGCCAATTTATAACAGTTTTTTATAGCCCATCCAACGAGTTATTTACTATTTTAACTTTACCCCATGATGAGCCATACATTTTTGCAAAATGCAGTCGCCCATTTGTGGCCATGTGGCCTAAAATTTAATGATCACATCCTCTAGTTACGCCGGGTAAATAATCTCCACTGCAACTCTGCTGGATCTGTACTATTGCTGCTCTCAATATCTGAACTAGGAGTCAGAACTGGCCATTAAATTGTGAAAAAACAGTACAGTTGCCATATTTAATGATGGGTCATCGGAGGCCAATGGTTTGCCTATTATATTCTCGCGACAAATTCAATAAAACCTGTCTTTTTTTACAAAGTAGGAGGTAAAACAATATTACGACTTCATTTTTCCCTCATTGTATATCAATTTTTAATGCCTCTGTTGGGATAGTCGCCGAATCTAATTCCGGATAATAAAAATTTTTATCAGCATTAAACTTTTGCCACGACTAAGTTAGGCGTTTAAATGAATATTTTAATCCGCTGGAAACGTACGACCTGAAAAATCGTTTTCCCCTCCTGCCAGGGTCGATTATACCCCAGTATTGTTGAAATGTATGAAATTAAAATACACAATGCAAGTGTTTATAATATCTATAAATAATAAACAAATTGATGATAGAGTTTCAGGCGTAACTATGTGGAAATATATTCTATATCCATGATGGCAACGATGAAATAACAATATGAAATGGACGGTAAGAACAAAATAACAGTGTGATAATTATTATTGTTATTTTATCCTCTCCATCATGGACCACACAATTGTTAATATTGAATACACAAAGTGAAAATGGTAACATTTTTAAGGACATTTAACACATATTGTGACCGGTAACTGAAATCAATTTACGCAGTGTGAAATTTGTACTCTGAAAGAGCCGCAGAGAGAAGATGCATGATAAAATGCTAGGGGTCTGTACTCTGAAAGAGCCGCAGAGGGTAGATGCATGATAAAATGCAAGGGGCCTTGACGACGAGGCTCAGGGTTCTCCATTGTCTTCTGTAGAGCCCTGTTGATGCACCTATACAAGGTTGTTGCGATAATTGCTAGTGTCCTTTTTCTCTCTCGTGATAGGCAGATTTTCTGACAACATCACCTACCTTCCGAGATCAAGTAGGAAGGTCACCCCACGGGTTTTGAATGAATCTCTAAGTTTGATAAATGGGTTAATAGGTTCTTCCTTTTCCTCTTCGGCTCTCAAGTTTTGGCTAACTTGTTTCATTATTCATTCGGAAGTATCCATCCAAAGACCACAAGAACCTGAAACGGAATATGTTGAAAAACGGGCTTTACGTGGATTAATTGAAAAAAAAATTCATGATTTCCCTCTGCCCTTACTCAGCTTTAAGAAATGAATTTGTGAGAAAATTTACTAGCTAGGTAATCTATTCTTGATTGATTAGGAAGTGTGAAACTGTATATGCTGCAAATAATGTAGTTTAACTTTAGACACATCATTTAATTTATGCATGTTGAGCACCGGGGTTTCATTGCCGAAAATGTGCATTGTAATTTCAAATATTTTCGAAAATCAAATTTAAACTTCTAGCTTGATAAATTATTGTAGCATACAATGTGCGCATGCGTAGCGAGGAGAGGGATACACATCCAGGATGAAAGGAGGCCGGTACAAACTTGGATGCAGAGTGAAATTTATGTGGTTTGAATTAAGTTTGAATTGGAGAAGGCGAATCAACTTAGGGAAATACTAATAAAAGCTTTATGGATTATTTTTTATGTTAAACATATACATTACTTGTCTATAGCTCGTCCTTTATGTTCCCCTTTCGGATGGTATCTTCTTTGTGGTCATGAACGTCTCTGAAATCTTGTCTTGTGGTCAACCAATTAACTACCAATACTTAATGTTCTTGATTCGTACTTCAGTATCGTAAAGTTTGCCGTTAATACTCTTGAGCAAGATAATCTAACGTAAGTCCGTAACTGACGGTGTGTTAGTATTTCCAGGGTCTTTCTACTCGGCTCCAACCCTGGCTCTACGATGATCGACGATGTTGTTTAGTGGCAGCTACCATGGTTACTCCACGAGCCTCATTAATCGATAAATGGCACCGTTCAATTTCGGCTTTTGTGCTCTTCTATATATTTGTAAGCGTCCAGATTTGTTGACTCAATATCCCCTCTGAGTGTATTCTTTGACAATCGCATCAACTATCCGGGTTTCCCGTTCTTACGCAGCAACAAAAAAAATAATGATTCTTTAATCTGCAATTTGCTATTAACCAGGTAGTTGATATTTTATTTGTAACAACTTCTTATAGCATCAATTTATGATGTAATTTTCATTAATGAGGTATAAACGTAGAAAATATTACAGTTCTTATCGGTATCCTGACGTAGGCCATAGAGGGTTGATCAAAGATGATACCTCATCGTCGCACAGTAGTGACATTTTGAGGCTTCTAATCTAGTGTTGCGCCCGCCGCCATCTTGCTTCCCCCCCGCCATCTTGGATTTCCACTGGCTTTCCGCTTTTATTCTATCTCTCGCGTCGGGGGGCGGGTGGGGGTGGGAGTGGGGTGCGCGTTGAATCGTGAAAGGAAACATGGCGGGGTGACGTTTTCAGCGGTTTCAGAGCGTTTTGTTTTTTTTTTAACGATGGGTACACAATATGTACAATAATTGAGGATATATTATGATTTTCGGTGATTTTTATTAATCGGTAGTAGGCATTTGTTCATAACATAATAGTTTATCAATTCTTTTTTTCAGTAATTTAAGTGAGACATGCATCTTGCAGCATGTCTCAGTCGACAAAAGACCAAGACATCAACATCATCAGTACCGCCGAAAGTGGGAGCGCAATGCTCCTTTCTGAATTTTATCTCTTACCAGAATTCACTGACAATTTAAGCTTTTAGCAGGTAAAAAATACAGAGAATTACAGAAGAAGGAAATGAGGAAATAAATAAAGCGGAATACCATTACGATAGGAATTCAATACGACGCACCAAAATTGACGAATAAGTTGTATATTCGGGACATGGCGGATATTTGATCAGCTTTGCCGCAAACGAAGCATTCCGTTTATTTTCTATTCTTGCATTGGTTCAATGACATTTCCAAGGATTCATTATCCTGCTCGTCTAGTTTTATATCGACTATGTACTCGGTACGTATTGTAATCTTTACTCGGTACTTCCTACGTCAACTGTACGTCGGGGAAACCCCCAGGGGTGTGTAGGCTGCGGCGTTACCCGGGGCAAGAAATATTCTCTCTCACTGTATCACATATTTGAAACCAAAAAAGTCGATTTTTAAGATAAGCAAGTTTTTGGAATTGGATTTAAAAAATACATCATGCAACAGAGCGCGTAATAACTCCCACTTATGAAAGTACTCGGTACTTGTAATCAAAATTTTCATTTGGCAACCAAGAAAAATTGGTCATGCCATCGACAGATTTAAGCAACTCTTGTATCATCTCTTTTAAGCTTTTATAGGAAAGCTGTTATCACACTTGTTCCGTAATACTGTGCTCAGGGCCCTTCCATTACTGTCTGCAAAGTGGCCTATTGAACGGGATGGGGTCATTTATGATTAACTTTGTGGTTATGCAACCCACTGCATACACTTGAGTGAACCACGGATGTGAGAGACTTGAGATGTAGGGTACCAGGGTATTTGTCAAGTTTTGAATGCTATGAAAATGGAACACTTATATTATATATAACTTAATATATTGCATTGAAATTTGAATAAAATGTATTACAACCAACTACATGGAAGTTGAAGCTCTTGGCAGCACAGAAATGTGCAGTTTTTATTGTAACAGGTAATCTCGACATCAATCTTTCCTTGGTTGAAGCTCAATATTTGAATGATAATGATTAGATGTTACAGGTAACTCATGCAGTTTGAAGTTTTTATATTTTAGTTATTTTTTTCCCATTTCAGAATGAAGTATCTGTTGAACGTGATGAAAACTGTCCAACTGACCCAGATGCCCCCAATGCCAGCCCTCCAAGATCTTCACCCTGCAAAAGTAACCTAGAAAGTGAAAAAAAGGTATATTAATGATGTTTTATAGTAGTGGGTGGTGCCTTACCTGAATTATTGGTGTGATCACCAATTTAGGCATACTTAAACGGCATCATCATTGGCTGTTCAATCCTAAGATTGGTTGACTGCAGCCCTACACCCTCCCCTATCTAATGCTAATTCCCTTACCTCCTGATATCTCTTCCTATGTACTCTCCTATTTATTTGATCATTGAAATTATTCCTGTGTCTTCCTCTGGGGACTTTTCCCTCTATTTTGCCTTCAAATATGCTCTTCACTAACTCATTATGCCTCAGGGTGTCCAATCCATCTTGCTCTTCTGTTCTCTATCATGCTCCATATGGTCCTTTCCTCTTCTACTCTTCAGTGTACTTCATCGTTTCTTATTTTTTCAGTCCATTTTATATTCATCATCCTCCTCGAGCACCAGATGTCAATGGCTTCTAGTCTGTTCTGGTCTGCTTTTACAATGGTCCATGCTTCCAATCCATTGAGTGCCATGCTCAACACGAATGTTTTCACATACTGTTTCCTGGATTGTAGACCTACCTTCTTTGAGCACAGCAGTTGTCTTTTTCCTATGAACACCCTCTTAGCTTGGGCTATTCCCCGCCTGATGTCCGTTGTACTTCTTCTGTCCCACGTGATGGTGCTTCCGAGATAGGTGAAGGAATCCACTTGCTCTATGTTCTCTCCTCTCAGGGTGACTTCTACATTCAGCTTTTCTCTTCCGCATACTAGGATTATAATCTTCGTCTTATTTATTTTAATGTTGTATTCTTGGAAAATTTGGTGTATTACATTTAGTGACCTTTGAAGATCATCTCGATATCCAGCTATGACTGCGATATCATTTGCGAAGTGGAGCATGTTTATTTCTTAAGTGGTATTAACGCACAAAGGCAGGTTGAAAACTTGGTTTTGGTTAGTATTGGTTTTACTTAAAAATTACATTGTGAATCCTAATGTTTCCATCAAATTTGACAAATTTGATTTCACCATTTTGGTAATAAGGTCATAGTGTGATTTGGTGATTCCCGAACTTTACTTACTCCCCTTAAGAATTAACATGTTCTTTGGCCCTTTTTAGTAATATCCTGTGCCACTTCAAGTAATATTTTTTGTACGAACTAAAGTGAAGGTGACCAAAAAAGATTAGCATAGTCATTTTTTAAATAATACATGAACAAAAAGAAACTATATGAAAACAATATTGCCACAAATTAAATGTTGCATAAACCCTACAAAAAGTACCTAATTATAAACTAAAATATTTAAATGTTATCTTGCACCCTCTGCTTTCTTGCACCCCCAAGGAGTGCCAGAACCTCTGCTTAAGAAACCCTGTTCTACAAGGTTACATAGTGAGTCAATGGCTATTTATGAGGTAGGCCCTTTTTTGTTCAGAGAACATGATATTTGAGTCAGATTGATGCAACCACTGACATTCCACTCCGGGTACATCTAGGAATTATTTCTTTCTTTGACCTACCATCAAACCTACTACCAGCTACTAACCTTTTGACGTAACTTGACAAATCCATTCGTAATTTTGATTGTGTTGATTGATCAATTTGTGACCTAATGGAAAGCTTTATTTTTAATTTATTGGTGGGCCTGGGTTAGAATTGCAGTTATGGTGAATGATTGTTTCATTTAGAATTTTGTACATTTGTGTATCTTGTAAGTAGATGGCTCATTAAAGTTACAATGTTTTGAATTAACTGAAACATGCTTTGGAAAGGGTACTTGATTTTTTCGAAAAATGTATATGCTTTTATTCAGCGATGGAATATTCTCTCACTTATCTCACAGAATTATGATTGGAATAACGGAATTCTTGAAGGAAACATGACAGTGTAACTATATAACTTCAGAATGGGATCAAAATCAGTTCTCCAACCTTATTAAATGGTGTACCGTACTGAGTCTTTAGAAAGCAGCAGCCTCAGGATAATAGCAAGTCTTGTAAATTTCACAACTCCAGTGTACTAATGTGCATAAGCGTTGTGGTCATTGTTTATATCTACTCAAGGATGGCTCTTGTGTTATTTCACTTGGCTCCAGTATCTATGCCTTACTAGTATATATCCCTTTCTGGAACTCAGGGACATCCTGGCCTTTGGTAAGACCCTTGGGCTCCAAGAGTAAATTCTCAAAAAGATGGCTCAGTGGAGTGATGGGTCTAAGTGACCTTGGGCCCATGGGAAACTGCATCCAAATCAAATGCCATTCAATAACCGTGTACAATCTATTTGGTATAAGGATATATCTCCCAGTGTCTGCCATACATATTTCCTACAACTAACATATTTGCAGGCCATTAAGACTTGCATTTTATTGCATGTAAATTCATTCTAAAATCAGCCCACATCTTATGAGAGGAGGGTAATGCTAAATTTGCTGTATCTGATTTTGCATTGTCATCAGAGATACCCATTACTCTTCTTCCACTACAGACACAGCAGTAAGCTGGAGGTGCTCTCTTCATCATTCGTTTTTGGGATCCTACAATCTGTAACTTTCATACAGTTGCTTTTTTTGTAAAAAATAATACTTTTTTATTCTTATTCATTGTTGATTGTTCAGGTATTGATTATTATATTTTCTTCCACAACCTCACCAAAAAAAATCACTACATCTTATAAGCAGGTGCTCCCTATGGGCGGGGAACTTAATTTTTATCTTGATGACCATATTCTTTATAGCTATAAGATTCTCATTGCATATTTTCCTGTAATCTATCACTATTATTCATGTGTCAACATAGTCTGTCACCACTCACTGGAACCCGCTTAATTGTAATAGCTCTGATGATATCTACTCCCATATGGCCCATCTCCATATATGAATTTTCCAGTTTCCTATGCGTTCTTGGGATCCTATGTTGCACTACGGTTACTATTATCTATTCTCTTTGACCCATGCCCCCTCTTCTGCAGACTCTACTTGAGTATCCGTTTGGGAGACCTGTTTTACCTCCATAACATGATACACTGAGGGATCCTCTCACATCTCAGGTAAATTCTTGGCTGTAGAATTAGGGAAATAAATGTGGAAGTTTCTTACATTTTTCTTTCCACATCACATTCCTTGAATATTATCATTACCTGCTGCTGTGTTAGGTGATGCTGGACTTATCTCCTTGATGAGTGCCTTCTGGTGAAATTACTGCATTTCACCAGCCACCTACACAAATTTTAAACCCACGCAGCTTTGATAATTGATAATCTGTTGTCTTTGATGTGGGCACTTGATGTGGGATGTGGGAAGAAGTCTCATAGAAGTAATTTCAAGTCATAGCAGTGAATTTATAAAGAATGAGAGACCTAGTTTTGTCATTGTATTTATATTGATTGAATCGCTCTTTATCTCTAGGGATGTCTATATTGCCTTTAACTCAATGGTGGACTGAAAGAGCCAGAAAATCAGTTTCATATATCTAGTAGTCCTCTGTTGCTAGGCATTTACATGTTTAGAAGATTTTTAGGGGCTTTTCTTCATTATGTAGTATATCCTGCCCTTAATCCAATATGTTTGTTGTATCTGTTATCCAATTTCTGGCATTAATAGGTGAAGGAAAATCACAAACTCTCAAAGATAGGAGTCAGCTTATGTATGATTAACTAAGAATTAATTGGAATATTATGCTTTAGCAGTGACGTGCCATATCCAGGGTTTCTTTGCAGGGGGGTCCACAGTTAGTGTAGCTGGGGGAGGCGGGTGGAGGGTGAAGCAGGGAGCAAAAGATTTTGAAAAAATAAGAGCAAAATTCATTATTGGGCATTCAGTAGGTATGATTATGACTGAAGTATGCCCGACCATTTTTTTTATTTTGCTGTGCTAATTTTTTAAATAATTTTATAGGTACTTTTTTTTCTTTTACTTCTGTAGTTAGGTAGGGTGTTTCATGAGTAGAGATAGGTAAATTACCATAATTTTCATTTGAGATAAATTAGCCTGGTAAATTATGGTAATTTTTTCAAATTACCATAATTTTCTGGTAATTTTAATTTTCTGCAATTATTAGCTACTCAAGGATTTAATGGGAAAGCCTAAGTAAAAGTATTTCTTGAATGAGTTTTATGTACCTGCCTTTATTTGTAATCAAGACTGTATTAAATATTTATAGACTTGGCTTAGAATAATATGTTTGTTATATATCGGTGAGAAAAATATCTGAGATGGAAGTGAGTATTACTGAAAATCACATTAATTTGAGCTTTTATGTATTTAGAGTTAATGAGCTGCAGTAAATTATTTAAAATACCATGGTAATCCTCTAAAATTCCTGTGGTAATTTTCAGAATGGCCCATCTCTTTTTTTGAGTGGAAATTGCAAGCATATTCAATTAAAGATAGTTCATAAAACAATCAAGAGATGAAATTGGCACTTTTTGTAAGCAATGAAAATATATCCTTCTCCTTTAGTGCGCTAGTTTTTAAGAGCAAATTAAAGCATTTCAGGAGGGTTTGGACCTCACAGACCACCCCTCTGGCAATGTCTCTGGAGGTTAGCATAACTCATGTTATTTCTAGGTGATTAGTGGCTAGACTTGAACATACCCTTCCGATGTTTGTTTCCTCCTGTATGATGAAGAATGTTTGTCGAAGGACACGTTTTGTCTTAGCTGAGTCTTTTTTGGTGAAGTATCAATGAAAAATATTTTTGTAATATTAAGATTATCATTCCTTACAATTTCATTTCTTTATTTCAAGGCTAATATTCCACATGATCCTCTAGAAAGCAGTTCAGAAACAGAAGAGATTCAAGCACAACCTACACACTTCTCTAGCCTCAAGTCTTCACCTAAAAGAAGTACCTTCAGCCGTGCTCCAGAAATGCTCCAGCAGTCCTCCAGAAGGGGTCCAGAGGTCATAAAAATAGTTGAAGAGAGCTCAGAAAGGAGTAGAGCAAAGGAAATAAATGAATATGAGGCTGTTGGTGTCAATGTAGCTTCCAAATTACGAAGAATGGATCCAGTTCAAGCAATTTATGCTGAATCATTAATTAGTAAAATCTTGTGCAAAGGTTTACTCAAAACGCTGAGTTCAGAAAATGTTGGTGAAATCATAAAATTGACTGATGTAATGGAGTAATGTGTCTGATAATATATCCTTTTTAGAGAAATATATCTTATTTAATTCTCTAACTAATTTTGGGAGCTGTTAACCTCATCCAGAAATGCCCCTTTAACACTGGCTTCTGCTGCAGTCTATGAGAGTTCAATTATGCCTTCCCCTCCATTCCCTACCCCAGAAATATGGGCCGCTAATGGCACAGCAGAAAATGTATTGCATGGGTTCACTAGGGTGTTCTCTATGGCATAATGATATGTAATATGCAACAGTATTATGGTCCTACATGAAGATGAAGGATTCCCATTTTGAATAAATCCCATAATTGTTAAAAAATAATGTCCTACATATCACAATGATCACATGATTTTTGACAAATTTTTGTTTCTTCTGCAGTTTAAATAATTGTGCAGAAAGCAACTAGTGAAATGTTTCAACACTTACCTAAATATGTACCCTTATTCCAGAGGCCAGCTCAAACATATTTGCATTCAGTATCTTACCAGAGTCATTAATTTGAAGTGCTGTAATGTCTGCATAAGTGCTGTCAGCTGTGGAATACATCCCCTACTAACAACAAGACCTGCGTCTCACTTTAGAACAGCATTAGGTGGATAAATAGCATCTATGATGGTCATGATAAAGCTGTTCAGAAATACCTGTGTCAATAAGCGTGGTTTTTTCCTTCTTTTTCAATCAACCAATTTTTCTGCTGCCCATTTTGAATGTTTCTGGATGGGTACCAACTAGATATATGAGCCATTCAAGGAAGACTGTTGCCCTTTTCAAAGAATACTGTGAATGACATCAGACAGTTGAGGATTGATGCCCTTTAGTCACTGCAAGCAATTTGAGGTGTTCTCTCCTCATGAGAATTTTTGGCACCAGGCATAGATGCCTTGAGTAATTTCATGTGGAAGAAGCTTTTTTCCATCCACAAGCACCTTTCCAGAATCCTTGTATCCTTTGTGACGGGATTATGCAGGAACCTTTACCACCTTGACTTTATGAGGGACATTCAGTTCTCTTAACAAAGGAGGGAGACATCCTTTCCTCGAGAAATACTGTCCTATGATCTGCTTGAGTAGTGTACAAGGTGTTCAACTTCATCTTGATCCTCAATGTCCTGCAACACATGTAGTGCCTGTAGGCATGGGTGGAATGATGGTTCTTTTGTTTTTTTGCTTTTGTTTTTTGAAATGGTATTGGTTCTAGAAGAGTAATGCTCACAGTTACTGTCCTTATTATGGACTCAATCAACTAGCGAATTCATTAAGAAGAACCATGATCATACCCCAGATGTGATGCAATATGAGCATAATCTGTCAATGGCCAGGGTGGACTGTAGGTAGGTATACAACCCCACTTTGCGTATGGTCCGCACTGCCAAGCTGAAATTGATGAAAGTTCTCTCTTGCATTGATATGGCATCTATAGTCTGCTAAAATGTATATGTACTAGACAATGTGTTTTTTCATTACATCAGGCTAGTAGGTAGTTTCCTCTTGGTGATGCCCTCCTAAGGGCAGCAGCTTGAACTCTCTCCTGTCATGTGTTTCTCTCCTCCCACTATGTCTTCAGTTGAGATGTGAAAAAGGATGTTAACTTGTTTATAGGCTTGCAAGTGGCATAAACTCCCCCATTTGCTCTACATGGACAATCTCAGTCTCTATACTTACTGTGAGAAGCAATGTGTGAGCATTCTCCTGGTAAATGGAAAATATGAAGATTTTCGACTTGTTGACCGGAACATCATTCATCTTCTTGTTGATCAAGGCATGTAGGAATATCTGGGTCTTTGTATACATTACATGAAGGAGGTAAGAGCAATGAAGGTGGGCATAACCATCTTATATGTGCAAAGTCGTGCCTCGTTTAGAGCAAGGATGCATTCCTGGGTGTCTATTAGTTACTTGAATTAGTATTGAACGAGATCATTTTAACTCTGGGTGGATAGGGATGCATTTCCAGCGTCAGGGAAATAAGCTCTGACAAAACACATATATTTCAATTAAAAGCCTTGGAAGCACTTGTTACAGTCATCTATCATTTAGTATTTATTTTCAGTAATTAGGCACTTGCTTAATGTCATTTTTTCACAGGTCAAAAATTTCTTTTATGAAATCAATAATAAAAATGACTTAGTAACTTTTCACAGATATTTTTATTTGTACAACCGGTTTCGTTGCATAGGCTACATCTTCAGGTACATAAAAGTCAAATTTCTCAGAATATATACTACTAGAGGGATAAGGGGAAGGGGGGAAGGAAGGCGAAGGTCGGGGTGGAAGGTGGCAGGGAAAACATTGAAGGGGGGTGTGAGGAGAGGGTATTCAGAGGGGTGGAGGAAAGTGAGGTGGGAAGGGCAGGGCGAGTGGAACTTCGGTATGACGTGTGTACAGAATGGGGATTTATGGTAGGGAGAGGGTGTGTGAGTCAGGTGGGGTTTTTTGACATTGGAAAGTATCGGGGAGGGGGCATGGACACTGTGCTTGAGATAGAATCAGTGGGACATCTAGGAGTGGGGAATGGTGGTTGAAGATTTCTTCGTTCAATAAGTCTCTTTCCTTGAGATGTTTTCTGATCTCAAGCTGTTCAAGCGCATCCATCCTCCGTCCTTTCCTCTCTAGGTGGAGAATTTCCGGGATGAAATCACTCTTGTGGTCATGCTCCCAAAGGTTTTTGGCGAAATGGGAATTTTCTATTTTTTCCGTTCCACAAGTGCCTCTTATGCTCCTCCACTCTCACTTAAAAAGACCTACCAGTCCAGCTGATGTATGCCCCTTCACAGTCCCCACATTTCAGTGTGTATATGCCACTTCTTTCCCTAATGTCTATTTTATCCTTAGTGTTGTTAAGTAACGCCCTGATGTAGCACTTATTGTAGTAAGCAATTTTAAATTTATTCTTAGGGAAGAGGTTGGCAATCTTTTGAGACAAATGGCCATGGTAATTTAACTTTATCCATTGGTTCTTTTCATCCACTTCGTTGCTAGGTTTGCAAATGATTGCTCGAGTTCTGAAGGAGCGTTTCCTCTGGAGCATTTTACTTATCATACTCTCACTATATCCATTATTCACTGCAATCATTTTGATTGATTCAAGTTCTTTGTTGTAGTCACATACAGACGTGGGGATGTTCAGCAATTGGTTCACCATGGAATGGAATGCTGCCGATTTCTGAGAGGGATCGTGGTGAGAGTCCGAAGGGATGACATGATCCGTTGTGGTTTCTTTTCTGTATATCGAAAATGCCTAGTCTTCTTTAGTGGCGGAAATTGTCACATCTAGAAAGTTAATACTATGGTTGCACTCTTTTTCACTGGTGAACTTAATATTTTCACTTTGGGTATTTAACTTTTATTAAAATATGTATAACTGCCTCACCGTACCTGTCCATATAGCGAACACGTCGTCCACATATCTGTAACCACAGTTAATGAAGTTGGTGTTCACCTATTTGTCACTGAACAACTTTTCTTCAAAACTGTTCATGTAAATGTCCGCCATGAGTGGTGATAGTGGAGAACTCATTGCCAAACCGTCTTCTAGTTGGAAATACTTTCAGTCATATTTGAAGTAGTTCTGTGTGACGCATACATTAGAGCCTTTACACAGCATTTAGATTTGCATAATGCTTTAATCAAGATCATAAAAAAAGTATACATGGAAATATACACTTGTACAATAATATGGCACTGGGGAGTGATAGAGATAATATAAATGAAAAAAAAAGACTTCCCGTTTTAACAATGGAATGAATGTTTTAAACTTTCCCCAGGCAAGAAAAATTACGTCCTTTTAGAAATGGTATCTTAAAACTAAACTAATGCACACAAATTTCACAAACACTCATGCACTCGCACAACGTCTTGGGGAAAAGGGAATAGGAATGAAATTTTGGGGCAAAATGATACGATTCTCTCCTTTCACTGATGCTTCTTATCACTCGGGAAAAAAGGGGGGGGTTGGTGGCCAGGATAGGATAGGATACTTAATGATTCGATTAGTGATGTCGTCGTCTCCTCTCTGAAGGTGCCTTTGTTGGGTTGGTGAGACTGCTGGTGATGGCTCAGGCAAAGATGGGTGGCCGGGAAATTTTGGCGTCCATTCCTCCAAAAGATCGACGGCCCAAAAAAAAATTTCTTCTTTCACCTTGCTCTCCGTCTCTTACTTTTGGGATTGGCCTTCCTCTCGCGACTTCATCTCCTAAGTCCTCAGTTCCCACCTCTCACAGTGTGAGCCACCATATATCATCCCCTGCCTCCATCTCGCACATATCCTTATATATCTGGTCGGGGAGATGGGGGAGGGGAAAGGGGCACACTTCTTCCTCACTGATAGGGGGTGAAATCACATATTGGGTCAAATCACTGGCCGAGGAGAGAGATGGTTTCACTTTGATAAAAAAAGAAAAATGGGGGGAGGAAACACCACATTACTCATTCACTTGCTCACACACGCAAGGTCACCTCAACACACCGGCGATGCACACATCCACTCAAGAATACAAAGAAAAAATTAATTAGGCTCCCCTTAGCCCTCGGCGAACCCCGCTCAATTTGCCTCCTCATGTAAGGTCCAAACGGGACCGGTTACAATATCTATGTTTGGACCTCTCAGAATCCAAACCAGTTTCACTTAAACTTATGGCCGGAGGGGAGGGATGTGTGATCCCAGGGTGGGTCGAAGGGCAGAATATGCCCATTGCCAGACAAGACTAATGCGTGGTGAAGAGCCACATCCTCCATGAGGTGCCCCTTGTTTTCGCCAAACATGACAGATCTAGACCTGGCTGTTCGATAACTACCTCCCCTCACCTCGGTGGCTCTCTGTGCCAAGGGCTGCGGGTCAGAGGGTAAGAAGTTGCTAAAAGGGAAACTCTGGATACAGGGCGACCTCTGGTTTTATTTAGCCTTACCCATGTATGCGGGGCTCTGGGTGGGCGGTCAGTATATTTCCCTAGCTACTCGTGAGACTACTTATGGAACCAAATAAACCAAACTCGTGGGAGGGAACTGAGAAGCAAACTTCATCCATGGATGTCAGTCCGATACCAAAAAGCATGGAGGATGCACTATTGGCGAGCCCTGGCGGAGATTCCAATGGAAGCTCCTCCTCCTCCTTTTCCACACTTGTCACCCAAAGGGACCCTTCGGGGAACCCTAACATTCCAACCTTGGGGGGCCCTTCAGGGAACCCCATTGTCCTAACCTCGGGGGGACCTTTGGGGAACCCCAAAACCTCAACCCAGGGGGATCCCTTGGGGGACCCCATACCTCTAGGTCACCCCTCCACGTCTGTGGAGCTGGGTGATACATTATCGGACTCCTCCAAGACCACCTTGAAGGATGCACCAGGGTCTTCCAAAAATGTGGAGTCGGACTCGGGAGCCTCCATAAATACTCTAGGGAGCATCTCCATCAAAATGGATAGGCTTACCGCAAAACAAGAGGTAAGCAGCACATCCAGGAGAAGATGAAAGAAAGAGAGACTGTGCGTCAACAAGAAGACAGCTGCCGGGGGACCTGCAGACCCCCCTGCCATGGGAAGAACTGCAGAGGGCAATGTCACCGGCGGGACTCCCGGGCGGGAGGTGGGTACTGCTGGGAACTCGGGTGGCAGATCCCATAAAAGGGGGAGGGCCCTAGGGGATACCCCTACTAACATAGCAAAAGATGCCAAGAAACCCAGAACAGGGCCTGCAAATTATGCGGAGGCCACCAAGAGTATGAGGAAGATGGCGATTGTGCCCACTGCTTACCCCAAGGTGATGATGAACAAGGAATGGCATGAGCTGGCCATTGAACAGCTGGAGAAGCTGTGGGACACAGTTCCAGCAGACCAGGAGGTCCCACTTTTTGAGGCTAAAAGGCTCATAAACGCAGCTGTGGAGTTTGCCTGTGCAAACGACTACTCCGCCACCTTGCTAGTGGAGGCGGTGAAGCAGATGAGACCCTTTGGGGAGATCACTCTCAAGGCTGTCGACTCCGACAGCCTCATCAAGAGGAGAAGTATGATGGTGTGGGTCCTGAGGTTGAGCAGACCCGACACCAAAGCGTTCCTTGAGCGGCTAAAGAAGGCCAACCCGGGGCTTCAGACAGTCCTATGGAGGCCTTATGAGAGAAGGGAGATGGAGCATGGGACGAGGTTCATCCTTAGAGTCGATGAACGTTTCACCACTTTCATATTCTGCTCGGACTTCTGGGAGCCCGTCGTCATGCAGGGGGCTGAAGTGACCTTCCTCGGAAGGACAGGCAGACCCAAGGAGCCCCAAAAGACCCCAGTGTAGGAGGGGGTTGACAAGAAGGAGGGGGACTAGCATGGTCGGCATCCACTGCCTCCAAGCTAACCTCCAGCATGGCAAGGCCGCCTCAGGGGTCCTGCAAAGGATTCTCTTGGAAGTTACGGTCAAAATTGCCCTGATTTAGGAACCCTGGGCTTTCCTAGACAGGGTCAGGGGCTTAAACATGACCGATGGTAAACTATTCTTTTTTACCTTGGTTGCAAGACCTAGAACATGTATCTATATTAATAGGCTAAGTGCTATGCATTTACCAGAATTTATCACCAGGGACCCATCAGCAGTCGTGCTGAGTCATGGGGGCGGTGGAAACAACCGCCCCCAAGGAGGAGGAGATGATCGTCTCCTCATATCTCCTGTATGATGTGCAAGGACCAACACCCTCGGAGGAACTGGAGAGATTGATAAGCTATTGCAGGGCCAAAAAATGGGACCTCCTCATCGGGTGCAACACTAACTCACACCACTCTGTGTGGGGGAGCAGTGACACCAATGACAGAGGGGAGGCCTTGCTAGAGTATCTCATGCCCATGGAAATGGCCATTGGACTCTTTGGGTGATGCAGTAATGGTGGTTAGCACAAAGGACCAATAGGTCTAGGTGCCCCAGGTCTTCCTCATAGGAACTCCACCCAACTTCAATCTAATCTAAACTTATGGCCCCTAGGTTATCACAATGAATTACAAATGGTTTTGAGATTAAATTACTTTGTCCCATTTCCTCTAAAATCATTATTAACCACAATGCTTCCTTAGTTGCTTCACACGTATTCTGCCTCTACAGTTGACATTGTAATTACACTCTGCTTTTTAATTTTCCAGATAATAGGGCCATTACACAATGGTATAACATAACCAGAGTATGACACTCTTATACCTTTGTTATTATTATAATCTGAATCACAATAAATTTTGATAGATTCTTTAACATTTTCAATATTGGAATCGACAATTCTTAGATTCTTGGTTGCCTTTAAATATCTCATTACATTGGTAAATTTCTCTCGGGCTTCACACTGGTTTAAATTTCACCATCATGAGGAGGACAATTGCTCTAAGTAAGAGATTGGGTCTCTCAGACAATTCGGCCAAATACATCTGCCCACAGGAGACTACCCCTCCTAGACTTTGTGGATTACTGAAAATACATAAGGATGGAGTTCCTTTAAGTCCAATTGCCAGTGCCATCGTCTCTCCAACTTACAACTTGGCTAAATATCTGACAGGGATCCTGGCTCCGTATGTTGGAATTGGTGAACACCATATAAAAAACTCTACATAGTTTGTGAAGACAATTGAAAACATCCATGTGGATGAGGAAGACATTTTGGTAAGTTTTGATGTCGTTTCACTTTTCACCCGTATTCTGCTTGCTGAAATCTTCAAACTCCTGGAAGCCAAATTTAACAGAAAAATGGTAGAACTCTTTCGCCATACTCTCACATCGACTTATTTCAAATATGGTGGTGACTTCTATGAACAAGCGGATGGATTAGCAATGGGATCCCCACTGTCTCCAGCAATTGCTAATTATTATATGCAAGAATTTGAGGAGAAAGCTCTTGCTTCAGCTCTTCTACGTCCTAAATATTTCTATAGATATGTGGATGATACTTTTATCATTGGCCACATGGACTGGACACCCTCAATTTGTTTTTAGACCACATGAAAAACCAGCATCCTAATATCCATTTTGCAATAGAGATAGAGAAAAACCAAGCAATCACATCTCTCGACATTCTTGTTCAATGGAAGGATAATGTCAGACTTGGGCATAGCGTTTACTGCAAGCCCTCACATACGGATCTGTATCTTAATGGACTTAGCCATCATCATCCCTCACAAAGAGGAGTAGTTCTGTCAACTCATATACACCATGCTAAGTCAATTTCCGATCTCGTGAGTCTACCAAAGGAGTTAGCACACCTATGGAAAACTTTCCATCAAAACGGTTACAGAGAGCGGCAAATTTTGTTGGCCTTTCAATGAGCTAACATATCTAGGAACTTGGATGCAGAAAAAGAATGCCATAAACCTGCCGCAAGAGCCTTTTTGCCCTCCGTCTCAACCATCTCCAGTAAAATCTCAAGAGCTAAAGAGATATGATATAGAAGCTGTCCACAAACCTTTGGCTAAATTAAGTGACCACCTCATGAAGGTAAAAGACCCAATCAGCCTAATGACACCAGGGGTCTATAAAATTCCCTATGAATGCAGCATAGTATAGGTGGGTGAGACAGGGAGAACCATTGCCACAAGGTTAAAGGAACATCACAGATTTTTCAGGCTTTGTCAACCTGAAAAATCTCCTCCTAGGATCATTATTGCTCTGACTTACTTTACTCAATCCAAAACATAAATCTGGTCCAGTACAACTCAGTAAATGTCTTCCTAAAGCATGCTGATACTAACAGAGGAGAAATCATCTGCCTTGACCGGGACTCGAACCCAGATCCCTCGATTTCCAACCAAGTGCTCAAGCCAGTAAAGCTACCAAGGCATCCTCTGCCTCGGTGGATCACAAAAGGTCACAAAAATTTAGTTTCCATATAGGCCAAATTCATATGAAATATTTAATAATTTATGCTAGAGATGATCAGAATACTATAATTTTGAAATTGAGATATCTCATAAAACTACAAATAAATTAGTGTTCCAGTTCACTGATATTAAGGCTTTCTTTTTATTCAATTTCTATCACATTATTCTGATGCACTTGTAAGATTATAAATTCCTTTTACTTATCAAGTCTACTTGGCTCCATTTGAAAGAGAGTTCTTTGATTTTTTTCAGGTGGCGATGGGGGCCCAGATCCTCAAGAAGCATTGATTGTACTTGCTGAAGAAGAGTTAGTAGCTATTGATTTAAAAAGTGATGAATGGCTTCAGTTGACCCTTCCTTATCTTGCGCCCCTTAATAGATCTGCAATAAATTGTGTTCATCACATGTCCAATGTGCCTGAAACATTATGGAGTTAAATTGTAGCTGCGGGGAAAGAGAAAACTTGGAATACTTTTTCAGATAAAGTAAGTCTGTAATTTTGTCCTACGCTTAGGGAATGGATTTCGTCCTCATGGCGTTTTTACCAGGATAAATGCTTTTACGTGCTAATTGGGTGTGTTAGACACCTAACTAGTTTTTGCATGAAATAGAAGGAGAATATTTTTTTTTACATTAACCCTCTTAGTGCTGACTCCTGCCAGCGGTACAAGCAAGAAATGGGGAGGGTAATTTAATGAAATGCATCATTTTAGGAAAAAAATATGAGGTTATTGTTTATAATATCCAAATGTATTTTTTTATTGTGTATGAAATGAATTAGGCAATAATCTTAAAAGACTTTTTCATCATCAAAAAAAGAATTGTAATTATAATAGTGTACTAAAGTTGAACAATTTTCGTGCCTGAGCCAATATATCTGTCCACTGCACTTTTTACTTGAGATGCAAAAGCCGATGTATCAGCTACACTAAGACGGTTAAGAATGAGGTTTTGAACTCTTCACTAATTGTGTGTATACTGAATGATTCTTAGGAATAGCTTATTGATGGAGGTCACATTCAAGAAGGAGAAAAGGATAATATTGTGGATACCACAGATGCTGGAAGCAAAGATTTACTGTTATCTGGGCATGTAGAAGGTTCTGTTCGGTTTTTGGATTCCAATGGAATCTGTCTTAAATTATTGTACAAATTTTCATCTGCTGAAATATTTACATCTGAAGAAGGTGTGGAAGCATTGGACTCTCCAGTTTCCAATGGTACAAACTAAGAAGAGGAAGAAGAAGACTGGCCCCCATTCAGGAAGGTAATTCATTCCAGAATAAAGTTTCTGTGTCATAAGTCATTTCATTGTTACCTCAAAACCCTCAGGACTTAGATGTATTGGTTTGTAAGAATGAAATCATTCACCATCTGCTAAAATTATGCTGAGCTTTTTTCTATCGAAAGAAAGTAGGGAGGTTTGGGGTTTGTTAACTTTGAGAATAGAATATCTCTTAAGAACTTAGTCATTGGCTAACGACCAAGAGAGCCAAAGGTGCATGTTAACTTCCCCTTAAGTAATCCCCTAAGCCTTCATACAAACTGAAAAATTCCCTTATCTAATAATTTAAGTATACCTTGGAAAGACAAAAATTGTATTGCCTATGTCAAGTACAGTGTCTTAATAATTGAATTAACTGATGAAAATGTTTAACTGAAGATTATAGTATGCAGACATGTTTTGGAATGTTCGCCTTGTAATTATATTTCTCTGTTGGATGGACATTAAAAACCAAGTTATTTATTGTCAATATGAATGACTCAGAAAGGAGGCAAACGAGTCGTGTCTCTCTGAAATTAAAAAACAATGCATAAGTTCCCATTTTATTTGCCTCTGGCCTTTTGTTTTGCTTGCATGTTTTCTTACTAACTTGTCCTTTGCTGTAAATCTAGAAAGAATGATCCTTCAATTTACATTTTGTTTTCCAACATATTGTTTATGACTGCTTGGTGCATATGTGACCAAATAGGTTGTTATTGTTATGTCAGAAATGCAAGTGAGAATGATTGACAGGGTAAACTATTTTTGAAGAGGAGCAAGTTTATTGAGAAATTCTTCATGGAGTCTTTTAGGCTTTACCCAAACTGCAGTTAGTTTTTGTTATTTCATTACTGTTATGTTATGTTATTACTATGATGTTATTATTATGTTATTTTTGTGGGAGTTTCATTCAAACTAGGGAGTCGAACTTGTATTGTGGTCTCTCCGCTCTGGAGTGACGAATGGGTTTGCTGTAGGTCACTGCTCCACTTCGGAGCAGAGCAACATTGGATTCTTTCACTCTGCTCTGGAGCCAAACCATGTTTTGTATTGAAGCTGAAGTTAATCACATTTTTTAAAATGACATCCACTGCGATGCTCATTTTTGTAATTTGCATTATATTGTACACATAATTTTGTATTGTAATTTGCCAATTTACAAAAATCTGTATGGCTTGTAATGTCCTTAGAGTCTGCTTATGCCTACTAGAATATTCATATATTATTACTACCATCACCCACTGGCTGAGGAAATGTTTGATGTTCTGAGAACTTGATTCCCAAAAAGGAGGAGAAGTATCCCAGTGTATTCCTTACCATTTGAGAGTTCTATCCAGAGGAGTAGAGTGAAATGTGTCTGAGAGTTGTATGGCCTTGACTAAAATCAATTTACTCTTGTTTTCTGTAGAATATTCAGCTTGACATTTCCCAACTTGGCGAGCCTTTTTACCTTCACTGATCAAGTGAACTAAAACGAGTGACACTTTCTGCCACCAAGGTCATGAAAACTAATTGTTTCTTGTGTGTGCAGGAAAATGCACATTCTGAGGCAGCAAATAAGGCTGTCAGTTCATCAGATGATGGAGATGTGGCAGCAGCAAAGGAAGAGAAGGCGGTTGTAGTGGAGGGAGTTGTAACTGGAGAGCCTTTGGAAGAATCTAAGCAGCAGGATTGCTCTTCCCCAGCTGCGGAGGTGGCAGCACTTAATGTAAAATCTGAGGTGTAAAGCCAGCAGTGAATGGCAGTGTTGATGAGGAAGAAATAAAAGGTATGATAGGTCATAGCAAATTCCAGTTAGCTGATTAATCTTGAATTAATGCTCTTTGTCTTTGTTTAGATGCCTGTGCCATAGTTGATCTTGAGAAAGTTTGTCCTAATTTTACATGGACAAATTTCAAACTTAAACATTCATTGATGGTAAAATCGGATTTTATTCTTTCCCGGCGAAT
This sequence comes from Ceriagrion tenellum, assembly GCA_963169105.1. Classification (NCBI taxonomy): domain Eukaryota; kingdom Metazoa; phylum Arthropoda; class Insecta; order Odonata; family Coenagrionidae; genus Ceriagrion; species Ceriagrion tenellum. Next base: position 172,103,240 of record OY720632.1, read on the forward strand.
GATGCTTGTAAAATTTTCTCAGGAATTCCACCGGGTTAAATTTGTAAACAGCACCGACATTTCAACGGACGACTTGTCCATCATCATTAGGGTGAGTAAATGTCATTGAGTATAAATAACGTAAGCCTAATTTGGGTACAATAATCAGGTGACTACTGACTGGCCAAAAGGATCTTCAAAATTGCGATAGGAAGGAGGAGTTCTATCTTACTTGATTTTCTTTAAAATCAGGTTCCATGACTTGCTAAGGTTAAAACCTGTGTCTCGGTTGTAATTGTTCTTTTTTAGCTGTATCTTAATGGCTTCCTTAGCAAGCATATCCCAGTACTTGATAGAACGACAGATTATTTTGGCGCTACCCCATTTTATCTTGTGGTCCAAAATAATACTGTGTTCAGCTACAGCAGACTTGTCGGGTTGTCTGAGTCTAAAATGCCTTCAGTGTTCCCTAGGTCTGGTGGCAATCATTCAACCAGTCTCCCCCACGTAGACTTGGCTACATTCACAAGGAATTTGATAGACATAAGGTCTTTGGGATCCTTTACTTTTAGGAGTTGGTCTCTAAGTTTGATAATTGGTTTATGGATGGTGTTGATGTTATACCTTTTGAGAATTCTAGACATCTCTCCAGAGACTGTTGACATATACGGCAAAATGGCCCTGGCTAAGGGTTTCGGTTTTTCATCTTATGCTTCCAACTCGCAAGCATTGAAGGTTCTTTTAATAGCTGAAGAGATGTGCCAGTCACTGTATCCATTTTATCGGAATGTATTCTTCAGATGCCTCAACTCATTGGGAATACTCTTGGTGTCAGCTATGGCCTTGGCACGATGGTTGATAGTACTACTGCTGGGTGGGAGGGATGGTGATGGCTGCAGGCATTCAGATATAGATCTGTATGCATCAACTTGCGGTACACAGTATGTCCCAGCCTACCATTAACTTTCTGATGGACCAGGCTATCGAGGAATGGATTCTTTCCGATTACTCCGTTTCCATTGTAAACTGGATATTATTATGTTGGCTATTCATATGACTTAAGAACTCTGTTAAAGCCTCAGATCCATTGGATCAGATGAGAAAGGTATCATCCACATATCAAAAAAAAATACCTTGGGCGTAGAGGAGCCGTGGGGAGTACCTTTGCCTCAAAATTTTCCATGAAAAAATTTTTTACAATGGCTGGAGACAGAGGTGAACCCATTGGTACTCCGTCAGTTTGTTCGAAAAATTCGCCGTCATATTTAAAATAAGTAGACATCAGTGTGTGATGGAACCATTTCACGGTGTTGTTGTCAAAAATATTTTCCAACAACTCAATGGTGTCAGCGAGTGGCACGTGATTAAAGAGAGACACAACATCTAAGCTAACCAAAATGTCTGTATCTTTCACTTGTATATCATGAAGGATTTTCACAAAATCGGTGGAGTTTATGTCGTGGTGTTCACAAAGACCAACATATGGAGAAAGGATCTCTGTTAAATATTTCGCCAAATTATACGTGGGCGAAGCGATAGAACTCACTATTGGTCTTAACAGCACTCCTTCCTTGCGAATTTTTGGTAACCCATAAAGCCTGGGAGGAGCTGGAGATTCAGGTTGTAGATTCCTTGTAGCTTCAGAAGGTAAACCAGACATTTTAATGAAGGAAATTGTTTTTCTTGTTACCGCTTCTGTGGGATCTCGAGGCAATTTCCAGTAAGCTCGGTCTTGTAAAATATCGCGCATTTGATTGCGATTTTCTTCAGTTTTCACGACAACGGTGGCGTTTCCTTTGTCTGCTGGCAAGATGGTAACTTCCTTGTTCACACGAAGGGCCCGGATGGCAGATTGTTCCTCTCTGGATAGATTAGGCTCTGGTGGTACAGCCTTTCCCAAGATGTAGGAAACTTCGGCCCTCATTTCCTCGGCCAAATTACCCGGAAGTTTACGAACCGCCTGTTGTATTCCGCCCACAAAGTCTAAGTACAGGATAGTTCTGGGTTCAAGAGCAAATTTAAGTCCCTTGGACAAATCCGTAAAAGTTGCCTCATCAAAACTTTCATTCGTTAGATTAATCACAACGCGTTTGCGGTCCAAAGGAAGAGTTACAGTCTTAGATGTGGGCAGGCGATCGTACTTTTCTTTCTTTCTCCTTTTCTAATAAAATTTCTCTCATGCCGACAGTAGCTCGGTCAATGAATTTCCAACCAAGAGGAGAGAAAAAAGATGCGAGTCGAAGATGGAGCAACTTCAGCTTGTCTGCGTTGCAATCCAATAATCTCCATTTTTCATGAATTCGCTCACAGACCAATGCCAAGCTGGTCCGCCTCAGAATACGTTGCACTGCAGGTAATTTTATAGACGCTCGAACTATGGCAAATATAGGAATGGTTTCTTCATCACAACATCTTATCAAGAAAGCAAGAGAACTAAACAGTCTTGCCTTTTCTTTTAGCAGTTTTTCCAACTGGCGGATGTTGCGGTGTATTTCCTCCCCGTAGCGGTAAGTAAAATAGGATTTTAAACTTTCCCGGCGAATGATGTTTGCAAAATTTTATCGGGAATTCCACCGGGTTAAATTTGTAAATAGCAGCGGCGTTTCAACGGACGACTCATTCTCTTCCCTGACACATCCATCGTTTTCAGGGTGAGAAAATGTCGTGGAGTATAATCAACGTAATCATAATTCGGGTACAACAATCAGGTGACTCCTGATTGGTTGGGGAAGGATCTTCAAAATTGCGATAGAAAGGAGGAGTTCTATCGTGCTTAATTTTCTTTAAAGTCGGGTTCCACGACTTGCTAAGTGTTGAATGTTCTTTTAATAGCCGAAGAGATGTGCCAGTATTGTATCCATTTTTTTCGGAATGTATTCTTCAGATGCCTCAACTAATCGGGAAGACTGTCGGTGTCAGCTATTGCCTTGGCACGATGCACTAGTGTTAACTTTATGGAATGGAGTAAAAATGGATGGTAAACAGTTATTAGAGGCGCAGAAGACTCATGAATTTAAACCGTATAAATAGGGACTATTTGCCCTATTGTTTTTAGTCTATGGTCTGGAGAAACCTGTTTGAAAACTAACGTTCAGTTGTTCTGCTATAATAGGAATGTTTACTATTCTAATAAGTGTAACTGGGTGAAAGAAGGGGAGACGCAAGGGGAAGAGACTGGATTTGGCGATGAATCTGCCGCACGCCGCGGCGGGCCCCATCCATAGATACATAAAATTAATTCATTAATAGCTCAATGGCCCTTTTCGATCGGTACCAGTTTTGTGCAGATACAGAGCATCCAGAGAAGGCTTTAAATTTGGTCGAAGACGGTAGAAGACGGGAACCAATGTGTGCCTCACCTAGATGCACAATTTCTGCTGCGGACTGGATGTCTTCTGGACAAGACCAGTGCAGAATTAATGGCTGTACACTACTGTTAGAGGGCAATTGATCTGTAAGTTTGAAGTACGCGGTTTCTTCTTCCTACGGATGCTCAAGGCAGACTCTTGAATTGGTAGGCTAAGTAAAGGAAACGAACCCCATGTTCTAAAGAGAGCACAGGAGGGTCAAGAACGGCGAGAAAGGGCGAAGGTGCTGATTAAAGTAAGACTGCTCAGTTTGTGCGGAAGATTCTTTGTTTTATACGATCATGTCCTTGGAAGTTTACAATGGCAGATTAATGCTTTATAAGGAAGCGCACTTTTCACAATAGAAGATATAAGACAGTTTTCTTTTCTGACGGAATTACAATGAAGTTGAGTAAAATTGGCAATTACATGTTTACACAGCATCCTTCCCTAAAATTGCTTCAGCTACCATAAGTAATTTTTTAAAATTCTCATTAGTTCACTGAAATGGTCTTATGGTTCTCACAAAGTGAATGTCACAAATGGGTTTTCACCGCATTACGGTATTTTCAAGAATATAATTTTTCCCTTCACAAAAAAATACCGCACTGCGGTATACTACTGTTGGAGGGAAATTAGACTGTAAGTTTGTAGTGCGCGATGTCTTCTTCCTATGGATGCTCAAGGCATACTCTTGAATAGTTAAGAGAAGGAAAGGAAACTAACCTCATGTTATAAAGAGAACACAGGAGGGTCAAGAACGGCGAGAAAGGGCGAAGGTGCTGATTAAAGCAAGATTGCTCAGTTTGGGCGGATAATACCGCACTGCGGTATTTTTTTGTGAAGGGAACAGCGCTAATTATAGGCGACGATTCTTGTTACTTCGGTTGAGTAAGTTGGAAACACATATTCACTTTGGAAGGAAATACGTTTGAATTTGTGGGTATTGAGAGACACCTACGGAATGAGTGACGGGGAATTCTCAAATTCAAATATATCTTTGCGCATCAAAAGGACCTAGCACAACTGTGATTGTTGAGCGGTCTAAGTAATACGCGTAATCACGTCAATATTATTGAAAATCCGCAATTAAGTGGCATTTATTTACTCACCATATAGTGGAACCACATTTACCCCTTGCGGCATAGTTGCACGACGTAACTACCGCGTCTAAATTCCGTGGTGTGGCCATATTCATGTAACGTTTATGCATCTGTTCATGATTTCATCCATCCGGCTTATATTTTCTACATACATTAACTGTAATCACTACTATTCGATTGCTTTATTTTCACTCTGAGGACGTATATGTTACATAAATCTTGCGTGAATCTCTTTGCCGCTCAGTCGAAGAAAATAGCATTGAAAATCCATAATGTTGCATAGGTATGGTAATTTGTCTCTATACCACAAAGAGTAATTAGAGAGAAAAAGTTAGCGTTAATAAACATTCAGGTTTGATCGTTTGCAAGTTTAACCCGGAGGAATTCCCGAGATGCATTCGCCGAGAAAGCGTAAAATCTTTTGAGGCTAAATGTTTTTGTTAAAAGTATACATTTGAATAAATTATTCAAAGTTGTGTTTAATAGGTTTATATTGGCTTTAAATGATGCTAGCCAACTTGTTGCATTTGTTGAAACGGAGCTGGAGGATGTAAGCATTTAGTGGTAGGTTGTAGTCTGTAGGAGAACCAAACATTTTCTTGGAGATGCCACAATAACTATTGGTAGTTGTACAGTTGAAGTAATTGCTATGCATCGAATGCTGAAATAATGACACCTCATTGAGATGGTTCAAGCTTTTGGCCACATCTGCATACTACTCTTCTAGCCGCCGCAGGAGCGTGAGACGGGGTGTACGGACACCGTCCATAGAAAGGAGGAAGGATTATGGGCGAGGAGCGGATAGGAGATCAGTAAACACCGGAAAGCTGGATTCCGCCCGAGTTTTATTACAGCAGCCGCTAAAAGTGGATATCCAGCAATCAACTTGCTGTCTATGAATATTTTTGATGGTGTCTACAAAAAATTAAAGTACCTAGAGTCATTAATTTTGCTCTCCTCAATGTTTTTCGGGTCGCATATCCTCGAATAGAAAAAGAAATTTTCAATCCTGGTAATACCTCAGGCGACAAGGTGGCTCTCGGCCTGAGCAGATGCGGGAGGGACTGTTGGGCGATCATGCGGACGTCTCAGTCCGAGCGAAGTAGGAGGATACGGGTCTCCTACCCGCCTCCTCTACTATTACGGTGCATGCGAGATACTTGCATACTCCTAGGTCGGGACGCTACGAGGATTAATGGAGTGGGGTCTCGAAGGATTTCTTCGGAGCGACGCGGAAGGACTTCTAGGGCGTATGGGTTGTCTTTTCACTGCACATTTGAAAGAAGTTGCCGGGTATTCCACTACTTGACTGGCGAAAATAGGGACAGTGTTGAAGGAGTGGGAGGTGCAGGGTGGAATTAAAAACCTAGGGTCCAGAGCGAATCGGTTCAGATGGCAAGAAGTTGTACTATAAGAGGTTTAGCCTTTTCTGCCTCTTTTAGCAATCCAACAGCTGTGCGACACTTGCTTTACGCAGATAGCATTTTTTTTCACGAAGCTTGTGGCATTCCTTTGAATTAATTTACTACGCGAATTTAATATAGTAAAATAATCCAAATGCTCGCGGCGTATTCGAAATGTGGCCTAACGAGAGCATATGAACATCTCTCTTTCCGAAGATCACTCACTTTCGTCAGTATCACTTGGTGGTATTCCATCATTAAATAAGAAAGAGGACAACTTTTACTAAAACCACTATTTTTTATTACAAAACGACCCGGGTTTTGACGTGCATTCACATCATCTTCAGGTAAATGAAAGCCGACATGCAGGCCTTATATAGTAGAAATTGCCAGGTAAGGAGAGGGGGGGCGGAGAAGACATACAGGAGGAGGGTGGTCGCGGGAGGGGGGGGGCTTGGAGGACGAAGAGGAGGGGATTAAAGCTTTGAGGGCGGGGGAATAGGCAGGGAGCATACATTCATTAACAAGGAATTTATCACTGTCAACTTGGTTTTTTTAAATCTCTAGCTGTTCTAAAGCATTCAGCTTGCGTCTGTCATTAGTAAAATGGAGAGGTGTCATGGTAAAAGCACTTTTACGTCCGTGGGTTAAAAGATGTTTGGTGAAGTTGCTTCCGTTAAAATTAAAATTTCGAAAATCCCTTTTATGCTCTATTTGTCTAATTTGAAAATTTCTGCACGTGTGTCCAACATACTGTCCACCGCATTCACTACATTCCATTAGGTGTACACCACTTAATTTCTGGGGTTCAATGGGGTCCTTGCCGTTCACTAACAGGTTTTTCACAGTATACGTTGTTTTAAATGCCACATTAAAACGGATATATGGTGTATTAAATGCTACTTTAAACAGGATTCTCGGTTTTGCTTAAAGTGTATGTGTCCCAAAACTATTTTAAATTTAATAACGACATTTACCAACAACCTGGGGGGCTGGCCATTGGGTCACCCCTTTCCTCTTTGCTAGTCGAAATGTTTTAGATAACTTAGAGACGAACCTTTTTAATGTTGGCAAAAATTTTACATCGCAGGTCATTAATTGGTTTAGGTATGTGGACGACGTTTAAATTTTATGGAACGGAACCGACAGGAACCTGAACACACCTGAACCGGAACATCCTTTCTAACTTTATTAATAATTTGCATCCAGCCATTGTTTTTACTCGCGAATTGGAGCGTAACCGATCAATCAATTTCTTAGACTTGACCATCTCCCTAGAAGAAGGGAGGCACCATTTTTCAATTTTCCGCAAACTCACATATACCGACCATGTCATACCTGCTGATTCCAGACACCCTAACTCGCAAAAACTTTCCTCTTTCCACGCCCTCATCAACCGCCTTTTCAACATTCCCCTGAATGACTCCGAGTTTGAAAAAGAATCAAACAGATTGCAGTGAATAACGGCTATCTATCTTCACAAATAGACAAATTAATCCGCGATAATAGGACCAAATAGCCGTGGCCAGTTTGTATAAAAAACTGAACCCCCTGTTCAACAGTGGCGTTCAATTACCTACTTTGGGGGGATTTCCTCTCGAGTAGCCCAATTGTTTCCGAAGGACCGTTTTAAAGTGGCATTTAAAACATCCTATACTGTGAAAAACCTGTTAGTGAACGGCCAGGACCCCATTGAACCCCAGAAATTAAGTGGTGTATACCTAATAGAAAGTAGTGAATGCGGTGGACAGTATGTTGGACAGACTTGAACTTGAATACTGCAAAGAGAAAAGGTGCAATACTTTGACACGGAAGAGTTGCATTCGGTGGTAGAGGGAGGAAAGTTGAAGGCGTAGATTCGAAGAAGGCAGTAGAAATGTATAGAGGTCGTGTTGAAAGGTGAAGGTACTTTGAAGAGGGTGATAGAGTTAAGAAGCATGGCAGACTGAGGAGGGCACGAGTTTCAGACAGACGAGTATCAGAGGCACCGAGTATGAGGAACTTATGAGCAGACTGGTGGTGAACAATTTATTTGGAGGAAAGCGAGTTATCCTTGAAAAGAGGAAGTCAGGATGGTTGCCTGGGTTTTTGGACAGTCTGTTGGAAAGTCTATGATGTATGAATAAACTCATAAGCTAAGGACTAAACCTATGAATCCGCTAGCATAATATCCTATCTGGCGTTTACATCTTAAGAATGTAGCACGAAACATACACAAACTATAATGTACAAGACAACGGAGGCTCATGGAATTAAAACCACTAAGTAAATCTCTGTCTCTAGTGTTAGGTACGCAAGAGCAATATTTGATATTCTTCATTTAAGAATAAGCAGGAATGGCGTTGGGAAACTTTTTTTTTGGGTAGGCCCTACCTAACACCGGGGGCGGGGGGGGAGGGGTTAAATAGACAAAATTTCAAAACTTGAAATTTTACAAGATTTAATTTTGAAATAACATTAATTTTTCTGTCTCTATACATATTGGAAACAATAAGTAAACATGAAAGTGAAAAGTAAGAAAACTGAAATCGAAACTGCGGGTCGCTGTCACTGTAACAACTGCTTATTAGATGCCTTCCGTCCAGTATTCACTGTTAAAGAAGAGAAAAAGGTTTTAAGGCGTAGCTGCGCTGCGAGTGATAATACGCATGGGCGTAGCCAAGGGGAGGCAGAGGGGCAGCTGCCCCTCCCCCCCGCATAACGAAACATTTCATACAAAATCTGTTATACGGAGCCGGACAGGATCATCAGGTGGTCTTGACAGGATGAGGAGCCCTTTTAACCCAGCATAAAGTCTGGCTACACCCATGAAGCTAGGCCAAAGTTTTTCTTTTGTAAATTTATATTCATTCATCGAAAATTCGTTTTCGTGGGCGCCAACGGATGCAAAAATTCTCTTCAGATTCACATTTTTCTAGCTTTGAAGAATATCGTGAATGAATAAATCGGCGTAAATCGGTGTATTGGATGTGAATTGTTATTCCGCTTTAGCTAAAAAAAAGTTTTAAAAAGTGTCCGACATTTTGTTTAATATACAATTCAAATGTAATGTAAATGGCGTACAATTTACATACAAATACAATTTTTATTTCCTGTGTTGATTTTAAGCGGTTCTATGACAATTTGAAATCGGAGGTTCCCAGAGGAAATAGAAGATGGGCGTTTTACACGAAAATTATTGAGCTTTGAGCCGCTGCAGCGCTCAATAATTTTCGTGTAAAATTCGTGGAATACCAAATATTTTTAAGTTAAAACCATGTATATTCATGGTTAAAATCATGAATAAATGTTTAAAACTATGGAAAACGAAATGTGACACTACAAGCAACAATCAATTGGGAGTGACCATCCAAAGTTTCAACTTCCGGACTGGGTCGGATTGATCAATAAAGTGTGGAATTTGTTGTGGAAAAGTTGGAAAAGAGTTACTAATTTATAATGAAGGAAGTAAATCTATGCTTCAGAAAAATAGAATTTGTTTAGAGAAATCTGGCATAGGTGAACCTTGTATTAGCTCCCTGCGGTCCAGTTCTACACCCAATTCCGCCCTCCACGTTAGGAGCGTGACCGTTAATAAGGTATTAGGAAAAATTGTTTAGGAGTACAAAACACCGGCAAAAATTTAATACGCCGGCTTTTATCAAATTTTCCTCTTTTTGAGAACATATCCTGTTCTTTTTGTTGGTTTTACTAGGTCTGAAACTTGAGAAGTGGTGATAGTGATGACCTCATTCTTCAGCCCTGCAATGAAACCCTTTGAATTTTCCGCCATAAAATAAATCGACTGCCATATCCGCCATATCATTCGAAGTTTTTATGAGAAATATGTACTACGTCCCACCACGTTCACATTTTTGTTTCTTGAGAAGGTAATCCCTGACTGTGTCGGTAATAAATTTTCGCCGATTGCGCGAGAAAGGCGCATGAGAAAACGAAGATAGTATATACTGTGTAGTCTTCTAATGTGCTAATCCTTGCCGGATCGAAGACGATCGTTTAAGATCGACTTGAGTTATTGAATAATGTTGAATGACAGAAGATGGCATCTTCCACGGAGCATGGTTGGTTTTGCTCGTCATTATATTTATGGTTATTTGTTGACGATCTGTAGTGGTGAATAACTTAGCATTAAAACGGAGAAACGTAATATGTTTCAAATTTAGCAAAAAATTAATCAAAACGAATGTTATGATGTCCAAACCCGTAGATGTGTTGTCTCTTTCTCACCTTCATTTCATATAGCTTCCTAAAGATCCTAAAATATTCGACAGATTGTAAAGTCATGGCATTGTACGTTGTAAAACTCATTTACTTCAATTCCAGCATTGTTAGAAAGAGTATTTTTGCGGATTGGATCGGCGGAAACCGACGAGCAACTCGAGAATGCAATTTCGAAATTTCTACCTCCAGTATTACTTAAATTATCGAGTCAACAGGATGGAGTACGAAAAAAGGTGTGTTGACATTTTTTCAGTATACTGTGTCAGGCTCATCAGTCTTAAGTATAGCACTAATGATTTGCCCTTCCGTCAGGTCATGGAACTCCTGTTTCACATAAGCAAAAGAGTAAAGAGTAGACCCACTGTACAGCTACCTGTTGAAGCACTACTTAATTTATACACGCACCCGGATTCCTTTGTTACGGTATGGTCATGAAGTATTTAAAATTTATTTTCTTACGTCCTCGGTAAAATATGTTGCGTTTGTTCTGATTTTGAAACAGCTGTTTTCAGCTGAAGGTGTGGCTTTAGAAGCGACTCTGTGTTATTCAACTCACTAGCAATAAATGATGGCCTCTTTTTTCAGAATTTCTCCATAATTTACATAAAGCTTGGCTATCCACGAATGCCCATTGAAAAGCAAGCGGAACTTGTTCCATCAATACTCTATGTTTTAGATGGGAAACCGCAATCTCATCAAGACAGGTAAGTACCGTGTTCAAAATACATGTACTAGCATTTTCCAATAATTGATTAACCATGCGCATCAATTTTCGGGAAATTTCTGATGTGCAATCATGATCGAGGCTTATTATTGCAAATTATGAAGAATTAAGTACTTATCTCTATCCAGTTATTAGGATATTGCCATGAGACTTTTTCCACTTGAGTGGGACTTAAAATTAGCTCATTTCTTCCCATTCTTCCCATTATCCACTGTAGCCTCCACTAGTATACTTTTGATTTCATGTGTTCTTTCCCTTATGTGATCAGATGGTGGAATCTAGCAATCTGAAGAGTTACAATATGTATTTTAAAACCATGGTAATATGTGGTATACAGTCACGTAACCCAAATTTAGATCCAATGGTTTCTTCTCCACTCAAAACTTTTTTCCTGCGGTAGCATATTTAATCTTTAATTGCTACAGAGACAATGCTGATTCACAAAATGTTAGAATTAGCTGCACTAGCAGTGGGGGCTAAAGAGTTTTAGGGTTGGAGACTGATTAAAATTGTTGCCAAAGGATAATAGGTGGTAATTTCCGACAAAGCAGACAGGAAAGCTACAGAAAGCCTGTTATGAACAGGGGAATGATCTAATTTTGTACTGGTCATATGAAGAGGTTCCACTTCTGGTTTTTTTGGCTAATACAGAGTTTCCAGCATTAGGTAAGTATACCTCATTGGCTACATACTTGGCAAATTAGGAATACCCAAAAACTTCATATAATGGTAGATCGAAGGAAAAACTGTGGCTTTCATTGGTGAGATGTACCGTAGATTGAAACGAGGATTGAAGAACACCAAACTGGGGCAATGGCTACAGACTGAGCAAGATGTAGCTTACAGATAGAGAACAGGGATGACTGAGAAGAAATTGGTAAGAATGGAGGCAACCAATCGATGACCACATAAACACCCCATGTATGATGTTTAAGTGGACAAAGCTACAGAATGGCATTGGTTTTTGGGTCCCTGGTTACAATGGGCAAGTTGCCTGTCAAAAAGTTGGATGGGGTGGAGAACCTCAGCCAATAGAAAGCCCAAGAGGTTTTCTCTAATTAGTTTTGTGTTTGGGTCCATCACTGTTCCTACAAGTAGCTTGGGAATGAAAAGAGGCTATCTTCTTAGAGCTCCATGTACAAGGGTAAAATAAAATCTGATGTCCCATGGTGTATAAATTTTCCCTGTTAGACTTTTTACAGGAGTGTTTTGTGGACCTCCTAGGTCTAGATCATGTTCAGGAGATTTAGGAGTACCATATTGAGGAAGTGGCTCTGATTGTGCAAGAAGATCTTGGTAGACCCTCCATGTTCTGCCTGTAGTCTCATCCTTTCATCAGTATAATTAGACTGGTAACAAGGCATGTTCTGTCTGTTGTCCCATCCTGGAGTCACATACCCTCACCCCATAGAGCTACCTTGAGATTTCACCTTAGTCACCTCCATGCACATACAAAATTTTACATAATCTTCGTCACACCTCTCTTAATTGGAAATAAGGTAACTGGATGAACTAATAACAAACTGAAAACTTGTTGAAAACAGTTGATTTACCCAAAAGTATGGAAGGTGAGGTCGCATGAAGTTTGGAAAATGGGGGCTGAAACTTGGCTGTTACCATTTAGTTTTGGATTGGTGCTGTTGATGTGTTTGTTTGACAGCCAAATTTTGTATGCCACAGTTGGTAAATTAAATAGAACCCAAATTTTCATTTTGAATGAGTAGGGTATACTCTGTTTCTCCACAATAAACAAACAAAGTTTAGCCTATTCATTCAAAATTTTTAGCAAATTGAACAAAGTATTGCAGGAAACCAGCGACAAATTTTTCATATTTGTCATCCATTTCTGTTCACCTGTCTCAATATGGTGATGGACTTTTTTCACCTGGATGTATATTATCCATCTCATAATTTTTTACTTATGGTACCAATTTTGTGGCACAACGTGTGGTCTTGGTCTTACTCTATGTGTATTCAATCTCTTCACCTAGTAGTCCTGTGAGCCAATTTTCACAGTCTTATTATTTATGAATTGATTTGGTTGTATTATGTATAGTTGTGCTAACTGGAATCTTTTTTAAGAATGTGTAATCATTCATGTGAAATATGACTGATCTTTGAGAGAACAGGGGACTGGAAAAGAATTTGGAGTAGAAAAAAGCTCAATGTTTCAAACTGCATTTCATTCATACATGCATATGAATCACACCATTCCCTTCTGGGGTAGACACAGTCTCAAAGTTTCACCCATAAATACATATTTGTTCACCTAACTCTGCTTCAATAATTTCCTCCGTACAGACCTATCCTTGCAAACCTCTTTTGCCTCATTTATCCCCATACACTGCTCCATACGTGCCCTCCTGATTTTGAGACTCCTAATATTCCTCCTCCTAAGAATACCCTCAACCACAACTTTCTCGTCCTACCTCTACCTCTCACACCATTCATTTCACTCTTATATATCTGTTTCGTGATTCGACTCTCATCCATTCTCTCAACATGGCCAAACCAACAAAGCACACTCCTTTCATACATGTCCATTACTGGAGCATCTAACCCACATTCATTTATTACCCACTCATTCCTGACCCAATCCATCCTACTTTGCCGCAAATACTCCTCAGATAACTCATACCCACGGCGTTTAGTCTACTCTTATGTCTATCCTTACATACACGTTTCACTGCCATGCAACATAGTGGGGAGAAGTACACTTTTGTATATAGTGATTTTTGCTTCCTTAGACAGGCACTCATTCCTTGATATTGCTCTACATGCTACCTACCACTTTCCCTCCAGCATTTGCATATCTCTTTATCTCCTCATCTATATGTCCATCTTTTGCAAATATCTTACCTAAGTACACAAAATCATCCACTTGTTTAATTACTTCACCATTCACCCTCAACATACAGTTATTCTCCCCATTCTCCTTCTCAAAAACTACTACATTAGTCTTGCATGCATTTACCCTCAATTCTATTCTCTCTGTTTATTCACAAAACTTATCTTGGAGCTTCTGTAATCCCTGTTGGCTCTCTGAAATCAAAACAGCGTCAACCACATACAGTAGAATTTGCACGGTTACATTTCCAATCAAAACCATGATTTTCACTACATGCATCTGTAACACATTTATCCATAAATATTAATATATTATATGTTATTTTTATATATGATATGTTATATTATTATAATATAATATAATTAAACTGCCATGGTGACATTACGCATCCTTGCTTTACGCCCTGTTTTATTACAAACCAATCACCCAGAACCCCATTACCTCTCGCAATTGCTTTACTATTGTCATACATTGCCATCATAACATTCAATAACTGCCCATTCACTCCATAGTCTGTCAAAATCTTCCACAACTTCTTTCTATTTACCCTGTCATATGCCTTCTTTAAATCAACTAACACACAATACACTTTCAGACGCCCATACATTTTTCTATCACTTGATGAAGCATGAAAAGCTGGCCACTACATCCTCTCCCAGGCATAAACTCACAGTGCACAATGCTCAATAAACTAATGGCCCGATAATTATTATATTCGGTGTTTCCACCCTTCCCTTTGAACAAAGGAATGATGATTGCATTCTTCCAATCCGCTGGAACAACAGAAGCCTGTAAGCATAAATTATATATTTCACACAGCCAAAAAATGAGTAAATTACAACCTCACTTCAACATTTCACTGGATATCCCATCTCCGCCTGCAGCCTTCCCATATTTCAATGCATTTACATCTGTTATGACCTCATTCTCACTGATCTCCTTTTCCATCGTCACATTCTCGCATATTACTTCGCGAGGCTCGTCCTCAGTGCCTGCAACATTATGGTATAATTCTTCAAAACACTCCCTCCAGCAGTCCCCGATATTGCTCTCATCCCTTATTATCTCTCCACTTTTGTTCTTTACCGCATTCTTTCTCCTGCTTTCACCAATCTTAGCCCTTTTTACCTACTTCCAAAAAAGGCTTTTATTGCCTTCAAAATCTCTCTGCATCTTGCTTGCTTCATCCCCACGAATTCTTTCCTTGCTCTCTTTCACAACGATTTTGCATTCATTCTTTTTCTTTCTCTAAATTTCACAGCCCTAAGTACGCTCTTCTTCAGATTTGGCAGCAATAATAATCTTGTATGCCTCTTTCTTTTCCCTGACTGCAATTTTCACTTCTTCACTCCACCAAGTATCACCTTTCATTCTTCCTAGCAATATTTTTCCACATACACTTTCAGCACATTCTACAACCACTCCTTTTAAACACTCCCACGCATCATTCACATTCTCATTTCTGATATACTCATCCCATTTCTCTACTTCAAGGATTGAACATCCTCAAACATGCAACCATACTGCATTCTTATCTCACTGTCTAGCAACCTCTCCACTTTTACTCTCAACGGCTTTTTCGCAACATTCTTCCTTGGCACCCACTTTCTGCCCAGATTCACTTTGGAGAGTACCAAATAGTGGTCTGTTCCACATTCAGCACCCGTCATCACTCTCATGTCCCACACCAACTCCCTCAATCTCTCGTCATACAATACAAAATCAATCATGCTTTTACAATTGCCCCTTTGCCTAGTATATATATGTATGCTCTTATGTTTAAACCATGTATTCGACACAATCTGCAAGCACACACACTCACCAAGTTTTTTACTGTTATCATTCACTCGAGGGTCACCAAATGGCCCAACCACTCTCTCAGATGCGTCCCGCCTCACACCAACCCTGCCATTCATGTCACCTAGTACAATTATCTTTCATCAGGGTCACATTCGTTCAAAACCTCTCTCAATTTTCCCTCAACTCATCTTTCACACTCACTCTCTCTATCCACTGGTGGTTAGCACACCACAATCACAACTCTCCTAATACCTACTTTCATGCAAACCCAGAGCAATCTAGGGGATACTAACCTGTACTTCCTTACTAGTAACTTAGCTCTCTCATTAAGAATGAGACCTACACCTTGACTGCCATGTACATTATCCTCAACTCTTGACCACAGTACCAGACCACTACCATCTATAGTAACAACACCCTGCCCCTTGCGCTTAGTTTCACATACACACAGAACATCCATTCGTCTCACTTTCATTTCATTAAATAACTCATGCATTTTTTCCATGTACTCCTCTCACATTCCAAGTACCGATAGACCAGTTTGTATTGCTAAGTCCGTATCTTGATGGGCCAACCGTATTCAGCTTCCGCCGCCCATTGTGGCTTCGGCTGTCTGAGGCTACTTTGTGACTTTTATGAGTAAGTTGTAATAGAGTATGCAAGGTTACCAGCCTTTGCAGTATCCGCACCATGTGCAGCTTTCCCTGATAACGGTGCATAGTAATACCCTGGGCCTGCTTTCGCTATACTACTCAAGCTAGGATCCCTTCTGAAAGGACCAACTTGAGTGCCAGCATACCTTTGCCCGTGACTCACCACTAAGAGGTAAATTTGGTGTAATGACTCACCAGGTCACATATTTCATTCATATTTAGGTAATTAGTTTATCTCTTGTTCCATTTCAGTCATTTCTATGATATGATGTGCCTCATAACTATACACTAATGATACCAAAATGTACCTCACTAACCCTCCAATTTCTAGTAGTGTGTTGAATTATGTGCTCTAATGAACTCATTTGGATTGCACTTGTTTCTTAGTAGTACTCTTTACATCACTGGGTGTTTGCTCATATTTTATGTCTTAATTATCTTGCCTGCTGACCTATGTGCTTTCCCTCGCTGTCATGTCGGCCACAGAATTCCCCCTTCTTGCTCCAAGTAAATGAGGGTTCTTCTTTCTCCCCTAGATTTATGATAGTGCTTCTAAAAGGTCGCCTTTCCCACAGCTGTGAGATTTATTGCCTCTTTGTCTTTCTTAACCATTATTTCTTCTCAATGTTTCTTCCTAACCAGCGTTTCAGTCTTCTTATTTCCTCACCAGTGAAAGTTTGATTTCCAGCATTTCGATTTACTCTTTTTTTGATCGGACATAACATTCTGCTAATGCTCATTGTCAGTCTTCGTATATAAATCCACTGTGAATTTTATTAATAGTATCTATAAGCTGTCCTTGACTTTTTTTCTGGCATGGATCCCTTGGTTTTGGACTTTTATCTGTGGATTACCTGAGCACTGCTTTTCTCTTTTCTTAACCTACTCTTCATCTTGAGAATTTTTCGAGGCATTCTGGGACTTTTATATTTTTCCATTGACCAGTACGTCAGCTAGGGCAATTCTTTTGGTATCCTTTGTCTCAGGCTTTCTGTTACATTTCTATTGATGTTGGTGTACTATGCCATTGCTTTTGAGTGCACCAATTCTTTACATAAACAAGTCATTTAATATGGATACTAGAAGCTTTCACTTGGTGGAAGGACATCATAATAAACAAGATAAAAATTTTTGACATCCACAACTATTAACCAGTCATTAGTCATAAATAAATTGTGGAAGTCACCAATTTTTATCTTGTCTATTTTAACATATCATTTAAGTAAAGAATTCCTATGGAAAGTGTTTTTGTGAATCTTTAAGGAAATTATAGTGGGGAAGAATTTTTAGATCATTTTTCTGATGATTAGTCTTGTTAGGTAGGTGATTTTATAGCAGATTCTAGCCAGCCATCTATGTTGGAAATCAAATCTTATGGTATTGAATAATTAGTTCCTAGTTCTGTCATTAGAATCTGAAGATAGCCCATATAATGAGAACTCACCGCCACTTTGGAAGAAGTAGTTCCTGGCATTTGTCTGGCTCCAAAAAGATCTGAATCAGGAATGTTTTGCATTTCATAGTGAATATAGCGGAGAAAAATCTGGAGACATTGCTTTGATCCCTATTCAGCTTTATTCTCGGAAAGGGCGCACACTATGATTTAAAGCCTGGATCAGGTAGGAGGATAAAAGGTGACAAGAAACAGCAAGAATAAATTAACCATACTCCTTGTAAGAAATTGTCACCAGAGACATAAAAGTCTAGGGGGTTAGTTAGCACTGAGGGAACAACTCTGCTGACTAGTGCACCACAGCAAAAGGGTTAAATAAGATGTGCTTGCAACCTAAGGACATTTAGCCCTTACTGTCTATCGCTTGCCTACTGATTCGTCTGCCGTCAGAATATAATAAAAGACTACCCAAACAAATTTGAACCAAGCAAAATGGTGCTTACTCAGGTAACCAAGCAAGAATCAATGTTTCCGTTTTGATAAACCATTGACACACCCTTTTCCTTCCCCATTTCCTATCTCAAGTGCATTCACATTTCATTGCTTTTGTCATAACATCTACCATCTGTCCTTGTCATGGCTTGTATGGTGATATGCAGATGTAGTTACAGAATATTATTATATTGATGAGTTTTTTGATGGTGGCAATGGTCATTTAAGCTATATTAATTTTCCAGTTAAGATTCACGTAGTCATTTTTTGACGAATGGTTTACACATGGTTATTTAGAATATAAGTGAATTCGTATAAATTTATTTTTTATACATTAGGACTTAATCTCATGGGAGATTTTTGAAGTATAATTATGTAAACTGTTAATTAAAAATTGGAATAGGGAAGGTATGGATAGTTTATCCCTACAAGCTTTTTTTTGGGTTACTTGTCTAGTTGAACATACGGCATTTCCAATTGTATATTGTGGAGTTGATTCTAAAATTGATTTTTCTTTTGTTTCAGTTTATTGATGCTTCTAATGCCAGTATTGGGTGATGTTGTTGTACCTCCTGATCCAGCTAAAAGAGCTTCTCATTTTGGATTTTCAGAAAAACCTGTTCTGTCTCAGTTACTGTTGAGTTTTTCTCTTGATGTTCTATTACTTCCATATGGGTAAGTTTGACCTAAAATTGTCATTTATATTCACACTTATTACAATTGTGAGTGACGCCATTGATGTAGTATGTGCTGTGGCTTGTCTCACTCGTCTCAAAATTGTTAAAACCCAAATTAATTAAACGGATTTTCATTCATTACCTATCATAAAAATAGGAGAAAAGTAATGGTTGTCTTTTCAACTTGCATATTCTTGATCATTGATTTAGGAGACAAACATTTTATTTAATTTTGATCATATTGATTCATTCAAATCCTAACTTATGAGGGAAGCTTAAAATTTTCATGGTGAACCTTGTGTTCTTAAAAGTCATGAAGGTGCCAGGATAGAACTCATAGGAAAAGAAACTTAATGATATGAGCTGTCAAAGCATATTGAGAGTATTAGTATTCATTTTATTTGAAATGGCTGTGAACTATGGAAATAAAAAGAACTTCATGAGAGAAAACAGCCATAAATATGAAAATACCTCTTTGCAGTTGATATCAATTGTTTGGAAACCTTTTTCTTCTTGACTGCATATTGGATGAAATGGTATCTTTGAATTTAGTTTTACTGTGAAAAATTGAATTTACTACCAACTTCTTCATGGCTTGATTAATGTTACGCAGCACAATAGGATATGATATAATATGATACAATATGATATGATATTACATTCAATAATTTAATGGAAATAAATTCCTTTACTTAGTGGCATATGCTACAGCAACGATCTACATCCGGCATAACTCGGTCACCAGATTTTCATTTCCAATCACCTTCTGTGGGAGTTCTAATGGAGTTACAAGCATGCATGTGATATTTACTTAATTATTCATTATTGGGAAAATCAGTTCTATCAAGTCAATACATGGTAGAAAAAGTTGGTGAATATGCTACTTTGCTGTGGTTTGGCCTCTTTTTGAGTATACTGTGAGCTTTTAAACCCAGTACGTAAAGATATAATCAAGGGTGTATATAAATATAATTCAGAGGAAAGCCATTCACTTGTGACTTTCTTTACACTCCTGTGTGATACAATGCTGATGGAAGGAGGAGGCTGGGATCTCTTTCTGACTTGGAGGCTACATGCCAGGCTTAGATTGCTTGAAAATTTCAGATCATGTAAATTTCACTATGACATGCTGGATATTATTTTCACTCCAAAGCATATCTTTGGAAATGATGGAAGCAACAAAATAAGAAGGATATACTGCTGAACTGATATGTTCAAAAGTTCCTTATTTCCAAGCACCATTCGTGGTTATAACAAGAACTGCAGGACTCTGACATATGACTCATTGTTAATGTGCAATTCACCTTTGTCCTTTACCCTACCTTTTTCCATTTTCTAAAGCATTTTTTATAAAAAGTAAAAGTCTTACAGTTGTAATGCAAGCATAAAATATTCAATTTTTGGGCATTTAAATTGCGATGGACTTCAGCTTTCATTCCATGTGCTACAAGGAGTCTTTTCTTCCATCACCATTTATGGCTCCTGCTTATTATTTTTCTTAAGCTTTTATCTAGCACTATGGTCATGTGGTAGTTGAAGATGAAAGTTTAATTGATTATCTTATTAATTGACGTAGAATATACATCAGGAACAGGAATTTGTATATTTCTATTTTAGAGCTACTCCAGCTCAAATCAAAAGCAACCCTAGACCTCCATCTCAGCAAGCAGCATCTACTAGTGCTTCATCTGGGACCTCTCAATCAAACCCTACTACTCCACCTTCTTCAAATGCTCCCCCTGGGATGAGTGAGTACTCTTTTAAAAGAGTAACCGGTGAAAACATGTTAACTCCTGAGGATCTTGAAAAGGTGAGATTCATGAATAGAATAGAATAGAATAGATTTATTTGCCCAATAGATACATTACAAAAGGTAAAATCCATTACAAATGTAAGTACATAAGGCACGTCATTAAAAAAAGAGAAAAAAGTAAGCAGATACATATCAATCACGGGAAGTCAAATAGTCACTAACTTTGTAAAAACAATTCTCCACAAGATAACAAAAAACCAGCCTTTTAAACGCCATCAATCTTTTTTCATTTTTTATAGCTTGCGGCAAATGATTATATAATTTTGCACACATTAAATAAGGTCCTTTCATCGTTGTACATAGGTTAGATGTCAGCATGTGAACATCATCGCAGCTTCTTGTTTTATAAGAATGGTGGCAGTTATTTGACTTAAACTCTGACAGATGTTTTCTTACATACAGAACAGCATGGTATATATACACAGATGGAAAAGTCAAGATCCCTAACTTACCGAAAAGAGGTTTACAATGAGCCCGATAAGACTCATTACACATGGTCCTCATCAACTTTTTTTGGATTAAGAACACATTGTTTGATAATGTGGAATTACCCCAAAATATAACACCATATGAAATCTGGGAATAAAATAGACCGTAATAAAGAGTTTTAAGTACATTTATACTTACAGTATGTTTTAGAACAGATACCAGATAAAAAATTGAATTTAACTTTTTACACAAGTTTGATACATGTTTATCCCATTTGAGATATTGATCAATATATATTCCGAGGAATTTTAAGTCTTCCACAGCATTAAAACCATTGTTTGCAAATAGTTGGCAGTTATTCTCACATTTATTACTTTTAACTGAAAAGAATACTGCTTGGGTTTTCTGACAGTTTAATATGAGATCATTGCTATTGCACCAGCTTAACATTTTTTGATTAACCACTTTACCAGAAGTAATCAAATCATTTAATGTTTTGCTAAAAGTTACAACACTCACATCATCAGCAAAGATCACACAATTATTTTCTACACTTGACTTCAGGCTCAAAGGTAGGTCATTAATGAAAATCAGAAAGAGTATTGGACCGAGAACAGATCCTTGTGGTACTCCTTTAGTTACTTCTTTAGAGGAAGACAGATAGGTATCACCATCTCGTTTATAGGCCACCTTCTGATATCGCCGAGATAGATATGTCTTCAGCCAATTCAGTGCAACACCTCTTATGCCCAGCAGCTGGCATTTTAAGAGTAGCTTTTCATGATTTATAACATCGAAAGCTTTACTCAGATCAAAATAAATACCCATAACTTTATATCTCTCATTGATATGTTGTAGGATGTGGTCGACCATTTTAAACAAAGCTTGCTCAGTTGACCTTGCCTTTCTGTAGCCAAACTGATTGCCAGAGAGGAGGCTGTGATTTTCAAGGTAATCAACAAGTCTTCTGCAATAAACATATTCAAATATTTTGCCAAAATGAGGAATAATAGAAATTGGTCTGTAATTATATAATTCACTCCTGTCTCCCTTATTTTTATAAACTGGTATCACCTTGGAGATCTTGAGAGCATCAGGATATTCACCTTCAGCCAGGGACTGGTTAACCAGAGATAGTAGGGGATCAAGAATTATGTCCCCACTCTGAAAAATTATTTGACCACACAAGCCTTCAGTATCAGCTGATTTTTTACCTCCTACTTTAGTTAAATACTGTTGTAGTTCAGTTTTATCACAGGGTCTTAAATAAAACGACTTACATGATACTGAGTTCGGATGGCAGGGTATGGTAGGCACAGTGTTCTGTAGGACTGGCTTTTGTAAAAAGGCATTATTAAATGCATTTGATATCTCAACAGGGTCGATAATTACATTTCCATATTCATCTTTTATGAAATCAGAAGTCTCAACTAATTTTGAGATTGAGCTATCCTTAATAATTTTCCATGCCTCTTTGGAGTAATTGGAAGCATTTTTTATGCGTAAGTCATTGTACTCCTTTTTGGCTTTCTTTATACAGTATTTATAATGTTTTTTTAAAATTTTATATTGAGAATGCAACTGATGGTCATTAGAAGACAATGTTTTAAGTGACATGTTTTTTAAGTCATTAGACATATTTTATAGACATGTCCTTAGCTCTCAAACTTAGCCATCTCAATTATTGTTGGATGATTTTAATTGGCCTTCTGTCTCTAAAACCTTATGATCCTGTAAATTTCTTTTGGCCCCATTCAGGCCTATGAGACCCTAGGTTAATGATTTTATCAAATTATATTATATATTGTATATGTATATTGTCATATGACTGATTATATGTTTTAAATATGTTTTTCATTGTTTTGATGAAAGATATGGTAAGTAGTTGTGAGTTTTGTCTGGCCAAAAAGTTTGAAAAAATCTGATGTATTCGTATCATTGCATTCCCTGCTGTGGGTGAAACAGGGTGGTCACTCAAAAAGTAAAACATTAAATTATGGTGAATTTGCTATGAATTCTGCATGTAAACCTTTTGTTTTGACGTTTGTCGGTCCTTAGTGGTTCTGTTAGATTTTGAAGTGTTTAAAAGTCATTTTTTTTTTAGTCCTGAGAATAAGTTTCTGGTACTTCATTGTATTAGATGCCACCCTGATGAGATCGTGTAGTTTACAAAGTATTGCTTGTGCTGAGGTTTAGTGGGAATGTAAATATTTTTGGATTTTCAGCTTAGAATGTGTATGAGAAAAGTTTTTCAGTGACATTTATTTGTGTGGTATATTTACATTATCTTAGCCACATAAATATACACACAACTGCACTCTAAAAATGAACATAATTACCAAAGTGATGCATTTGCTAATTAATTTAATGGTTGTAGAAATAAATCAAAATGAGAAATGAGCTGTTCCTGTCTTAGTGTGTAAAAAATTAACAAAAAAAGCATATGTTGAATTTGAGAAAGAATTAGCTTGCAGTGATGAAGCGAGTGTGGAAGGAGAAAGGGAAAACATTTTCATTAATGAGTCACTTGTATTTGGTTGCAGGTAGCTGTTCACATGCTTCTATGAGAGAAAAAAATTGATTTGTGTATATACGTAGAAGGCCATTCATGTGATCAATTTCAGGGACTATCCTAAATATGTAGTTATATTAGTTTCTGTACAAAATATTCAGCTCAGATTGGGAATTGTATCCATCGAAAGTTATTGAAAAGCAGGGTTTATCTCTGTATGAAACCTGTTATTCAAAAGTTTTCCTGCAGTTAAGCATTGGGATTTTGGCTGATAGCTTGTCATAGTAATTTTTAAAATCATTTTTTGATGAATTTATTTGATATATTTTCTAATTGTGTTTCTTTCTATTATTTCTACAAGACTAAACTGGGCATTGTTAAGTTCCTCTCTTCTGGTGTTTTTCCTGAGAAAGATATACTGATCCATCTGATAGTAGCTGTTGCTGACACCAGATTTGGCATTGCTCATGCAGCTGATATAGAATTGAAGAAAATAGTAAGGTAGGAATGTAGAAAATTGATTTGTAATGCATGGATTATTATATTATTTAATTTGCTTAATTTTTGCATGAAAATGGTGATTTGAATGTGAGGTGTTCAAGAAAGATGATTTATTTATTCCTTATTTGTGAAGTGCTCTTGTTTCATTATCCCATTCAAAGTGAATTGAAGTTGTTGTTTGTACAGTGTGCATTAGGGTGATTCCACGCAAACTCAACATAGGGCTTGGCCATACCTTGATTCTCACAATTTTTGGAACTAAGGAAGAATGTAACAAGGAAAGATTTTCTTAATGTTAGTCTTCGATGATTAAATATGTAACAGTTATGTCCCTTTGAATATCACAAGTTTGTGGAAAATCGTGAGCCACAGCTCCTAACTGTAATGTCAACAGATGTCATAGTCATAGTCATATTTTGTGGAACAAATTGTGGACCAACAACAGTGGTCATATTTTAAATGTAATGACATTTTTGTTATAACAAGTAAATAATCTGACTGTTTGATTATATTTTGTATTTTTACCACGTTTTTAAAATATTGATTTTTGTTTGAGGTATAATAACTTGTGAGCTAATTCTTAGATGAGGTCAACCTTTATTTTTCTGAACAGCAATGTCACAGGACTGTTCATAATTTTTGGCTTGCTGCCATGGCACGATGGAGCAATAAAAATGGAAAGGTGCAAATGTTGTACTTTTGGTGTTTAAAAATTGTAATGTTTGAGAACTTGTATTAGGTTGAAATATATTTTTTGCAACAGGTTAAATTTTAATCTTCCAATTAGTAAAAGGAAAATTTTGAAGAAATCCTGGAGAAGAAACTCTTCTCCAGCATTTCTTCGAAAATTTTATATTTTCTTTGGTATCATTCTCCACGACCTCCACATTAATATTCCATCTGTCCAAAAATCTCACCATTTAGAACCGGAAACTTAGTATACTCTGAGCTAATAAAGATATGGAAAATGTCCAGATCATGCCATTTGTCGGCAAGCGATTAGTAATTGGGACGAAATAATATTTTTTCTAAAGTTCGTATATTCAGCAGGTGATGTGGAAGAAACCACAAATAATGACCTATGACAATTTTTTAATGGACTGAGTCTGCTCATTTTACCTATGATTGAGTGATAAAGAAAGGGTGATTGGAACCGCTGTCCGGCAGCTTCCGTTTTAACTGCGTATATGTTAGAAACAAATACCCCTTTTCAGCACCCATACTTGTTGCTCGTCCTAATTAGCCTCAGATTAAGAAAGCTAGAGTCTCATACAAATCCAGAATTTGCTTTATATACGTCTTCTAAACTGGGCGAAATTTGTGCAAAGAAAATGATGGCCAACTAAAAATCATTAGCATTGGGGACTAAGAGGTGATAGTTATGTCACAATCATTTGTGACATGTAGCATATGATGTAAAGGCATTATTTCAAATGCTTTCTCGAATAACTACTATTAATCATTTTACAAAGTTTCCAGTGACCAGAGAAGTCAGGGGGGGAAGGGGAAATATTTTTCACGATTTTTTAAATAGGTTCGAAAATACAAAGTGCCGATTTTTCGGTCCCACCAACTTTGTATCATTGAATTGCTTCTGTAGTACCTTTTGACCTCTTCTACCAAATTGAAGATTTACAATATGTTAAAAACAGAGATGGGAGACACCTGTTTGTATCTACTGTGCATGCCTGAAAATCCCTTTATATTTCTGTCCACTGCCATGCATATGGTAAATGTCCCACTGAGTTTCGCTGCATCTTCCCCGAGTCTTCATGGCTCTCACAGTGGTCCCCCTAGTTCCAGTGCTGGCAAAGTGGGATGGTTGAGCAACATGTCTCTAAAATAAGGGCCCCCCAGAAACTCATTTAATGCCTAAGGTACACAAGTCAGAGATCACAACTTGGCAGAATGTGCCCCAAATTGAGAATATAAACATCCCTTCTCAGGCCAAATAAAGGCCACTAGATAAGGTGATGAAAGAAAGAAGCAGAAGACCATACACCATATGGATTTTGGTTGATAACATTTAAAAAATCTATTTAAAGACAATATTATTTTCCCACTGGCTATGCTGTTAAATACAAGCATCTCCCATACATCAGAGAGCTACAAAAGCATTTGTTGTGACATTTTTGAAGCAGAAAAGATAGTTTTTGGTTTTACACGAGAAATGTGTTTGAAACAGTAACTAACGGATCAAGAAATCGAAGATGCATTGGTTGCTGATAATGATTCAGATTCTTTTGTAGAGCCAAGTGTTGGAATAGAATGTGAGTGTGGTGATTCTCAAGAGGAAACTATCAGAGAGGTATGCATCAAAAATCCATTTTGGGGATCTTTAGGGAATAGGGAGCATGATAGCATAGCTTAAGTGCTTACTGCCCATACCGCAGGCAAGCATGTAGACATTTTGTTTGCCCTTTTCTTGGATGTTTGACTAAGGAACCCACTAATTTTTTTCTATATTTATTAGCCACAAGTGCATAGCCGGTAGATAGAGTTAGTATGGAATCACCCATCATAAAAATCTTAAGTGATTGTTTTGAGAACTCCTCAAATAGTCTAAACTGCTTAGTTTAGACATTTGCTCTCATCCCATGGAGTCTGTATTAGCAAGGGATTACTCTTGGTGTAAATTTCCTTAAATTTGAGCCAAAGGCATTGGACTAAGTTCTTACTCCAAAACAATTCAAAAGTTAATCATAATATATGGAACATTTTGCAATAA
Organism: Ceriagrion tenellum; assembly: GCA_963169105.1. Lineage (NCBI taxonomy): Eukaryota > Metazoa > Arthropoda > Insecta > Odonata > Coenagrionidae > Ceriagrion > Ceriagrion tenellum. The sequence continues at coordinate 172,129,863 of OY720632.1, forward strand.
ATTGTTGAAATTTCAAGTATTTTCATTTGAACAATTTATCTTTTGATAGTTTTGGAGATGTTAAAGTTCATACCTTAAGGGACAGGAAAAATTTAAAGAGCCAGGTTTAATACAGGCAATGAAGGGCGACACTTGGACATTTAAATCTGGCATTTGAAGGGTAACACTCCACAACTATCATTTTTAGTGGTGGAAAACATTACTTTTCTCATTTCAGAAATATAAGTACCACTCCACTGGTCATGCTTAAATTCAAGATGCCAAAGTTAGAAACACAGCTAGAAAACTAAAGAACTGATTAGAATAAATGAATAGCTTATCAAAGACAACTCATTTTTGAATTCTGTGTTTGGTATGTAAACATTTTAATTTTTGGTGTATTATTTTTTTGAGGATTGACTCAAGTCACCAGTTTTTCATAAATAGATGAGCTTTTAATCAAGTTCAAATTTATCTATCATTAATCCAATATGGAAGTGCAATTATGAACCTGGAAAACTAATATCCGATTTTGGTACTCTTTAAGTCTGATATTTTCATAATTTATAAGTTCATGAGAAGTTTTGAAGTACTACTGGCAGCCGGTGAAAGCCTATGTAACTATAATATGATTGGATTCATTTCTTATTTGCTTATCTATCCAGCAGTGATTTTTGTGTTATCATTAATTTTATGACATGTATAAGCCTGTATCAGCACAAAATGTACATGAGGTGGAGGATGTAGAGAGAGTTTAGTGATGTTGCCTCTGTAACGCTAGTTGTGATTCACGGAAATTGCCATCCCAAGAAAAATCAGCCCTCTCTATGATGGAATGTCAGCCTAAACTATCCTTTCACCTCTTGACCCTCCTATCATTTGCAGGAGATTACAACACTATGTAGATTAAGCAGTAACAATTATGGAAGGCATAAAGCGTTAATTGTATTCATTGGCATAGTCCTGATATAGGCTGTCAGTTGGTTCCCATTTTTTCCTAAATTTCTGATAAACATGAGAATAACTAGCTAGCTTCAAGCAATTAATGAAATCAAGCATTGAGTTCTGTCACTTCATTCTACTTCCATGTTGTTATTGAAAATATGTGCATCTTAACTTGATGATGTGCTCATGCATATTTGCTACTAGGTTTTTTTCATATTTGTCATTCAAAGTGATGCCACTGTCACATGGTGATTTTGTCAATCTCCGTCAAAAATACTATGGTAGCATTAAAAATTTTCCATACCAAATTCCAGAATGTAAAAATGAGTAGCATTTGATTTGCAGTTCAATTCATTACAATGAGTCCATTGTTTATCAAAATATAATGTATCAGACTCTGGTATCTCACTTTTTGGCATGGGCAGTAATTAGGTGTAGCTAAAAAGTTGTATAGTTAGTGATACTTGTCATCTATCAAGTAAAAACTATCCTTTGATTTATAATAAAATCAATTTTCTTACATGCATTATTTCTGTTTTTGCTTGTCTCTTATGCAGGAGCCTTGACTGGAGCAGCCCATCCCTTCTAGCTCCCCTCTATGCACTGTTCCTTGGAACCTCAACACCCAGAGATCGACCTCTTCTACCAGGTTCCCCACCTACCACTGTTCAGAAGCCATCAGCATCTTCATCTTCTACTCCCACCTCCATTTCTTCCTCCTCCTCTAATGCAACATCTAAGCCAGCTGATCCATGGATATTGCCATCTTCTTCTGCCCTGCCACCACCTCCAAATAAACCTGAGCTTAGAACCGCTCCTGCAAACACTAGGATACGCCTACGGCTACTGCCATATATCTGTTGTGCCCGTGGAACTGGCCTTCTCTTCCCTGATTGTATTCGTGTGAGTTTTTGTCTTCCCTGCCTATTAGATTTATTCATATTTACAGTGGATACAATTTTTAGTTTTTAATTTTGAGAAGTGAATTTTGTTACACATTTCTCTTTGAGACAGATGCAGTGCATTCTTATAGCAATTAGTAATTAGTTATTAGCAGGGCTTATCTCCTAAGATCTTCTTCAAATGTTTCAGTCATTTAGTCTGTGTAGGGAATGATATTATGTAAAAGCCACATTTCCAAAAAATTCTGAAGACTTTAAACAGGCTGAAAAACCTAAAGAGATTGAGATGGAAAAATAGAATTTGCATGTTTTCTTAAGTCAATCAAAGAAATAGACATGGCAGGTTTCAACAAAATCTTAGACTATGAGTGTTATGGTGTGGTTGAACTGACATGGAATGAACCTGCAGTCATTGGGGATGACACAATGATTTATGTTGTCCATATGGAGGGAAAACTTCAAGGGGCCATGAACACTTCCCTCTACTTCCCCAGGTTAGACTGGTAGATTATTTGATAATGATCCATCGAAGTATCTGAGTGTAAGCCCACCTCATGTTTAGTCAAATCTCTGATTTTCTGCCATAAAAATATACTTATTTCTGTGACTTATGCATAGTCCAATTTGGTAATTATGTATTCATAACTATAATTACTGTGTTAATCGGGCTATTCTTAAGGGATTACGAACCTGTCTAACTTCAGATGTGTGTTTTTCCATTTTTGCCATCTTTAAAAATAAGTGGGCTACAACCTTCTGAAAATGAGACACACCAACAGCCCATAAGGCTGGGTGACTTGCACAGTGGTTGCAATAATGAATTCGCGAGTGCCTGTGGTGCATAAAATAGACTAAGTTCAAGGAATCTCTTGGTACAAAGAGTTGTGTGTGGAAAACATTTTTGGAAAATCCTCAGATAACTTAACCAAATCCAGAATGCCCCTTGTTCCATATTGCCATGATTACCGAGGGGCTAATGTAATCCACATAGCAGCATGAATTTAACAATCTGAGCTGAATGAATATTTTGAAAATATTTTAGATGTAGCTAATATTTTCCCCTTTCGTACAGCAATTTACTGTGTGTTAGTGCTCCTAAGTTTATAAATCACATTAATATAATGTAAAGTTGTTTTATTTCAGATTGTATTTGACAGCCTTTATGGACCTAACACCAATGCAAGGCTGAAAACTATGGCTTTGCAGTTTGTACTCCTCATCATTCTTGGGTTGGTTTTTATAGATGAAAAAATCTCCTAATTGTCCTTAGTCAACTGTCCATGATATAATACCTCATTTTGAATTACAGTTCCAATGTCTCACAACTGAGCACTGTAGGAAGTATTTTACTCTCAGGACTTCTAAAGCTGATAGCTGTAGAGGTAGGTTGATATATTTTTTCATGTTGTTAATGAGCCAAACTGGCCCCAATGGTTCACACTGACTGCTACTGACCCAATGTATTTCATGTTGTTAATGAGCCAAACTGGCCCCAATGGTTCACACTGACTGCTACTGACCCAATGTATTAATTCTCATGCAGATCACTTAACCTTTGCATTTAAATTCTCAGTTGTGATCTGGATGGCTGGCATTTTTCTGAGTATTTAAATTCCAGCCTTCCCAAAAGTTTCTTTTCAACCAGTGGCATACATTTTTGGCAGGAGCAAAAGTTTCCATTTGTATGATAAAGCTTAATGAGAGAGCTTATGTAGTAAAATAATTGAGATGTGGATAAGCAGTGTTTATGGTCTTCTTGTGTATGAAATTCCTGCTCAATGGACCTGAGAACCTGTAATTGTTTTAAGTTAAGGCATTGCACTTGAGCAGGGATGAAAACTATTATCACATTCTTACAACCAGTGACATGGTAATCTTGATTGAATTTAATGATAATAGAAAATCATCAATATTTTTTAATCTTGCAAAATTTATAATTGCCATTTAGCCGAGAGGTGGTGGCAAATGGAAAATTTTCATCAAAAAATTAAGAAAAAATGGGCATGAATCATGCAATAAAGTAGTTTTATTTTATTAGGCTATTATTTATTTTTTTATTCCAGGATGCAAAAATTAAGGCTTTAGCATATGGAGCTGTGGGGAAATTAGGAGCTCGATTACCTCATCTTGTGAACAAGGATTTAGCTTTACTTCTCTCCTTATTTGAAGCTCTAGATTTGGTAAGTGAATTTTCCATGCTAATTACACTATCCTTGTTGCAATTATTGATACTTACATTTCATATTCCAACAGCGTACTTAGCCCAAGACCAGAGGTAATTCCATTCGAATAATGGCTCAGTAAGGTTGCGGACCTGCTATCTGGTAGAACAATGTCACCAACCATAATTTGACCAATTTTGAGTGCACCAGGACTAGCCATGGTATGATCTCTATGGAGACCTACAAAGGGGCAATAAGTGTGATACCTAGGGTTCTGGGTTTGAGTCCTGGTCTAGGGGAATAATTTTCCTATGTGGAATATAGCACTCAATGTGCACTTGCATGTGACTCTGTAAAGCTAATACTGTCCTAGTCCTGGTATCCTCTACATTTGTCAACCTATATTTTGCCAGAAATGTGGGGTGAATCTTGGGATATGTATGGTATGAACAAATGATGAGTTAACTCTGCCATTAGGGAAAACCAAGAGTAAATGGAAACTCATATTTTACTGTATGGAACATAATTTGAAGTTCAGGACCAAGAAGTGATTTCATGTCATCGAATCTTTCACTATTTCTAATTTCTTTTCATGTAAAGGTCTATGTTGAGTGAAACCACCTTTTTCATTTCACCATAGAGTGTATCACTATAAAGAGACTACTGCATTTACTTGTTAATTAATGAAATGCCACATAGCCATTTTGCTATTTCATGGTTTTACCCTGAGATTCTGATGATTATGTATGGTGAGAGTGCTAATGTTTCTGTATAGTAGCTCATGTTTTTAAATCATCTGCTGTGGCCGAAATGCAATCAAACTTCAGCCATGTTAAAAATGAAAGCAGTTAGAGCTTCAAAGGTCTCTGCTCTGTCCGTCTGTGGTGAAATTCCCCTTTGGCTTGTTATGACCCTGCCTGAGCGTGTTTGTAATGGTATAGGGAAGTGAGTGATGTGGGGTAGTACAACTCCTCTAGCATTGTGGGTGGTTTGTAATAGCCCCTTGGTGCCAAAACCATGGTTGCTAGTAATTATAGGTGTGGAAATCACCAGGGTGTGCTTTAATTTGATGTATTGAGTACTTAAGTTTTCCACTTAGTGATGTCTCAGACTTCCTCTGATGTTATTTTAGGACTGTAAGTGATTTTTTATTTGATAATTTCCTAGTGAATAAGTGAATTTCCCCTTTGGCTTCCAACGGACCAACAACAGTACTGATGACAATGGAAAAGTTTTTCATTAAATGTCATTAGGGATGGAAATCCTGACTGTCAGAAGCCAGAGAGAAATTAACTTCAATTGGTTGTGATTTGCTTCCCAAGCATTGTTATAACTATGCAAATTAATTACAGTGTAAAGAAGTATTGCCTAAAGGCATTTGGAATTATCTCTGAATTCATGATTATAAATCATGAAATTCCTAGTAATCATCAATGAGCTGTGGAGAAGATTGTGAAAGCATGAAAACTATTTTCTGTCTTTAGCAGATAACTCTCCTACTCTTGTGTGGTCGTGGAAGGAGATGCAATTTATTTAACTTACTATGTACTGAAAATACTGATCATTTTTACAGGAAACTCCTGAATTAAAGTTTGCAGTGAAAGAATCTTTGCTAAATATGATGGAAGCATTCAAAGACATGAAAAATGGTGTTGAGAGGTGTATGCTGGAGGCATATCTTGCCTCTCTAACAGAATCTGCTTTTGAGCCCATGGCCCGAGTTGTGGCAGTCAAGTACACTGCCTCTATATTTCCTCCTGACTATCCTCCTTCACGCTACATCCTTCTATTAGCAACTGGTGACAGGTTAGTTTATGTACAAATAATTCCTGTCAAATGAACCAGAAATACTCACCTGTCATTCATTTATATTATTTAAATTAGTGTTTTATTCTCTTATGAAACATTTCAATGATGATAACCTGTAAAATGTGATGTTAATGTTGCATAGGTTGGCAATTAGAACCTCCAAATGAAGCTATTGTTTTGAATGATTTATCTTAAAAAATTCTATCCTGTAGTGCTAAAGTATTCATCTTATTAATGTATATTGCATGCTTATACTCTCTTCAAGCTAAAATTTGCTTTATATTACTGACAAATTAAAAGAGAATATAATTGAGTGATAATGATAGGCATTATCTGCTGTACCTGTCTCCTCACATTTTGTTCATTAATTTTTCGATATGTTGTTTGTTTAAGCATATATGTCACCAGTAGCCATATGACCTAGGTATCTTCTCTAAAGGTTCAGTGACTCGTATAAATTATTTCACATGAATTCCTCATATTATGGTTTAGTAATTAAATAGTTACACTCACAATACTGAACCATTAGGAGAGTAACTCCTTGCAATGCTCCCAAATTCTTCCTTTCTTAGCACCCTTCAGCATTTCTTTCTATCTGGAAAGGCTTTTTGAAGTATGGATTGCCATTGTAATTGTGGATGAAGAACGAAAATTATTGGGGAGAACTGCAAACAGTTCAGAATATTAGAGTAGTAAATGGCATGGCTGAAAGAGTCTTGATTACCAATTTCCTCAAGGGTTATAACTTAACTAGCAATAAGTGGAACAGAAAAAGCAATAACTGCCAGCAGTTTGAGCTGAGCATAGAAAATAATGTGATTAAAATATTTTTGAAAGGTCTGAGTCACATTTGGTGTGTGTGGTCATCATTAAAGATCAGTTCAGAAACACTTTTAAAAAATACCTATTATTTGTTTTTTAATGAGAGGATTTTCATTGCCGTTTCCCTGCTACCAATGTACTGCTTAACTTCTTGCAGCAAAGGAGACTGGAAACTTACTATTATCCCTTTCATCACATAACTCTCCCATAAGGTAGAGATGTAATCTGTGTCACACCTCTGATGGAACCCTGTGGAATCACTCTAATGTAAAACAACCATTTGACTACTATCCCCCTGGAAGTTGGGCAGATGTGTGATTTTTCAATTAGAAAATAGCTATTTTTCATAATTTGAAGGTAGTGTGTGACTCCTAAATGTTGTCCTGTTGAGTCCAAAATTTTTACTCTTTATTTTTGGTGCTAGATTGGAACCTATATTGAATTAGCCTGTCAACATTTCGACAAATCCAAATTTTGTAATCACCCAAAGATAGGACCCTGAACTTTTTAAAATCTCTAATGCCTAGTACCAGGTCATTTGTATGTATTTCTTCAGTCTCCTGGGGATTCCCAGCCATCTAATGAATTCATGCATCATTATCGTACTTCTTTAGTTATTTTATGTAATGGAATTACGGAGATTATTAAAAATCATCTAATTAAGATGGTAATGAATGACTTGTGTCATTGACGGTGGGGTAGTATTCTGGCTCACCAGAATGAAAGGGGTTCGAATCTTGCCTGCATAAATGTTTTCACCAAGGAAACACTGTAATTATTTTATTAAATTCTTAGTTCAGGGAGGAGGCTACTACCTTTATTGGTGGATTACCTAATTTTGTTATTTATATGTCCCCACCTTGCATTTGTAAGAGAAAAAGGTGCATTGTAAACAATGCACCTTTTCCTCTTACAAGTTTACTCTCTTGCCCACTCAGCTGATTGGGGAGAGCCCTTCTGTGGGCGTTCTTTGAGGTTAGCTTAGGTCAGCATGGTGCATTCATTATTGGGATGATCAAACTGAAATGATGTAATGTTAGAGGCCATAGATTAGGCAGTTACTCTTCAAGTTGGTGTCATGTCACTTTCTATTGCATTTATATTGAATGGAAAATTAATATTTGAAGTTATTCTTTTAATGTAGAATTATTCAATTGTTTATGATAACCTCAACCTTAGAGCATTAAAGGATGCTTGTCTCTGATGATCTTGTGTAGCATTGCTAATGTACCTATTTGGAGATATTCCTCATTTTAACTTGCCGGCTGTGCTCTGTCACCCTCTTTTCTTAGTGCATACACAAGTGTTCCTTATGAAACTGTTTACCCTCTCGTTCTGCTGTTGCACCTGAGGTGTGATAATTGTAGCTAAGCTGATGTAACTAATTCCCTAAAATTATGATTTTGGGGATTTTTAGCTGTATAATATTTTTAGTGCAGTTACTTCTGCTTTTTAGCCTCTATTTTTCTACAATGTAACATATGTATGTGTTTTGAAATTCTTTCGGCAGCCTGGAAGCAATATCTCAAGATGCAAGGTTGGCATTGTATGGAAGCAAATTGGGTCGGAATTACAAAGAAATGTGGAGCACCTCTTTAGAAAAAAATTTACGACCCGAGGATATGGTGTCTGAATCAGATGAGGTTGATGATGAGTGTGTGCCCAACTTCTGTGCAATGATTAAGTGTATAACTGGTCAAGCTGAGGCCCGTGTAAGAACTAAGCAGCATGGCAGCCAGTCTTCTACCTCTGGTTCATCTCATCTCCCATTTCCTCCACTTGTGTTCAGTGATGTAAGTTCTGCTGCTTTTTGTGTTTTATTCTTGAGAGAATATTTATCTTTGATTAGTTTTGTGTTGTGAATTGTTGTTGTATTTGATGTCTAGGTGGCTAGTTCCCTTAATAATATTATGTACAGTCACCCCCTTTTTATGAAATTTATGCTTTCCAAAGGACCAGTTCATGTATTCAGGGTTTCTACAGGCTTGGAAATGCTGGAATTCCTGGAAAAGTAATACAAATAAGTTGAAATTGGCTGGGGAAAGTCTGGGGAAATTTGTCTTTCCAAATCAAAATCTGATTGATTTAAATGAGAGAGGAGTACCAGTTTAGGTACTGCCTGTTGGTGCGTGGACTTAGAAAATTTCTTGTACCTTGACTGAATGAAGCAGTGGAGATCTTATTTGGTGTTAAGCAGTTCATTTTTCCTCTAAGTATGATGAGAGTGGTGGGAGTATGGGAGGAGAGGTGGGAGGTGGTAAATACATGGAATGTTTCTGATGTGTTTAAGGTTATTTATTTTTGCCTCCATTTGGTGTCATGTACTAATTGGTCTCTGGGCAGGCTCGCAACCTATAATTGGTCACCTATGTAGACTATGTGTCCTCTGCCTTACTGTGTTTGAATTTCCCTCATTATGGACATTAGTATAACTTGACTTCAAAAAGGCTGCTGATTTTCTCTCAGAGTGAATGTGACGGTGCTTCATTTGTTGGGAAAGCTTATTCTCCCCATAGTACTTGTGTTAATGTGCTGTACTCATACTCCAATGCCTTCTTTAAAATACACACCAAAGAATGGATATTTTGGCTTGGAATAATGAAAATATTGTCCGGGAAAAACCTACAAAAGTCCTAGAATTTCATAATCTCCAGTCTGAAGCTATCCTTAAATAGTGAATTTAATGGTAAAGTAAACCACTGCATCGCTGTACATTAAAGGTAGTTTTCCATGCACAGAAGCTTGCATATTCAATTATATAAAATAATTATTCAGTTACAAAATGCTCTGGATAATAGATGGTAAATAGTGTGAATGGGGTGATGGGTGACCAATGATGGGTCAACTGAAATCATTTGCCTTGATTGGGACTCTTTCCTCTGTAGAATTTAGCACCAATGGGTACTGGCCAGGGACTTTTCAGGCTGGATAGCCCTGGTATTCCCAAAATTTGTCAAAGCAGCCTCATTGTGTTCCATGTTTGGCTTTTAACTTGAGGACAGGGGTGCTAAGTGAACTCTTTTAACTGCTTGACTGACATCATATGTCAAGCAGGCTGGAGCATCTTTTCCTCCTACACATTCACTGCTAACTACGACAGTGTTGCATGTCAGGATCTTTTTCACCGGCAGGCTGAGGCATTGTGTTGCTCTTGACTCCCTTATTTTCAAAGTGCCAGGGTCTGTTTTGCTTGGCAGTTTAGCCCAGCAGTGAACATGTTATAGCCCTCAAAAATCCATATGGGAAATGAGCTAAAGTCTTGGTCATGGGAAAAGATTTATCATCTGTGGAGTTTTGCATAAAAATTCTTTATGAACAAGTTAAGAACAAAACAAATAGACATGAAACCATTTTAAAATGGAAAAGTAATAATTTTTATTGCTTTCTTCTGAAATATTTATGGAACAAATGTCTAATGGAAGTGGGGGCTGCTAATAATCCTATCATTATTGATGAATATTTTCAGTAGTTCAAAATGCCATTATTTGTTTTTTATATTCCTAGATGTTGGTGTATATCAGGATGTGTTACCTTCATCAGCTTCGCATCCCAGTGTCTAGAACTGTTGCATATCATCCAAAGCAAATTGTACCCAGTTTGAAAGGATTTTTGGAAGGAGTTGTAATGGGTATGGAGTCTGGAAACAAGCAATCAGCAGCCAAGTCAGATTGTCCTTTGGAGAAATATTTGAACCTTATCCAGCAGTTTTTATCCCATCGTGCAGGTGAGGATTACCATTTTTGAGTTAACAGACTTTCTTTTGAGGAAATTAGTGATGTGGTAGTACATAATAGTTTGTCGGTATTGGAAAGTGGTTATGAGCATCCTGTCTTGGATGAATTATCCAACAATGTATTAATTAGTGTAATGAAATGTAATAATTAAAATTCGTTGATATTTCCAAGAACTCTGCATAAGGGCGGAAAACTCCCATCTTGACTCTGTTGTCAATGGAACCGAAAGAATTGAAGTTCCACTTTTGGCCGCAGGCTGCGCTGTTTAAGTAATTGATCCTCATAGCAGACGTCTCTGGGCTAACTATACGTGTTTTTAAGTCTCCTTTTTCTCTGCCTGTACGATGATTTATACTGCTAGTAATACTTTAAGGCATTGGATAGTAGATTTATGTACCTAAGGTACCAAGCCATCGACGAGAAAAGCGTCGCAAAATAAATAAATGACACCGAAGGCGTACTGCATTAGGTGATGTGATCAGTGGATTCATATACCGAATTCCACCCTAAAATTTTTAATTTATGATGTAAGATAAGGGAACAGAGTGCATTGAAATAATAATTAATGCAATTAATACGAAAGCTAGTTCATTTCCGGTTATTCGATGGCTATTTACGTAATTCGAAACCTCCGATAAGGCAATCAGCTGCTGTGGTTGGTCAAACTTGCGAATAGAATCATCGCAAGTTTGTGCTTCCGGCGGGCTAGATATGAAAACAAAGTTATTGTGCCCTATCTCGCCTTGAATGTCATTACTTAAATTGACAAAACCAACTAATCATCGTGGATCATTTGACTCCATTAGCCCGGTCTATCTCTCACCTCTATGGGGAATTAGCAAAATATTCCTTTAGGAGTAGAATAAAACACATCAGGCACTTAAGATACTTAATAGGAACCCTTGGAAAATTAATGTAAGTCTAAAACAACTGGTTACCCGTTATAAACAAACCTCAAATGTGAAATCAAATTGTAGAAGATTCAGGTCAACTGCTAAAATAAAAGTACACAACAGATAGAAAAACATCACGATTGAAATACATTCATGAGATTAATAGTGCTATAAATTCACAATTCCATGTGACCGAAATGGCTTCCATGCGGTAAGGGCAACAATCGCCACCCACGTCTACTTACATTAGCCTTAAACAAGCTTTTGTTCTTTACGCCGAGAATCTTATTCCTCCTCCTTGTATTCCCGTACCCTGTAGAGCACCCCGGCACAAAACAACACCGCAATCCCATTTTTAACCAAATTCTAGTCGTTTTACCGCACGTATACACTATGGACTCCCTTCACTACAATGCACTACTCGTTGTCAACAAGGATCCATTTGGTAACTGAGCCACCTATCGGAGGGTCCTGGAACGCTATTAACCTGTGACAGTAATTTTAGCAAAAGACGGTCAAAAGCACATCAAGAGTCGCATCCTTATGCAGTGTTCTTGGATATTTCTATGAGTCACTCCTCCTCTGTCAGATCAGATTAATGTGATATACAAAGCAGGATAGAGGTGCCTGAGTGGTTATTTAGTTGCATCATGTTTGCCAGAAGAGGCGAGTGAAACATACTCCCTCTATTGTACCATTGTCTCTAGAATTGTTTTGCATCTCTTTGTAGTTTTCAAGATTGAAGAACCTGTTCCCCCCTATCTAAATATACTGTGACATGTATGGATAAATATTACTATCCTACTCCCTGAGGTTATGTTATAGTTGCTATTTATTGTCCCAAATAATCTTGTTCTCAACAGTCTGAGCCTGACTAGTATGTGGGTGATCAATTACTATTGTTACAAACTTTACCAGATTTGCTGCTGTAATAATTTCTTGGGAGATGGTGTACATTTTCAAGTAGTGATTTATTATAATGTCTACACCTTGGAGTATCATCCCAAAATCTTACACCTTTCGCCCATTTCAAATATTTGTTCTGCTATATCTTTTCATTACAACAGAACTGGGTGCCCTGTGTTGTCTGCTAGATATAGTTGGAAGTCTACCAGAGCAGTTTGCAGCAAAATTGTCTTCTGATTTGAAGTGGTTAAAGGTATGAATGTACTAATTTTTTTGGAATATTTATAAATTTCTCATGGCATAAATAGGCTGGAAGTGCAGAAACTACCTAAAGCCATGACTTCAAATCATGCTTCAGTCTTGGTTATTAACCCTTATAGTTTGGCCCAATAATAATTGTAGAATTTTTAATTTAATTGAAACTGAATTGATTAATTTTATACTGTTGTAATGATGTGTTTGAGTTTTAGAATGCAATTGTTTCCTTGTTCTACTGGGTCCTATGCTACCCTCTCCTTCCTTCAGACTAAAGTAATTGGTTTCAGTCACTAAAAGCAACCTCTCCTGTTTTCATTCCAACTCCTCCCATTTCAATCTTAATTCAATTGTTAGTTGGGAACAACAATTCATGTACTTTTCTTACAATAATAGTGTACATAAACTTCACACGTTAAACTGTTGAGTTTTTCAATGGCTGGTGTCCTTACCACCTCTGTGATGGCTTCAATCTTAGATATTGACTCGTATTGTTTAATTTGTTGAATTTTTAATTTTATTCAAATTAAATTTGGAAATATGATTTAGCATACTGAAGTGACTCATAGAGTACTACATATGAAGAAATAGGTGTAAGTTACATGTCTATTTCTAACATTGATAGTTTTAAAAATTCCCCAGCTATATGATATGATCATGTGCTCCTTTGATTTATAGGGGATATTAGTTTCCACGTCGGAGGATATGCGTGAAATAGCATCAATAATTTATGGAATGGTGGTTGCACATGGCTTTGATGATGCTAACTTTGAAGAAACAATGACATTTCTCCTTCGCCAAGTTAGCAAAAAGGTTTGTTATTATTGAGTATTTTTTTTACATAATTGATAGTTGAACTGACGTCTGTTAATGGTAAATGTAACTAATTGACTTTATTTCATCTACAGAATGTTGAAGCACAACATGGTTATATTCTGGCCATCTGCTATTGCTTGGAAAGGAGGCTGCGTGTAAAGAAGAGTCGGGAGTCACCATTGGACCTTGATTCAGGCCTTTTGGTATCTAAGGCCACATTTACTAAAGGAGTGAAGGCTATTGTTCCATTTTTAGAAAATTCCCAGCCACTTCTGGTCTGTGCAGCATGCACTGCAATTGGGGAGCTTGGAAGATGCTCTCCACTTCCCATTCCTGACAGTGACTCTGCACAAATCAGTGGTCAAGAGTCACCTCCTGCAACCACTGCTCAGTCGAATGCATTAAGCAAATTGGAAATTGTTAATAAATTAGGTGCAGTTCTGAAAAATCCAAAAATATCGTCCAAGGTATGATGATGCATCTTTTTTGTTACTTCTTTCCTTAGAATAATAAGTATTCCTATGTATTTCATTTTCATTTATGGAGAAATCAAAATTTTACTCTTTCGAGTTTAATTTTATGGGAAAAAATATGACCATTAAATTTAGGGAAAAAAGTTTTTGGTGGAATAACCATCCCTACTGGGGTTCATTGTAGAGTGCTACATGGATATAATTTTAGATTTTTTTTATGTTGCCATTACATTTTTTAAAGTTTTGTATCATTGTGAAGCAATTGTGTATTAATATTTTTTAAAATGAAGTTTCTCTGTCTATTTGTCTGCAAAGTCCTTTCACATAGTGAGGTACACGTAGTTAGTTCATTTTATTCGCTTGCATTTTATTTGGTCAGTTTAATTAAAAATACTGGGCATAAAGTGTCAAGACAAAAGGTAATATAATAAAGATTGTCATTCTTTCATTTGAAATTTGTTTCATTTTCAAATTAGTGAAATTTTTTTGAAAATATGCATAAAATTGCTCAAAATTACTTTTTTGTCAAGTCGCCAGTCTTGTGGAAGAGTGCCGATAATGAAAGGATGGACGGGACAGCGATCTCAACACAGCACGACTTTCCTATTTATTCCTCCCAATTCTTGCATCAAATGCCTGAAGCCACTGCTGAAAATCTGCTATTTAATCCATGCTTTGGTATTGGACTCATAGGTACAGGGAAATTCGCTGTCCGCAAATTGATCAAGGATGCGCTGACTTACTGATTACAAATGGCTTCATTTTGTTGCTCTGGTTGCCCTTAATGGCTTATGTTCCGGAAGAAAAATTATGAATTAGAGCTGTCTCGTCTGCATTGTATACATCCTAAATTGGAGGAAAAAATTAGCATACATGTTCCAAAATAATATTTTTTAAAGGAGTGAATTTAAAACCAGTGCTTAACCAAATTTCTCCCTTTGGCTCAGATGATGCCAGTATTGAATTTAGAATGGGCATCCATTTCTCCACAGCTTGAGACTCACATGAGTACTTTCGCCACTAATATGATGAAGAGAAATTTATCTTCTTTTAAATCGATTAACAGTCGTCATCAGTAGTGATAAAATCTTTATGTTCGTCTGTTGTGCAAATTCTTCAGCTTCTGCTTTTAGAATTGTGCTGCTGATGTAATGTCCAATATTTTTTGCAGGGCGAACCATTCAAATAACATGGATTCTAATGGAAAATTTCTGCTGGTCGTAGTTTCTTACTACTCCCCGTGGCAGTTTCAAGTTTAAAGGCAGCAGTAACGTTGTCTTTGTTTTCTAGAATTATGAACAGGGTGGACAAAGTTAACCCATGTTGTCAGCTGATTTCCATTTTATTGGCATTTTTTTTGTCACGTTCCTGAATGGTTTCGAATTTCTTAGCCTAATCCAATGACTCTTTTCTTTTCCATTGTAACACTCGTAATAAAAAGCAGTGATCTTCAGGTAGTAGATCACTTTCAAGCTTTTCTAAATAACTGTAGCGAACCATTTCTGGCCCCGTTTTATGCTGGAATGGTGTGTAGCAAAACCCCTTTTCTTTATTATTCTCCTTCCTCCTCCTCCCCTCTCTACTTCTTCTCCCCTTCGAAGATGTGGGAGTCACTATAATGTAACGTGCAAGCCCATGCAAAAAGATCTTAGGAGTATTCGGTTCAAGTTTGTTTTTCCATTCCGAGTGAAAGGTTATCACGAATTACCGAAACTTAGTATACCTGTCCTAGTATCACGCGCGACAAATGACCCCCTCAGGTTATGTATCCTGGACAAAAATCACGGCAAAAAAGACTCGTTATTGCGGTCCGTTAGAAATGGCCACTCATAATAACCAACAAACTCTGCATACATTTAACTTTGTGACCAACAATGGCCAAATAATCACTCGCTATTATGGCCCACTCGCTATAAGCTGCCCTTGTAATAACGGCCTTCTACTGTATTTAGGGAAAATAAAGGCCCATAACATGTTAATTGGAAATTTTAAGTAGCTTTTATCATAAGGGAAGCATTAGTGAGAATAGCTTGCATCTACATCTTGATGGAGGCATTGAATAAGTAGGTTGAATAAGTAGATTATCAAACAAGCTATTAGATGGTGGTATTTTATAGGTTTACAGTGCCCTGTATGGGATTACAGATGACTCGGGATTGTATATTGTAGACCTGAAATTATGGATGATTACACGAGACTGGATCATAGGAAATTTTTGTCATCAGGTTTTTGGCACCCTTTAAGGTAGATAAATTTTGGTGCATAGGGAGAGGAGATTGTTATCTAATGATAATGGTTTATACTTGAGGGAATTTTATATTTTTCCATTCTAAAATATTGCTGTCCAAGATTCACTATTTGTGATACTTACGAATTTCACATTTTTAAAAATATGCTTTTAACGAAATGGTTGCTATCTTTCTTTTCTTAAATTGAATTATGTCATGCTGAACAGGAGGGTTATACTAATTGATAATAATGACAGTGATATCATGCCCTTGCAACTTCATAGCAACCTAACAACTTGCATGTCAACTTTAAATTCTTGATGATTTTCCTAATGCTGAACTCTGGTGTTAACTTGGTAGTAATTATTGCTATGGTATTATGTGCCTGTAACTGCAATATACATTGATTTTCAGTCATTTGACATTTATCAGATGGAATTTTTATCTCCTGACAATTTTTATTTTAACTCCTGAGGCCCTCTCTACAATATTGCTCTAAATATTCGTTTCTCCAAATTATCCAGTCTGCAAATTGAATTGGTACCTTTTTTTTAAAATTATGCACATTTTTTTTAGTTCCTTAAGTAATCATGCTCTATCACAAGAAATAAAATATTCTCTCAAGTTTTATTCTTATGAGGCTAGATCATTGAATAATGTGAATAATCTCACCATTACCTGTTAATCATGGCCTTCTCTCTCTTAAGCTCTAGTGTAGTCCAGTGTGTAGTTTTCTGATGTGATTTCATAGCCATGGATTCTTTACTTTAAGGTAAAAGAAGAGGCTGCAAAAGCTGTTGGGTATTTGTGTGTTGGACAGAGATTTTCTCATCGCCGAGATATCATAAATAATTTCTTTGATATGGCTAAAGACACTAAGGATATTGAGGTTGGTATGAATTTATATCTTATTTGTTATATCATCTAAAATGATGAGAATTTTTAATGCTTGGCTTTGCCATCAGTTTTAGGATTTGTTATAATTCCATCATATCATATTAGACATTGATGAAGTTATTTGGAAATAGTAGTGGTAATGACAGTATTATTGCTTTTTATTCTATATTTTTATGAGGTTTGAAAAATGCTGAACATTTTTGTTGATTTGGTCAAATTTGGGGTTACCAGTTTATGCTATTGGTTAAGGTCCATTTGTTG
The DNA here is from genome assembly GCA_963169105.1 of Ceriagrion tenellum. Lineage (NCBI taxonomy): Eukaryota > Metazoa > Arthropoda > Insecta > Odonata > Coenagrionidae > Ceriagrion > Ceriagrion tenellum. Next base: position 172,146,945 of record OY720632.1, read on the forward strand.
TTATGTTATGATTCCAACAAATTCGTTGCTTGAGTTCTCATTTCTGGGTTTCAGGTAATTTACTATATTAAGCATGGATTTTGTATACATTGTTTTCAAATGCTATATACAATATGCTCTAGAAGGTAGAATAAGTGCAATACTACAACTTCTGTTGATTTTTTGGTCATGCATAGATTTAATAAATGTCAAACCTTTATGTTGTAGCTGCTTATTACTGATTTATTGGCTTAGACTACTCTTATTTTGAACAATATGTTAAGTGCTTGGAAAACATGTCATAAAGGAAACACATCACTCTAACTTCTTTCATTATCAGGTTCATAAATGCATTGGGAGGGCTATTATTTGTTGTGTCCTGGGACCGGATTGCACAGCATCTCATGACCCCTGGAGAACGCAAGGAAATTTGGTTTCACCAATAGATTCCAAGGATGATTCGTACAAAGAGGATTTGAAATGGGTTCTTGATGAGCTGCTATCAAGGTTGAGCAAAGATAGTCATCCAAATTCACGAGTGGTGAGTGAAATCATTGTATGTGTTGTACGTGAATTCACTTTTGTGTGATACTAAATTAACAATTATTCCTACATAGGCATGGTCTGTGTGGCTACTTGAGTTACTGGGAAGCTTTTCAAAGGAGGAAGAAATGCAAAAACGCTTCGTTGAGGTACAGAAGGCTTTGGTGGATCTCCTAATGGAAAAGAATCGTAAGATTGTGATTATTTTACATATTTACTCTCCTGTCCCAATTTTGCTCATTTTTACTCTACTGCAAGGTGGAATGTTTTCTTAAAATTGCTCTATATTTGTCAAGTGCTAACTCATGGAAAGATGTTTCAATTCTATTAAGTTGAAGAAACAAAAAAAATAAATTGAGATGAAACAGTGAGTTTAAGGGAACAAATGAAAGCATAATGTGATATACAGGTATCCCCCGCTTTACACGAATTCGCTTAACACGATATTCGCTATTACACGATTGGTCCTCAAAAGATTGCTTTCACTTAAGTCAACCTAACTTCCCACTTAATTCAACTGCAGATGCGTTTAATACACTAAAACCTCCTTTTCCTTGAGTAACTAAGTAAGGAAAAAACGAGAAGAAAGATTCGATGTCATCTACATTAAGAATTTTAATGAATTAATTGGCCCTTAAAATCAAATCATCATTAGGGTTGAATGCTGAGTGTGTGCATGTGACATCTAAATCTGTCTTAGATGAAGGGCAGGCACTGTACTACCGGTGGAAAAATTCAATTCAAATACCGTACTCTGTGAAAAAAATCCATTATGAAATAAAAACAAACTTCATGTTACACATTTCATTCACTTTTGTTGAGCCCCGACCACGGCATTAATCTCTAAACATCGTTATGTGTTAAAGTGTCGGCCTCCACCGTATTGGTATCACAGGATCGCGTGAAATCAAACGAAGTTTTCATTTCGTCTCAGTACAAGGCATCCGCAGTGCCCATTTAGCTCAACGAATGTGAGCATTATATAATATGCTGCTGCTATAATCATATGATGTCCCAAAAACCTCGTGCTGAAGTGAAACAGTGAAGTAAATGGTATCAAATTACACGGCGAGTTGGATAGACAGTTGCCACAAGTGATGTCTCAACGGCACAACGCGGTATCTCATCAAATTCCGAGTGTATGCACTCGGAATTTGATGAGGCGTATACGCCTCGGACAGTGGTTTTACTGTGTACAAATTCAAAACCTGTTATCAACTTTCCAGATATGAGTGCAAAACGTGTACAATCTGCCCCGAATGATGAACCTAGGAAAAGAAGTAGAAAGACTATTACGTTGGAAGCTAAGATGAAAGTGATAGAACGTTTTGAACATAGAAAGCACATCGCAGACTTTAAGCGTGCCATGGGTCTACATGAGGCCACTGTTCGGACAATTCGTTCCAACGCCGAGAAAACTAAAAATAGTTTTAAATGTGCAACGAGTATAAGCGCCGCAAAAGTGAATCGAACGAGGTCTGAAACCATGGAAAAAATGGAAAAGTTGCTATCACTCTGGATCGAGAGACAAAATCAGAACAGCATCCCGGTGAGTACGCTAGTCATCAAAGAAAAAGCCTTAAGTAAGGATATAAGCAAAGATGAAGAAGATGTGCAGTCATTTATTGCTAGTTCAGGATGGATCGACCGGTTCAGGAAGTGCTACAACTTTCATAATTTGAAAATTACTGGTGAGGCTGCAGTGGCAGATAAAGTTGCTGCAGAAAATTTCGTTGCAGTGTTGGCAAAAATCATAGAAGATGGTGGCTACAGTCCAAAATAAGAGATAAACATTGATGAAACAGGTTTAATTTGGAAAAGAATGCCATTCAGAACATTTATCTCTAGGATGAAAAAGTTGCTTCTGGGTTTTAAGCGGCCAAGGACCGTTGCATCCTTGTGCTAGGCGGAAATACAAATGGTGACTTGAAGTTGAAACCATTATCAGTGTATCTGCTCGCTCTCTCACTCTCTGCATCGCTCTGAAAACCCCCAGAACTTTGCGAAAATATTCAAAAGAGTTTCAACCGGTGATTTGGCACTCCAATACAAAAGCCTGGGTTACAAGTGGTTTATTTTTAGAATATTTTAAAAACCATCTGAACGAGGAAACTGAGGCCTACTGTGCAAAAAACAATTTTGAGTTCAATATTTTATTAGTTTTTGATAATGCTCCCGGGCACCCACCTCCCATTGTTGATTTTTCTGAGCACATCAAAGTCTTGTTCTTACCCCCTAACACTACGTCCAATATCTAACCCATGGACCAAGGGGTAATGGCCACATTTAAGGCACACTATGTCCGCAGAAACTTTTCAAAATTGATCGAAAAAACAGATGGTGGTGGTAAACAATCAGTGAAAGATTTTTGGCGTAAATTCAATATAAAGCAAGCTATTGACATTATCGCCGAGGCTTGGGCAGCTCTGCCGTTATCCTGTATGAATGGCGTGTGGAAAAATTTATGGCCTGATTGTGTACACTTCAAGGGATTTGACGTCGGTGAAAGTGTTTCCCTCTTGGAAGCCGATATCCCTAATTTCTCCAGGAAAGTTGGCTTTGAGGAAGTGAACGAAGAAGAGGTTGAAGATCTGCTCAATGCACAACACGAGATAAGCACTGAAGAATTAATTCACGTCCTGGAGAAATAAATTCGACAAGGAGGGTCTTGCAGCGACGAAATGTCTGAAGAATCTGAGACAGCTGTTCGAACTAAGAAACAACAAGGAAATGGTAAGGGCATTCTGCCTTTTAGAAGCACTTAAAATTATCGAAGACGGTGACCCAGATGAAATACGGAGTTCGAAAGTAAACCGCGAAGTAAATGCTGCAATTGGATGTTACTGGCAGATTTACAAGGAAAACAGCTGCAAAGCGAAGCAACTTTCCTTGGATGCTTTCTTCAAAAAAGCTGGAAGTTCCAGCTTGAATGCATCCAATTACCTAGCCGAGGACGACCCTGCGTCATCTAATGCATCCAGGCAGTAATCACTGCTCCAGAGTTTCCCGTCATCACTTCTCAGGTGTCTATAACATTCTCTACGTATTGTCGGGCCATCACTTTTTCAATGTGCATAGTTTTTTTGCTGTTAAATTGTCCTCACACTTCGTCCGTTCTACACTCGTTAGCAGAAATAGCGCCAATCGCTTTTCTTTTGTTTTCTTCTTCAATCTGTTGAGTTTAATTGTCGTAGTCGTGCTTTCTTTCAGGTTTATCCCTCCAATTCGTGAGTCCACCATCGTGAAATATGTGCTGTGCTAAGGATTCAGCGATTCACTCCCCTCACTTCAATGAGTAGCGAGGTCTTGCAGTCTTGCGCATATTATTAACATCAGGCACACCATAATTTCCGAAAATTGAAACAATAATAATGTTGCCTTTGGAATTTTGTAAATAATAATGTGTGTTGTTACTTGGCAAATAAACTTATATAAAACTTGCCAGCAGAGCTTTTCTAGGTCCAATTTTATTATTTGTCGTCCGTATCACCAATCAATTACACGGTTTATTATGGCTTTTAAAAATTCACTTAACACGAATTCATTTAACACGGCACTTTTTCGGAACGTATCTCTCGTGTTAAGCGGGGGATACCTGTAATTTAAGATTGAACAGTGTTTGTGCATTATCAATTTTGTCAAAAACTACTGGAACAGTTGTTCTGAAAATTTGCTGTGGATCGTGAGAGTATATGATGAGATGTTGCTTATATGGAAGGCCCTTGTCAAGAGTTTCTTGGACCCTCAAGGGAGGCTCCATTGTACCTGTTTTATAATCTGGACATTCCTGGATATTTAGAGTGACATATCTAATTGTTTACAGGATGTTAAGGTTGGTAGCACTTTGGAGAATGCTACATGACCTCGTGGCCCCTTCAGGATCCAAAAACTGGCACTTACTATGTCATGGAATTCATGTGTGAACCCTTGAGTTTTTTCAGCATGAATTATTTTTGCATGAAAAATTTGAAAAGGGCTCTTTTGCAGCCTTGAAAAAGTTCTAGTAGGTTCTGAAATTGAATTTCGCCCTGCCAGTTCCTTATTGGCTTTTAGTGCTGATCAAGCAAGATATTATCTCTGTAAGGTCCTCTCTTTCTCACTTCATTGTTTAACAAGCTGTAGAAGTTCCCTATTGAGTGTCTTACTTCAACTACTTATTTATTTTGAAGGACTGAACTTGTGGGGCTATCATGATTGCTTTCGATTTTGGCATGATATTAGCCAGCTATCTAATGCAGCAGTCGGCAACCACCAAGTTGATAACAAATGAAATGCAGCTGAAGGAAAATTTCACTGCTCATGTTTTCATTGCGTGACATGTCAATTGCAGTAAAGAGTTGACTGATGAAAAATTTGTTTTGAGTGAATGCATTTGGTTTCAATTAAAATAAATTATTCAAAAAATAAATATGTTTACCTGGAGAAATAATTTAATACCTTCCTTCTTATTTCTAGTTGAGTACCAGGAAATGCTAGTTGCAAACATCAGTTTTTGGTGCAAAAGTCATATTTACCATTTTTGATGGTGTGTATGGTACACCTTTTATCTCCAACATATTTACTTAGAAACCACCCTTGGGTCTCATTTGCATAGGTTGTCCCTTGGCTAGCCCTTGTGCAGGCTGAAGTCATCCACTACAATTCTTACTGTTGACACATTTTACTCCAGTCTCTACTTACTGGCTCTTCCCTCTGTGTGATGATTCACTCCCAGTATTATGTTATGTACAGCATTAGGGTTGATAAATGTGTACTGTATTTGTCCAAATATGACCCCCCTCCAAGTATAATAATCCTGCCTCCCTTTTTTCCAACTTTTCATATCTAATTTTACAGATAGGCACGTAATTTCTACCCATATGTATACTCTCGTTGAGGAATATCCTTCTCATCAATCTTCTTTGAACAACAAATAATGTTGGGCGTCCCTTTTCTGTGTACTGCAGTGTGCTGATTTCCTCTGCTCATTGATGGGGAAGCCCAGTCGTTTAATTGAAAGTGGCAGATAACCCAGTCATGTTCAATTGTGTGGTAGTTGGGACCTTCATATTTCCTCAAAGTCTTTGGTGCATATTATGATGAAATACTTCATATTCCTTTTATATAACTTCAATTGTGAGACTATAGTGCATCCCATTTACTTTTCTGAAACATTTTGCCTGCCAATATTGATGTCTGTTCATTAAGCGTAATAAATAGACTCTATCTTTCGTGTAACTTTTGGTGGTGAATCATATTTTCAGATGTTCCATGTGTTCCATTTTTTTTGTCAGTGAAGAAAAATATGTGCAGTCAGACGTAGGGATATTTCAGCTAGAGGTAGACAATATACTACAGAAGTGCAGTCGGTGGCAGAACTTGAAAATGGTTGAACTGAACATTGATTTTTTGCTTCCTGCAAATTTTGCCATTATTGAGTCTTAATCTAACCAATGGTTAATGAACTGTATGTTTCTCCACAGATGCTTCTTATCATGCTGCCAAAGGATTGATAACAATCTACTCGAGCAGTGAGGGTGAGGAACAGAAGAAGCAATTAGTGCAGCAGCTGCATCGCGATATTTTGAGTTCTCGTTCCATGGATAACAGTGCATCAGGATCTGTGAATAATCATATGGCTACATACCGTGAACTCTGTGCCTTAGCATCATGCTTAGAGCATCCAGAACTTATGTATCATTTCTTAGATCTTGTCAATTCAGGCAGTGCTAGTTCACTGAAGAGTTCAGAGAGAGTAAGTCGCTTAGTTTTTATTTAATGATGGTGAAAAATATAGTTGACTTATGTTTACTGCTTATCTTTCTTTAATTTTTAGGCTTGGTTTTATTATCCTTGGCTTATGTTAACTATAATATAATTCAGCCTTTTCATTATAGCTTGAGAGTTGGGGTTTTGCATATTTCACCTGGTTGTCAGTTAGTTGATGTGAGCATTATAGTTTGTAGAATGAATTAACTTCAGCTTTTGTACTGACAAGGGGAGTGTCAGGTAGCCGGGTCTCAGATTTAATTCAAACTTAGTAGTTGTACAGACCGATGTATGTGGTTCATGAATCACCCCACATACAGGGTTATATAACCAATAGTTTAAACAAAAAAGGCCTTTAAACATTTTCAACTCGTGTAAGTACCCTTCCGACAGCAATCAGCTACAACTGTAATAGTGGCTTGGTGGCTATCGTGCTTGACTACGATCTGGTGGGCACAGGTTCGAGTCCCACATGGGATGGTTTCTTTCTGCTGTTTTTGTAGTTTTTCTTTTACGGCATCCTACCGTGCGCTTAAGATATTTTTATTTCTACTCAAAATATTATTTACGTGCGAGGCATATTTTTCATTTACATACACGACATCAGGCTAATTCTCTTTTTTTTCAGCCGAAAGCAGCCCACTAATTGTGTCGCTTCCTTATATTTTCACAACGTATTTTCATTATTCTTTCATGCGCATGATTTCCATTTCCTATCATTTTATAATATTGTGTCCATATTTTTACAATTCAAGCATAATTCTTAAGAATTAAATATTCACATTTCTCGCGGCTAGGTCAAAAACGAATAGTATTTATTCTATACCAACGTTTCGGAATTTAATCTTTCCATCATCAGGGCTGCTACAATAAATCAAATTACATTGAAGGTCAATGATATTGACGGTTAATAATGATAATAATTCTTAAGTCGCGTGCTGATTGCTGTCGGAAGGGTACTTACACAAGTTGAAAATGTTTAAAGGCCTTTTTTGTTTAAACTATTGGTTATATAACCCTATATGTGGGGTGATTCATGAACCACATACATCAGTCTGTACAACTACTAAGTTTGAATTAAATCTGAGATACGGCTACCTGACACTCCCCTTGTGAGAAAATATTTAGCCAGAGATTATAAAACTGGGGCTTAGGGTACTAAATAGTTTCCTTGATTCCTAATACTTAGGAATACTTTATGTGTCTATGTCTAAATACTGAACAGGTTTCAGTTTTTTTGTTGAAAGCTTATTTGGTCTTAATTTCTTAGTCATTAGTTTAACATATTTTTAGGTTTAATGATGCATAGCTTTTTTAATATTATTTATTATTAATTATCAAGAATATATTTTTCATGTATTGTGAAGTTTATGAGGATTGTTTGGTTGTTAAAATTATTTGCTATTGTTTATTCAGTGATTTTTGATTTAGCTCTGTTATAAACCCCTATTATCAAAATCACATAACAGATGCTCTAGTACTTCAGTTTATCAGAATCCGTGAGTGTGTTGTTGGTTTCCTTGGGTGACTCATACTCACCTTAATTTTTCATCTGTGTCGATTTTCTGATTTATGGTTTTTCTATCCTCAAACAATAACAAACATGGGAACAAAATACGTAATACTAAGCTATTTATTTTTATTTTAAGGTAGAAACAGCATTTTGGCAAAAATTTTAAAATTCCTCATCAGCAGGTTTGACATTAAAAATGGATGTAATGTACACCTATGTAGGCATATGATTCTAATTGTGTATGCTCTTTCCATCAAATTGGATATTTTATTTATCTTATGAGTGATTAGGGTTGAATTCATGAGTTGTAATATATTCAGGATCATTCTTCTTAACCTAACTTAACTGATAGATAACCTAATAAATAAAATTATCTCAATTAATTTTCATATACAAATAGAAGTATTGTGTACACTGAGTTTTATTGCTATGAATATTTAAATTTATTTACCTTTGGAGTTGAGAAGTCATTTTGATCTTTTATTTCAGCTTTCATCTAATGCTTCTTCTTTGGGCAAAGAAGAAGTCAAAGGATTGATAGATGACATTCCAAAATTGTTGCCTAGAATTTATCGTGGCTTGTTTCATCCAAATCCAAATTTGAAAGCCTGCATGGAGGATATATGGTACAACTTAGTCCAGGACCAAAAGAAAATAGTTGAGTTCTTCAAATATATATACTTTTTTTTATATAAAGTTTATATGTATTGGAATATATTTAGCATAAGTATACTCTAACATAAGCTTAATCCAAAGCTCTCAATAAATTTTTAGGTCTCTTTTTCTTGACTGTTCGGCCTGAAATGACTGAGAGAGCACTTCGGTGGTTTGATTAGTATTTATGCCAGAATTTTCTCCAGAGGAGTGCAAGTTAGTGTCTAGAGTAAGGTTTTTGATTTACCTTATTTTATTCCTCTCACTATGAATGCTGTGTGAACATAAGGGATGTGTGAACACCAGATTTTCAACTTGAGTCCAGTCCATGTCAACCATTGATATAAAAATAGAATTTTGGGTCAAGTTGGAGCATCAATACTGGCTATATTTTATGTTTTATTAGAGAAAATAATTAATCCTTCAAAGCATTGTTTTATTCAAGATTTTTTCCTAATTTCCATTAGTTCAGCAAATCGAACGAAATACTCCATTTTAATTGAAAAATTTCCCTTGTCTAAATATAAGACTTCATTTGAGGAAGAAACAATAAAAATGAATAAATTTGACATCTTTTTAAGAAACAAACTGAATTTCCCTGTCTTATTAACTTAATGCAACTTGCATCAACAGGAAAATAAATCACAGCTTTTAATCTATCCGGGACTAGCCTCGGAGTCCCAATTTTACGGAGTCACCTGTAATGCACAATTGTGCCAAATCCTCAGATAAAAAATCATCTGCCTTGACTGGGATTTGAACCCGAATCCCTCGATTTCCGGCCAAGTGCTTTAGCCAGTTATGCTCCCGAGGCATCCTCTTCCCCGTGGATCTTATTGACCTTTACAGGACCAGATGTTCTCGACTGCCGGACATACAATATAACAACCAGTCACTACAGAGCACTGAGTGCTACTGCTCACGAGGAAAGATCGTACTAGGAACACAGAGAGGCATTCACTCTATTTGACAAGTTTTAAACTATGTGGGACTAGCCACGGAGTTCCACTTTTATGGAGTCACCCGCAATGCACAATTGTGCGAAATTCCACAGAGAAAGCAAAGAAATTCTAGCTGGCACTCGGCGGGAAATCGTTTGTATCCCGGTCTAGACGGATGATTTTTTCTCTGTGGAATTTTGCACAATTGTGCATTGCGGGTGACTCCATAAAAGTGGAACTCCGTGGCTAGTCCCAGATAGCTTAAAACCTGTCAAATAGAGTGAATGCCTCTCTGTGTTCCTAGTACGATCTTTCCTCGTGGGCAGTAGCGCTCAGCGCTCTGTAGTGACTGGTTGTTATATTGTATGTCTGGCAGTCGAGAACATCTGGTCCTGTAAAGGTCAATAAGATCCATGGGGAAGAGGATGCCTCGGGAGCTTAACTGGCTAAAGCACTAGGCCAGAAATCAAGGGATCCAGGTTCAAATCCCAGTCAAGATGGATGATTTTTTTCTCTGTAGAATTTCGCACAAGAGAATAAATGTCCACTGCTATATTTTTATGGTGCCTATTAACACTCCATGTAAAAAATGAACCTTCTGTGAAACTCAAGTGAAGTATTTCTTTAAAATAACCAAACCTTTGAGAAATAAGAAGAAAAAAATGTATCAGTGATGCATGAATATGTAGTAGAAATGGACTTTCTTTCTTTTTGCAATGTCTGTGAAGTTGAAATAAAATTACAAATTGTAATTCAGGAAAACAAGCTACTCTATATATTCTGGCAGGAGATTCCCTCTTCTTACTTTAACATCATATCCTGTAGCTGAACACAGCCTTTCACTAAATACTTCAAAGGCTGCTGTTGTTGACAAATTATGTTATGAAATAAACTGTAGACAATGAAATATGGGCCATAGGACCATACGTGACTGAAAGAACCCACCAGCAAAAATATTTGAGCCCTTCCCAAAAAAATTAAGTATTTAAAAAAATAGGTTGTAGAAGTAGAGGGTTTCAAGGTTTATTCTTTTACTCGACTTTTTATTGTTACCACCAGGCTAATGGCCTACTTGTAATTGTTTAATTGTAATAATAATACTGTAATATGCAATAATCGTAATGGTGTGATCATGACTGTGTTGGTCTATCTATCGGTGGAAAACTAAGACATGTTCCTGACATTGCTCTGAATCTATTGCAGTTTGTACAGCAGTGGTGTTAATGCTATATTCAATCTAATTCAGGTAAATTGTTACAAAAAGGGTGTGATCATTAATTAATTGATTTATGTAGTCTGTTGCAAACTAAGTGCAATTGTAACACTGTGGTGAATCCAATACATACATTATAACTATTAGGCTTTTTTGCATTACATTTTTTTGAGTATTGATAAGGTTGATTTAACTTTAACTTGAACAATTCTACTATGTGCGAATCTACTCTGGTGAGCGTAAATATTTAGATTATGCTAGTTGACTGAAGTTGAGGATATTGCTTCCGATTGTAAGATATTCCCACTTTTTTTCCAAAAACTTAGAAATCATAATTTAAAAAAAAAGACTGAACTTAAGCACTTTTATAAAGCTTGAGTCAAGTTATTTTTTTTACCGTCAAATTTCGAACGAGTTTGCACATCCCTTGTCTTAAGTTTTTCATTCTATGTGAACAAATCCTTTTTTTAAATAGCATTCATTTTTATGCCAGATAATGACTGCCATGTTAACTCAGCTTGGGAGCCAAGTAAGATGCAGTATCTAAAAAAAGGTTTGAGGTGTCATTAGTGACCCCCCACTTTCTGTGACGCCAGGCCCATTCCTTGGTCTACTGGTGGTGATTATCTTGATCCTTTCAGGGACAGCACTACTCATGGCTTTTGTCTGCAGCCAACTATTTCTTTATGCAGTGGATATATATAAAAAAAACAGTTTGTGCGACTCTAAGAGAATATGGGCTCAGAAGTGCATTCCTTACATTCCTATGGGCACGTAGTAATTTGAAACTGAATTCTAAAAGTATTTTTTGCCTAGTTATTGGGAACATCTTTTGAAAAAAATCTCTTAATAATTACTGTGTATGTAGGTCCATTTTAAATATATGAATGCCTATCTAAATGTAAGGAATGCATTCCTTAGCCCATGTATTTTCCTTGAAGGGTATTGTTTTTTTTTAAATCTCTGCACTGATTGAATTAACATTTGATGCTGGACACAACCCTGCGAGTTGACCTTGTGCTGATTGCAACATTGCCTCTGTCCAGTGGCCAAGGAAAATGTTGAGAACTCGGATCTGAAAAAAAGATGAAGAGATCTATTGCTTGAAACACTATAGTGACTGCATGTGTACATTGTCAAGCATTTGTTGACTCAGTGGGTTGATTAGATAAAAGATTTCTTCCGAACTCGGAAAATATGTTTGAAATTATCTCAAATTGTTCTTTGACAAATAGGTATGAAGGTGGTTCTTGGTATGGGTCATAAATTAAGCATGTAATTTGTGTGCAGACATTCCAGTGTTTCATGCAATATTCAGCACTAAAGTCACCATTTATTATGGTTTATGAGAAGTTGGCTTTATTTTTATACATTCAACAAATCATAGTTTGTATTACTTCTATTTTATTGCTCATTATTTCATTTTCAGGTTGATGAATATCATGAAAAAATTGTAAATGATATAACTGAAAATCTAACCACGGGGTCTTGGGGAGACAGATTTTCTTGTTGTCATGCCCTGTCTAACATTCTTCAACCCGATGGAATTAGTGGTCAGTCAACTGCAAATGAATCTAGTGCTTCCTTGAGCTCCCCTGGCATGGCTAGCAGTATGTCATCGCCTGGGCTTGTCGCCGCATCCCTCGAGTCTCCTAGTTCATCCACACCTCCTGCAGCAAATTCAGATCCCAATACTATCTCTCTGTCATCAGGAGTAACATATTTGCCCAAATTTTTAGGACCCTCCTTGATTGAAAAATTACTTCCTCCTCTTTGGGCCAAGTTGTTCTTAGTCATGGATGATACACATGATTCAACGAGAAGAGCAGCCACATCCACTGCAAGGGTTCTGGCTAAGGTTTGTCGTTATGTTATTTTAAATAATTTCCACTTCTTTTTAATTCTATTCTTGTATTTATTCATTCATAAAGATTTGGGATGGCTCAATCCATAATTTACTGGATCTGAAACTTTTTTGATTGACTCTTGAATACCAATTCTTTGATCCAAATCCTGCTTTCATGACTGGGGTGATGAATTTATTGCAGAATGCAAATAGTCATCTATTCTTTTGTAAGCTGTTTATCTTTGTATATTTCTCCATTTTTATTTTTATATACTTAATGTATTTTTATGTTTGGCTACATGTGTATCATTTTGACGTGTCATATATTTGTTTCTACAAATTGTTGGACAGATGAAATTATTATTTGCTATTATTATTATTACATATTAAGACATGCACCATGCACTGAATTCTAAATGAAACTTCTCATGACCAGAATATACAGATATATCAATCCATAAAATCTTTAATCAAGCATCTATTGATGCCTTAATTTATTTCTATGCAAATAATCAACTTTTTTTTAGTAAAACACATGGAGATGATCAATTTGGTGGTGATAAATGATAACAGTCTATAGTAATTTAGTGTTAATACCATGTGCACAACTTGGATTTGTGTATGTTTTGAAAAGATACGTGCAAACCTGGAATCCATGAGTTTGATAAGATGTGATGGAATCCTCAAATCCTGACTATGTCATTAATAATGTTTGGAGCTGATGACACCTTGCGTATGTTGTTGGATTAAGTATTGGTGGAAATAGTATTTAAATGTTGGATTAAATTAGTCGAGGAGCAAATTGTTTCTGAAGAGACTTTAGCTGCTAATTTAACTTCAGTGGCATCAATGATAGTGCAAATATTCTCTGTTCCTTAAACTTGACCATTTAAATTAAAAGTGATTTAAACATCTGTTTTTGTTGTTAAAAATTTGGAATTATAAATATCACCATGTTTTTGTCTCTTTCCTTTCCTCAAGGTCTGCATTCGTGCTTGTGATCAAGATCAGGGGAAAGCAGCTGAAACTGCTTTGAATGTCATAGTAAATATACTTCTGGATGGAGGTGTTTGCAGTACTGTGAATAATGTAAAAATTTTAAGGTTGGAAATTGTTGCATCTCTCAGATTTGAATGATAATGTTGATTTCTCTTGGTCATTGTTGGCCCCAAAGCATAGTAAATTTATGACACACCATGGAAATGCATTCATTGTCTTTTTCGTTTCGTTTCACAGCCTTCAAATGGTAACAAATTTAGTGACAACCTCAGGAGTATTAATTAAACCTCATTTAGCAAAGCTTTTACCTGCTCTCATTGAATCCATGGGCGAAATAGAATTTGCTATTGAGGCAGCTGGCCTGACCTCAAATACCCCAATAAACAAGGATGGCTATGCTCGTGATACTATTCGACAGGTAAAGACAGCTTTCTTAAAGACCCTCTCTCTTGCCTCTTAACTCATAGTTTGAATTTTTGGCATGAAAAATGGAAAGTATCTCCATATATTTGACCTTTTCATTAAAAATTGTTAAAATATCTCTGTGTATCCAATTCCTCCCTGTAACATTTTGTAACATAACTACAACATACTGCTGCTTGCTTAAGTTTTTGGCTTGCCAGTAAGTAAATTTTATTTTTCCATAATGAGGTCTAGCACCTTGTTTCTCTTTGCTTTGAGCTTTTGTTATCAGTTTCTGTTTTTGTTTTAGTGTTTTCAGTTCATAGATGGACCCATTTTGGAAGAACTTGTTCCTAGAATTGTGGAGCTGATGAAGACATCAGTTGGTATTGGGACACGAATCGGCTGTGCACACTTGATTACCCAACTGTGTTCCCTGCAAAATTCTGAAATTGCACCATACACAGGTAACCTGCTCTGTATTCAGCAATATTTTCACATCTCCTCCATTATTCCAGTGCATAAAAACTTCTGTTAAAATTTAGCTCTGAAAGTAGTTAGCAGTTCTTGGCAGTCATGCCTGCCAAAATTGAGCTCAAGAGTAATGCTTTAAGATAACTTAGTTGTAAATGAATTTATCTTATCATGAATTGAAGAGTTTCCGAAACTCATTCTCCTTTTCTCTTATGGTCCAGATGCATATTATTATTAACAGAAGAGGGTTTTTTTTAGAACCTCTGATTTCTGACTTCTGGTCTTACCCATGAAACCCAGCATTGCTAGACTTCATTCAAGTGATTATGGCCAACCTCAAATAAAAAAAAACACTTTCTAAACAAGTGTTACCTCATGATGTAAGGAATTTGTAATACTGTGAAAAAATTCCAAAGAATCAAAGGTTAATGACTTTGCTGTTGACAACCTTTTCTATCATGTTTATATAATCATGCAAAAATTTTAAATGACTGACTTGTCCTTATCTGCCCCCTCTTAATTGTGTGATTATGTGAAAATGCTATCCTTATAGCTCCTTTGAAGCATGTAAGTTAACAAATTTGGGTAAAAAATTTCTCCAATGGCCATAACTGGTGGCACACTTGTCAAGAGAAAGAAAAATAATATTTGCTGTGTTGGTTTAATTGAATCTTCTGTAGCCCACCACAACCTCTCAACCAGAAAACCCCTCTGTAGTGGTCTACGGGAATGTTTATTCCTCGCCAGTGACCACTCACAGACAAACACACTCATCCCAAATTGGGATCCTTCACAGGGCTAAAGAGTTAAGGATGCCTGGGTTATAACCACAAACACACTATCTGTGAATGTTTGTGGGAATCAAATTCCGTGTCAGGGACAAAAAGAGAGCAATCACACTCATTCGCACTCAGAAAATGACTCACTCGCATACACAAATGGGCCCAACTTCTGGAAGAATCAGAATTGAGATGAGCTTGGTCGAAGAAACACAAGGCAGGAAAAGATGAGGGTGTGTGTCAGATAGGTGCATTTTGGCCACAAGGTGGCTCTCTTCAGCGAACTGAAAGGAAATTAAACTTGCAACATAAGGTTGTACATTAAACAAACGCAGTAAATATAATTTTTCTTTTGATGTGGTGCCAATGGTTACAGCCATTGGAAAATATTTTTACCTAAATTTGTTACATGTAAGTTCTTAATGCCTATGAACTTAATGAGATGCACTTAAAACTGTGAGCGGATGTATGTAAAAACTTTTAGCTATCAAAATTTGACTGTGTTATGACTGTTGTTTACTTTAATGAGGGCTAACTTGGCAGAACTTTTCTTTGTTATGGTAATTTGATAAGAGCCAGAATTCATAATACACTATTCTGTGGCAGCCAACTACTGATAAATTAATTCATTTCTTGCTATAATTTTACATTTCTCTTCAAATTCGAATGATGACCGTGCCTCCCATTTGGCCTGGTGTTATAATAGCCTACAAATATATTTCTCTGTTGTTGTTTCCAAATCCAAAAACCAGCTATTATTATCCTTAGCATTTCTGATCTAGAATGCTTGCCCATGCATGCAGAAACTTCTGTGTGCTGTGTGATGACCTGTTAGTATTTCTTTTGTAATTGCTGAGTTAACCATCAATCAACAGTTGCAGGCATTTCTTTTAAACTTTGATGTTGCTGTACCGAAATTATGTGCTGAAAGACCACTATGGATTTAGTTTTTATTAATCAATTTGGACACAATATAAATGATAAAGCCAATTTAGTGAGGGAGAAATCATCCCTAAATCAGTTTTCTCCCTAACATTTCTAAGTTATTTCAGTTTGTAGTTGAAGTGCAGTTTCCCCTCTCTAACTTTGCTGCTATAATCTTTGCCTTGTCTCTTCAGCTTCTTTGTGGTGCTTTGAGGTTTTTATTGTGTTTTTGCAAATGCTCTGATATGATATTAGTAATTGGTGTTAGCTTTATTTGTGTAATGTTTGTACAGTGCTGGTAAATTAACTCACTCTGTTGCTGTTTCTTGTTACATTATTGTCTGCTTTCATCCATCAGGGAAGCTTTTGGCTGGCCTTGTGTCTGGACTGAGTGGACGTGGCGGTGCCATTTTAGGCATACGACGTGCATATTCCTCTGCAGTTGCTCACTTGGTGAATAATGCCAAGGAGAGTAGCCTTCATAAATTATTTGCTAAGCTGAAGACGTGGTACCTGGAAAAAGATGGTAGGATATATTTCACTTGTGAGGTTCATGAAAATTTTTTCAAATATTTTTTCATATGCTTTTTTCTGTTGCTTTTCTTGAATTTCTCAATTTGAGTTTAAGCCTAATGTTTATATTATTCTTTTCCAATGATGCAGATGAAGCATCCAGGGCAGCTGCTGCCCAGTTGATCCATGACGTTGCTCAACGTGCCCCTGAAGTAATTCGAGCTCACTCTTTGGAAGTAATGCCGTTAGCATTCATAGCAATGCATGGAGAGAAAACTGCAGGTAACGATTCCGTGACTTGTTTCAGTATAATTTGCAATTGCCGAGTTAGCCATTAATCTACCCAGTGGCTGACATTTGTCTTAAATTTTTGCGGCTTACTAAGGGTGATGGGGACACAATGAGTTAGCTCTAATTTTGTTATCATGATATCACTTGCTATTAATAATATGCAGTATTTTCCTCTGTTAATCATTGTTTAATATATCACTTTGTCTATGGGGTAACTGGGGGCTATGTGCCTGAAATTGAAACTACTTCCTCCATTTATCATTGTAGTCATAAATGGAAAATAGAGGGTAGTGAGTGAGGGACATTATATTGTCACTGAAAACACCAGAAACTTTCCCGGCTCCAGTGAGCAAAATGAGTAAATCAATATGAAACAAGTATTCTTGATTAACTACTAATGGAAACTGGTCTATTTCACCAAACTAACCTAATTACTAACAAAATGAAGTCCCCAACAACCATTTTTGAAACTTCCTCTTCATAATTGATAGCAAAATTTGTTCATCTATGAGAGGTCAGGCTCTCTGATTAACTATTGACGAACAGTAAGTGGTGGCAGCAATGTGAACTCCTCACCATCCATTCCTGAGCTTAAAGCACTGCTAGCAGGATTCTGCTGCAGGAGGGGTTTTTTTCAGTACTGTTGATGTGGAGTGATCTCTAGAATGTTGGCAATGGGTAGTCTTGAAGGGGAGAAGATAGTGGGCTGGGTGGAAGCCTTCAATTGGGGCATCATGAATGGTTGTCAGAAATGAAGAGGATGGCAGGGGATAGAAAGAGGTGGAGGATTGTCGCAAACTAATCCTGATGGATTAACAACTAGAGAATATTGTCATTATAAACTCAGTAAATTCAGGCTTTACCCTGTTTACATAATAACGAATAGGTTAAGTAATTAAAAATGAGAAAAGTTGGTGTAATTGGTTGTTGCAGGATATTATTATAATTCATATGTGATGATAGGCAACCTGGTTGAACTTTCTGCTGTTTTGTCACGCTATAAATTCCAAACATTTCTTGTGCCGAATGGCTGAATATTAAATGCTGTGTCTGGGAAAAATCTGGAAGAGCAAAAATGTGAATTTACTTCAGCTCTCTAGCATCAGAATATTTACATGACTCGTGTGGTTTAGTTCTTCTCTGAGGGTCAGTGGGTTAGACTTTGGTGTTGAGAGGAGAATATTTCTTTACTATGTAGTGAATTTAAATTCATGGTTGATAATTTGTGGTTACCATTAAAAATGATTGGCCTTTTTGCTATTTTTTATATTGTATTTGATGAGATGAAATGATTTTTTGTGGCTTAAATTATTCTTCATTGCCCTCTTCAACAGAAGGAAAGGCTGCAGTGGAGCTGTGGGAGGAAGCATGGGCAGAAGGCACCCCTGGCACTGAGGCTGGAGTGCGGACTCATTTGGCCCCAATATGTGAATTGATTCAATTTACATTGGACTCCTCCTCATGGGCAATGAAAGCTCAGGTGATTGATTTAACTGGAATTAGCATTTCCATTTTTCTATTTTGGCATTTGGTGTAAAATAATCTGTGCCCATATTGCAAGGGTGCACAGTGTTGGTTTTGGCCAACAAATGGGGAAGAGTGTAAAAAGCAAATGCATTTGTTCAGGAATGCCTAGCCGAGCTGCTATGGGAGTGCCTAAGTTACTCTGGATGGGTATGGGCTGAGAGAAATAGGTGGGAAGGGTTGAACGTATATAGTGTGCCTCCTTGTCTCTCTCCATTACTGCTTTTAACTATTGCCAACAATGAAGAATAATCTGTCCCAAGTGATACTGGACTCTGATGGATAACATTAGAGCTTCTTTATTTTGTTGAATATTAGCCTTTATGTTAAAACCCTTTCATAATACTCCTTACTTCTTGTCCCAGCTTATTGTTATTAATATCACCTGGGGACTAGTTGACTGTGATTACGATTTAGAGTACCTTGAAGGGATTTTTCAGGGATGTGCTTGTTGGCATTACTGAGAACTCCCTGGAAGTATGAGGGACTTGGCTTTTCTTGTCATCAGATATTTCTTATTTTTTCTCTTGTGTCATTATACATGATTGAAAATCTATTTGAAGAATGAAGTCTTCTCTTTGAGGAACCATCTACTTTTACATCTTCCAGTAGCGGGTGTTGGATCTTAAATAGTCTTACTGCATTCCTAGCCCAAACTGTAGATAGGTCTTAGCTCTATTAAATGAGTTAACCTGCTTCATCTCAGTCTGGTTAACTATTTGTTGCCTAATTTTTCTCTCTCATACTGATTTTTAAAGAGACTCCCTATCTTAAGGTGTCTTAAGATAAGGTATCTTGGGAAGTTTGGTGTGGGTAAAAGTAACGAGAGAGGCAAATGGCTACTAGATTTCTGTGAACAGCATGAAATAAAAATCATAAACACACACTTCCAAGTTCATAAAAGAAGAAGCTGCACTTGGAAAGCACCAGGAGACTGCAGAAGACACCAAATTTATTACATACTAGTGCGGAAGAAATACATTGACTAGATCAAGTCTAGTCATTCCTACCCAGGATTTGATGTTGATAGCGACCACATTTTGGTAACGGCAAAGTGCAATACTATTCTTAAGAAAATCCCAAGATAGAAGACCACATCATTTGTTAAGTGCAATGTTTGGAAATTTGATAAAGTTTTCATTTACTGTTTTACGATGTTCCCCAACATGCTGTTTAAAGATTTTTAGGGTTTGCTTGTAGGTGTCTGTTAGACTAGGATAAATGAATTTCGATTGGTAATATAGTTCATATATGCACCCGTGCGAGTGACTTCATACCACATCATTTGTTAAATGCAATGTTTGGAAATTGGTCAATTTCATCGTTTTAATAACGATAATGTTGGGTTTATCCACTGCGAAAGTGGCTTTGTAAGCATGAATTCGTCTCATGTGCTACAATGTAGACTTGAGGCCTGAACTTCTAGTTCGTATAAACCCCCCTCGAAATTCACCTTGAAGGAAGATGGCTTGGTGGTGTAACTGGCTAACACACCTGACTGGCAATTGGGAGATCCGGGTTCGAATCCCGGTCAAGTCAAATGAAAACTTTATCAAGTCTCCCCCAACTCTATAAAACAGCATGGGAAGTAATTAAATGTTATACAAAAGCATTAAAAAAATAATTTATCACAATGAAATCAATTTCAATGGGAACTCCATTACTGATCCTTTTAAAATTGCCACAAGTTTCAACTCACAATTCTGTGAAACTGATCTTCACCATATTACACATTTTAAAACAAGACTCCAGCCCTCATCACCTAAATCCTTCTTTCTCCATCCTACTGATCCATATGAAATCAAAAAAAGTTATCGACTCATTTTCCAACAAATGGTCCTCAGGGTTTGATGCCATACCTATACCTATTATAAAGGCAGTAAATTGTTATACATGTTAGCCCCTTTCAGATATAATTAATGCATCTTTTAATGAAGGGTATTTCCCCTCCTACCTTAAACTGGCTCATGTCAACCCTATTCATAAAAAAGGTCATTTGACTAATTCAATGAATTATCATCCGATTTCTGTTCTCCCCAGATTTTAAAAAATTTTTGAAAAAATATTTGCCTAATGCAGTTCCTTGAATCACAACAGCTGTTGCATGGAACACAACATGGGATTAGGAAAAATAATTCAACAACCACTGCTATATTTCAGTTACTACATCAAATCTATAAAGCCATTGACAGCAATAACACCACAATTGGAGTCTTTTATGATCTGAGCAAAGCCTTTGACAACATAAACCAGGAGCTACTCTTCCTGAAACTAGTAAGAATGGGTATAAATGGTAATGCCCTTCGCTGGATCAAATCATTCGTAGAAAACTGGGAACAGAAAGTCAAATACTCATACTATACAATGAATGGCCCCAAATCTATCCTGTGCGAATTTCCACAGAGGAAAAATCATCCGTCTTGACCGTGATGATTTTTTTTCTCTGTGGAAATTCGCACATGTGTGCATTGCGGGTGACTCTGTAAAAGTGGAACTCCGTGGCTAGTCCCAGATAGCTTGAAATTTTTCAAATCTATCCTGTCCAAACCATTCCCAGCTCATAGTTCCATAGGGTTCAATAATTGGTCCTCTACTTTTTATAATCTACGTAAATGATCTCCCTAACTCAATTTCGTCTAGTAGATTGCTCCTCTATGCAGATGATACATCCTGTCTTCTTGAATCAAAAGACATACCACTGCTTATTGACCTGAGCAATACTTCCATATCTGACATGATGCAATGGTGCCACTCAAATGATCTTAAAATTAACCAGCATAAATCATCATATCTGCAATTTCACGATGAAAGGAATCCCCCCTCCTCCAGCCTCCTACTCAAGATCAACGAGTCAACCCTCATCCGTTCCCAATCGGTCAAGTTCCTTGGCCTAATTGTGGACCCCAGAAGTCAAGGGGTCTAAGTGACATTTTTGAAAGAAATAAGTTAGGTACAGGAATGGGATGTGAAAATACTAATCTTTTACGTGGTTAAGGGATCCAAGTGATTTTCTTGATAGGTGCTGCTATCTAGGGTAATGCCTCTTAACTACTTAGTGGGTTGTACCAAACATTTTCAACTTTGACTTAAGTTTTCTCTAAACAATGGTTTTGTTACTTAGACCCCTTGACTTCTGGGGTCCTCAATTATAAATGAGGACCTGGATTGGTCCTCCCACATAAAGTCTATTATGAAAAATATAACATCTGGTATCTACCTCCTTAGGAAGTTAGCCTTCATTGTCTCCCTTGAAACCCTGAAAATAGTATTTCATGCAAAAATTCAATCTCACTTATCTTATAGCATTGTGTTTTGGGGACATGACAGCCTTACCAAAAAGGCATTTTCCCTACAAAAGCAGACCCTTAAGGCCATGCTCCACCTCCCCTCCTCTACTCGTGGCAGACCCTTATTCCAAAAGCATGCCATACTCTCACTATTATTATTATTATTATTATTATTATACTATTGAGGTGAGTAAATGGTGGAAAAAATATATGGAGGACTTATATTGAGGTAAAGACATCATAAATGACTATGATTACATAGGAGCTGAAGACTTGATAGATGAGGAAGTGAGAGACCCTGCAATAACTAAGGACGAATTTGAAAAGATCCTAAAAAGCCTAAAAGATGGAAAGGTGACAGGTATAGACCAAATACTTGCGGAACGGTTAAAGAAAACTGGAAAGGAAACAAAAAATCGATTGTTTAAAATATTTTCTGACTGCTATGAATGTGGAATATTACTGCCAGAATTTACTAAAAGCAGAACCATAACCATCCCCAAGAAAGGCAATGCAACAAACTGCAGTAATTAAAGAGCCATCTCAATCCTAACCCATGCATCTAAGATTCTATTGGACATAATTAAAGATAGGCTAAAGGGGAAAATGGAACGAACAGTAGATGAAGACCAGTTTGGGTTTAGAACAGGGAGAGGATCAAGAGAAGCCTTCCCCTGGGAAATTTGTTGTGGTGTATTTGGGATTGATGGAATATACTAATTAAGTGAACTTAACTGGCCATTTTAGTTAGTCAAATACATACATGAAAGCGTAGATATTTCCATGATGGCCTTATATTTAACTCGGAACAGGTTTGAAAGTGAAATCATTGAATGTTTAGGTATTGTAGCCCTCTTTAAAATTATGAACCAAATGAGCAATGCATGTCAATTTTGTTTGTGCTTAGCTCAACCTTTAAATTATTTCACTGCAGGCTGCCAGGGCTGCTGGAACTGTTGCTGCCAAACTTGGTTCAGAGCTTGGACCTGATCATAGGGTATTACTTGTCAAAATGCTGATTGGTGGCCTAAAAGGAAGAACTTGGACTGGAAAAGAAAGTCTTTTAAATGCGCTCATACCACTGTGCTCATCCACCTCTTTGTGAGTCCCTTAATTAATTTTACATCAATAAAGCTATAATTTTTCGTCAATTTTCCTGTAGTCAGTAATTTTTCTTATAGTGCCACTTTTTTGGCTCACACAGTTAATATTGTCATCCACTATAATTTATGATACTAGATAACTCTTTACAGTAATAGGTTTGATCATTGAAACCTGATATTGACCATTGATTTTTGTAAATAATTTCTGTTTTAGCTTGAACCATTTGTGTGGCCTTGTCATTCATTAATTTTAAATGTACATCTTTGTCATGATTTGAATAGATGCTTGTAAATATTGATGTCTGTTCAGAATCTGTTTTGTTTCATTATAATTTTTACAATTCTTACTCTACAGGGAAACATTTCCAGATGAATTGAAGACTGATGGAAAGCTTTGCAATGAACTTGTTGAGGCTGTGCTTCTTGAGGCTCGCAAAAAGGGGAGCAGTCAAAGTGTTCTGTATCGTTGTACTGCTCTGCGTACCCTTGGGGATCTGTTGTTCACATTGAAAGTTGACCGATTTGCTGATGTATTTGCCATTGCAGACAATATGCTATCCATGGTGAGGATATATTTTTATCTGTTTAACAATATCAATAAAAACATTTCTATTATCTACTATGGTCCTGCATTGAATTACTTGGCAAATCATGCACTATTCAGGGCTCACTAATTTTACTCTTCAGGTGTTTGGTACCAACACGTATTAGCTTCTACCAATGAGATAAATGCCTGAAGTGGCTTTGCCATTGATATTTTAAATGCTTTTATTCTCTGGTATTGATCATGTGGCTGTTTAATGATTATATATAGACCAAATGTCCAATTAAGCACACTATGGGTGTGCATATGGGTGGGAAGAGTGTTTCATTTTTGATGTGATAGAGAGTAGCTGCTGAGGTTTTTTTTCATCTTCTCTAAATTCTTTGTTTCTTACATAGGATCATGGGCCAAAACGTGGTACTGAAGCTGATGACTTGGGAAGTGATGATGAAGATGCTCTGCATTTTGATCGAGAGGAGCTGTCTAAACTGAGAGAAGCAGCTTCTGAATCTCTAGGCAAGGCATGGCCTAGTAATTTAGAAACTCAAGGTTAGTGTTATGGACACTCAAACCATATTGATTTTTGTGTTGTACTGGCTGAGTTGTCTTGTGCATTTCCATATTTTCATTCAACTTTGAAATATTTTACAGTCAAATTTCGTGCAGTTGTTGTGGAAAAATGTGTTGTGTGCTTGAAAGTAAGCACACGTCCTGAACAAGTTGCTATCATTGAGGCCATGAGGCAGTTTGTGGATCGTCTCATTCTGCCAATGTTTAATGAAGAAGAGCTGGACGAAGAGGCTGAGGAGGATGTCCAGAGAGTTATTCAAGGGCTGGGAAAGACCCTTTCCTATGTTATTGGTATGCCCTCCTATGGCTTCAGACTCCTATGATTATGTATCAGACTGATATTTCTTGAGTCTATGTTTGTAATTTTCACCACTTAATTGTGCTTATTTTAAAGATCTAGCTATTATTGAAAAGAGCTTAATTGAAATTGGCTAATTATCATTTAAATATTTTTCAGGAATACCCAAATACACAAAACTGAGGAAGGAAGCCCTAAACGTTTTAGCTATTCTTGCAAGGAACTTGACAAGTAAGTTTTCTTGGAGTGTTTCAAATACCCTTTGAGGACTGGTCCTGAAAGCTCTGTTAAAATAATTTCTTTGCATGAAAAACAAAGCTAATACATATGTAGTTTCCTTCATCAAGAATCTTTGCATCTACTCATTGACAGTCTAGTGTTGATTTAGGTTTGTAGGAGTGACGGTTTCCTCAGCACTATTCAATCTTATACCTGTAATTAAATATTTATACATGAATTGTAAATAACAAATTTGTTGGATTCTCTTCAGGCTGTGATGCAGAGGGTAGGGTTGGCAAATTTTGGCCAGGTAATTGACAGCACAATGAGTTATATCTGGGGTTAGTTGAAGAAAGAATATTGAAATAAGAATATTTTTAATCATTTACATATTTACTAGAGGGACCTTTTTTATTTATGTGAAATATTTCGAAATTATAAATCATGAGAAAGGAATTGTAATTAATATTTACTTGGGTATTCTAAGAGCTGATTGATAGGTTTTTGGACTGTTTTTATTCTACTGGTACATCATTCCATTTTGGCTCCTAAGGATGACCCTCCATGAGATCCCTCCTAAATTCCTCATATCATGTATTTCTTCTTATTTTGTCCGGAGCCATTTTTGTCGTCCTTCCCTTTCATCTCTCCCCCATTGTTCTCCCCGATATAATTGTCTATCTAACCTTCCCTGTCCTTTCAAAACGTCCTTCATCCATCTCTTCGCCTCCTGACCTTCACCACTAGTTTTTTCTCCTCTACATTCATATCAAAATCCTGCTTATTCATCCTTCTCGCCACAAAGCTCACCCTCTCTCCAAACCTACATCTCAAATGCCTCAAGTGTATCCTCCCTTTGCAGTGACCAGGTCTCTGTCCCATACAGCACCACACTCCTTATCTTAGTTAATACCAGCCTTTTCTTCATGTCTCTACTCAGATCCCCACTCATTAAATCCCTCCTCTCAGAAAATACTTCCTTAGCTTGGGCAATTCTGCATCTTATGTCCCTACCACTAAACCCCTTCTCTTCTTTAATACAACCCAGATACGTAAACTGCTCAGCTTCCTCTATTTTCTGCCCTCCAAACCTTATATTCAGCCCCACCATCATACCTCTGGAGAATCTCATCTTTTTCATCATCTTATGATGTATCATCATTTCATATCTTTCACACCACGCCTCTAATTCATTCATCTTTGAATGTAACCTCATGACAGATTGACACACAAATGCTTGATCATCTGCAAATTTCACTGACTTCACCAGATCTCCTTCTACCTTTATTCCTACCTCCATCTTGCTCCATTCCAGCTTACCATTTCATCGGAATATACATTAAAGAGCCATTGTGATAGTGGGCACCCCTGCCTCACTCCCCACCCTGTCATGGCCCATCCTGATTCTCCATTTTCTACCCTAACCTGCACCTTCTGGTTCATATAAAGATTCTGGATGAGGCATCCATTATCCGATATTGACCCTAATTTCTACCACATTTCCATTAATTTTCCCAGTCCACCCTATCAGACACCTTTCCGAAATCTACAAATCAGGTAAAAAAATACTGCATTTTTTAATATTCAACCTATAAAAATAAAGTATTAATGTTTTTTTGGTGAATCTTGGGAATAACATGTCAGCAATTTCATAGAAAACTCCCTCTTGTGATTTCTGATGATTTCTGCATGGCAAGTTTCTGTATTGGAGTAAGTTTTTGGATGCCATTATCTTTGGTAAAAGTTTGTTGTTGAGTTTCATGTGACCATAATTACTTAAAAGAGTAGTTCCCTACCAGCCAGTATATGTTTCAGCTCAAGTGGAAACTATATTTGAATAAGCAGTCTAGGTTATTGCCCTAATTTAACCATTCAATGAGGATGAGCTCTCCTGTTACTAAGCCCCAAAATATACAAACCTAAGAGAGCAAGGTAACCAGTTTTTTTCCCTCTGAAATTTTCCCTTAGTTCTTCTGGTTTTAAAAGGGTCCTCTAATTAACCCTTCAGCTGAGGCAGCTAGATCGTAAGTCTTCCACTGTGTGTGGGAAATATTCGAAGGAGGTCAGACCCTCTTTTCCACCGCGAAGGGCAGAGCAGGTAGAAGACAGTTGCAATCCCCTCCCGACCCTTTTCCAGAGGTTCCATGGAAAGGGCCCCTCCCAATAAGGGACTGATTAGTGGAACATCAGTTAATATGGTCAAACTTTTTAATCGGCAAAAATCTACAAAATAAGTATCATATGAAGTTTGTTCGTAATTTACTGTTAAATTTGATACTAAACACCAACGAAATCCATTGATTTTTACCCGCATTGTGCTCTGGTAAGACTATCAGAGCGCTTTTAGAGGATAATAGGAAGAAAGGTTAGTAGCTCACGGCAATGGAATGCGACCGCTAACAAGCGAGGGAGGAAGTCCCCGCAAGGGACTCGTTTGGGTAGCAAATGAGGATTGCTAATTGTCCCCCTCAAGGAAGAAAGAGTTTGGGCCATAAAGATAGGAGGGGCTCGGGGAGTAGGTAAGAAGAGAGGGTCGAATGTACAAGTACGTTTTTCCCACAGTTGCCCGTACACACGTACAAGTACGTTCCCCGCAGCTGAAGGGTTAATGTGAGGTAGTTTGTGAAAATTACCTGGATATGATTGCATGGTCAGAGTGCATTTTTATCTGATTTCTATAGTTCAGCATATCCGTAAGATAATGTCGTGAAATGGCTGTAATCTTATGTTGCTGGTCAGTGCATTGCAGAGTGCAAATTACTCTTTCAATGGTGTCGGGCATCAGTTCTTAATCTTCCCTTTATTATCATGTAGCTTTTTTGTTTGTTTTTAAAGCTAATGTTATCTTCTCTATTTAATCCTGTTATTGCAGGAAGAATAGTTGACTGTGGGAGTGTTTTCGATGACCCTGTATTTGTGTGTATTTTCTTTTAAACATGTTTTTCTTAATGCTAAGTAATGCCCACCTCTGTTAAAGTGAGACTTTTGTCGCCATGGTTGTTAGTCCATATTTAGTGGGGACTCAAAGTAGTTGGAACTTGAAAGTATAGTTTCCAATCATTGTATTGACAAATGATATGGCACAAAGTCACTCACATGGGTTCATATACACCAAGGGATGAAAGTCGCCATGAAAAAATCATCAACTTAACCAGTATTCGAATCTGGATCTCCCAGTTGCCGGTCAAGTGTGTTAGTCCATTACACAAAAATTGCTTTGAAGGAATATGGCTTGGTCGTGTAATTGGCTAACGTACTTGACCGGCAATTGGGAGATCCAGGTTCGCATCCCCGGCAAATCAAAAGATTTTTTTATGGTGAATTCCAACCCTTGGTGTTGAAAGTATAGGTTGTGATGTCCCTGCCTTGATGATGCCCTGCCTTGATGATCCTGAGCATCCACATTTGAGAGTTCCAGAAAAAGGAACCAAGGAGAGGGTCATTCTCGTTGGCTTGAAAGATTTGGAATTCTTGCCCCTGTTGTGAATCTTAAAACTTGCTTCCACTTTGCACTTCAAATAGCTGTGAAATAATTTTTCAGTGTCTCACAGTTGGTGACTTCGTCAAAAAATATCCTTGCGTATATATAGTTCAGTGAACATTAAAGTGCAAATGTGTTGATGTTGGTAGCATTAATTTGGGGACAATCATGGAATGCGGGTTCATGGAAATGATTGTATCCAGTTGGTCACGTGACTTGTGAGCATGCAACTTTCAAGTTTCAGTGCATCGTCGGTCTCAGCTTTGTGAAGTGAATATACTCTGTGAATGTTAATATCTATCGCCAAATTATTTAAACTTTCGCGGTCCATGTATGTCAAGCACTATTTTTTTTGGGTAACCTGCGTCTGGAAAACTCACCACGCGAGTTACCCTAAACCTCGGGTTACCATAAAACAATAGTGCTTGACATACATCTATCTCGCTCAACAAGGTGGACTCACAATTAGTTCAGCTATGGAAAGTGGGATTGGCAAAAAGGAACTGCTGAGAGTACATATAGTTGGAATATTCTGTTATGGCAGTGTCCACTAACCTTCGATGTCTAATGTAATATAAAAAATTTTCAGGGTCATTTGGATTACTATTTATATTTACTCACGTACCGCACGGCCTCGTGTAATACTCGAACCGCAGTTTTCACGAAGAAAGTTCCGCGTGGTACATGCATAAATACGGTACGTACCGTAATGGCCGCCTCTTCCGCTTATTGAGCGGTACCGGTGAGTGGCTGAGACCGCGGAAACGGCTGATCTTTGGTGACGTTCTCCGCATGGTGTGTAATTTCAACTGAATCCTGGGAACGACGAGCCAGTGCAGCGATGTTTTGAAACATAATTTTCTACGTTTCCACCTCTTGTTTTTATTGTTCCTCTTTCCAATCGGGAACTATACTAGGTCTATATTTTTTTCCTCCATTTTGACTTGGCTATGGTTGGAATGGTGTCGAACATCGATATGTAAAATTTCCTATCATCTCATCATAATGCTATCAAATACGAGCGAATTCTGGCGTAAAAAAATGCTTCCCCATTATTATGTGCAGAAAGTCTTACTCGTTTCAATTCTAACTTCCTTGCTTCGAAACTATTACTGTTAGCTCTGGTTTTTCTTTCGCCATTCTTTTTAAGTGGACCTTTGAATTATCCTCATCATTTATACAAATTAACGCCTTTCGTGTGTCGTGGGACGGATCGCTCTAGTGTCTGCTTTGAAAAGAATATTTTAAAAATGGAAGTGTCTGAAAATAAGCTGTTATATTCCCTGCTAAAAAATTCTGTATAGTTTCCTTATAAATACTTCTACAGAATTTCTCAAAAAGTTTCATAGATATTCCTTAAAATATTGACACGCCATTTTACGGAATTCCCTACGACGTTCTGCAGAATACCTTAGGATGTTCTGCAGAATACCTTAGGACGTTCTGTGGAATTCCCTACGACTCTCCATATAGGTCCTTAGAAAAGGAACTGGGTCAACGGAAACCTCACATATTTCCGTAGAATTGCTTAAGTTCTACAGAACAGCTTGTAAGGAGTTATTTTGCTCTGCAGAAAATAACTCTACAGACCATATGTTCTGCAGAGTCAGGCTCTCACGTTCCTTACAGATCCTTAGAAAAGGAACTAGTTCTGAAGAAAAAGAGTCAATTTCTGTAGAATTCCTTGCGTTCTACAGAACAGCTTCTAAGGAATGTTTTAGCAGGGTTTTCGGTGTAAACGTTCTGCGACGGTTCTGAAGTTTGATTCCACTTCTAGCCTAAAATTGAAATCAGAACTGATGAAATACATTCCAAGGATGCGAGGGAGTTCAACCTAGTGTCCCTGGATCATTCGGATGCCAAGGGAATCATATTGTGTGCGAAGCGGTAGAGTTCAATCTGAGGAAAAGTTAAAACCCGCGTGAGAAGAAGGCCGCACTTCCACTGCAGCGGTAAAAAGTGTTAAACATGCATTGCAAAAAGTGGCGAGAGGTCGAGACGAGTGCGAGGGAAATGGAAAGTTCGGATGGCAGTCATTGGAAAGAATTTAAAAAGAGGAAAAAAATACGCAGGGAAAGTTTTTTCCCACGCCTAATTGTCACTCCATTTAGATGGTTATACGGTGAAGATTTCTCTCGATAAAAATACGGATTCTTCGGGACGGAAGTAATGAATTTGTATCACTCGATTAAAGGACCGTTTGAAGCAATATGAGCGACATTTCCCTTCCGGATGTGAAATTTGAGGCAAGTGGAGCCGTGTCCTAGTTGTATACTTTTGAAAGTGAGGGTGGAATTGTGTTTTCTATCTAAATAATGTAAAAATTTATTATAAAAAAAAATCAAGTTTAGTCAGTCCTGGAGACATTACAAGTATGCATAGGACACGTGATGTGTATAAATATTAAAGATAACTCAAAGAAAAGTAATACACTATTGCTTACACAAAGTACTCCTCCACTTTATAAAAGCACTTTGAGAGAAGGATATATCAGTATTTATTATTTTTACTTAATTAAAATCCGCACTTCTGGCGATAGACTTGGAGTGATTCGACCGTGTCGTTCATTGGTCGTTCAATCCTTGGATTGGTTGACAGCAGTCCTCCACCCTTCCCAATCTAATACTAGTTCTACTTCCCGGTAGCTCTTCATTAGTACTTTCTTCTGTATTTGGTCCAGGAACTTATTCCGTATTCTTCCTCTGAGGTCTTTTCCCTCTAGTTTACCTTGATGGAAAGGAAAGTATATAATTGCAATGCAAAACATTGAAGTTGCCTTAATATAAGAGCATCTTTGTTTTTGGTTGAATTTAAGGCTTCATGCGATGAATTTGAAGTGGGACGTTTTATGGGCTGTAGTAGTAAACAATTTTATGACCTTATTCAATAGTATCACATTCCATTGCCCCTTAGGTGTGTGGTGTCAGGAAAAATTACGTCGTGGACACTGAATGACGACATTACGGCCGGAGTGGTAAAACTTGACTAGGCGTATAAATTATTCAAGAATACGCCACAATACTTTTTTAATTGCACCTGCTCTAAAAATCATGTAACCTTTTTAAAACAGTCGCGTGGGGGTCATTTTGGAGAGCGCGATGGTGATTTTTTGTTGTGCTAGCCATAAGACGACAGCTTTATTAATTAGGCTAAAACCTAATGAAGTTGCGCGCAAACTAGGACATGAAAACAAAAGTTGTAGGGAGAGACCAAGTTTATTTTTTGCTCATTATTTTTATTGCTGTGAATTTGCATAGGTATGTTTCTAGAATTTGGAACAACAGTTGCTATGTTATCTTTCCTCTCATAATGGCGCATTAAACTGTTTCTTTACTTACTTTACCATTTCGGGTAGCACTCGCTTTCTTCTTTATGATTTCACCCTTCCCTCCATCTTTTCGATCTTGTTCGTACCCTTTGAGAACTGTTGAAGTTACCTTTTGTTTGTATGAAATACCCTTAGTACTTTTTCCATGTGTGATTATGTTACTTGGTCCAGTTTTTCTCGCCATAGATTTGGTTGATTCGTATCGCTACTTAATTAGTTTCCTTATTCCTCGGTGTGTTTTCGCTTAAAATTCGCCATAAAATCTAAGTATTTAGCTCATAGCTCCGACCATGGCTACCTTCCCACATTTTTGTATTTTTTGTTTGAGGGACCTTTCCAATTTAGTATGGTTATTCATCTGCGAAACTCCTTGTTTCAATTATAGCCCCTTATTTAGAAATTTTCTTCATCTCGTCGATAAAATAATGCTCGCATAAATTTGCCAACGGCCATGCTACCCATAAAAAAATATAGCTCTCTTTGTTTTCTCACGTTTAGTTATTCAAGCGATCAATGCTTCATATGCTTCGACTTTCCCTCTCACATTTTGGCCGGCCGATATCACTCAAGGACAGCGCCGTAAAACTGCGAGATATAGGGTATTTTGGCGATGGAGCATCGTGTTTTTTTGACGAATCACTCATGTCATCTCTCGTGAGGTGTGAGTGATGTTAGCGTTACTTACCCGTACTTTCTTGATTGGACCAAATGTGGCAGTAAATTTCATGTATACAGAACGCTTAAAGTGAGCACTGAAGTTGTTTGAATCGGCCGTGTCATTTTCGAAATTACGGGTGTATTTGACCGTCGAAATAATTCCATTCGCGCCGCATCCATCTCAGACGTCTAGAGGAAAGTTTTTACCCGGAACTTCCCATTTTTTTCCCATCCTCACTCCCTTAAGCCCTCCAAGGGATTCCTTGATTCCTTTCGTGATCAATTTTTGATCCTTTAAGTGCGAATTGTGGTAGTTGTTCTTGTCAGATTTTTTTAAATATCTGGGGCGTTTTGTGTGAAAGCTCTTCCGCTAGAACCAGGTTTTTATGTTTTTAATATGCATTTTCACTCTCATCTGGGTTAACATCTCAGTTTGACGTCCCTACCGTTCCTCATTACCCGCAGCTTTCGTTTTTTGGAAGGCATTCAACAGTTGGATACGAATTATGTTTCCGTTTTCACCCCACAGATTCCGGTCGCCGATCCCAGCTTATTGCCTTGACCGAGGGCCCTCTGTGTTCCGTCCTGAAGGAGGCGAAACTGGATAGTCAGCCCGAAGTGAAGGCGAGCCTCAGTCGATTCAACGAGGTGCTCGCGGAAGAAGATTCCTCCAAAAAGGGCGATTAACTCTTGAAGAAGACTCCCATCTATGTCTTCTATACCCTCACCCTCCTCTTCTATTCCTTCGGCCCTGTGAATATCTCCCTGGGCGGAACCATTCTTTCAGAAGAATAGTTGTCTTGATTTCCCACATGTCTTATGTCCTCCAAAGGTATTACAGAGTTGTTCCCACGGATTGAGAAATCCTTAAGGGAGTGTGTGAAACATGCCATGCCTCCTTTCATTTTCTTTGAACTCGTATTTTTTATTGGAGTCGAAGGTAAGGAATTCGTGATTACTGGCTATTTTGTTGGTGGGACCTTGGATGCAAGGTCCTAACTAATCCATTGCTGATGCATATTGAAGAAGTTTTTTGATGTAATTATTCTCGAATAATGTGACCCAAAAGGGAAATTTGTGGCATGATTTTACCTGGTGATATTGTTGTTAGTCATTGTTTTGTATGATTTTAAATATCTATTAATGCACCTTTCCTCTAAGTCTTAGTTAAGACATTTACTAAGCCAAAGTGATGGACATGTTATTATTAACTTTTACTTTTAATAAATTAAACTTAAAGAAATCTTTTGTTTCTAAATCTTATTAAGGGCAGATATCAATAGTATGAAGCTGACTTGCCTGATGGCTGAGAAATCCTAGCTCGGCATGTGCAATTGAATGTTTTGAGAAATGGAAGAATCCTTAATTATTTATATTTTTTCGTTTGGGAATCTTTCCCGTGTAAAGCCGACTCCCTCGATGTATTAGGTCATTAATCAGTCGATTTATAATCTGGCGTATGAAATAATCTCAGCGACTTTTAAAAGTCGCTAGGTAGTGATATTGTGGCCGAAGTTTTTTAAATATTTACTTTATATTCCTCGGTTATCAGATACTTTTTAAACTATTACTTTGAGGTGGTCGCACTGGCAACACACGTTAAGAAATGAAGCGTTTTTTCACCGTAATAACTCATTTTCAATCGTCTTTTATGGTTTCTTGAATTCATTATGACGGGGATTCATTTTTTTCCCGATGAATGTCGCTTTTTTTATTTTAGAGGGCCGTATTATTGCTACATCCATCTTTGTGCTTTATTTTCAGGTTTTTGTCATCAGAAAAAGTCGAATTTCTGTTCTCATTAGTTGAGTTTCCTAGTTCGCTGATGTGTAGTAGGCACGCTGTAAAAGGGTCAAACCCCCTTTTGTAAATTTGAGTCAAAAAAGATAGTAAACCGCCAGTCATTCATTCACTACGCTACGGGCTAGTGGGGGTCGATATGAGAAGCGGGCCTACTCAGCCCGCTTTGTCTGACCGCCCAGTCTGAGATTTTAAATCGATATGAACCGACTCAAATTGATATTTCAATCAATTTCGTATTGGTAAACCAGGTGATCCGAGTCTGCTGGCTTAGAATGTTCAGATGGGTCCGAGTTCAATCGATCTCAGTTCGATTGGTAAATTAGGTCCTTGTTTGTTAGTGTAGGATATAACCGGCGCGGCGTCACCTGACGACTTCAGAGTACTTACGTGATTTCTAAAACTCTACCAGACATTGGCATACTGACATGTAATCACGGTACTGCGCTTTGGATCGTTTTTACAGAATGAGCTTATATCGTGGCTGTAATCTCGGAAATAAGATATTTTGCAATTTAACATCATTTTGTCGATTTTATTCGGTGGACAAATTGCATGGGCGTTATGAAATATTGAAAATTTAATTGTAAATACACGATACTCCAGCGCTCAGCAAATTTTCTGAGATTTGTATTATCCTCTGGCATTACCTCAGCTTCCTCGCTGCCGTTGACGAGCGACTTTGGATTCTTTGCAATAATTTTAAATTTTACGCAAAAATCACGCTCGGAATCGAATTTTTTGATAGGGCATTCTCCATAGTAGTAGGATAGGTGCTAATGAGCATTAAATAGCTGACCCAGATGATTCTGCGAAAGATGGGAGACAAGATTATGATTCGAGTTTTGGACTCGGATTGTGGAAACTCGAACTTAAAGAATTATTAACTAATTTTTAGTGGTATTTGTGGTAATTTCGGCGTCGCTGTCGTGTAGTATATCTTGTATCAAACTATTTTAACAATGAATGCGTCGAACCACGTTTAGCTTTTGCGTGCCGTAAATTCGATACAATTTGCTTAGTGAAGATTGCAGCCTATAGATTATGTTGATTGATTTGCAATGAATGAACACTTTAAGGGTACCATAGATACATCGGCTCATAAGGCATTATTTGCTTTGTTCTGGTTACTGATGCTATTTAAATGGTGATTATTAGGCTAATTTTCATTTCTTAGCAAATGTATATCTATTATTTTTGCCGGTGTATGTACGAGGGTTGTTTTTTAAGTACCGTTTTGAAATAAAAAACAAGTAATTTTAGTAACAATTGTATTTTTACGTGAAAACCTGTTCTTTAATCTACTTTCCTGCATAATTTTTACTAATATTGAGGCACTTATCGCATCGTAGAACCAGCTTTTGAATCCCATCCTCACAGAAGTCTGCCGCCTGATTTGACAACCACTACAATACGGTCGTTTTGACCTCGTCGTCGTGGCACTGACCACCCAGATGCATCTTCAAATGCAAAAACGGGTGGTAGTCACTGGGCGCTAGATCGGGACTTTATGAAGAGTGTTCAAGTTGTTCCTAGCCAAGTGATCCGATGAGATCTTGAGTTTGATGAGCCGTGTGTGAACGGCCATTGCCATGGAGCAGAACGATCCCCTTACTCAGCATGCCACGCCTTTTGTTTTGTATTCTCTAAAAGCTTAACCCATTTCCGAACCATTTCATCGTTCATACTGTTTTCCCCTTAATCTTCACTGACGATGAATTTCAACCGCTTTCACGCCTTAAGCACTAAGAAAACGAATCACAGCGCGTATTTCACAGTTGGCGGGATTCTCAATCGGCGGAGGCATTATCAACACTCGCAAACAAACGTAAACACTGTCGAATGTTTTCGTAATGGCGTATGTGGCTTCCTAACAGATGTAGATACAGCGCGCATGAATCAAATGCCGACTGCAGCGGCCGAATTTCAAAACGGTACATACTCGAAAAACACGCCTCGTGTGTACCATTTGGTACCCTGCCATCTCCTCCTCTCCCATGGCAGTGAATAATATATGTATTTCACTTCTTTTGCAACCCATTGATGCGTTCTGGTATGCATGGAGTAATCTTTTTTGCCATTGAATAGCACGTTTAATTAGTCTTCTCGTTATTACAAAGAATGGGTGAAGGTAATATAGGTAGATGATATGGAACGGTCTAATGACAAAATCTATCTCTGTCGCAGTTCCCCCTTGTTCACAAGATTTCAAAGGTTTCCTTTAGTGGGGACAATCATTCGAAGCGAATGCATTTTTATCGAGGATCTTGATTTTATGTGCATGCATTTTGTTTTTAGCCTTGGAAGAAAGATTATTTTTCTTGTTTTTGATCGCGATGACTCGCTGAGTGGGGATTATCTGACAACCTCTTTATACCGCGTATGAGCTTATGCGCTTGTATTTGAGTGAATCCAAGACAAAGGTGAAAGATCATGGAATTCTTTATTGCCAATTCCACCTGACGAATTGCGGTGCTGGGAGTTTGATTGATCTTATTTGAAATCATATTTCACTTTCGGCGGCTATCTCAAGCGGGAAATGCCGTATGGTGCCTCTGGCCGATGTAAGTTGCCGTAAGTGATCACCGAGCGGAAATTCGCGGATGTTTGAATCAAAAAGCCTCTGGTACAATCAACGGTGGATTCGTTTTATCTGCACTATTTGCCTGTGCGCCATTTTCTTTGTTCGTGAGTTAAATTGTTAAGGTGTATTCGACGTTGGCTTCCTCAATCCCAGTCGTCCCAGTCTTTAGGAAACTCGGGAAGAGAAACTAGCTGCTTCATGGGCCACAAACAAAAATGTGTTTTTGCCATCATTGTATGGTGTTCACTTAGCAAAACGTTCGATTGTTTTGGCCTACATTTGAATATGATTTTTATTTGAATATGACATTGCTCATAATTTTTTATTGAGTGTTGTACGAAGCCTGTATTGCCTCGCAGTTCCCTGGCAACAGGGATCCTGTGTACTTCGGGAAATGAGTCAGCCGCAAGAGGGTACCTTAAAATGTCTGGGTGCTTTCATAAATCTTGGACCGCTTGGCAAATAAGGGCAGGGAAAATTCTATTGACGGAATCTCTCCCTCTTTTTGAGCAGCCTATAAAAAAGGAGAAATTTGATGCTAGCTATACTCTCATGCTTCTTGCTCGTATATTTGAAGCTATCCATCCATATCTCGATATTTGGTCCATTATTGACGTTGATTCGGAAAATGTCTCATTTAAACCGTATGAAGTTATTAAATTATCGACCTGAGGAATTCATATCATTCTCATTATCAATGGCCAATAGTAACTAAATACGAGAGACTGACCATCCTCTGCTGTTTTTTTACTCGTGTTGACAATTTCCGGGTACTTACTATTCGTCTGAAAAAATTGTGACTTACGTCTAAGTAAAGGATTATGTTGGAATGAAGCGGCTGGCGGAGAGGATAATGGATTTGAGAGCATCAGCAAACCAATCTTCGGATTGATGGCTGCTACTGATGATGAGACCAATTCTGGCTCAAGACTCCCATCTTTCCTACCTTTCGTTCTCTTCTACTTATTACCCTGAAAGCCACCACAAGGGTGTTCCGCTGGGGAAAAACGAAGAAAGAGGTGAGAGATACGCAAAACTGGACAAGGAAAACTATTTTACTTGACAATTAACTATGCGCGCTTTTCTTGTCGAGAAGAACTGTTGGACGGCTATTGAACCTGTCTACGGAGATATTCCCGATGATGGTTTAAATCAAGAGCAACAGAGGGTAAATAGAAAGGCATTAAATATGCTAATACAAAACGTGATAATCGCACACTTTGAAGATATAGGAGAATGTTCCCGCGCACTGGAAGCTTGAGAAATACTCATCCATATAACTTCAGTAACGGCCTATCGCTACTAATTGTGCGGAAGCCATGAGTCGCATGAGAGATTATTCAAGGACATTGCGTTATTTTGCATTCATACACATAGAGCTGGCAATGTTCATTGCTTTGTGTAGATGATGGGGTACTGTGGAAATTTCCTGTTTTTTATTTATCTGTGCAAACAAAAAATTAATTTTAGAAATAATTTTCTTTTTCCGACTGGTGTTCTCTGGTAGGTTACCCTTCCTGTCATCCTTGGGAGGAACACCTGAGCGACAGATTCGACCCGAGTATTTGAAGCACTATAGTACGCTATATCTCTTAACTGCATTGATTCTTCGTCGGCTTCTCACCATTCCTATATAGCTCGTGCTTTCCGTAATACCTATTCTTAAAAAACTCCCTCTGCGTATTTAGCGTTTAACGTTCTATCACTGCCTTCAGCATCCATATGCTTCTCAAAATCTGACCCATTTTTCCTGTGGTTTTCATAAGTCTCTCTCAGAGTATCGCTCTTCTTTACCCCTCCTATTTATCTTCATATCCATCCATCCCATTTTTGTTCATCCTTATCCGTACTCGAATCTCGGAAGTCTGCGATCTATACTTTCACTCTGTCTTCGATGCCCCATTTTCTTATTTTATCTGGGCTTATACAACCTTCCGTTTACATTTGGACATAATGGCCTCACACCATCATCCCTCTGTAATATCTTCATCACCAATCTAAAACATACCTCTTCAAAAATACTCTTCGTTGTCCAACAATATATTCCATTGATATCAACGCATTCGCCTTCTCTATTGAAGCTTTTCTACTCTCTTTAACTTCATCATAGCTGCAGTATCGCCCCGCACATTTCATGTTTCATCCTTTACTCTTCTGATGCATATTCCCTATCCCCTCCCATTTTCGTGGCTGATGTGCTAATACTTTCTAACGCTCGCCCCTTCGGCGACTTAAAGGGTAGTTCGTAGATGTCGGTATGTATGTAGTCGTTTTCCTTGTTCTTCATTCTTGCGCTCATTCATGTCGGGTGTTACTTAAATAAAACTTATGGTCTTACAGATCTGCCATGCTACCCCATCAACCAATTTTTTGGATAAGCATGTTCAGTTGAAGTTCCTTTTTTGTGTAAATCCTATTTTTCTTCAGCATTTACTCATCATTCGGATTTCCCGTCCACTTTGAATATTTAGCCTTTGTGATCCATGATTTTGTAATTGGCGGCATCCATCCCTCAAGTTAACCTCCCTCTAATAAAGCTATACTTTCGTGTGCCTCCAGTGTTTCATTCAGAAGCCTCTCACGAAATCTAACTATTAAACAAGGTACCCTACACTCGGCTCGCCTTTTTCTGGAACAGCAAGACTGTTTAATTCGTTCTCCCCTTAATGGCTCCCATTCCTCACGCGTGCCTCGACATGAGTGACCCCAAGAATTCTCTTCCGTGAACCCAAAAAGAATTTCTAACGTCCTCGCTCGTGAAAAACTCTCTTCCATCTACCTCTTTCGCCTTCGAAGACGATTCAAATTTTATTGCCTCTCCGTCCAGTTTTACGGCGGGTCTATTATGTAACTCGTATTTAAGCGAAAGTCGTGTTTGGTGATGACCCCTGACCAACTCATGCCTATTTACTATTGCGCATCAGCCGGCGTTCAGGGCGTGGCTAACGCCTTAGGCCGTAGTCTTGGAAAAGGCTATATCAACTAAATTTACTACTTTATATAACATTATAAGCTTCCTACACTCAATTACCGGTTGCTCATCCACTTACAGTTCCT
Source organism: Ceriagrion tenellum (assembly GCA_963169105.1). Taxonomy (NCBI): domain Eukaryota; kingdom Metazoa; phylum Arthropoda; class Insecta; order Odonata; family Coenagrionidae; genus Ceriagrion; species Ceriagrion tenellum. The sequence goes on from OY720632.1 coordinate 172,186,216, forward strand.
ATATTTTCACCCCGGAGTTTTCTTGCGCCATAGTTTTCCTCCTCTGTTGAGTAAGTAAACACTTTTCCGTCACATTTGTGGTAAATTGTTTTCCTCTTTAACCTCATGAAAGTTAATCTACTTCTTGAATTATACAACTACATTTCTCATTACGGCGGATCAAGGATTTTTTTTCATCTGAGCATAGCCGTCTTATTTTTTTTATCGCCAAAATTATCATTTTGCTTTCTTATTACTAATTTTGGGGACACCGCGAGCTAGCCGCGGTACGTCCCAATGGTATCACCCGTATATGCGCTGAAGTGCGAAAATTCCTCCGAGGAAAAGAATCATCCACCTTTCATCTGGACTGGAGCCAGGATTCCCTCGATGTTTCGTGGAGTGCTTCAGCCAGTCAAGTTACAGAGGCGTCCTTCCTCGCGTGGATTTCTGTGGGCTGTAAGGACACTTTTGTTAACTTTAGGTCCATATAAATCCTATTACCACGGTTAACAAAAATACTATTTTATTAAAAACGTTTGTAAAACCGTATTTTTTTACGGGTTTTACCTTAACGTGACGAATAGTTGAATTCTAATAGACATCAAGTTAATAATAATCGAAGGGTACAATAATATATACGCTGCCCAACTCTTATTGACTGTCATTGTATGAACTGGCTGTATTTGTTCAGCACTGTAGGTACAGACAATTGGGATACTTCGGGTTTGTGATGACTGCTTCTATGTGAATGTAGTCCTCAGGTTTTTTGCTGTAGGTGCTTCCAAGGCTGTCTTTATCTGAAGCTTTAGCCCTCGGAGAGGGGTATGCGGGGATTGATTTCGTATGATGGCTGCGGTATTTGTTCCTTCCCGACGGGGGCAAGGATAAGGGTTTGAACTCCGATTGTGACGGAAATTTTTCAGTGGAGCACTTCCTTCCAATCGAGCTCCGTTATAGAAGCAATCAAAGTACACCACGTCCGTCGATGGGACATTTACCTGTGAATCCCTGGAGGTATGTCACTAAAGATAAGTTAATACCTAAGACAAGGTTATCTTCCTCCTTTCTTATCCGCCGAAAATGTTTTCTTAAATATCATTGCTTAACTATCCCCGAAGGCGCCAATCTCTTCAGATGTCGGTCACCTCTACTTGCTACCAAAGTTGCGATAGCCATTCAGTTGGGTCTGATTAGAATATCATTCCTTTATTCCAGATCTTGAAAATAATACCTTTAATTCAGTGATCTCAACGCTATTACCTCGTAGTTAGGATCTTCCTTATTGATGTGCTAAAATTGTGAAAATTGTGGTTCAATTGCAGTACGCTTTAATTAGGTCTTCCGCCTGCAGGTTTATCTCTGCTATTTATCCCTACAGAAAATTCCCGTTGCAATTTTCTGTAATGACTTGTAATCAGCGTACGACAATTTAAGGCTAGGGTAAACTATTCTTGGAATATTTGTGAGAACTTCTTTATAAATTATAGGTAGAAGGATGTGCTTTTTGATGCTAAAATGTCAATAATATTGCTGGAAAAAATCAAGGTGCCTTTTGTTTGTACTGATTAATTTTACACCCGGGAGGACTAGATGGTACTTTGCTGTTTACGTAAACTCGCATTTTGGAATAGATGTACTATCACGCTGTTAGTAAAAATTCTTGTATGAAAATTAATAGTGGTGTTCAAAATGGGAGGGGTTATCTCGCGATTTTAAGGCTCCAAGCTACTTGGAAGAACGGTATGCAAATTGATTTGGGAATAATAGACATGAGGATAAAAAGTATGGAAGTAGTAGCATTTTTTAAAAAGATTTTTCGAAAATAGCTTTTTTTTCAAGGCATTCGAAAATTTTTTTCTACTCTTTAAAGTACTATAATAGAAGCGCGTTTTGGAAGTTACGAAATGTGTTTTTAAAATACTCTCTTCAGTGTCTTTGTGAAGGTATTTATGTATCTACATCCGCGCAATACTATGCAGACGACCTCCAGGGCGTGTGTGTGTACTGATAAGGTTTTCTCATATTGCGTAAATGCGGGAGGAATGGGGGTCACGCGGAGTTTTAAGAAAGAGCTCGAGGGCTTCAAAAGGGAGCGGGGGAATGACTGGGCAGCTGAAATTTGATGAAATTCTGTATTGTCATCCGAAGTGTTTCACCGTGCAAAGTTGGAAGTCGATCGAACGTGTGAAAATAGGTTAGAATTCGATCTTAAGATTGGATTGCAACAGAGGAAGTCGATGAAGTGCGTGTAAAAACTCGAAATAGCGTTGGATGGCAAGGCTGCCTCTGCCGGTCTGCGACCATTTAAGAGTTAGATGGAAGAAGGGACTACTTCAGTCTCAATATCGTGCCAATAAATACGTGTTATCATTATCAATATTTCTCCTCTACGAACTCGCAGTTCATCTCTTTTATCCGCCATCCGATTGTCGGGTTACCGTGATTGGACAAAATTATAGGTATTTAGTGTATTTCTGTTTTACAATTTAATAGGAAGCAATTCTTTCATCTTCTGTTATGTATGCTTTACATTATGATCTCCTATGTTTTCGTGGCCAATGAAATTTTCGGCAGAATATTTTCTTTTACATATTCTTTAAAAACATCCTGGTAAATTTAATGAGAGTTGTCTTCAACAAGCCTTGAAAGTGGGGCAGGGATACCTATGTTTTATGATAGATTTAGTCGTTAACACTGCCGAAGCTTTCCATTGCCCAGTGGAATTTTCTTTATGGCCAGAGAAAATCTTCGGCGATATTAATCTTCAAAGGAACAGCTTCCGCAGATAAATGATTTAATGCCTCTTTATCTAAATTTGATTAATTCCCTGCGATTTACCATTTTCTTTGAAAATATGATCCCATATATATCTAAGCTAATCTATTACGGCTTCGAGTTGATGTGGAAGCGGTGATTAAACGTCCTTAATAGACCCACACTCAGCTTCGCAAATGAGCCGTGGTATATTGAAAGATAATTGCGGAATAGGCTCACGAAGTTCATGATTTTTGTATTCGCGTGTAATGAAAAATATTTTGTCGATTTAAGGCAACATTTTGAACTACACCACCTTAAGTTGCTTTTCCGAATTCGTCATTATTCAGATATTATTGACGATTTCACATCCATATCCTAGTGTGACAAGTGCACTCTAGTACCTCATACCATTTTGCTTACAATCGTTAATGGTGGTAGGTTGAGGACCGAAAATTCTGCTTCTGTAGAATCGAGTTTATATCTAACCATTGGATATTCCTTTAGAAGATCTTGTAATTCCACCTGATTCTTTTGATATCAAACTATTTCATCTCTCATTTTCTCTAAGACTCGGCATCCGTTTTACGTCCTCCTGTTTGATTCCATCGGTCTGCTCTAAATTTTCGGTTGTCCTGGGAGAGATTATACCGCTCAATTTGCTAGACTTTTCCTCGGATCGACCTCCTTTCGTAGATAGCATAAAAGTGGCAAGTTGATAAAAATGGATCGTTCAATTGCTGAGTGTGTATAGCCGTTTCGTGAACGGTTTTTGTAACTAGCTGGAAAAGGATATGTCCAAAAGCAGAAAATGAACGGTTTCGAGCAAGTTATGCTCCCGGTAGACTTCCCCTTAATCGGTTAAATTTCACTCTTCTCCCTCTCTAAGTTAACGGCAGTTATTCAATCGTCTTCCGTGGATCATTTTTTAAGCGCGAAAAATTTTTATCAGCGCTCGAGTTTTGCAAGAATGGGGGCGTGCGTATGCCGTGGAAGTTGCGTCGTGCGGCTCTCCGCTGTCCGCCTCAGGCGCTGGGCGTTATGGTGGCTCTGGCCATCGTTTTGAGTTTAGTGTTCACTCAATAACCCGTGCTTTGATGGAAGAAACGTCGAAGCCGCTCATCATGGCGACTAAGCTTCGTCGGAGCCAAAACAAAAGAAAATTGGTGCGTGAGGCGATTCGGATGGAGGCGATAAATTAACTTCCGTCGCACAATTTTGTCGTCATTCTACGCCGGCGCGAAATTTTCTCAAATCGTGACTGGAATTCTTTCCAGCCTCCTCCGTTGTTCATGGACGCAGATTATCTAGTCTCTCGTTGCAATCATCTCGCTTTATTTTTAACTTTGCTTTGGATGTATGTGTGTGAAATAGGCGCTGCCGCCTGCAAAAAAATATGGTTTATCGACCGGATTTTCACCTCCAGATTGGGATCGCATCGCGTCCACGTCCTGTTCTTGAGGAATTGTAGGTACTAAATGGAAGTAGTAGATTTCAAAATGAAAGAAATGCAAAATCTTGCGGCATACAAAAAAAACTCTATGGCTTGCGGTGGGTATAATGGCTAGATATTTCGAAGTAACTGCCAAACCCTCTTATTTATTTCGAAATTTTGGTATGATTTTTCAAACTTAAAAATTAAGCAACGAAACGCCGCATAAAATGTGAAAAAAAAGACTCAGTGACATGTAAACAATGAGCTGAAGGGTTACATTTCTGATCAGAGTACCGCCTATGTTCTCAATTCCAACACGCATTTCATATGCCGGGGTTTCTCTAACGCCTTAATGTCCACCTTAAATGAGAAGTCTCTTTAAGGTGGAATGTAGATGTCAGCGGCTCCTATCAAGAGGCCCTTCACCTCTGGAGACTAATACCAAAAGGTAAGCGTAGTCAATTGTGCCCATGAAATTGTCCATAAGCCCAAAATCGTCTACTTTTTTACTCACTGTTTACTGGTAATAAAATGCAAATAAATATTTCTAATCGATACTGTTACTTTTAAAGCAAGAATCTTATATAATCTGCGACTCATTAGACTCATTCATTATTAGATAATCGTATAGATTATTAGAATTAGATTAGTTATGTCCGAAAATAGGTTCTTTGATGTTGCCGATAATTTTCGTAAATAAAGGAACTCTCCCAAATTCATATTCTGTTTGAAAAAAAGCGCCATTTGCATCTTAAATGGTGGTATTAAGAACAAAACTAACTTGATACATATTACTCAGTGAACTCGCAAACTTTTGAGAATCTAGTATTTCGCGATTTTAATATATTTTTCGCAAGTCTTGTTAGCGGAATGCAGGTCTGTCGTTTAGAGATTGTTCATTTGACATGGCCTAGTTAGGCTAGTGACAAATAATTTTCATTTGTCAAGTTACATATTTATCCAGAAATTACCACCCTCCATTCTAATCTAGCAAAGTATATCCAACCATTTTTTTCTATTTATAATTATTTAACATTAATTAATAGTTTTCGTGATGGCAATTTATTGCAAAGGTGGGCAGTTTCATTCGCACTATAAGATTACGACTCTGCATTTACAATGAATCGATTTACAGGCAGCTCAGACGGTACCGTCAAAAAAACTTCATCCGTTAGCATAACATCTAACGTATTCCTAACGAAGCATACGTCTTCTGTATGAAAATAAAGTAATGTATGTGACGTACCGTTTCGGAATGAAATGACATCAAAGCCATGACTTTTATTAGTTTGCTGCTGATAGATGAGTCAAGGAAACGTTAACCGACTTCATCAATCATAATCTCTAATTGAGAATCCAAATTTTTTACAATACGCACATCTTGCATGGTGAGGAAAGTATACATGATTAAATTTCTTTAGTTGTACTCAATTACACATCAGCGCTAATGAGTTTAAAGATATCTTTTTCTGCATGCTATTCTCCTTTATGAGACTTCTTGCATCCTCGCCGTGCTAATTCTTAGTTGTTTATTTACATTGTTTTCAGTTCCTGTTTCAGAGCAGCGTACTAGTGTACAGTTCATACAAAAGCTAAGTAAACCTTTAGTCACTTAAGGTAAGCTTGTGGTGTAGACAAGGCAATATGCATGTTGGCTCCTATTTACGTTGGACGAATCTATTGGAATTTCCGGAAATGTGCAACAGCTTGCAAATAATTTGAGGTCAAACAAAAAAATGCGTTCCTGCTTAGCTTTCCTATTCCTTCTTTCAAGCAAAAAAATATCGTTTCTCCGTAATAGCGGTTTGGAGAAAGCTTTAGTTTGCTTCCCTAATTCGACACAGCCCGTCATAACCATTTAGTTGGCCAAGACGCATGATTAATGATGTATTGATCCCTCCCTCTTCATCTTTGTTTTGTACGGCCGATGGTGCAATGTTTTAATGGAACTAGCCCCTGAGGGGAGGAGGGAGTCTGGAATTAAGGATTTTTTCGACGTGTCTGCCTCTTACATGATGCGTGCCCTAGAAAATTCCCATCAAACACTTCTCCCTCCACGAACTCCGCCGTCACCGAAGGACATCTTGCCCAAAAGGCTTATGGGATGACCCGCGTCTGGGGGAAAACCACTCGTGGGGCATATCCTGGTATGCGAGCTATGAGAAGCGAAGGAGGGGTTGGGGGACATGCTTTCGCCTCCCGGATAGACTGACTCCTCCCTCACATCCTCTTGCCCCGCGATGCCCGCGATCTAAACGCGCGCGCGTTACGCAACTCGACTGTTTCGCTCCATTCGAGTTACGACTTAAACGCGGTGGGAAAGAGAATTTTTATTCTCGGGGCAACAAGGTGAGGTAGCGAGGAGGGGAAAAAAGAACTCGCAAGGATTCAAAAACCTGATGGTTAGCCAACGTCTCGTCTCGAGAGAGTTCCTCCATTCTTTCAACGCCTAACTTAATTCCCAGCCATTGTCCGAATACTTTTTTTTATTCTTTAAGAAATCTCTCTCTCCCTCTCTCCTCTGCCGCAAGGAAAACGTTATCTCCATCCCTTCTCGCCTTTTCGCCGAGTGTGCAGGAAGAAAATTAAAAAAAAATATTTCTATCAACTGAGGCGCGAGAGAAAAAAGAGAGACACACTGCCGTGCGTAATGACGGAGAACGCACCGTCGCTTTTCTTCTGTTCGTGCAGTGCGTACCTGCGTACGATCATGGCGAATCGAGGGCGCGGACGCGGTTCTACATGCTGATGGCGCTGTCGGGGGTTCATGAAAAAAAATGAAGGGAGTCAAGCCCTCTTTAGAGAAAAGCGAAGGTGTTCTCCCATTTGAGCACGCTGTCATCTCCATGCATTTAACATCTTTTGGTCGTAGACGAGAGCTCTAAAGTGGTGCCGCCTAAAACAGGATTGCGCGTCGGAATGTTGTGTCACGTATTAGGATATGCGTGCTCGCACACCTTGCGTTACGGGGTCAGCCGTACACCTTATAGAGACCCCTTCGAATTTCTCTTATCCTGCACCTATAGTTGGTCGGTGAGATGTTGGGGTCGTAGATGGCGCTGCTATATATTCATTAACATTAGAATCATATTCATTTCCCTATTGATCATTAGGGCTACGCCGTTTTAGGCATTGCAATGTGATAGGATGGTATAGCTTACATGATAACTGTAGTAGAACATAGATGATAGAAAACAATATTATAGTTTCATGGCGCAATAAGGTGATCAAATGGACGGAGAGTATCATTAGTGAAACAGAAAGTTCTGTTATGAGTTTAGGAGAGACCATCTTTAATGCAACCTCGGAGATGGTGGAACATGTTGATGACTTCTGAAAACAATAATGTAAGGATAATTGAATTGAAGGAATTACTAAGGTCTTCTTTAAAAATGATTTCTCAATGCCAATGATGATCAGAGGATTTAATGGTAACATTTACAATACCGGGTCGTGTGTTTTTTTTAAGTATGTGGTATTGTAAATGTTACCCTTAAATCCTCTGAATAATGGAATGCCACAAAGTTACCAAGGAACTTGTATTATTTAGCTAGTGGTGATGTACGTTTTGATGAAGATTTCGGTAGGAATGAAGCGGTCAACTGAAACCATATTATTGTGGAGAACCGCAGTAAATATACTTGCGGTTTGATGACCCCTGATGGTAATGTGGCATTAATTGATGTGCGATATTCGAATTGAATACAATAATATATAAGCAATATAGTTTTGAATGCGATGTGGTGCTAAATGCCATAATTTATGCTTTTTGTGCGAATTTTATTCTACGGAATGGATAGCTAAATGTATTGCGCCACATTTGCAGCATCAATTGACTGCAGAGTTGCCGCTCAGTGCCTTCCGCCCCCCATGTTTTGGATTTCAATTTATTCTGTTCGTTAGTTCTGGTGATGAAGTGGTTCGAACAAGCATTGAATAAAACTGATATGTTTCCAGAATTCTTCGTTAGTGGGCCCTATTTGAAACACTATAACGTGCCAAATGTGTTGGGTGCGTTATGTCTATGCGATTTCATCGAAATTTGCGGTAGAGTAAGGCATGTGCTATCATGTAAAATACGAGATAGTGTAACGGCGGATAAATCCATGTGGTATCGAAAGTAACGATATATAAACATATATTGCTACTTGATGGACATCGTTCTGCTTACACATTGCTTCCAGTTCTTTTTCTTAAAAAATGCATCACCGGAGTAAATAATGCATATTGTTTTCTTGTGGCTATTTCGAAAGTAACCAAATTCCGGTAATCGATATGGTTGTCCATCGCACTCATCGAGTTACGTAGGCATTTGTATATTTTATAAATTTGTTTAAATTGCATTAGGTCTTTATATGCATCTATAATGCGTAACAAGCATGAGAAATGTAATTCCATAATATTATTCAATAAATAATATGATTCAATACTAGAGCTGTCACTAGTCGTAACTTAAAGTTGCTTCTATAGCTTAAAAAATTCTTGGTAAAAATTAATATTTACATATGTATCAATAAGTCCTCCGGCAAATTTATTTGTCGCTTACATTTCCAAACCTCTCTCTGTGCTATGTGCTGGAGATTTGGCCGGATGTGAGTTTATCGCAATATGGAAATGCTGCTTGCTGGGAAAATATTAGCCAGTCAATTTTCCGCGCGAGTGCGAACTATAGCTGGTAGTATACCGATTAATGCAAGTACCTCTTGGAAGCGACTGTCTAAAAGTAACTCCCTTGTAGGTCTATCTCCAGCCTTTTATTACACGAGATATCAAGCGACAGAATGAGTCTTTTGCGATGAGAAATTAGCTTCGCAATTCGATACCTGAATTCGATTACCCCTTTCCTCACTCTACGCACCTGTTTAGGCGTGGGAGGCCGTTTCCTTGACCGCGCGATGAAGTGAGCGAAGAAAGGCGGGCGAAAAGTCGAGAGCTAATTAGATCTTCCGGTCAGGCCGGGACGGGGGAGGAGGGCGGTGAAGGGAGCGCTCTCTGCCTGCGAAAAAAAATTGGAGCGTTAATCGGCGTTGGATTCGTTCACGCGACGGCGGCGGCCAGCGTGCTGCACGGTGCTCATCGCGCGGCGCGGCAGCGAACGGGCCGGATCCGGAGTGGGTGAAAGTGTTAGGGTCCCCCCTCACACTCCGCCTCCCCGGCGAGATAACGGCATTCTTCTCTCTGTCTTATTTTTTCTAAATACTCCAGAGAATTTTGGACGTCTCGCATGCTCGATGAGGTATGGAGACCTCGGAAAAAGTATTTGGCTATGGAGACGATTGCGCGGTGATGAGCAGGTGCGGCTCTGAGCAGAGGAAGGGGGAGAGGGAAAGGGGGAAGGGATCCGACAAGACAAAGCTTGTCTCTCTCTCTCTACGAACGTCAAAAATCTTCCCTCGTCGGATCCTGCCCCTTTTTCTTGTCTGGGATGATGTAACCTATCCCCTCCGCTGTTGTTACCCCTTTGAAGCTTTTCTATAGCTTTCTCTACCATTCGGATTTCCGCTTCCCATGCATAGCTGAATGTGTTACGGTACAAGTCTCATTACAGCTCTTGCGACAGTAGTTACAGCGATTGCATCTTCGGGTGGATATAAGTAGTCAGATATACCTTTTGTACTCACACGGAATCGTTTTCGAGCAAAACGTTGTTAATCATACAGAACCTTAACAGTTCGTGAAAAATCCCGGTTAGTGTTTAAGTAAAGTAATAATTTCATGATGTGCTTTTAATGTGTATTTTTTTCTCTATAACTCCACCATAACAGTATAGATACGACTTAATAATTGCGCGTTTCTCGATTATACATATATTGTTTATACTAGCTGGTATGTGATCATCAGTGGCGGATTGAGGACATTGTTTTTGGAGAGCGGGGACGGATATCTACTTTCTGGAGGTCTGGGGCTATGTAATACTTAATGACTACCATTTTTACTGGCATTGCGGGGGGGAATCCACCCCACTCATTCTTAACCATCACTGGTGATCATGGTTCTAAAATATCTTGTGAGGTAGGGATTAGCATGCCTTAATCAAGGCTTAGTTTGCCGTTATCTCCGTGTTGTAAACGAGTTATGAAGTAAATTTTGCTTCAAAAATCCTCCTCTTCAAAAATCTACCCCTAAGTAATTCCATCGATTATTGTTTTTTATTGTAAAGTATGCTTCCGTATTTTAAGTTATTGCTATTTCAAGCAATCTCAATATTTGAGTTCGAGTTTTGATCAAAAATTATATTGTCATGATGTTAAACCGTCCTCAAAGTTACTGGTTGGATTGGCTTTGCGAACGAAATCCATGTTGTTCCCTCTAATTTTTTCTCATGAATATCTTCAATATGGTTAGTGCGATATCTTTCATTTGTGTATTCACCTTTAATTATTTGCACGATTGCTTATAACAAATATGTAATTAGTCACCATGAACGATTATTGTGAGGTATCATATATGCATCAGAAATTCTGTGTAATAGTTTTGTTCAAAATCTCCTAATTCATCGTGTTGAAGTTATATTTCAAGAGGTTCTGGTTGCAATTGCCCCCAATTTCCAGTATCGCAGCATTGAACATTTCTTAAATATTACTTGTGGCTCATGAGCTTTATTAGATCCTCAATGAAAAAATACACGAGCTTAAGAATTTATCTTTTGCTGTCTTCCACTTGTTTTTGGTAATGTTATTGTTTATTTGCGTTATTTTATTTTTCTTCGTAAAATCCCATCCCATAGAGCCTCGCTAACTGGCAGGCGACATCATGAATCACTATTCCGAATTCCTCTTATACGCAACCCACGCTTATTTCCTCGGGCAATTTTCCTCCCATTTTCTATCGCGGCTGCAAGCAGGAATTTCAGTTTTCAATATTTCTGTCCATTCTCTCCTAGTATATACATGTAAATATTAATTAAGAATGCATAAGCACTCGAATTTAATACCACTTATTTTAATCGAGTACCTCTGTTTTTAACTCTGGAATATCTCTTCTGGTGCTGATCAACTGTATATATATCCTTAATCTTTGAGGTTGTGACTATAAGATGTTTTTTTATTCCTTGTTATGACAAATTAGTAAAAGTGGTGGAAAATCACTGTACTTTCTCATTTCGAGAATGAAAATTCACACATCGAGTTGGGCCAAAACCTATTGAATTCTGGGACAATACGAGTAGGAAAGTTAAAGAGAGGGCTAAATCAAGCTGAGGGCTCTTTAATATGACGATCCCTATCAGCGTGTACACCTCTATCAGCGTGTAAACGCTCGCTGCATCGTGACTACTTTTCATTCCCTCGGACTAACTTCGTAAGACAATGAGTGCGAGCACGTCTGTGCGGAAGTCCGCGTTGATTCGCTTTTGTTTATTGTTGTTGTGTCCCGGTAGGGGGTGCGTTTTTCGGAGGAGGGCGGGGAAAGGTGCCCACGAGGGAGTGAAAAGGGACGGATGGGGAGGGGGGCGGAGACGTGCCAGGGAAAGGATTGTGCCGGGAGGGTAGGAGAAAGAGAGGAAAGGATGGAGAGAGGAGGGGGGGATGTAGAGAGGGGGGAAAGCGCAGGTGGGGACGAGGCGCGCAAGCGGCGGGAGAGAAAGGGGGTCATATTTTGACCCAGTTCTCATCGGACACTGGGAGAGAGAGACGTATCGAGAAAGCTTGTGGAAACGGAAGCTGCAGATGCCTCTTCCTTTTTTGTCTCATCCTCCTCGGTTTCTCTCTCTCTCTCTCTCTCCCTTTCCTCACCTGCGAAACCGGAGGTCGCGGTTTCGAGTCCCGCCCGATTCGGGTTTTCACCGCCCGGGACATGAGCGTTGGCGTTTAAACCGAGGGGTTAATTGAGGAATAAATAAATTATAAACTTTGCACTTGCCCGGGAACCTTTGAAATAATACGCGTTTCAAAGATCTAACACTATCTCTAGGTGAAATCGTTGGACCTGAAGTGTTTATTACATTTATTCCTCAACACGATGTTCCGCCACATCACGCCTGATACAGCTGAAAGAGCTTATAGTGGTTAAGGACTGCGCTGACCTTAATTCGCTCCTACGAAAGGGTTCATTATTGTTTCTTTCTTTTGTCTTCGTATTCTCATTTCCCTTGCCTCACGATATCGAAGCCCCCTCTTTCTGCTTCTTCTTCCGTTGGTCTGTTAGGTGGAGAGGCGATTTACTACTGAATCATTTGCGTTACCAAATATTTGCGGATAGGCTAGCGTGGGAAGTATTATTTATGAAATAAGGAGGACGAGAATAGGCTGCAGGCATTTGAGATGTGAGTGTGGAAAAGGATGGTGAAGGTTAGATGGACGGAGAGGAAGACTAACGAGGAAGTGCTTGAGATGGTGGGCGAAGAAAGGTAACTTCTGAGTGAAATCCGGGATAGTTAGTGTAGATGGATGGAGGATGTAATAAGGGGCGACGGTTTGCTCAATAATGTGGTAGAGGGAAGGATGTTGGGCAAGCGGGGAAGGGGAATATAGAGAATTGGTTTCATAGACAAGATGAAGAAGGGGAGATCGTATGCTGATGCGAAAAAGGATATACTAGAGTAAGATAGGCCCCGGAAAGTGTAGTAAACCTGGAGGAGATTCTCTGACATTCAACAAAACCTACCGTAACCGGTAGAATATTTGCAAAAATTAGGCACCATGGAGAAAAATCCGGCGTCGGAATTAGCCTATTCTCCTCGGAAGATCTAAGAGGTTCATATTTTATAACCTCATCCGCTGAACGAGTGCTCTCCACGTAGCTCATAACTGGGTAAAGGGAATCTACTGAAAAATGCTTCCACCATTTAAGGAATTAATACCCAGGACCGTGGTATAAGAAGCTAGTTCTCGATCCAAAGACCTCTGAATGGGAAATCAGCTCTCCTACTTCACATACCAATCCCTCTCGTGCATCTTCCCCCCTCCCATCGTATCATCTCCACCATCCTCTCCTCCTGCTTTTCGAGCGACGGAGTTCTTTATCCTCTCTTTCTCCCTCTCTTTCGTATCGTCCCGTTTTCGATACCTCCCTTCGTAATCCTATACTTCGCCTTTCCTCCTCTCGTCATTCGCTCCCTTCTCCCATCTCTCCCTCCTCGAACCAGCTTCGCAGACGACGCCGTCCGCTGAAGAGGCATTCCGTCTGCAAAGGCATCGGGGGAGAAAGAAAGAGAAGAGGCATCTTCTTTCTTCGTCTGCCCCTCCTCATCCGCGCGTCGCCTCACCTCCAACCGAAACCCCCTCAAACTCACGCACACACCCACAATGAAACGGCTGAATTGCCGGCGAGTTCAGTCGGTGACTGGGACGACGACTCTGCGCGGTTTATAGTCTCTCCTCCTTCTCCTCCCCTAACTACTGCCTCTCCCGCCCTCGGGCCGGACGCGTTCCGAAGCCTCTTAGCAGGTATGCCCTACCTCTCCTCCTTTTCCCTTCTTCTGCCGCTGTTGCTTCTTCCGACCTCCCCTCCCCCGTCCCAGAGGGGAGAGTGAAGTTTTTTTTCACTCGTGGGAAGACAAGCGTCGCGGGAGACGGCTAGTAGTCCGCTAACAGCCCTCGACGCGTAAGGACGAGCCTCTTCGGTATACCTGTGTGAGTGTGCGTGAAGCAAGGAGAGATCGAGACGGGTGTCCGCGAACACCGCTTTCCGGAACAAACGGAGAGAAGGTATCTTTTAGTTCCGTGTTCGACTCGTTGAGGTGACGGTGCTGTAGCACTCGGTTGGTCCACATACGTGTTGGAGGGTGAATCCCCTTCGCCAACATTCATTGTTTTGGACTCGTGCCTGCGCAGTGATCAAGTGTGACTTACAGACGGGTATTGATAGCGACACCAGTCAGTGTGATTGTGATAGTCCACGAATTTTTTGTGCGCCGGTGGAAGAATTTCACTACGCCAGTGAGCCAATCGGATTACCTCCTTGAAGGATTAACGAAGACCGGTAAGGTGTTTTTCTTACTTCATTGTCATTCTTTTCATTCAAAGTTTATTTACAAGGAATGTGTACCTGTTCAAATCATCGTTCCTGATGGTAGCTGAAACAAATCCTAATTTTCCTGTTGCGCAGGTAAACACAAATTTCATTTTGAATTGTGAATATTAGATGGATAAGATTCGAAGCTAAGTTACACCTAGGACAACTTATTAACCCGTGTAAACTGAGGAAGTATTGTATTAATGTTTGGGTGGACGATAAAAACCATTAGCGATTATGTTTGTGTCTTCCGCAGATAATGACATCGCAAGCCTTTAGTTAGCGATTTGACCGAGGAGTATTGCTGTTATTAACGTGGGGCATTTTTTCCTCTTCATCGTCGACACCCATGCATTCGGAACGCGGAACATGAATGAATCACACCGTAAACGTTCGTGGTGGCCCGCGGCGTGAATATGAAAAACCGCTCGCGCTATCTGTCCGACGATAAGCGGTCACTTGGCTGCAAGAGGTCGACTTTGACCGGTTTGTCTGTTTTCTTGCCGGTCGAGACTTGAGGGAACACAAAGCCAGCTGTATCTCGGGACCAAGCTTAAATATTTGTCCAGATATGGGGGTTTGTCATGGATTGGTATTTGAATTGAGATTGCGGTACTAGTTGAAATACACTTAGTACGAATCCATTTAATTGTTCATTTCTTACCTAGAAAGTACGTCTGAATCGGTAACACTTTACAATGTCTTCATGGGACTTGAGGGATGAACGTTCGACTTCAAATCTTGGTTTTATACTTTTGGACGGAATTATATCCGTCTATTCCTCCGTAGAGTGTTCCCTGCCATCGGTTTGATGGGGTTTTGAAAAATATCACCATCTATCTATTTGTTAATGTGCATCGACACATGTATTGGAGGAGACCAGGATTGTTGTTAAATAGGTTTTAGATATTAGAGGTGTATCATAATTCAATCTAAGAACCTAATTTTGATTTATTCCTGTCGTATCGTAGGTTTTTTCACCATGTGCTTGTTAACAAACAATTTTAGGTAGTTTTAAATCTCTTAGTAGTTGATAAATAAACCCATTAATCTAATCTCATTACTTCCAAAAACTTGAGGATACAAAAGGATCAAAGTTCAAGCGAGGCTGTAAAGCAGATATAATTTATTCGTTCCTAATATCTTCAATCTCCTATCTTAAACTCAGGAGGGGGTCGATGGATCTCTGTTGAGCCATTACGTTCGTTCGATGAGATTTATTGTGGGATGAAAAATCCTCTTCCTTTCTTGGTGGAACGTCGTTTAGGAGACGATGTTTTGTTAGGGGACGGTAATAAGTGGAGATTTTTGGAAATATATCATGTGAACTCCATGGAGCCGTAGAAATTGTCCTGTGTTGATCTCCAATCAAAATATGGACCTGGAATGATTTGGTAACTTGTTTCAAGTGACTTCATGTTTCTCTGTATTCCCTCTGTGAGACCGCGACGAAATAGTGAAATTTACTTGCTTATTATTGATAGCAACATTGAGATTTCCTTATAATTAATGGGGAAGTTAATAATTAATACCTAGAGTTTAGCTTAATTGATATGGTCGTGAAATATCTATATTGATCGAATATCTTTGCTAACTCTCATTTTTCTACCAAAGTGGTTTATGAATCACCAGTCGAATAATTAGACTGAAATGATAGTAAAATATACTTTAATATTTTATGCTTGTAGTGCAGTTTGAGTGATCATAGATTTACTGGAAAATCTATCCTGAGATAGTTGGAAACTTATGGAAACCTCTTGGGGCTCAATAATGCAACAGGGGAAGATAATACGCAGAGATTCTTGGAATGGTATAATTATTTACTATCAAAGGTACACGTTGAAATTCAACGGGGGATGAAAGAAAGACAGGGCATATAGGTTGTAGTTTGGAGTCGCTCATGAGGTGTATTTTTTTCTAGGCAAATCAGCTATAATTTTAGTTTTATTTTGTAAGTAGGTAAGCAGATGAAAACCGCACTATATTATGCTTACCGAGTTTTGACACTAATTTGCAGTTACATGTAGAAATTAAACTACAGGCCATTTACATTCCAGAGGCTTTCCGCATTAATATAACATCGTGGCATTCTCCTGTTTTAGATGTGTTCTACTTAAATTGGTCTACTTAAAATGAATTTTGCCAATTTTAGGCAAAAATATCCCTGAAAATATCGTATTCTACAACATTTCAGCATACGGCCTAGATTTACGCTGTAATACCTATCTCTAGATATAAAACCCAGCCGCCATTGTAAAGGTCCCATTTCCCTTCTAAAGCTAATGCTAATTCCACGGTTACCAAGAAAATATCCTAATGTTGACAGAAGTAAAATTCATGATTTTGACATTAAAAACTCGATTTATAGGGAAATTTTATTCGTAAAAGAAAATTGAATGAATGAATAAGAAACTGCAATCTATTATTCATCTAATGGCGAAAACTATAGCCTCTTATCTTTAGTAGAACTAATTAAAATATGCAGAAAGAGAAACCTTTGCACTTGAACCAAAATGTTTAGACTTGATTTTTTCAAACACGTAAGACACCAGACGGCCCAATACGCTGCCCTTGGGGCCCAGGGGCCTTCCTTATAGTCCCAATTTCTTTCAAAAAGCTTTACGGGATCAGTGAAGTTACCATGGAAGAAAAGTTCACTAAAATCGGTTCACTCGTTCAATACTTATGAGGCTTTTAGGAAGCATTCTTTCGGAACTTCGGGCCCTCTGGGGCCCCAGGGTGACTTAAGACCCCATGATTGTTGTACATTCAGTATAGGTATATTTTACGTGTTTCTAATACAGGCAAGAATTATCTACCAGGGCCAATTTTTGGCAATGAAATTTTTGGCACTTGAGGGCCTTCTAGGGCCCCAAGGCCCTTGTTCTATAGCCTATGAGTGAACCAGATATATCAAGTCTCTTCCTGCCAAATTTTGTTTCAATCATTTTAGTGGTTTATGAGTGATTGAGTGACAGACAGACAGACACCACTAGATTTTTATATATTGGTAAGATTACTTATTATTTATAATTCACGAAAAATTTTGAAGAATGTGCAATTGCAGAGATCAGCACTGATCTTAAGGGTCCCGTTTTGTCGATTGATCTCAGAACTGGTTGTCTCACTTACTTAACAGTAAGTTCATTGGAAACATTGACTAACATTGAGTAGCTCAGCGTCTGCCGTGCTATTGAACCGTTGACTTCAACGATTGTACGTAAAAATTCTGGTTATTTGAGGTGATTTCTCATTTGGTTCTAGCCTGCCAAGTAAACATAAAACTGGAGAAATATTGGGTTAATCAAGCGCTATTGACCGGACTGAGGACATTTGACCCTCGGATGGGTTTTTGGGTGGGCCCTTAGTCCTATCCCACCTTTCCGGTATGTTTTCCTCTCCCTTGCTCCATCCTTTTCACAAGCGAGTGCCACCAAGGTCCGCTACATCAATGGTAATTTTGACATGAAACATTCACACAGTATATTGTCCCATTTTTAATCGTTAGCAACGTATAATTGAATAATCCTTACCTTCAATCTCCTCCAAATTACGAGTTGCTATGAACATCATTCTGAATTAATAAAATTTAATGTGAATTTGATCTGCTTTTAAGAACTAATTCGTTAGATGAGAGAACCGTAGTACGGTGTTGCAATAGCAACAATGGTTCATCGAGGAAAACAGCCGCCCGGAATGAAATAAAGGAAACAAGGGATATCTGGCAAGGGATTCATTACCAAGCACGAGTGAAAAGGACCGTTATGGAATTTTAAGGGTTGAATTGCAGAGTGCAACTTCCCTTTTCGTCACCACTTGTTCGGTTCACATGATATTACTCATGCCAAAATATTATAAACTGATTTGGTCTTGAATTTTACATGATTTAAGTTTTCCAGCATTTTGTGAGTTATTTTTTAAAATGAATTATAGTTTTGAATAAAAGAGTTGTACTTTGCTTTTCCACAATAATTTTAATATCTTACGACCATGGTTCTCGTCATTTTGAGGTGGCGTGAAACGTCGAAACCATAGTCGTAAGATATTAAAATTATTGTGGGAAAACGAAGTATGACCCTTTTATTCAAAAAGTTTAGCAAACAGCATAAAGTCACGCCGAAAACCACCAGGTTTATGAATTATAATTTTTATTTTCTTTGGACTGATATGGAGGCAGAAATTTTTTGGAGGCGTAGCTCTGGGTTAAAAAAATAATATCAAGAATAAAACAAATTTCAATGAAAAATTGAAGAAAAAAATAATGCAAAGTATTTCCAAAATTTTGACAAAATTTCTATTTTGCTACATCATTACACACGTATTTTCACTCTTGTCGCTGATCTCGTTTCTTTGTGTACACATTTTTGTTTCTATGTATACTCGCAATTTTCACCCAGTTACGGTATTACGCGATCATTTTCGCTGATGTTCGGGCGCATAAAGTCTTTCTCAATTTCTGAAATGAAACACATCGACATACTACCCTTCGAGCCGCCACAGGAACATTGGCATGAGGTGTTAGGGCCCCAGCCATGAGAGGGGAGGGAAGAGGGAATAAAGAGAGGGGAGGGTTATTTGTATGTCAACGACGTGTCTTATGTTAATATCGAGCTGTTTTTGCTATAATAATTGGTGGAGCACGAAAGGAGGAATTTTTATACCCACCAGCTCGGTAGTACGTATCTCATTTAGTCCCTTATTTCATTTCTACTTTCTACATTTTTTAGGGGTATAGCGCGTTGTGTCAAAAATACCTCCGTGCCGCCCTGAAGCTCGCCTAAAATAAATTTTTTAAGCAACCTGAGCCAAGAACGTGGCCTCCGAGTCTCTAATGATGTGCATTTATACTATGAATAGACTTTGTTTGCCGATTGCGAGTATGGTCATATTTTTTTATTAATATGTACCATATTTTCTTCTGTCAACAAGAAGAATACTTAATCTCGTTGTCATAGGATCACTTGAACGATGTAGAAAATAAAACTGATGCGGTTGAAGACCTCTTCTGAGTATTTATTTTAAAGCGATCTAAACGGTACAGTGGTGAAAACAAAGCCTTATTGCCTCTTTTTAAAAAGTTACATCGGAAACAACCTCCTCGGGATCTCGCAGTAATGAATTAGCTGTGCACTCCGATTCCATTTTACAATGAAGGATATATTGACCATACAATTTATGAGGGTTTTTTGTTGGGACAGGAACTGGCTGAAGTTGATAAGAGGCAAAAATTGGGAATGAATTAGTATATCTTTAATTTGGTCAATAACAGTTTTAAAATTTCTTTGAGTAGAGTAGAATATGAGATTGCGCGAGAAATGATAGCGTCTATTCCCACGCTTAATACTAGAACAAAAGCACACAGTCCATGGGGAGGGACGATTGTATCTCTTGGGCAAGACCCTGCTTCCGATGTTCGTTCTGGTAATGGTGCTACTTACAATGGGGGCGTGCTCACAGTAAGAATAGCTTGAAAACTGAATGGTTCACTACTTCTCATTTTCTAATTTCATCCTTCTGCTCGCAGTTCAAATCTCGAAATCAGACAATGAACATGTAATAACTAAGACTTTTTTCCCTTGGTGCGAAGAAATGGGTTGCAGCTGATCATATAATGAATAAATAAATTGGATTGCTGTCAAAATGCGGAGGATATTCATTAATTCCTTCGTCAGTAGGTATTCTACCGTCAGTGATAATTCAATGACTGAGCGTGAAAGGAACTTGTCGGGTCAATCTGTAATTAAAATACGAATGTAATTTCTTATATATTCCCAGAAGTAGTTGCTTTTCTTTCTCCTTGCAAAGACGATTATTACCTTGTCCATAATTTTCGTGATTTAGATGGCGTCCTAACATCCCTTTCCATGCGCCCTGGTGATGGCTTGCACTGCACCATGTATAAGTATGAGTTATCGATTAAAAACATAAAAGTGTCAATGCATTACTTCACTCATCAATATTGATATTTTACAAGGTTTTCAACTCTCACGCAACGTAAAGCTCCTTATTGAAACTGTTATTAGTAAAGTTCAGCGAGTTATTCTCCATAATTCTTAACTGATTTATCTTTCGCTGGTAAACTCTATCAGAGAAGCTCAAGTCAATGAATGCAATGGAGTCTGACGTGACTGGTCTGATAGTAGGCCCTAATTACCTTTTTGTAACTTGATGGATAATGCGTTATCCAAATTTCCTCGAATGTCAAAATCATAGTCAAATAACTTGCATTGGTGGGAAAGAGAGTAAGAATGCTTATGTCAAAGGTATTAATTGTATTGTTTAAGTGAACGGACTTTTATTTAAGCAAAATCTTAATTATTTCACTTTCAAGCAGAGAGGCGTGTCATTTAAGTTTCAAGCGAGACGTTGATTGCAACGTTTGTTTTTGCAAAAAATACAGAATCAATCGAAATCTGCCTTTTGCATAAAAAAATCGCGCCCTTTAAGTGACTTATTAGCTGTTCATGTACAGTGCGGAATTCGTGCATCATAAGGTGTATTTCTGGATAAGTTCTAACGTTAAGCATCCAAATAGCAGTACTCGCCTGCCAGCTTACCAACCGGCTTTTGCTAGTAAACTAACTTTTATTTAGATATCTTTGAGATGTCAATTTTCCTAATCAATCCATCCGCGTTAATTCTAAAATTCAATCTATTTTAGCTGATTTATAAAATTTGGACAACTTTGAGCATAAATAGCAATCAGCCAAAAGAGTATGTTGTGGTATCAATCATTTGTGTCTAGTCCTGCCGTCCTTAGAATTTTAAACATTCATCATTCGCATTGTCACAACATAAATCGCTAATATTATAAATACTCAAAATTTGAATTAATGGAAATGGTTACGATTCGGTGGAAACGTTGAATATCCATATTGATGGGACAGTCTTTGTCGTGTTGTCATTATTTTATTGAAACGACGTGCGTTTTATCACGCGCATGGCGCATAGTATCGCCTAGGCGCGTGTGTCTCCCAAGTGAAAGTTACTACGCAACAGTTTGGTGAAAAATACTTCGTGCCTGGAAATGAAATTCTGTCTGTACTACGGTTTGTTTTTTCAAGTTGGACTGAAATAGGGTTGGCTTTTGAAATTCTTTGTACCAATGCAAGTAATTCGAAGAACCTTGCCTGGATGACAAGGTGCCTGCCGTTTCAGCGAGACAGATGGTAGTACTTTAATAGAAAATTGCAAAATGCAAATGAGTGGTCTTTTGTTATTACTTTTGTTTATTCTTTTCAGAAGGTGCAGTTCATTTTGGGGCAGCTACGTCGCTTCACAAAACCACGTCATTTGCAAAACATACCCCTCGCCTATAGGCCTTTAGTAACAAGGATTCATGCCACTTATTAAAGCATTAATTTATATGAAATGGCTGCGTAGCAGCAACCCTGTGAGGGTTCACAATTTAGCAGAATTCTACCGGCGGTATCATTTGGATTTCCACCGAACAAATCAGCGAAGAACGTTGAAACATTGTTAATAAGTATTAGACAAGGGGTTCAAGGAAATTTTGTTCACTCTGAAAAGTCGCTAATACGGTGCACTCTTACGGTGTCTTAGGAGCCGAAATTCTGATGATTATTAATGAATTAAATATTATTATTATTAATTCGTGATGACATTGTTACTAACTTATTACATATTTTATACCTTTAATTTAGTTAAAACAATACGTTGAAACCTTAATTTGGCATCTGCTAAAGCGGCACCTTCGGCAGTAATGCGGGCCTTTAGCCAACGTTGATAGTAATAAATTAATACGCGACTGCTGGTCGATAAAATTCATCTGTTTTCGAGCTACCCTCCTTGCTGAGATTGTTCCCATTGACCAAAGTCTCCTTATCCATCCAAGCGAGTTTCTTCGGGTCTGAAGTGGAAGCGAGCAATCAGAGCAAGGTACCACAGAATAAGCTGGGATAATATCGTCAATAACAGTTAATACAAAACGGTAGAAGAAAGAATGGATCCGCAGCTAAATTTACTAATAGATTAATTCCATTAATCTTCTCTCAATAGTTCTCTTTAGAATTAATTGACATGAATAGCGACGCCCGTTCCAAATGGATCTATAACATATGAACTATATTTTACGTTGCAACTAATTATTAGCTAATATTGTTGAAGATTTTTTATTTTATGGTTTTTTCCATATTGTGTGAGTAGATGCGGTGTTAAATAGTGCCTCTAGTTTGATTTATTTTAAATTTTTACTTGGGCATAGAACTAAAGTAATATAAGTAACGTATTATATATTGTTTTTATTTGTTTTTGTGTACCTTGTGCTTTAGTCCTTTTTTTCAAACATGATTGCATGCATGTTTGTCCCGAAATTTTATTTTTTATGAAATATTTTGTGACTTGAACCGAAATTAAGTTAATAAATTCCTTTCCTAATTTCGATTATGCGAAAGTTTTCTCACGGAATATAACATTTACTCTCGTATAAATAAAATTGCTTCTCTCAGAATGATGACGCCCACAAAAAGCTATTTTAAGTAGCCTGAAGAACCTTTCTTTTCTCCCTTATAATAGAACCAAAATGATGAAATATTGTTTTTTTTCTTCCATTTCTATAGACTCACCATTTCGAGGCATTATTTCGACCGTGAAGATGGACGGACGGCACTAACTGGAACGACTAATTACCCGCTGACCAGAATGCTGGGATTCACCTGAAAAGAGAGGGATAAGGAGATCATACCATGCTCCAAAAACGACCGTCTCTCTCTCCACTGTCCCCCCTCCTATTCCTGATCCTCCTCCTCCTCTCCCTCCCCCCTCCGCCCTTCTCCCTCGCCACCCCCCTCTCCCTCTCGCACTCCAACCTCGCCTATGGAAATGGCACCTGCGACGAGCGAGATTCCTGTTCCTCGGACGCCAAGTCACTCGACTGGCGGGACCGCAACTGCCTTTGCGACCCCACCTGCAGGACATACGATGACTGCTGTCCGGATTCCAAATACAAGCCCAGCAGGAGCGTCGGGCAGTTCTCCTGCACACCGATGCGCCACCTCGGCGGAGTGTATATGAAATCCTCATGCCCTCCCGGAACCAGTCCGGAAATGAGGAGGAAGTGCGAGGAGAAGGGGGGAGCGGACAAGAGGGACGTCGTGTCCATCCACATGCCCGTGACGTCTCTGGTGACCAATGTGACTTACGTCAACGCCCACTGTGCTCTTTGCAACGGAGACTTGAACGGCCGAGCTCCAGATGACTTCGTCGTCTGGACCCCGAGGCTGGAGTGTCCCTCGATCCAGCACCTCCCCTTCGGCTCCACCACGGAGCCTCCAATGCCGTCCAAGTGGCTTCCCATCTTTGACGAGTCCCGCCGCGTATGGGGAGTGATGGAAAAGGGCAAATTCCACTCCTGTACGGCGGACCCAATGGCTCCTCCCATAGCTGCGTCCCTCGTTCGAAGGTGCCGCCTAGGGGTCGTCGACTCCTGCGACTCAGAATGGCCGGACGATGTCGTTGGACTGCGGATGGCCATCAAGAAACGCTGTGGCGCTCCAGGGGCCACCGCCCACGTGTTTCTCGGTGCCAAGACCTACCGCAACGCAGCCTGTGCCGTCTGCAACAGAATACCCGTCCACGAACTGTCCTGCGCCCCTCCCCTGACGAGGTCCCTCGGAGCGGCAGCCAAGGACTTCAACCCCGTCGCATTCTCCGTTCTCTTCGACTTCGGAATCCCCCAAGGAGAGTACTTCCCGGGAGGGAAGGGCGGCGTGGACCCTGGACCTCTGTCTGCCAGGCTCACAGCCCATGGTTGCCCGGACGAGACGCCGCTCTTTGATCCCTTTCTCAGACGGTGCCGTGACCTTCTCTGCCCCGAGATGGGACAGCGATGGGTTCGCAACAGATGCGTGGAAGTTGGAAAATTTATCGAGGAGGAGGAGGAGGTGACGAGAAACGAGCCTACGTCTGGAGTAGTGAGAGTAGTGGGTCTGGGTAGCAGTGGTGCGCAGCGACCGAAAGGAAAGAACTTGACAACGGTCTATTTGCATCCTTCGTCCGCGGCCATCGCAATGGGATATCTCACGATCATTGGCGTTGCAGCATCGGCACTGTTTTTGATTCTTCACCTATTGGCGTTCGCTTTCCTCAAAGAACTACGCACAGCCTCTGGTCGAAACCTTGCGTCGCTCTGCGTCGCATTGTTGATAGCATACTCGGCATTCTTCGCCGGTACGTTTAACACCACCCCTGCTGGATCCTCAGACGTATCAAGGGGCTGCTTGGCGGCCGCTACATTGGCTCTATTCGGACTGCTGGCTGCTTTTTGTTGGTCTTCCGCGTTGGCTTTCGACGTCTGGAGGACACTGAGGCGTGCCACAGTGCACTTGCACGCTCCTAGCGATTCTGTCGGTGGGTCTGGTGGCAGGCGCAGATTCGCCTTCTACTCGGCATTCTCCTGGGCCATACCGGCGGCCCTCGCGGCGATCGCACTGTCTCTCGACATCCGAACGGGAGGGCAGGCCTGCATATATTCCGTCACCGCGTCAGTCTCCTATCGCTCTGAGGGAAACATGTCAATTGGGGTCCCTACTACGCTTCCTCTGATGGCTGTCACTCCGAACGACGGCCTGAACGAGCACTGTCCCCTATCCCCCGTCCTGACCACCCTCACCCCAGCCTTTGGCCTGCATCCTAGCGGTGCATGCTGGTTCGGTCGACGATCATCTCTGCTGATTCTCTTTGCCGCTCCTTTAGGTATCACCACCGTGGCCAACGCACTTCTGTTCATCCTAAGTGCTCGTACTATTTCGCAGGCCACGTTCAGGCAGTCGATGGCACCTACGTCGGCAGCTCCCATCAAGCACGGCCCTCCTCAAGCCGTACGTTCTTTCCGTCTTCACCTCAGGCTGGCCTTACTATCGGGTCTCTCTTGGTCCGCGGGTCTCCTGGCTGGGTGGTTGGATATTCCTCCCCTATGGCTCGTGGCCGTACTGCTGACGTCGCTCCACGGAGTCTTCCTGACGGTGGCTTTTACATGCACGAGTAGGGTGAAGAGGGCGATGAGGAGATTCCTGACGAGGTGCAGGAAGAAGGGAAGTTTTCAGGGGAGCGGATCGACGGGAAGCAAGGGTCCCCTCACTCCGGCCTCTCCCGCGTCGCCGTCGTCGTGGTCATCAACTTCGTCAAATGGCGAGAGTAATGTTACCCGAAAGTCTGAAATATCCTCGGCAGCCGCGAGACAAAGGACTCAGTCTGTGGATACCCTATATTAAGGCTTCATATGTATATACATTTTGATGTGTACTATTCATCTCGCTTTATTCCTTGTCAATAGTCAAGTGGGTGTAGAATGGATGGGCATCGTCACACTTTGAAGACGGTTATTGTGAAGTGACAGCATAGTTGCTCAAGATTTGAAAGTGTTTTCTGATCGACATTTAATATGCGAAGCCTATTATTATTGTAATGTTAATAGGGTGATCCGCTTTCGTGAATAAGTCTCTAAAAGATACAATACTTATTTGTGTGAGTGACCGTCACATGCAATAGAGGCAAGTGCATCCAAAATATGTTCCACTGCGCTAGTTAGCATTGAAATTCATGTGAGTGTGCTCAATCTATATTTTTTGTATGAGAATAGGAGCATTGAAATCGAGGCACTTGGCTAAGTAAACAAAGTTTTATCATGTGCCTACATCTGTTTTAATTTGCAGTGAAAAGTATGCAAAGTCATTTACATCTCCGTGATGCATTTTAGTCGAGGCATTTCAAATCATTGTATTGTTTCCAGTGAAATGTCTCACCCTTTGTTATGTCCTTAGCCTGTAGGAAAACCCTTAGTTACATGTGTTCAAATGTGTATATCAGATTATTATTGATGATCACTAGATTACATCAGAATAACGAAAACTCGAAGAGCTGTGATTGAGAATCAAATGAGAGAAGTTTGTTCAAAATGATCCGGTTCTTGTGTTTCATTTTGTTGAGAAATGAGTGATGATTGCGGCAACCCGAGAATTCATGGATGCTTTATAAACGGATGTTTAACCAAAGAGGTGGAAAAAGAAAAATGATTTCTCGCCTCCAATTCCTTCTATGTTGGTAAATCTATTTTCTGATTGGCGTGGAAAACCACTTATTTCCCTCGTTATCACTTTTGATTTTTGGTCGACGGGAAGTTGAAAAAAATTAATCTCTTGTAATCAACGGAGGGACGAGAAGGAAGAGAGCTATTTAGTGGAGATAAATGTAAATACAAACACATTTTCAGCATAAGGAGAAATTTACATTGCCCATGTAAAAGCCCAGGTTTTATGTTACCATTTTTATTGAAAAAAATTGTATTTATATTTTGCAATAAAAATAATTGAAGCTGATGTTTCCTTTAATTTTTTTTAGTCTTACTTATGTAAGCTTCCCTTTTATTTAGGCTCCTACTTAGGAGTGGTTCTTGTAGATTGTGATTAATGTTCATCTTAGATATAACCTTGTACAAATATGACTATGTTGTGGTGTGGCAGGAACTATGGAGACCTCATAATATTTTATTCGCTGCTATCCAAAATTTTAGTTGACGAAAATTTGCGTTTCTTGAAAGCCCTTCTAAATGGACCCTTGACTCTCTTTTCTGTGAGTCCTTCGAAAGTAATTAATTCACACTATCACTAGGTCTATTCATTGCCAGCGTTTTTTCAGCACGTAGTATTCATGAGTCTTTCTGCACATGTATTCATAGTACACATGTGGAGAAAGTTTTAAGCGAGGATAATGAAGTTTTTCTGATATAAAAGTGAGTGTACCGGAAAAACTTTTCAAATTTCAAAAAAACAATTTTCAAAATATTTATTAGCCGATGGATTCCCTAACCAATTTTCGATTATAATTCTTTTCGGTGACTAATTCCATGATCTATACTCATTTGACTTTTACTTGAAGTTCTTGTTTCTGGGCCGCAGTTTCATTCTTTTAAGCAGTGGGAAATTATATTTATCTACATTTGATGATACAGGTAAGCAATGTTTATATTTTTGTGCTCGCTTATAATAAAATATGTGTTAGGTATGTGCTTATCATTGCAAAATAGCAGATAAAAGTTTCAATGGGGACAAAAAATGAAGCCTAAAGGAGTTATAACCCTCTGCTAGCTCGGTCTTTTCTGCGCTGACATAGTCTTCTTTAGCCAGAGCATATCTTTTACTTCCACGAGGTAAATCATACGCCATGAAATACTGCTAGTTGGGCCATTCTGAATATTAAATTCAACATGCCACAGAATCATAGCTCAACATATTAGTAGTGAAGTGTCTTTTTCTCAATGTTTGTAAATATACTGGATTGAAAATGGATATTAAATCAGCACTAAAGCCGTAGATCTGTTTGATTAGTATAGAAAAATATCACCAAGTAGTGAGCCCACAGGCGTTAAAATCCACACAATTATTGGGTGCGATTGGCCAGTTCTTTTCTGGTGCGCCTGTGGCCTCCCAGAAAGAACTGGTCCGAGGAAAGCCACATTTTGTTGGACATGTCCAAGGGCCTCTTCAGGATTTGAACACAGGAGCTGCGAGTATGATTAGACCAGCGCTCCCTTTTATGGGCTACCGTGTCGTCCTATCATTATAGAAATTTTCATTCGGAGCAGTTGATGTCAGGTTTACATCACACACATCCGAAAACTACATGGCGGATGTAAGTTGTGAAAATGGAAGTAATCAATGAATACACTTTATTTTCCATCCTTTATAAGCGCTAAAACTTTCATGGGTAGAATATTAGGTGTAATTAGTTAGCCATTCAATTTTAAATCCTTTTCACATTGAGACCATAACGTAATATAATTTATCATGACCTAATAGTTTTGTTTCAATCTGCCCGACATTTAAAAGTGGAGATACTTGGAAAGTCATCTCAACTACATAGTGAGAATACAATTATTTACTCTTACTAACTATGTAATTTTAACCTCGAAAATGGCTCTGACGATTTTGAAGTAACATCGTATGTTGAGCGTTTTAGTTAAGATAACTCCGCTTGAATAGGTCTGATCCTCGAAAAATTATCGAAATTCGAAAGGTTTATTGCTTCTTTGTTTACAGAGCACAAATTATTAGCAATGAATATTCTTTGACAGATTCACATTCGCACTGCCAGGTATTTTCTATGTGAAGATGTGAGCTCCACAAATTTGTCATAACAAAGGTTAGTTCTGAGTTTTTATCATTATTTTATCTGTTTACATTCTCTTTTATGAGATTTAACAAAATAACTTTTAGCTGTTAAGATGCAGAAGTAGGATGGTTCCTTTTCTGATAAAACATCGTATTTGCAATGCATATTCTTTGGAACTTTCTAAGAAAAGAAACCCAAGTCTATGAAGAAAAATACACGAAGCCAAAGAAAAATGGTTAAAAGAGGAGTGTGACGTAATTGAGGACCTTTAAAGGAAAGGACGGTGCGATTTGATGGGGATAAATGTGATAAATTTTACAGGAGATAAAAAGGTCAGAAGAAATATAAGTGGGATTGTGAGAAAAGATGGGAAAGTGTTATATAAGGAAAGATAAATAAGAAAGAGATGGAAAAATGTGTGAGAGACTTGTATGAATCTAGGGGGAAACTGAATGATATTGTCATCGAAGATGAGAATCAGACAGAAGAGGAGAAAGTTCCTTAAATGCTTCTTTCCGAAATAGAGCAAGCAGTGAATGATGTGAAAAATGAAAAATCAGCAGGAATTGATGAATTCCATATTGATATCTCCAAATATTTAAAAGAAGAAGGTACAAACAAAAAAGTAGTAATGTGCAATAAAATATACAACTCCAGCTACTGGCCAGAGGACTTCATCGAGTCAGTCATGATGCCAATTACAAAAGCCATGGTGCCAGAAAGTGTGAGGAACACAGATCAATAAGCATAATATCACTTGTTGCAAAACCATTGCAAAGAGTATTAAATCGGAGACTTCTAAGAGTAATGGCGGAGAATCTATGGAAAAAACAGTTCGTATTTAGAAGAGGAAGGGGTTCCAGAGAAGTTATTGGCTTAATAATGAAAATAAGGGAACTGTATAGAGAAAGAGGAAAAAATATAAGCCTATGTTTCATAGATATGGAAAAAGCATTTGATAGAGTTTAATGGGAAAGGCTACTAGAATTATTTGAGGAAAACAAGTCTGACTGGAAGGGCAGAAGACTAATTAGAGAGTTGTACACAGCTCAAAAAGCAGCGGTTAAAGTTAAAAAAATTGACAGGATAGATACAATTTGGTTTGAAGTATGGCAAGGCTGCTGGCTCTCTCCAACCTTATGTAATTTCTATATCAAAGTTATGCTAAGTAACATCTTGGAAGAAGAAAAACTGGGAAGTATCGGGGGAGAGATGTAATACGAATCAGATATGCTGATGACATAGCCGAGGATATTTTGACACTTCGGGGAGTAATAACAACAATAGAAGAAGTAATGAAGGAATAAGGGATGAACGTAAATGTTGGGAAAACAAAATTAATGAAAATTAACGATTGGGAAGGTATGAAAGTAAGGATAAAATAAGGAAGATTAGAATAAGTCAAAAGATATAGACACCTAGGGAGTATGCTAACTAAGAATTGGAAGAGTGAAGTGGAAATTAAAGCAAGAATAGACAAGGCAAAAGAAGAAAGATCGAAGGCTTTCCCGGCGTATGGTATCGAGGAAGTCAATGCGGGTTTTCCACCGGGTCAGGTTGTCCATGTCTGCCGACGTTTCGATGACCGAGTTGCTCATCGTCTTCAGGGCATGAGCAACTCGGTCATCGAAACGTCGGCAGACATGGACAACCTGACCCGGTGGAAAACCCGCATTGACTTCCTCGAAGGCAAAAGAAGCCTTTCAGAAGAAGAAAAGTTTGTCTTGCATCAGCCTGATAATGGAATTGGGGAAAAAAACTAACTAAAGCTGGTCGGCCCCAGTGGAGGCGGGGTAAAGTCCTCGCCTGCAAAACCTAGGGTCGCGGGTTCGAGTCCCGCCTGGGTGGGTTTTTTACCACCCAGGGCATGGATGTATGTCAAGTTCTGTTGGTCCGGTCCCTGGAAAATCTGATGACAGGCTCAGCAGCCTATCGGGATTCCGGGGACATACGGGCCAACAGAATCGTCCGGCAAGCAAAAAAAATGCTGCTTGGAGTGCTACGACGAATTACTGCGAAACGTGGACCATGGGGAAGAGAGAGCGAGATAGAATTGAGGCATTTGAGATTTGGACTTGGAGAAGGTTGGAGAAGAAAAGAAAAAACGTTGACAGACAGAGTTAGGAATGAGGAGGAACTGAACAGGATTAGAGGGTACAGATATCTCTTGAACACTGTCAGGAAGAGAAAAGAAAAATGGTTTGAGGTACACAAAGTGGGACGAGGGTACTAACGACAGTCCTGAATAGGATCGGTAGACGGGGGAAAGAGAAGAGAAAGAAGGCTGGAAGTGATGAATGATATAAAGAAAGGAGGGTGTAAAAGAATACCAAGGGACGTGCCTGGGAAAGAGGAGGATGGAGACGACGGTGGGACCTGCTCTCCGGCAGAATACAAGAAGATATTATTGATATTCCTAGTCTGCTATTAAGCCTATCGGGCCAGAATCACATCACAAGGCTGTGATAGCTATAGCTCATGAGCTATTGGGGAGATGACCGAATATAGTTTTGAGTGATAAAAATATTGACCCAATTGGGAATATGGTATGTTAAATAAAGCCATGTTATTTTTTCATTATCCATATACCACATAGATAATAATTTTATTTAGCAGTGTAGTGTAACTGATTGGTTATTTTGCACATAGGCATAACTCCGGGAATGTGACTGACAGATGGGGTCCACGCGCTGCAAATGATTTGTTTGTTCTAGATTAAAACTGGTAAAATGTGAAAGCGTTGAAAAAATCTGGTATTGGAATCAGAAAACTTAGCAAACGGTGTCTTGCTTACCACAGTAGAATATTCTACACGACGGACGGAGAATTGCTCCAGGAGTACACTCCGGAAGACACTCGAGAAGGGATCGGAATTTCAATGACAAATTTCGACCACTGTCGGGTTCGATCCCGGGGCCATAAGTAAAATGAGTTTGCTGTTTCAGCAGCCACGCCAACCCTATTTCTCTTTCATGAGTTAAATCTTAATTTTGTTGAGAGCGAATAAATCACCTTGATCATAAAAGCATCGCAAATCAAACTATACTTCAACGACACTATTGACAGCGTTAAGTTTTCCTAAAAGTCTTATTGTCAAATCTCGAATCCAGTCTCTTATGTTCCAATCTGACTCAGGTCAAATGTATGTAAGCAACTTCCTATCTCGTTCTTCTATATGATAAACGTTGAGCACGTTTTTTATTTTTACGAAATTTTCCATTAAATTCCTGTCAAAATTCTATATCAAATGCACTGAGAAAAATGTTACCGCAATGGTTTTCGTTGAAAAATTTTGGCATTCATTAACTTTCAGCTAAAAAAATACATTTGCGCAAATACACAAAAATGAGCTGCCTCAATACTATAGAATTTAATGAACGGTGACATGAAATGTCCATTTCACTTTTTGATTGCGTGAGCATTTTGTTAAATGAGCATAAAATTGTATGACATAATGGTCAAAATTCTCGAATAGACACGCAGCCATTCAATAGACGACCCTGTCATAACTTTTCATGTGATCAATCTCTTTTTTATACAATTAACGATGGCCGGGCCTTGAAACTTTACCCTTACGATATGGTCTCAGTAAATGGTTATGTATTTGCAGTAAGTGAAGGGAAACCGTGGCTATCTTGAACTATTTTTTTCATAATGCAAGGCACAACACAAAGGCGTTAGTTAAAGTGAGTTTGCGAGTCACGCAAGTTTTCTCAAGCAAAACAGTTTTCCGAAAGACATTCGCCAAGAGTTCATTGTCCTTTTTTCATGTAAGCTGGAGAGAACTATGTCAGCGCCAAAACGCTTCGTGAAAGAAACTGGCCATGCAGTGAGAAAGAAACTGACCGGCGCAAGAAATCGTGCATCTGCGACTTGTTTGCAGATACCGGACGGCCGAAAAATACTGGATGTAGAATTAAAAAAAGTGGAATCGTGGGAGATTGCTATCAAATATTATTCTTTTCTCGAGAACGGCTTCACCAGGATTGTGCAATCGGAAAAAGATGGAACAACCCGCTTAGGCAGAGAACCGTTACCTTCATCGGAGGGGCTTTCTAAGTCATTGCTACCTGGACGTGAGCAAATTAATTTTTCTTCTCGCGCAGATCAATGGTCCCAAAAAAGAAAGTAAATCCATTTCCTTGCCTTTTTTGTCGTTTTCCTTTAAATTACCTCGTGTTTCGTAAGTTTTTTATTCTCATTTTGAATTTCCATGCGATTACCCCCGATGATCCTAAATGTTTCTTTTTCACGCGTAATAGACTTGCTTATTGTCTCATCGTCAGTGGTCAAATCAAAACAATGTGAGCCTAATATCTTGAATTACACGTTAGAAATATTCCATGGAATTCAAACTGCAGATTTGCTCCTCGGTTAAGGAAGCGGATGAAAAGCTTGCGCTTTCGTTTCCTGTCATTTGCCTTAGGAAGACAGTCACGGATAGAGAGGATGGTTTTGAAATAGAAAACTTGCCTCTGATTCATTTTTTTCGTGCCTTCTATAAAAAAACTAACTTCATAAAAGTTGATGGTGGTTGTGCCTTGCGCATTTACTGATGCCTAACGGTTGCACTGCGAAATTACATGTCATCACGGCATGAAGGGAAAGGGGCCACTACTCAACATTGCCTCTTCATGCACTTCCGTGTTATCCCTACACATGAGCACAATTCATTCGAATTGACAGTTTCCTCACCGACTCTTTCCACAAAAAGTTATCGCGAAAGCTTCCAGATCTTAATCAAAATCTCTGTAAATATTGAGAATGTGGACCGGTGATGAAGGCAGTGAAGCTTATCCTATATCTCGGGAACAAATCTCAAATTTGTTTGCTCAAACACATTAAAGTTCTTGCTAAAATATTAGTATAAAAATAAACAAAACACATCCAAAAGAATTATTTCAGTGTGTTGGAATATTTGGGATTTGGAAAAATCGATTCAGATGACAAATCACCAAATATCACGCATGGTTTCGTTCTCCAAATCATTTGACTACATGAAAAGTAGCTGCAATATTTCAAAATGTATTATAGCAAAAGTATATCCAATATTCCTTTCGAATAAAGCCTTCATGATGATTCAAACTCCCAGCCGCCGAGGTTTGAGTGTTGAAATACCCTGGGATCATGCATTTTTGATAAATACCCATGTACGCAGTAGGTTTTACGTTTTTTGCAGAAAAGCTGAGTGTTAAGATAATACCGATCAATAATAGCTACTAGGTACAGTAAAATCTTTATGTTTTGATGATTATTTGTACCAAAACATCTCTTATGAATCCATTGAAGCGCTGAAAAAATTAGTTTTTCTTTTAATTTTCCGGCGCATTCGGCTCGATTCCCGATTTCTCTGAATATTTCCTTTTGATAAATCCGGAACATTTGGCGTTGAAACAAGTATCAAGCTGACGGGCGTCGGGCAATCAACTTTTCCTAGTTTTTACGTCATTCGTCTATAAGTAAGGGTGACATACTGCAGCACCCGTGGTCGCTGCCAAAGTTGGACAATTAAACGGTAGCATTTCGCTTTAATTTTCAGGATATCTCAAATTATATGACAATATCGACCTGGTTTCACCATGTATAAATATTTACGGTTTGTGCGCATTCAAATGCTTTCTTTTGTTTCTCTATATACGACTGGAGATGGATGGAAGGTTTATTTATTTTTCCTCTCGCAACTTGGACAATATGCAAGGGACTAGAACGCTATAATTCGATCATGCTTATGGCAGAATGGAAATTCCGGTACGTAATTTTCCGTTATGACAACCCAGTTATTCCTCGGAAGCAATCATTATAGTAAGAAATATAATTAGTGAAGCATCTTATTATAATTGGGTCGCAGTAAGTGGGTTCGCTCTTGATGTCGACCACGTTCCAATGAATTGCAATCGATTAATGTTGAGGAATTTTGTCCAATAATCCATTACAAAGTAAACCTTTCCTATTTCGGTTGTTTCTTAAACGTGATCACCAAAGCAATCCCTATCAATTCCAAAGTTTAGCAGACATGACCGCGCATCGAATGGAACAGTGCAATGGCCGACTGTTCCAGCGACGTTTAAAAAAATCGATCTGCTTGCACGACAGCTTAACTTAATCCTCCTGCACTGGAACTTCACTGCTGAATTGTTTTCGCAAACTGCAATCAGTAAACGAGTGCGAGAAATTTGAAAAGCGGGATTATTTCGGAACCATTCTTCCGCTTCTGCGCTTGACCTCGCGGATTCGCTCATGCACGGTTGGGATCTATGGAGGCGGATCGGTTTTTGCTCTCGGGAGAAAACATTCCGCTCTTTGTGAATAGTTTAATTTTTAATTACGCGCATTACGGTGAAAAAAACTATCAGTTATATGTTATTTTCTAAGTTATTCCAGACACTCTCGTCAAAGTAGCATCTGCGACGGATTTCGCTCTGGGTTTTCTTTTACCGTTTTGGGACTTTTCAGAAAGTTACAGCAATAAATGTGTACTCTCTTGAAGATGCATTGCTTCCGGTATGTCGTCCATCTTGCTGAAACAGCTTTTTCCCAGGAGTTGCAGTCGGTGTCGTCCGGTCAAGAGTGCTGAGTTCTTGTTTTTTCCTGTCTTCTAGAAGCCTCCTGTCCATTCAGGTGCGCCATGAATCTATCGGACCTCGAATGACTCTGTGAGTGGCTCTGAAGTATAGCTGGTATTTTAATTTTGGAATAAATGAAAACAGCTCGTGTAGCTGGCTGTTAGCTGGCTGTCTTGCCGTATTAGAATGTCTTCATTGCTTGGGCTATTATTCTCCCAATATCAACCGGTTATCCCATTTCATTAAAAGTCTTTCACTGGCGCAAATTTTTGTTTCTAAGTCTAACGAATCGGTTGCAATGTACTCGTAGGTCACAAATTGTAGCCCTGCATACTTTATGACTTTTTGGGAGCTCTAATAAAGTACACCCTTGTCATATCCGAAAGTTGTCCCTTATAGGTCATCATCAGAAGAGAGCAACTCAAATCCTGTTTTACTGCAGCTCTCCACTCCATTATATTTTCGGGTAAACGCGGTATTTCTTCATAGTTTCTCATTTAGAGGCATCTCATGATTTTCGTCACTTATTCCTTCTTGAATTTTCTTCTTTTTTGTTCTACCTTTCGTTATTGCGTTCGCTCCGATAAGTGAATTTCGGAAAAAGAATGCATCGTAAAAACGGAATTGATAAGCCAAAGAAGAGGTCGTAAATGTAGACCAATAACCAATAATTCTCGCGTGCCTCATAACCCGCATCAACAAGTCGGTTTATGAAGTGCAGCCATGCATTTCTCCAACAGCTACTTTAGCCGCCCATCGCTAGTTCTCGTGAAGAGAATTTTTCTGTGGGATGGGATTTTTCATCTCGCGAGTTGGATCTCACCAGAGAAAGTGTCGCTAAAGCGTCGATCAGGAACCGCAGACGATTACGTCCGACTAAAATCTCACTTACGAGATACCTTGAGGATGAAATTTTGGAGAAATCATCTACGGAAGTGTTTACCGGAAAAAAATTCTCGCGTCGAAATCTCAGTGTCGGAAAGGCTAATGGAAATAATCGTGTTTTTAATAGAAGTGTGAGTCAGACAGGGAGAGACTCGACTTCGACATAATTATCTCACCATCTAGAGAGATTGCAGCGACGAAACTATCGAGTCGTGAGCTGTCCGGCTTTCGGGAGGGTACGCTCCGGTAGCATCGCCCCTGCATGATAATTAAGGTTTCGCGTAACGGTTAGGAAGGCCGTTCGGCAGTCAGCGAGAGGAAGAAAAGACAGTTAAATGTGCTTGAATGGACAGTGGCCTCCCCGTCATTCGTCTGGGAAGGAGGGGCAGAGGGGCGTTTGACATCCCCGTGCCAAATGCGTCCCCTTCTCGCTTTCAGAAGAGCTCGCTCGCTAAAAGGGAAAGGGAATGAGTAATGGGACATTGCGCGAGAGGTGTCGCCTTTCCGATTCCAAGGATCACCGCGAGGCAATCAGTCTGCGGCCGTCCGCAAATCGACCGCGGCGTTTTTTTTTTGTTTATGGGCCCTCTTAGTTGAAGTTCGGATCTGGGATTTCACCTTGTTATTACAGCTTTTGGTAAAACTATTGGGCAGAAATGACTGAACAATATATAGAATTGACTGATAAATTCAGGCTTCACTTTGTGGAACCTCTCCATATCGGAAATCAAAACATAAGTAATGGTCCACTAATATTTTTATTATTTACGACCCGGGTTTCGTCACATAATGACATCTTCAGGTAGCAAATATTATTCACATGGGTATATGTACAAAATCAGGTGCAGAGGAAGGAAGGGAAGGAAAGGGGGGGAGAAGGAACATTATACTCCTTATACTCCTACGGAGTTTCCTTCTCCCCCCTTCCCTTCCCCTCCTTCCTCTACACCTGATTTTGTACATATACCCATGTGAATAATATTTGTTACCTGAAGATGTCATTATGTGACGAAACCCGGGTCGTAAATAATAAAAATATTAATGGACCATTACCTGAATGTTTCGATTTCCGATATACAATTGATATGGACGTTACCGCGGCGTTTAGTACGAAGAGTGATTGTTTTGGGGCGTTCCCCAGCTTGGTGTCCATCAATGACGACAGTTACCCAGCCATCCCTGCTGGAGATCTACAGAAGTCAGAAGTGACGATGCGTTATTTTCCAGATAGAAGGTGGATTACCAGTTCACGAGGATCCTACTGCTCAGAAACGTCTACATAAGAAGGGCGACTTACCACTTAAGACCAGATGCGTCAGCAGGATGGCTGGTGAAACTGTTGACATTGATGAAACATTTGTGAAACTTTTGACTGTTAACCACGCGGAGAAATGCCCGGAAGATGTTATTCTTCAAATTATAAAATTAAATACCTCCGGAAGACTTCAACCGGGTAGAATTTCACTTAAAATAGTTGAGTGCTCCCTAATTATTTACCTATCCGTTACGGCGGAGGCATATTATATAATCTATAATTGTTGGAAAATGCTCCTTAATTTTAAGTACCGGTAATTACAATTTCGATAATTATATCTCTTCTCTACTTGAACAAAAAATGGTTAATTACAGTTTACCGTTAAATTTGACTACGCTTCAAATACGCCAGCTAGAGTGTGTCCCCGTAAACTTTGCGAATAATGATACTGCCTGCTGACTTCTCTAACAGCTTTGATTTAATCTAATATCCGCACGGTTTATGTCCATTTTATCTGTAATATTATTCTAAGAACTGCTCCTAAAGCTAGTCAACTTTTTGCTTTATTTTTGCAGACTACTATAATGCCAGGCCATGGCTATGTTATTTTCTAGGAAATAAAGATAAACACCCTAATGGTGATCGATACAATATGGTGATGCAGGTACGTTCACACTGAAGCCTTATATTTTTACCAACGCATTAAAATTTTTCTTTTGGAAAGTCGAATTTGATTAGTTCTGATTGGTGTACACAGAAATTTCAAGAAATTTGGCAACACCATCATTTTTAACTTGTTATTTGGGCACCTGTGAAACAGTTGCATGCCATTGCTCTGGAGCATACATATATGTATAGAAAAAAATACACACAAATTTCCTCAATAATTTCTGCCAAATCACTGACCCCTTTCTCATTATGGCCAATTCAGTGAACGTAATGAGAGTTAAAACGGCGAAAATTTGAGCGCAGAAATATCATTATTGATGCCGTGAAAAGAGCAGCTTAACCGCTGCTTTCACAATGAAGTAAAAAAATACACTGGCCTGGAGTAGATTGAGGTAAATCCAGTAAAAAAACAGCTGTCATCATGCTACTGTTCCTCATATGATTATTTATTTAATCTGCTTAATTTCAGGAAATAGCTCCGTAAACCGCGGTAAGTATAGGTTATCATTCTCACTTTTAAAATGAGACTCAACCATACTTTTTTGTCGCACCCTCGTTCCGAAAAAATCTAATACAAAGATCTTTGGTGGAAGTCATTCTATCCATCTGTGGTAAAATATTCCATCTGATATTCAATACGGCAAAGAGGGATATAAAGAAGCTCATCCTTTTATGCTTTTCCAAAGCGTTAAGACAATGCCGTGTGCGGAAGGCTAGCAGCGCTCCGATGTCCCATACAGCTTAGCAGGGGAAGGAATAGTATATAAATAATTGCTCCCTGTAGGGTCCATATGAGATTAGTCGAAGGTTAGGAGACAGACTAATGGTAGTCCGCGAAGCATCTGTACCTCAGTGAGGTGGCTACAGAAAGCGTCTGTTCCCAGTGGCGGGGCCTTACATGTGATTGCGTCACGTAAAAATATTCGGAACGCTATTTTTCATAGAGATTTTTGGAGAACCATGAAAATTAATGCTGGCACTATGAAATCCTTTCCCCTGGGCCGGGTGTTATTTCTTGCAGCGGTGAGACTTAGCTTAGTGCTCATCGCACGAAGTTTTTTTTATTTAATAGAGGAAGTGAAGGCAAATATCACAGTAGAAAAGAAACTACAAAAGAAGAACGGAGCGATAAGAATACGCATGTAATATTCCACGTGTAAATGTAAAGTCAGTAGTGGAGAAGGTGGACAAGGAACCATGGGCGGCTGGTGTTAGAGCAGGGTTGCTTTTGTAATGAATGAGAAACTTGGTAGACAAATGTTCAACTCAAAAAATGTGAGGGACTGGCGTATGCTCTTTAAGCTGAAGGGAGGTCCAGCATATTTAGCTATAATCCAGCAATATATACTGAAATACCTACCTGTACACATAAAGTGGAAGATGTTGACGATGCATATGATCAGCTGGAGAAAGTAATTGGTAGCTTACCTGGGAATTGGCACTTTGAGAGGTTGAAATGGGGCTGTGGGTGAAGGGATCGAATGGCGAGAGTTGGGCAATTATGGTCCAGGAAGGAGGAATGAATCTAGCAAAAAAAGATATAAAGTTTTGTGTGAGGAATTGTCAAATGATTTCAAATTCTTTGCTCAGATGTAGACGGAGAAACATATCCTATTCTAGCGGGAAGAAAGAGACATGTTCCAGATAGATTAAAAGATTCAGGAATTGCGTTAGAAACTCGCAAACGTTTACAGGGCATTTCCATAGAAGCTCACAATTTATTACTCATGAAATTTTTGTCGTATTGTTAAATTTAAAAAAACATAAGAATGGATTGGAGGGAAGACTGATAGAGTGTATCGAAAAACCCGTTTTTTTTCGAAATCGGTCTGCGGCTAGTGCTTAAAGTTTTTCGTTGGTGGTCCTTATAATCCATAACAAATTCTAACTCGATCAGATTATATCTTCCGGCTTCGCTTTTTAGTCGAAATTACAAATTTTTATGAAAAAAGTAAAAAATTTGCTAATTTTCCTGATAGTTTCTAGATGTTCCTGGAATAATTTTATGACAAATAATTACATATATCGCTTGTATGTAGCTTAATATTAGCGATTGAATGTAAATTCTGAGCAAAATGGTTTAATAGTTCGTCAAAAGTCGTCAAAAAGCGTCAAATATACAAAAATGTTACGGACGTTAGGTAGGCGGTAACCCGCCATAATAATTCGACCCCACCGACTTAAATTTACCAAGAACGATAAGGTAACAGGATAGGAAGTAAACTGCAGCGCTTAATTCATCGACTGATCGACTATCCAGCACGAGGAGGTTCCTGCAGTCGAGTGCCGCCCGCCCACCCACCCAGGTAGACTAGCCCATTTAGTTTTTAAAGTCCGCTTTGGTATCAAACTTTGGGAATATTTTCCTGTCCTCCAATCGAGATCGAATGTAACCATCTAGGGAGTCATAACCACATACAGCAATTGATGCAGCATTTACATCATTGACCTGCCACTCCTCCACTGCCTGGCCATGGCACGGCAGGTCAAACTAAGTTTGCAGTTTCCCTAAGGAATCGTCTCTTACGGCTGCGATCTTTTCTGAGTCTTCATTGGTAAGTAAGTGTGCAACTGGAGGTGATCTTATTTCTTCTTTTCCCCAGTGCACTAAATCTGTTTTGACGCACATTTGGCCAACTGTCTGCCAACACAGCTACAAGTATGTTTTCTGGATGCCCCCAGGAAGCATTATTTTGAATACATTCTTAGAGAAAAGTCTTTAAATCGTTTTTTAAATACTCCATTTTCTGTAATGTTAGCCACAGGTTTTTTTTTCGCGTCCTTGATAGTTCCATTGCATTTTATGTGAAACCACATGGGAGCGTAAACTTTAACGACAAATTCTATCAATGTCTTAAGAGCAGGTGATGGATTTTAGGTTGCTATATGCAGTCGAAGGATACGCCCTGCAAGATTCAGCCATCGAGAATGGTGAATGGGCCCAGGAGGACACATCGCAAGATCATTTGGACACACTCCACTGTTTGCAGCCTTGCACATTTTGTAGAGGTAAACCTGGTCTTTGCTGAGAACAACAACGTCAACATCAAGAAGAACAGCTTCAATTATTTCGAACTGGACGATGGGTCGGTCTTGGCAGGCAGACAAGCTCTTCACTACGTCGCACAGTGGGGCCGAATTCCAAAAACGTGGTGAAAATAAGTAAATGTTATTTGATTTATTTTCAATTCACAACATAACTGTATTCGAGGTCGCTGATCACGAATCTGCAATTCGATTTTTGAAAAAATTATTTTTTTGAAAAAAACTGCAATTTTTCAGAAAAAAATAGAAGTGATACAACCGTAATGGAAAATATTTTATATTGATTTTTGAGGTCGCTGATCATGAATCTGCAAATCGATTTTTTAAATTATTTTTTCACGAAAACTGCAATTTTTTTGCTTAAAATGAAAATTATTTGGGTTTTCGATGGCGTTTTTTTATTTGGCTGTATATACAATGAAATGACTATATACAATGAAAAAAATGATAAATACAATGCAAAGCAGTAAATCGTTAACGAGTAAACATAAATTTTACACACATGAATTATACATTATATTTACGTATACACTTAAGCAATATACACATGCAATATACATACGTACATATACATTATACTTGGTCATTATACAGAAATGTTAACATTATCTTTTATTAAAAAGATCCAAATCCAACAATAATGCATTATTCCAATTTCTATTGAAACTAAAAATACAAAATAAGATAAAAATAAAATGCATGCAACTAAGAACAGTACATTATACACATACAGGACACAAACACTCATACATTCTCATATACATCCGACCTTGTTTCTCCCGAAGATGCATCTTCTAATTCCGATGAAGATGCCGATTGTGTCTGCTCTGGTGCAAGCAACATCTGTATGGCCTCAGGAGAGAAGGATTTGGTCTATTAGGACGTTTGACAGTCAGGCTAGAAATAACAGGGTCGGAATTCGTCATCATTCGTGCAAACAAGTCCTCCATGGAGTTCTTCCTCGAGCACTTGCGCGTGAAGTCTTCCCTGAACGTCTTCAAGAATTTGTTGCAAGCTTCTTGTGCTTCCTCGGACATGTATCCAATTGGCACCACGGAATTTTGTATTATATCCTTCCCGTGCAACAATATTTTGTGCACGGTTGATGCCATGTTGTACCAGGGATACCAGCCTACAAAAAGCCGTGCGGTCTCAAGAGTATACTCTTCAAATATATACACATCTATTCTTTGCCCGGAAGAAAGTACCTGCAAAACTATGTGGAATCTTTGAATTAGCTGCCGGTGATAGAGGCGGTAGAGGCCGGTGATAGAGGCCGGTGATAGAGGCGGTAATCGCTGACTTTGCCCAGAAGTGGCGAACAGTATTCCCGTCTTACTGCTACCATATGCTTGTTTTGGCCGGTGAACAATTAAACTCAGCTGCGTTTTATAATGTTTGAATGGCCCTTTTACGCTCTTCCACGCGTTCTCTGGGTTTCACATCTCGGATCTGCCATGTCTTAACTTCCAGCCGGTACGCGACGTGCAAACAGCATTAAAAAAGTCGAATCCATGCGTGCAATGTCGACAAACCGTACTGGAAATTGTCGGGGTCGGTCGGTCGATCGACCATGGCATCTATGTCGTTAAACTCCGAGGAGGTCGCGATGCAAAGGTAACACCGCTGAGTCGATGCTGTGTCGGTGATAGCATTGCAGACCTTTCCATCTATCATTGTCAACTGTAGCTTGTAGGTAACTTTCATTTTTTTGCCATTAACTACAATCTCCAGTGGTGTTAGGCGCATCTCCTGAAATCGTACGTTCTGGACTTGCAGTTGTGTGTGTTCGGTTGTTTCCTTCTTGAACTCTATCTTCAGAGGACGGCAAAATCGAGGAGATCCAGGTCTGTTGTTGTGCCAAACAATTGTTCTTTGGTTACCATTCGTTGCTAGTCACAGAGGCACAACAGAAGTAAAGAAGATGCTTCTGTCGTCGATTTCTTCACCATCTTCGGAGTATAGCGACTGCTTATAATTACTCTGACCAGAGCTTCCATCACATCCCCACTTGAAAATTAGCTGCAAATCTGATAGTACCTCGGGTGCCAAAGTAGCTATCACCTCTGTTTGCAGTAATAATATGCGTTGGGCTGTGTGGTCTAGTAATGACTGCAGGCTGAGTTCCACGCGTAAGTCAGTGATTATCATTGAGCGCACGCAAGAGTAGCATGCTCGTTTTGCCTCGGCCACCTTCTTGTAGGACGGGTACAACTTGCATTTATTAAATACCGAGACATTGCGCATGTCTTGGTACTCAGATTTGGATTGCTTCAGCATTACCATTGCAGTCAGTGCATTGTCCGCAGTCAGACTGTTTTCCCGTACATGACTGAAGCAGTCGCGGTACCTGCGTGCTCTGGTTGGCGTCGTTGTGGTAATGTCCTTTCAAACTGCAGCAGCATCGAGTTTACCATCTGCACGAAGGCTCATCTGCGCTGCGTAAGATAATTCTTCGGGGCTGGACTCAGATCTCATAATCAGTCGTTCTGTACGCTTTCGCTTAGACTAATCACTAACCGCTGAAAAATCAGATTGAAGTGTTCCTGCAGTCCGTTTGCTACCGCAGCCTGACGCATGATGCGGCACACCAAAGCAGTAACACGTATTTAACCAATCTTCATTATATTTCAAGAACCGTTCCTCTTTTTTTATTATTTTTGGTCCATCTTGACTTAAACTCCGACAACATCTTTCTAACTATCTGCTTATCTTGCTCCGTCAGCGAATAGTTTAAGCCAAATTTTTCAGCAATTTCCTGCTCCAACATCTCATAATGGGTTGACGCTGCTTCTGACCACTTGGTACGAGCCAATCGAAATATATCGAGACGCGTCAAAGCAAAACCTGAACAAAAAAGTAAATTCATTTAAATTAACTTAATTATCCAAATACATATTAATTAATATTAATTCTTATCTGATGGCATACCCCCTAGGAAGCCCATTGAAGCCATTATGACTATTCTCTTACTTTTGGATTTTCTGTGTTTGTGGGTATTGTTGTCTCAATATAGCAATCTCAACATTTTCCGCCAATTTGAGTTTGCGGATGAAAATGTTGCAAATGACTTGACAGTGTAATTTTTCTTAATTTGACAATACATACCTACTTGTCTTACATGAATGGCTCAGAATGTTTTTATCAGTGCTCGCGACGCGCCGTCTCACCGCGGCGGCAGGCGGATAGAGAGGTCACTCGCTTATTTCATTAATTACTCACGTTGGCACGCTTATGCTATGTTTTTTTTTGGGGATTTGATAGCTGAGACCTTCACCTACATTTATATATTAATCTAGATGCAGAATTATGCGGGATTAAAATTCTTTTTACACTGTGTTTAAAACTTTTTTCCGATAATTTGTACGTAATTTTTTCGAAACATATTATTTTATAATAATAATAAGTATTAGAAGATTAATACTTTGAAAATATATTTGAAATATACTTACTTTTATGTGTCGATTCCATTTTTCCAAATTGAAATTGATTTACCTTGCAAAATCAGGTAGAGTTTTAAAGGAGACAGTGATTTCAAAGAGGAGATCGTGGCTTAACGTCTGAGTTGCGCACCTGTCACTGTAACATTGAATTGCAGTCGCAGGTGCATACTTACCTGAATTTTGTTTGCGGCTCTCGACGGCTGAGAGAAATTCTAGCCAACCTTTCAGAAAAGAATCATCAAAAAAGAATTTTGTTTTTAAATTTTCCCCCCGTTTTGCCGTCAGTTATCTCAAATGCGTCTTAGAGGCGTTCATTAGAATGCAACTGATACAAAACCCATTGGAGAGGACGCTGGATATATTCTTATAAACGCCGGATGATGGCGGTGTGATTTCCCGTGTTCTTCCTCTCTCAGTCGGATCCTATGCACGACAATTCCGTCAAATCTATGCCTTCTTCGCAGAGAAATTTGCAAATAGCGGCAGTAGATTCTTCTGCGTCGGCTGTTATGGGCGTAATTTGGGTAAGGTAGAA
Source organism: Ceriagrion tenellum (assembly GCA_963169105.1). Taxonomy (NCBI): domain Eukaryota; kingdom Metazoa; phylum Arthropoda; class Insecta; order Odonata; family Coenagrionidae; genus Ceriagrion; species Ceriagrion tenellum. Next base: position 172,230,863 of record OY720632.1, read on the forward strand.
TGGACCAGGTTCCTCGATGAGAGAAACGTGCTCTTCTTGACAAATAAGTGGCGCACACGATGGCGCACGGGCGATGGGAGCACTAGGGTGACGGAAGAAGAGTCCTACCGGTGCAAGATATAAGCAACGCATGCTCTGGATATTATGAATGTATTTGCATCTACTTCTTCATGGTGAGTGTTGGATAGTCGATTAGTCGATGAACTAAGCGCTGCAGTTTACTTCCTATCCTGTTACCTTATCGTTCTTGGTAAAAATCGCTAATATTAAGCGACATACAAGCAATATATGTAATTATTTGTCATAAAATCATTCCAGGAACATCTAGAAACTATCAGGAAAATTTGCAAATTTTTTACTTTTTTCATAAAAATTTGAAATTTTGACTCAAAAAAGCAGCCGGAAGATATAATCCGATCCGGTTAGAATATGTTATGGATTATAAGGACCACCAACCACAAACTTTAAGCACTAGACGCCAACCAATTTCGAAAAAACTTTATTCGATCCACCCTAAAGACTGTGGAATAAAGAAATATTGATTTGGCCGATGAAGAATACGAGCTGGCTGATAAAATTCTGAGTAAATATCTCGGAGTTAGATCAGCAGAAGTTGAATGGGGGAGTTTGATAAAAGGAATTGTGGACGCTGCTAATGCAAGGGTTGACACTGTAAGTACTGCACACATTATAAAACAGTGAATCACAAAGGATATGATATTGGAAAAGCAGAAGAGAAGGAAATGGAAGTGAATAGGCAGAGCTAGATTAGAGAATGTACTAGGAACTTAACAATAGACTCAGAAGAGAAAGAGGCAAGGGAGGCATGGTGGAGAAGGTAGATCGATTCCTTGGAGAAATTTTATATTGAGGTAAGAGCAGGTGCATTGCATAGGAATGTAAAAGAACTGATTGGTAGAAATGAGTAGGCAAGTAAGGGAATCCAACATTAACAGACAGGACAGGAAAATTGACAAATGAATCAAAAGAGAACGAGGAGAGGTGAAAGGAATAATTGAAGAGTTTTATGATAAGGGAATAAGGTTTGGTACATTAGTAGATATTGACAGGAAAGACGACATCGACAGGGATAGAATCGGACCACATACTCGTGATAGTGAAATCCAAAGAGCATTGCGAGACATGTAAATAAATAAGGTGGTATAATAGGAGAGAATAGGCAACATATTCGAAGAGTTTCCAAGGGGTATTATCACCAAAGGAGGAGGGAAGCGTTTTGTAATTATTAATACTATTTATAAGGATGGCTAAATAGTATTATGACTTCGTGAAAATAATACTTGCTCTTATACTTAAGGAGAGGAAAGCGAAAACATGCAGAAAAAAAGACCATAACTTCAATATCCCATGCAGCCAAAGTAGTTTTTAGAATAATAAATTAGAGACTACAGATCAAGGCTGGAAAATGTAGTCAGGTTGGACTTAGGGTACGGACGCATGACGCTGTAGGAGTGCTGATGGCGCTAGTAGATAGAAATCTAGGATATGACCAGAATGTTTTTGCTTGCTTCGCAGATTTAGCGAAGATGCACTCTATCAGATGAGTTCACCTGGTGAAATAAATGGACGGACTGAAGAAGATAGGGATGGATTGGAGGGGCAGCCCTCTCAAACAAAATCTTTCAACAAATCATTTGACGTTTGACAGGCGAAGGCATGATAAAAAGGGAGATACAGGGAAGAACGCCAGGGAAGCGTGTGAGAAGAAAAGAATTGGATAGGGATTTCAGACGACTTTAGGAGAGGCATGGAATCTGAGGAGTTAGTTGAAATTTTTGGCTTAAAATGTCTACATACAAGAAAATATAACATTCCTTTCACTAATCCGATGAACTATCTAATATGCTTAACCATTCTCTGAATTCATTAAATCAATTGAACTAGGTTAGCGTAGTGGTCTGCGCATTGGTCTGGCAAACTTAAGGTCCGTGGTTCGATTCCCGGTCCAGGCCGAATTTTTCTCATGGCAATTTATTCAAGAGGATATATTGGTTTAAAAATGATGAGTTTTGACGGTGAAATACACTACCTTAATGGCAGTTCGATGGCATCTCTTTATGCTAGGTTTGATAATATTAACAAGATTAGAGAGATAGATTGTCGTACCGATAGATTTAAAATGTCATTTTTCCCGCGTATCATAAGAGAGAACAATAGGCAGCGTAGCAATGGGATAGGTTGGTGAAATATAGTTAGAGTAGTCTGTAGTGCATGATGCATGTAATAACCACCAATAATCCCTTTCTTATTATGTAGATACTAACCATCTAGCTGCATGTGACACTGTTCTCTAGCATGTCTCCCTTAAATATCCTTCTTGCATGTCAATTGTGCATGTTTGGTGATCTTCACCCCCTGCCACACACCCTCGTGGTGGCTCGCAGGGTATTACGTAGATGTAGATGTAAATTGGAGTTTGGGGTGTACCACAGTCAAACATTGACATTACCTCTCTGTCTGGATTTTCAAGCCTAAAAATGTGAGCATTCCTCACCATTTGGTAGGGCGCATTTCCATTAATGCTTTAGAATTGACGTAGTAATGTTAAAACTAAGTTAAAACAGAGGGCAATGGGAAGTGAAATTTTGAAGAGGTCATGACCCTACGGGTGAATAATTAGCACATATCAAGATGGGAGAGTGCAAAGAACTTCCTTGTGATCGAATGATGGAAATAATATGTGTATCAAGAAAATTAATTAATTTATGAAAGTACTGAGAAAGTATATTTATTTAAGAAGAGTCATGGTTTGAGAAAGCAGGAAGAATTAATGAACTCTCTTTAGCTCCCCAACCAGTTTCTTTTTTCCGGGATGAATATTTCGAAAGCCACATTTTCGTTATCAGTTCGACGAGCGAAGTTCCATCTGCCCACGAAATCATATACCTATTCAAATATTTAAGTGTTCACTTTCTCGGAAGGGGCCATTTATTTGCTTTGGAGGGCAGGATTTTTCACGTCCTCAACCATCACTACGCCAAGTGTTAGTGATGCGTGGTGAGGCAACGTGAAAACCCATTACCGAGTGTGTATATCGATTTCACGGATATTCGCGTTTTTTTCGGGAATTTGAGGAGCACCTCCATTCGATGAGTTATGGTGGTTGGGGCAACTTCGGGAAACAGGAGGTTGGTTCCAATTGGAGAAAGTCCTTATCGATGCTCTTACGCAAGGGTTTTGAAAGACCCCAGGGGGAACGATGAGCTGTTGAATATTCGAACGCAAGGTCATCTGCGGACGGGCGATCGTTTCAAGGATTTACGTCTTGAAGGACGAGCATTGGATTCCTTCGGGAACTTCTCCCAAAAATTCCCCGAGGTGTTTAGTGCGTGAAGAGACGTGTTTAAATGACTTGTGGTCCAATTATTTTTTCCAACCTATTTGAAAAGTAATTTTAGTATGCCATGGACGACACACTTTATTAAGGCCGCTGGAGGGATTTTTTGGAGGGTCGCTGGAGGGTTTATCTAAAGATTTGCGTGAAACTTGGAATAAATGCACTTATTAGTGATATTTATGGGTATGAGAGAAAGAAATTGCTTGTTACCGATTTGGTTTCTTAGCAATGCAATGCTATTTTAACACGTGGCGTTATGTCACCTGTCACACATTCTGAAATTATTTGATGACATACATATAGTTTTTGTCCTAAATGCGAAAATATTCCTTTCGTATGATTATAATGGTTCCTATTAAATATTAAGGTATCGTGCCGAATAAATAACACTTATTTATATACGTTTTTCTCTCACATTTAGAATTCCGCGCCGTAAACCAAAGTCATACTAGTACTTTAATTGAGAAAAATGTTAAATATAATTTTTCATCATTTATATTACAACATTGTGAGATGTATTTAGAAGCAGATAACTGAGTTTGGTAGACCTGACCCATATGTGAGCAACTTGCTGATACTCCAAGTGATTTCAAGTGATGATTGAGTGAACCGAACAACCTGTGCACTCTGTTTTTCTTGTTCCGGCATAAGGTAAAAGCTACGTCTTTATATCCGTGGTTGCGCCAATAAAATTAGAGAGCTAGATTGTAGAACCGATAGGTATAAAATTTCATTTTTTCTGCGTACCATTCGGGACCATAACAGCTGTGATCGTCGTCATGAATAGTTCGAGTATTGACAATAGGCAGGCAGTAATTCTTTCTCATTATATTCTCTACTCTCTTATTTATGCATGATGTAAATATTGATGTTCTTATTAATGCATGATATTTTGAATCTGTAGTAGTAGTCTTTGTATCCTTTGCATGTTGGAACGATTGAAGATAGAATGTTTCTTGGGTATTAGATTTGTAATTGGCGCTTTGCATGTGTGGTACGCGGGTTTTGATGCAATGTCGGTGTTCTACCATATCATTCATGCATGCCTGGTGCGAAAGCACCCCCTGCCACACACCCTTTGGGTGGATTGTAGGGTATGACGTAGATGTAGATGTAAAGCAAAAATATCTACCAAATTCGTAAAAAATGTATTATGAGCTCCTTTAGAAATGAACTTTAGAAATGAAATTATTTTATTAAATGTTCTAAATACAAGGCTTTGTTCTTTACATACTAGTCCCATTCCCCTCTCAAAGTGATAGCCGAATACAATTTAGACCATGTACAAGTATACGATTGACTTAGGATCGACTCTTCTGACCGGGATCGAAACATTCCTTTCATCGAATATCGTGACGTTGGAAAAGAGAGAATTTGAATCTTCGTACATTCGCTTCATTAATACCTTCCGATTCCCAAACTGTAAATCATTGAAAGATAATTCATAAAATTATCTTTAACTTCTAACTTCATAAAATAGTCTTTGACTATTACTAAGCTTCCTACAGTTGCGAGTTGGATCAATCAATGACTTTTTAAGTTAGAGTTCATCAGATTGTCTATGAAGCCATACTGTGTAAATCATAGGTGCTCTTTGCTTCATGTTTATTACCAAAAGACGCAAATATTTCATAATAAATTATATTTATATATTGATGCATGTATTAAAAATATTATTTTTGTCCCTTTCGAATGCATATAGCATATGAGAAGATATTGTTTGTAAACATTTTTCCTATTTTTGTGTTTCACTTTAAGCGAATTCCTAATTTAACGTTGCCTTAAAACATTTGATTCGAGGTGAAACACCTTTAAACTCCTCTTTGCTGGATTGTACTGGATATTTGGGGAGGCGACCGACGGCTAAGGTCATTTGCGCCCCAGGGGATAGGAAAGGGAGGAAGGGTGGATAGAAACCCGGCGTTAGCATTAGCCTGCTCTTAACGAAAGGCACCAAGGGGACCACGGTTTAACGCCTCATCCGTCAAACGGAGTACTCTTCTTGAAGTGCCCTCCACCAGACACTCAAGTAGGGATCGGGTTCCCTCTGAAAAACATCCGCCTCTGCAGGGATTCCTCTTTGCTTCTTTAACACTGTATTAATTAATTTCCCTGAATAGGAAAATATTTTTGGCCAAATATAAAAATTTATTATTGTTTGCGTTTAGTATTATATTTTATCCTTTCTCAGATCAGATTCCTTGCATGTTGTTTGTTGTACTATGAAAATTTCTTCAACCGACTCCCGTAAAATGTGAAGAGCACAAAAACCAATATCAAAACCTATCGACGCTAAATGCCACATCAACGATTGGATTCGGTATTTGAGGAGCCATCTGCGCTATAGGGGACAGGTAAGGGCAGAATGGCGGAGAGAAACCCGGCTTCGGCATTAGCCTGCTTAGGGTGTCCCATTTTGCATAGATCTCTAAAAGTCATGAGTCTTAGGTTCACAGATGCGCACGCAGCGAAACGAAACGTTCAACAAAAAGCGCCATCGCGTCCCCATGTTATGTTGAAATCATAAACTCATTTGCGATGACTTTTTGGGTTATGAAAGGGGATGTATACACTCCGTTTATGTACACTTGGTCGCAGTGGAGGAGTGAATCGCGCTCTGGAGGCTCAGAGGATGCACTTGCCATTCGTTGGACTTTTTGAATGAGTCTTCGACCACCACCCGGATGTAAAGACTTCACTCGTGGATCATAATAACCACATGGTCCACCCGCCTGGACTCCTCGCTGTTCTGATCATTTGAGAACCTCAGCGAACATTCTTTAGATAATGTATGCTGATTTTCGCGCCGGAAAATTAATGCATGAGCTCATTGGTGCGAATCGGATGGAAACTCCGCGCATGGTAGTGAGAAATCCGCGGACGTGGAGGGAAGATAAGAGGCCCTGCTACTTAAAGATTTCTCCTGGCTTGTTTTAATGGATTCCCAAGCCTCATTCTCCCACCTGATCCAAAGTCTTACATTTTTGACGAGGTTGAAAACCAATTTAGTAACCTTCTATGGGCCGTGTGTTTCGTTCCGGAGCTGCTGATGAATAATTTAATATTCCAAGGTCGATTTCCTCCCACTGCCATATGAGCACTTCTTTCGGCCCCGAAAACGTTTCACGAAGTGGTGAAATGAATTTAACATATACCTTGTCAGGCTTTTAGTTGTCAAATAACATCGGCTACCTGCGGGGATGCCAGCCCAAGTTTAGTTCTCATGGCAATAACTTTTTGTTTTTTCTCAGAACTATTCATATACCATAAATAACGATAACGCTTTCAAGTTTGTGGTGTCTTATTCAATTTTGTCTTGTGATTAATTCGCGTATATTAAAATGCGTGTAGTGTCTATATTGATGCTGTCTTTTGATTACTACGTGCATATCAAAAAATCATATTCCATTGAAATTTAGTGATAATTTTTTTTTAATTTGCCCAAATTCTGCTTATTAATATTTTTAAATAGCAGTTAATGATTGAGATAAAATCAAGCATGATGTAATTCTAATACCTGTATGTTTGTTTTGATGAATATTTTGTCCGTTGGAGCTTCGCTTAGGGCTGCTGCGGGTATGTAATTTTTGGACACCCGATCCCTCTGGGAAACGCATGCGCAAAGGATAAGAAACCAAAGCTCCATAGTTTCCTTGTATGCGCATTTTGAATAATGGCCTCGCGGGCTTTGGCCTCACAAATCATTCAACTGGCGAGATGAAAACTTGTTTTTATTAGTCTAAACTTTATCCTAAATGTAGCATTTTGGTGCCGTTTTCACGGCCATAGATGTTACTTGACAGTAAGAAAAAAACCACAGCCAGTTGGCACTCATGAAATAGTTACTTATCTACTTGGTTGATATTTCTTAAAATCGAATCATAAGTAGAAGGTGTTATAGTGACCCATTTGATAAACAGATTGTGATGATTTTTCAGCCCTTAGCCTGAGGCTAGCGCCCGAGGCTTGTGCTACCGGGCCATAAGCGAACCATGAAGATCGGACTCGCTGATGTACTTCAGCATATCTTTACCATCGGGTGCTTAAAGAATGGAGTAAGCCATGCGATCCGGGAGTGCTGGTAGAATGAGTCATCAGTTTCGGCATTAGTTAATTGGGACGCCGATAACATAGAATAGTGCTATACAAAGCTACCTGGCTAATGTGATATCGCTGAATGAGCCACTCAAATAGAAAATGAGGATTTTTAACATATAATTGAGCATCCATCGTTTTAAATATGAAAACTTATGACCCTGCCCTTTATCCTAGGTGCTACTTACTCCTGCCGTCCTCACCCTCTCCCGCAACATCTCCAATATCTCTCTAACGGCGACGGAGAGGACAATAAAATACACAAAAATTCTCTTAACCATATTGTTTGTACCTTATTATAAGTGCCGCAAAACGACGAAAAGCGATGAAAAAACGAAAATTAGTAAAAGCACGAGTGCTTATATTTCTGTTTAACGATTCATTATATGTACTTGTAACTAGGGATACTCTGGTAAGTGACCACCTCCACGATGATAAAACGGATTGATAGAGTTTAATATACTATTGATAATCCTTACAAACGATATATAGTTAAATGCAATGAAATCCTGAAATATTATGTGCAATATCCACCACCCTGAGACATAAAATTTTACTAACCTCTAAAAACTGATGCCAAAGGATCTCTTCTTGATACATCCGCCAGCGTCGTTTTCCGAGTTCGAGACCATTAGTGCATGACAAAGGAAACACCAGACCTCTAACTGCATCATTAGGCACGATAAATGACTTCGGATTTTATGTTGTACATACTTTGCAACTCTATTATTTGATTAAATTTGCGGGAAGAGGTCAACGCCATCTGTTATGAGTTTGAAGAACGGTAACTCTTGTATAGAACTGTTATGTGCTTGCTGTTAAATGCAGTTTAATTGCAAAATTTTCCCTACGCCCTTGAAAATTTGAATCTGATGAAATACCTTTCTGTAAGAAGATCCATTACAACGGGCTACATTTACTTTTCTCGATGCTCATAAATATTAACTCATCATTTCTTTTTGAACTGATTCTATATACTTAGTTTTTTTCGGCCCAATTGCGAATGTTTCAGGGCACCATCTGAACTAGGATCCAATTATTATAATAAAGAGAATATAAGATGCGGAATTCGGGCTCTCGATCTCTAGTAACGTATCGATGGGTCGTGGGTTAGACAGTTAGTTTGGGCCGTGAGTTGGAGCAGAAAGAGAAGATGCTTCTGAAGAGATTGCGGAAAGAATGGATGACTCAAGGATTCCCAAGATTGTATTACGCGGAGTTCCAGAGGGTTGCCGTCTTCCAGGTGGACCAGCTAAGAGATTGGGAGATAGCTGGTCGTCTCCACCTAAGGACCCGGTGTAAGAGAATGTATTTCTGAAGACACGGATCTAAGGTCTATCAAAATGAAAAGAGGAAGATGGGTTGCTTAGTATGCTCGTTTTCATCATGACTACCGTGGGCTCTTTTTATACCTAAGTATTTTTTCTTGAATATGTACAAGCGAAACGTGAACATATATTTATATAAAAAGGGCAATGATTTCTGCTTGATGTGAAAGGGGAATGATGCACCTGGGATGACCCATTAACCTTAAGCCACTACAAGTAATAATTATCTTTATTTGTACAGCAAGCATTATTTTCCATTTTTCATGCTACACGAAAATAAATTTTACCGAATTCGTTAGGATGGTAAAGTGAGGCAAAAAAGGACGTTATGATAACGTCGTTATCCTGGATATGGTCCTTAAATCCTTGATAACGTCCTCTTTTTGTCAAAATATACATAGGTATAGGGGTGCAAGCGATAATAACTTAGTACTGATAACGTAATATACATTTATTTTTACATTTACATGATTACCATAATTATTCAATCCAAAGAATGGTTGACGGCATTCCGTCAATCTTTCCCGTATACTACAAATGCCTTTCTTCCCTGGTAAATCTCCTGCTACAAGTGCTATTGTAACCGGATGGCTATTGTCTCTCAGGCATCAGGTGCTTTTCAGTCACCTTGCGCAGATGATTATGACACGTTATGGCAGTTCGGCAGGAGTTCTTTGACAGTGCAGCGGCAGGTGATTTGGCTATTGTCACCAATGAAGTTGTGCACAATACAGCAATTTGTGCGCGCGTGAGTGAGAAAACTGAACTTAACATCATTTAAGAAAGGAGAGGAAATTGCCGATAGTGAAAAGTCATCTTCAAAAAAAAGTATTGGAAGGTGTCGCATTGTGCTTAATGAGTTCACCCAAGGAGTTATTCGCCGAAAAGTGCATTCATTTTACCACAGAAAAAGTTTCCTACTATTGTCAAAATACTGGATGCATTGAAGTGAGATCTGGAGGATTTTCCTGACGTTAGCCCAAACACAATGCTGAGGTGTCTTAAAAGGCTGGGGTTCTCATCCCGAAAGTTAAAAAAAAGCCGGTACTACTGGGAAATCCGCGAGTGCCTCATCTGCGACAAGTTTTCCTGCGATCTATTAAATAATTACTAGCGTCACACTGGAAGGTATTTTACTGCGATGAAACTTGGTGTGGCGCTCACCATACAGTAAATACACAATACAAGGGAAAGTCAACGACGGGAATGGACGAATTGACATCGACCGTGGAATAATTCAACAGGAAAAGAGTTCTTCGTAGAATAATGGAGAATTTTCCGATGATATATTTCGTGTTATTAACATGTATGACGATACAATCAATACTTATAAATGTTACAGGTAAATGCGTGGAATGCGTGAAATGATACAAATCTGAGAAAAAACTTTATTTTTGCGTGTATCATGGTTTTAACGTCAAAGTAATGAACGAACGCACAGAAATACCCACGGAGTTGGTTCTGTCCATTATATTTGCTTGCGCTGCAACATGACAGTAGGAGTCGACGGGCTTTGTCGCCTTCCCCCCGCTGAACGGACTTTCGGTCGCAGTGCGGCGCCGTCCAACGCGGCATCAATTGAAGTAATAAACATCAACATATAATAACATTTTTACATATTATGCATCACATAAAAGTTACAAATAAATAAATAAGTCTTTCCTTGGTTTAATTTTTTTGATTCTGTGCAAATTGTAGGACTGGATAATGTTTAAACATTTTCATTCATTAACAACAAACGATGCATTATTAAAAATTTAGCTTGCCACTTTGTAACTTTATCAACTCTCGCAACCCCTGGTGAGAAGTCTATGCTGTAGATTTCGCAGTTTTTCCCAGGCTCTGTTACAAAGTTCATGAAGTTGACAAAACTGCTAAGTTTAGGTAGTGCGGTGTCACTTATTGCAGTAACGTGTCTCCATTTTTTGTTATATTATATAATAAAAATATTGATAAAATTAAAATAAAATTATCTTTGAATTGGTGTATAAATTATTGCGCTATCACTTAAACAGACCAAGATATAAATTCTCAAAGTACAGCGGCACATCATTTTAACGCCGACCCTCGTGGCGAACGAAGGCGTAGTCCAATCTTTGAAGTTAAATATCTCCGTTGCTTATAAACTACCCACGACAAAATTTATTTCTGAGGTAAGACAAAAGACTAAAGTGTCAAACTAGAACAGCAATTCAAAAATAAAAATTTCTGTATTTTTTTTATTAAACTTTAAACATTTCAAATGTAAACAATTTCAATAAAATTTAGTTTATTTACAAAAATGATAACATAATGTTGCTGTACATTCTTTTGAAAACAAAATAAGACATCAACCGTTTCTCTAGCTCTTTGCTTTTAGGAGATATAGGAAAAAGAAAAAAAGGTCTAAGCGCAAAATGGTCGAAACTTTGATCGTCTCTAGATCTGCCAAATTTTTTTTTTCCAAAAACGCTCCCACAATTCTTCATTTAACGCAAGATGAAACCCACACAAAAATTTTGGTTCGAATCGGAGACACCAAGGGTCAACTCACTGCTGATCTGACGTGGAATGACCCAAATGGAACACGATCTGCGCTAAACAGATTAAAACAGGTTAGCGTAGATGCGTTATTGGAAAGCACCCATCGAATCGGGGATCTTCCTTCCATTCTCCCTTTTAACGAACCTCTTACGAATTTAATGCGTCTCTAGGCGAGTGCAAACCTATATGGATCCGTCTTTTTTAGCTAAGGTGCGCCATATGGATTTCTTTTCGTCTGTAAACTTCATCACTTCTGTTTTGACAGTCCATATTATTTTCTGCAACCCGTCCGATTCCAGGTTTTGGAAGTCTCTCCTCTTCTAGTGCCCTATTCCGGAAGCCTCGCATTATTGGAACCTCTAAGATGGCGGAAATTTGACGTCACAACTTCGGAAAAATAAAACATTGCCATTTAGAAGCACTACATATGAATTACGGCTAGGATGTCGTCCACGACGTAACCGAGGTTGTGCTTTCCTTAATAAGCTTCTTGAAATGTTTTTCAAATGGTCCATGTCTCAGGTCTGTCATACTTCTATTTTGTATCAAAGGACCGCGTAAGAGTTTCACAGATGCTAAATCACTGCCATTTCGCCAGATGGTCAGCTACGGGAATCTGTTTCTTCCGGTTGTATTTTAATGGAGTCAAGCATCGACACGCTGAGATGTTACTCGACATGCAATTAGGGAATGAGATATTCTTCTTCGTACAAATCTAAAATCATTCACAATGGAAGCCTTTGACAATTCGGTCAGAGATGGATGGATGGAAAATGGCTCGCGGTATGAAATGAGAGATGGCAGGGAGAAATTTTGAGGTTTACATGAGGTTATGTCATTTGCAACAATTGACACGAGGATTATTGTCTAGTGAGAACCGCAATCAAGAAGGTAATTACGATCATTACTTCCACTAAGTAAGCCCAATAAATTCCGCAATTGGAATAAAAAATTAATCAAATTGCTCAGAATGGGTGGCAAAATATTTAATTGGGAAATGTTCTAAATTTCATAAATGAGCAATTCATGTAAAACCCGATCACATTGTTCCAAGGAGTTGTGAATGTTATGAATGAATATGCTCTAGAGGCGGTTTTTCGATAAGTGGGGGACGATTTCAAATGACAGTAAAAAGTTACCGAATCCATTCGAAGGTCGGCCCTCGAGGTCGACCCAGTAAGCCGCTACATAGGCGCGTGGCCAGGGGAGTTAAAAATTCAACCATAAAGAAGGTAGTTGTGTGAAATTTACAGTGGAAACATCATTCGCCTGGACTGGAAATCTAATCCAGATCCCTCGATTCCGCGCCGAGTGCTCTAACCAGTTAAGCTACCCAGGCGTCATCTTCCAGTGTGAATCTCATGGGGGCTTTAAGGAGCAAGTTGTCCTCACAGGTACCGTGCATGTAATGCCAGAGGTACTCGAATGTACCTCATGTAGCGCTTAACGCTCGCATATGGGTACCTCTGGCATTACAAGTACGGTACCTGTGAGGACAACTTGCTCCCGAAAGCCCCCATAAGATTCATTGTGGAAGAGGATGCCTGGGTAGCTTAACTGGTTAGAGCACTCGGCGCGAAGTCGAGTGATCTGGGTTCGACTCCCAGTCCAGGCGAATGATATTTCCACTGTGAAATTCGCAGTAGCGGGTGACTCCGTTTAAGTTACTGCGATGCTAGTTCCACAGTTTTTTGAACCTAAAGAAGGTAGATGATAGAAAAAAATAATGAGGGACGTAAATTTGATTTTATAGATAGGTATCGCACCTTGTTTTTTTATTCAATGAAGACGAATGGGTAGGAGGACTGCTATTTGCTCGTCGGTAGATCTCTTGTATTCATTCGCTTATCTCTAAGTACTACATATGTCGTGCGGGGGATAGAATAATGTTATCTATGTCGAGTTGAAACTTGATTCAATCTTAATTTTATCTACCAATCTCTACCTCGCACTAAACTTTCAACATCCATACACATTGATTATAAGGAATCGCCCGCGGTGGCGGCGGGGTAAAGTCCTCGCCAGCTAAACTGAGGGTCGCGGGTTCGAGTCCCTCCTGGGTAGGTTTTTCACCATCCAGGGCATGGATGAATGTCAAGTTCTGTTGGTCCGGTCCATGGAAAACCAGATGACAGGCTTAGCAGCCTATCGGGATTACAGAGAAATACGGGTCAACAAAATCGTCTGGCAAATAAAAAAAAATAAAAAAGTCCTAAAGAGAAATGGGAGATTTTACTTAGTCCTGGTTTAAATGAGGATTCGAGTGGAAACATAAATTTGTACGCGGCTTTTATTTAAAGGTTTGTTTGTAAATCGGCTAGAGGTTTATCCTTAAATGCTAAACTAAATTTACGCATGTCTAATGTACTCTGGACTATAAAGCTGCCCGTCAGCGCTGGCCAGTCAGTGCTAAAACAGCCATTTAATCGCGTCTTACATGAAAGTTGCGGACGAAATTTCTTAGACCTGCCAAAGAAAGGAAGACATTGACAATGCTCTGCATACAACCGTGTGTCTTAAGTGAATTCCCTCTCCTACGTATGCTCTCCGAGGCGTAAGGAAAGGGAAGTTATTTATTTAATGAATTTTCCCGTGAAATACGGATCCATGTCAAGAAGGTAAGTGTCACAAACATGAGACCTGAAAACAAGACAAGTCGGGTAAACGAATCTGATATTAATACTACACCATGCGCCGAGAAATTTTAATAACTCCCTCTTCCCAAGATAGCCGCGACCGCCTCACGATGTTCGACCACGTACATAACCTGCGGCGACACTTTTCCCTCGCACCTGACCGCTACTGACCTTGTTAAAAGGAATAGTGGCTCACTGGTGCTGGCTTGTCGTTCACTATACCCTCAATTTCTACGCTCCGTATGGGTTTCCGAACAGCGAGCCCACAGAAATATCCTCCTTCTCCGAGTGCTCAAAAGATAAAAGCATTTGATTTGTTCTTCAAGGTATCCGTCACACCGAAATTAGGCTCAGTGGAGACGGGCTAAATTCATTAAGGTTGTACGGCGCCCAAGGCCGAGGTATATTCCCGCTCGGCGAGAGATGGCAGCGCCTTCTTACGCGCTACGAAACGGAGAACCGAAGGGAAGGTGGTGTCGATTAAGTAAAGCCTCAGCGTTATCCATCATCTATATTTTTTTGCATTTATCACATACCTTTAATTATCCTCCATCGGAAGATATAATTGATCATGTTGCTTGGCATCGAAGGAAATATTTGTGTATCAATTAACCCGATTTTTGTCACGCATTGAATTGCTCTGCATACCTAAGTGGTGTCTTCATTTATTTTTAATAGATAACTTTTTAAACATTTGCCGCAATACTAACAGTCAAAACCTAAATGAATATGGAGAAAGCATCAAAGAATACAATACCAAATGTATTCTTCACAAAACCTTATCGGTGAGTTATCGCATCAAAATAGGTTTAGACAATGAATTTTCGTTTTTTCCGTGTCTCCCATGGTATTAACAGGCGAGAGAAGATGTATCTATCAATTTCTTGCTAGCAATCAACTTTCGCTAAATTTTTTGTAACTAAACAATTTAAAGTTTATTTTGACTGGACCACTCTAGGTCCTCTCTTATTTCTTTTACATATCAATTTTATTTTCTTGGCTAGATTAAAATCAACGACATAGTATTCTATGCCAATTGGACGTCTTTAGCAATGAGCCACAAGGACCCTAAGAAGTTGCAAGCCAAGCTTGATAGCTCTTTAATGCTCTGGGAAAAATGGTTCAATATGAGCTATCGGCAAAGGAACAGAAAACCAACTATATTCAATTTAAAAAAGGAGGGAATTGCCCCAGTTAGACCTTTTTTTAAAAAGACCAATTCATAGAAATGGGACACGGAACAAAGTTTTTAGGTTTTACAGTAAACGAATCCCAAAACTGGGAGATCCATAGTAATATATTATGTTCCACTCTGGCAAATTTTGATATATTCTGCGGAATATAATGATCATTGTCGATTTAAACATGCTGAAAGTATTTTATTTTAATAATTTTCAATGCCACATGAGCTACGGAATTATTATCTGGAGATTATCGCCTGGCTCCCGTAGAATTTTGATACAGCAAAAAATATGTTTTAGGTCCATAGCAAGACCCACATGGCAACTCGCAAACCATATTTTTAGCATATGAGAATTCCTGTTATTTAAACCTTTTCCTGTTTGTACATTTTTATATATGTACGTATGTTAAGGAAAATAATAACAAACATACCTTTAGTGCTCAATTGCATGGACATAATACTCAAGGGAGTACAGATGTATACATATGTTTTTCCACTCAATGGAATTGCATGATTAGTTAAAGTTTTCAACTCTCTGCCTCCTGGTGTGAAAAATGCTACTTTTAGGGGAAGATTTAAGAGATATCTGGAAATGTTTCTGCTTGACAAATGTTTTTATAGCGTGGGTAAGTCCTTTGAGGACTGAATTTGTAGAATTCAATTCTTCGACTTGTCCTATATTTCCGATATAAATTCCTGAGGCAAATAAAGATATGATTAAGTTTACTACTCAATTAATATTGCCTGTTCTAGCGATGTATGTACTCAAAAATTTGGTTCGCGCATTAACAGAAGTATTGCTAACAAATACATCTTCCCAACTCAGGGATAACTTTATTGCTAACCTCGTCGTGGCATTGAAATTCAAAAATTGATAACAGTTGAGTAATAGGAATAATTAGTATTGTTTAGCAAATAGTGTTATATTTGACTTTTAATTGGCCATATATTTGGTTTTTATGTATTTAGAAGGGTCAAAATTAAATATCCCATTAAATTAATTTTAAATTAAAGGTATTATAGATAAGATTATGTGTATTTATGAGTATAGTCAAATGAACTGACTATATCATTAAAAGAATTATCTTCAAGTGTATTTCATGAAACTGCCGTGGTAAAACTTAGAATATCATAGTTTTATTTTGTCCCATAGTGCACTCTTCCCCTTAAGATTGACGGCTCTGATTTTGTGGGTCAATGCCGTGGCTATTGTCGCTTTCATCCCGCGACGATGTTCCGCTAGCCTCTCGCAAAAACACAGGTTAAAAAATATATACGAAATTAATCGTCTGCCTTTTGTACCACAGCCTGATGACGAAACATATGTAAGTGAAACTTCACCTTAATTTAGGATTGGATTTCCTCCGTCAAATCCATTGAAAATTTTAGTAAAGTGTTGCAATGATGATTAACTTGACCAGAATTTTCCTGGCCGCACTCAATCTAAGTTTCGCCGGCGTGACTCCGCGGGTTCATCCGCCTGAAGTTCTAAAAACCCGGAAATCCCAGCGATCTCACCGACTCTGGTGAAATCCCACGTGCGCGTACGCAAAAATCCCGAGGAGCGTGAAGATCCTGGGAAACTCTTTAATTATTTAGTTGAACGTTGCCCCAATTGCGCAATTAATATTCATTAAGGATTTTCGAAAAATTAGAAATTGCCTTGCTTACCACCGCAAAATAATCATCAAACGTGATCAAATCTCTGCCAATAGTGGAAATTCTCAGCCCCTACCTCATTTGTTCCTTATGTCTTTCTTTCAATGGAATATTTCAAATAAATCTATTTTTATATTCTTCCTGTATCACTGTCTCAATCCAGCTTCGGTCTTTTGCCACAAAATGCGGCCGATCGACTCTCCCAGTGACTTAATGTTCACGAAATGTCCTTTTGGAGAAATAAAACTAAATAAATAGATGAGAGAAGGTAGGAAATTTGTAGTGAGAGGTCATTGATGCTCAAAAATTGCGTCTTTCTTACCTATCAGCGAAGGTACTTCTTTCACGACGTTAAGAAAGTGTTCCCTGGGTCAATCTCTTTAATGATCAATTTCTTCTACACCTTCAGGCTTTGTGCACTAGATGATTTATTTTTGTAAGAATGAAAGTAACAGCCGAAGGGAGACATTGCGATTGTGTGCGCCTATTATGGAGGAATTCATCGAGAGACAATAGTTCTCGCTAACCGCATCAATTTGCGATGGCGTAACTTGCTGCAACTCATGAGCATTTTCTGAACTGTTCCTTGCAGTTTTCAAATCGATAATAGTTAAACGGAATACTCCTTCCTGAGGCTTTCCTCCGTTACTCAAGTGACTCTCTCGTTCATAAGGTGAGACGCTGATTTGCTGGGGCAATTTCGCCAACGCATTTCTACAATTGGTCAAGTTGACGTATGCATTTTCGCTGGCATGCTTGGAATAAGATGCAGGATTTGTAACATTAGGCCTTACTTCAACGATACCTTCGAGAAAGTGTAACACCAAGATGATCTCGATTTTCAAATGTAGTTCCTCATGAATTTCATCTAATAATGTGCTTTGTAGTTTGTATTGGAAGTTGCCTCTTGTCAATTGGCTAACTCTTCCCATCCTTAACTTATGGAATGCCTCTTTTTTCTTCTTCTTCTGGAATTACTTCATGAGAAATGGCCTCTGACTCATTGGAAAATACTCACACAATGTCCATTTAGAGCGTAAGTTTTCAACTGCCATAACTTATCTGCCACGTTATCCATTCAGATAGAATTATATGAAATAACTCGGACTTGTTTTGACGCAAATAATAGCAATATTCTTCAAACTAAGGTGCAATCAAGTGGTCTGTCATCCATGATGAATGGAGTCAATCATCTGTGGACGAGGCTGTCGTATTGTATGGGAATGGTTATTGAGAAAAAACCAAACGCTATCCGCGCAATAAAGTCGAGGTTATCCATGCACTAAATGAAACCTATGGAAACAGTTATTACTACTGGGAATGAAGTTTCATACTTTGCTACGTGCATTGTTTAATTTAGTCATGCGGTTATCCAGCCATCAAATAAGAAATTTACGACGCACGAAATTTAAATATTCCCTAAACCATCGATTTATTGGCTTTGGGGGATGAAATACACGATAAAGTGAGAGTAGACTCATAATCCTTGGCCAAAAGGATCTTGGATCATCAATAAATTTCAAGGTCGCTATTTTTTAGGTTTATATCTTGCGCCGGAAATATACAGAATAGGAATGGGGATTATAAAGTGCTCTGCAGATTTATGCCCCACTCCAACCCATTAAAGTGAATCATGATCCAATCTGAGAGAGCTGTGTTAGACTTAAGGTGTAAATGGCAACTTAACAACGCTCCAATATAGATAAAGCTTGGTCTGTTTTTAAAATTCATCTTCTCATGGACTTCATCCTTCTACTTTTCGTCGTAGTCGAGTTTTTAACGGAAAATATTTTAAGTCACCGTAATAGTTTTTTCCCATACTTTTACTATATGCCAATGCATTAAAAACTTAAAAGCTCGATGAAATACCCCATCATAGCGCTAAAATTAAGTATCAATCGAATATGTGTAATTTAGACATATTTTAGCAAATTTTGAAAGAGAACATCAATATCATCATAGTCTAAGGAAAAAAAGCAATATAATATTCCTCCGAATCCAGTTTTTACTCACTGTTGTCCAAGAGTGAAGCATTCTTTTGGTTTAAATGAGTGCCAGCATATTGCTGTGGGCGTTTCTATTCGAATTGGACTACCTATCCCATTAAATTTTAAAAACAGCGAGTGCCGCATCTTTGAATTAATTGATAGGCTCCGTAACTGAATAGTTGGGATATAACCTTAGTGCTCTGATAATCCAAAATACTCGAGATTTTTTGGGGATAGAAGAGCGAGATAGCAATCGCGGCGCATTTCGACCGTGACTCGCTCTATATTTGGAAATGTAGCGCCTAGAACATTTTTAGCATTGCATGAGTCAAACGGCGGTTATTTCGAAATGCCCGGAAATTATTTTAGTCAATACGGTAAATGCAAAAAACTGAAGGATCTAGTGTTTTCCGGGGTATGATGAACGTCTGTGGCCCGTGGAGACGATGAAGGCGAACACCCATGGAGACGTGGGCTTTCCTCAAGCGTCAGGTATGTGACTTCTACCGACCTTTCATTGACTGACTCTGCCGTCTTCCTAAGGGCGTGGATTGGACATCAACGCCCAAGAACTATGGCAGTGTCAGCCATTGAAACGTCGGCAGCAGCCACACACCTGACCCTGTGGAAAGCCCGAGGAAAATTTACGTTAAAAAAATAACTTCCTGAGATAAGTAACAATTTCCCAGGTGCAACTCCCTTTGTCTGTCTGGTAGCACAACTAACCGAAAGTCATCGATAAAACAATCCTTGTCAATTACCAACGCCCAAGTCAGTGCGATTTTTCAACACCGAATAATCGCAGAATTTGATCGGTATGCCGACATCCAACTGGAGGCGTTGAGGACGTGCGCGGGACCACGGATCCATCGCCTTCAAATCGCCAGATGTGCTTCAGTGAGAGACGCTGACCCAAATCTTGGCCACCCATCTGCCTGCGTCGCCTCCCTTCCGAGATAAAACCCAGGCATCGTGCTTCTCGGGAGAGCTATCTGGAGCGTAGAGTTCCGTGCACATAAAATAAAGTGTTCTCTTCGAATTGGCTGGTTCAATTTCAATCCGAAGCCTTTCCTAATCGTGGGCTCGGAGCAACTTCATTCATGAACATCAAATCCCGATCAATGTGGAGCACGCGCGGGAATCCCTGGTTCTCGAATGCTGTCGGCGCCACGGGTGAGCTTGTCAATATTTTCACTCGTATTGGTGAGGATTTATTCGTTGTAGTCATTTTATGTTTCCTCTCACTCTTTGGAGTAAATGACTGCCGTAGAATGAAAATTTCTTCGTTCATGCAGCATTCGCAATGCAGCATTACGTGCGGAACATGAAAAAGTTCTCTACATACTTCCTTGTTTTATTTCTAGGTAACATTTGTATGGTTTTTAATGTTCTGTAGCATTCCACCAGCGAAAAGTTCAAGTACTCTTTTCTTAATTAAGTCGATGATGGTGACTGGGCAGAGGCAAGGCAGCTGGGCAGGCACAACTATGTTCGAATTGGTGTAGTGACTGAGGTTGAGCGACCACATCGATGAAATGCACTTCACGATGACATGCATTTGGGAAGTGGTCTTAGTTTTTCCAGATTATTAACCCTCTATAGACGGTATTATGAAACATCAGCATGAAAAAAATACTACTACTATATTAGTTTTTTTTAAAGGTCTATTTAAGAATTTTAAAAAAATGCAATTTATTTGATAATAACATTTATTTTGAAATGTGACGCATTTGTATTGAATATATATACTTTCAAATAATACTTTACATAGTAATATTTACACAAGGTATAGTTCAACATTGCCTTCATAACGTACCTTTTTTAAACTTTCCCAATTTTTTCTTCATATGACAGCTGCAACTATTTATTTCAAAGCTCCACCAGGCACACCGTCGTCAGTGAATAGCGTCACACAATCATCTATTCAAATTGTTTGACTAACCTCCGAAAGAGACGCAACTTGCCACACACTTAATCCGAAGCGTTAAAATGCTGTCTAGTGCAGTAACTAAATGGGGAAGTCTCTTTGAAAGCAAATATTTTAATGATTTTGAAACGTAACAAATTTGACTCGCTCCTCCGCAGAGGGTTAAGAGAAATAAAATTTTACTATAGTCTCATAACTGATACATTTTGAACTAGAGTACATCATTTTACTTCGAAAGTCCTGTGTTATTCTACGTTTTGTACGTTTTACACAACATAGTACATTTTCTACGTTTCTACGTTTTGTTCAACTTAATTATAATCACTCATATTTTTGAGTCCGCAACGCACGTGTGAATATTATTCTGCTTTCATCACAGGACTGTGGCGTATGAAAATTGCTAGCTTACTGTTTTAAAGGGTAATGTTTTCAAATGTTTATGGGTCTTAAAAGAGGCCTCGTAGCCGCCACCGTAATATGGGTGTCTGTCTGAAGTGCACACCCTTTAATCATGCGTGAGGCCTTCATTTTAAAATGGAGTCCATTAATCGGCGCACCAAGTGCGTGACTCGTTTCGATCAAAACCGACTGCAGCGGCGACCCCTGTGCCCTTCCGCCTTCTTCCCGCCTCCTCCCTCAGCCCTTCCGAAACGGGCGCCTCTCTTCGCCATTAAGCGTCGCGTTGAATACAGGAGAGTAATGAGGGCGGCTCCGACGTTGGCGACCTGCCCCTCCCTCCCCCGCCTCCCCCGCCCCTTTGCAACCCGTGACGTCACACTCCATGTTGCACGAATCGGGTCAGTCAAGTCTTCGATTCTGAATGAGGGGGAAGGCGGGGTCTTACCGTTTGGAGTGGGGGCACAATAGGGGAGGAAAGTATGAAGCGCTGTCGTGTCAACCAGCAATGACTCTTCGAACACACATCAACTAAAGTTGTCACCTCGACAGCTTAATCGCCAATGACCCGCTTCGTCGATTATGTAACGTTGTCCATAAAAGAGAGTGATTTGCTATCAAATTTATTTAAATGACATAGAATTCTGGCAGATATACGGTCAAGAAACTGCCATCAGTTTAAATTATCTCTGTTTGTGACATTAAAGTGCATTGCTCCTTGGTTAAACTGTCAAAGAACAAGCCAATGAACCCTCCCATAGTTGTCTAATTATTTCATTTCATAAGTTCATATATGCATTCATAAGTTCACGTATGCCTTATATTCAAATTATGTGTGTAATGATAATACTCTATACATATTCTATTCCATGAACATTTGGTTATTTAATTATTACGTGTATGCATGGAAATTAATGAATATACTTTTAATCAATATAATCAATAATAGTAAACAATTGCTTGGGAAATCATAGCAACAGAGGTGGGAGATGGAACTTCTAGTTTCTGACGAATGATGAATATCATATGGACGAAGACAATCACCTATGAAGAATGTCTATCAAGGGCTGAGGAGGAAAGGTGTGTTATAAAAAGTATGTGAAGGAGAAAATACATTTAGTTGGATGAATTCTGTGACATTTGGGATTCTATAGTGCGTTCAAGGTAATAGTTCAGTTGACAGAAAGCCAGCCAATTGGTAAACACGTCTAATTTCGTTTGGGGAAGGGAATAACATGACCGCGAATCCATGAAGGTGGTCTTTCTTTCAGCCTTGCGATTGTGAAAAATTGTTTAATTTTTAATTTTCACTTCTTTCTCAGTTTAATCAGTATATTTTTATGTCGCAAGCATCTTGGACGGGCTTCGGACAACAATAATGAAGGGAGAATGAATGGAAATAATTTAAAAAAGATCCGGATGGACATAATGCAAATATGAAACTTTTGATCTCACAAATTATGAGGTAAATTTATGAAGAGTTAGGAATGAATGAATCGGTTAGCTGGAGTGAGACTTGATTGGATGGCCGATGAAAACTTCTTACCGGCTGCTGATGTTGATGATGAGTACATGAAAATGTATGGTTCAGTTTTGATAAATACTATTAGTTTTCATACTATCGCAATGCGACACGCTGTCGCCGGGGATAAAATTTTTATTAGCATTCTTTTTTTAATGTTTGGTCAGGATTACAATGCCTACCTACCTGCAATACCGCAGATATTTTAAGCACGAGTTAGGAAATTAAATTGGGTGAATTTTGTTGCTGGCTGGTCTGTAAAGGAAATGATACTCTATAAATATTCTTTTTTAATGCTTTCCTTTCATTTTCCCTCCATCATTGTTCTCCAAAGTCCGTCCACAGGTAACTTGGAGGTTAAAATATTCTGATTTGACTGAGGAAGAAATGAAAAGTTCACAATTTTTCACGATCCCAAAACAAAATTGAGATTTTTCAATTTTGAAACGACAAATTCCTGTCCCTATATAGACAATATACTTTTTTAAACTTATTTTACGTTTTACTTTCCTGCAAATCTACCAACATTGATGGCTCATTTGTGGTTTTCGCTCCTTTGGAAGGAACTCAATGGTCAAAATTAAAAATTTAAGATAAAACCGCACACTTTTGTCTAATAAGCTCACGAAAAGAATTCTCTCACGCGCCAAATTTTATCGAAAGTTGTCTAACGGCTTGAGTCCAGATACTAGGCCACGAAGTAGCAGACGCAACGCCCAGACATCAAATGACATTTCTTATTCGGAGAAGATGGACTACTTCGAGGAAAATGCATGCAGAAAAACAAACCTAACCTTGAGCAATTTTGGAAATCACCCATGCCGTGTGAGCACCTTCAAAAAACTGCATGGAAAGCGGCAGGTTGGTCCACTTTTGCGATTTAGAGGACACATTTAATCACATTACTGGGGAATTTTCCGAGTATAGCAATTATTTAGAAAGGTAAACCGAGGGATGGGCGTGCCCCGGGGCGACATGGGAAGTGGGTTAGCGTCCGTCCGCTTCCACGAGGACTTTTGGGGAAAAAGTTTCCCAGAGACAGGATGCGCGACATTAGAGGATTTTTAACACTTTCTCTGGCCGTTTAATAACATTCGGACCGTGAACAGGATCGGGACGACCATGGGAACGGGTTGTCTTAGGCGAGCGGGGCGATGCTCCGGTGGATTCGTCTTTTGTCCGGCTGCAGTGCTTTCCCTCACGCCTCTGTTTTATCTTTCACTTTCCGATTTGGGCCGCGCTATTTCAGGCGAGCGGAAGTGAAACATCGCGCACTTGAAGAAGATACGTTGGCATCCGAGCGTTGCCATGTAAATATTTTATTTAGAGAGAGTGTGTGTGCGAACCATTCGAAACCTAACTCCTTAACCGGGAACTTGTTTCAAATGGACATCCACTGGATTTGGATAAGTCTGTTCCGACATAACGTTGTTTATAATCTTATGGAGATTTTACGTCAAATATGAAAGATTATTGTACAAAATCGATCTCTCATTCATTTAAATTTTCTTTAAAAATGAGGTACTATTCCAATTGTGAAGCGAAAGTCTCAGAGTCTGTGTGAATTACTGATATCCTGGAGCGTTTGGTAAGTACCGACTAAAATTATTTACGCGAAAATGCAATGAAATGCATGCCTCATGTAGATAAAGAGATTAGTCATATTCTCAAATATAGCGAGGTAATTTATATAAAATGTCTCTGTTCTTTTACAGGAGTGACGTCCAATGAAGATTACATATTATAGCGGAGCAAAAAAAGCGTTGATTGTAATGAAGTAATCGAGTCATTTGAATTGTAAATATATATCATCATTGTAAAACCTTCATATTACCTTCCTGTGAGTGAATTTCTGTCGTGAACGCTGAAATTTCCTCACATTGGTCTGAAACAGCTTGCCCCTATACTCTTCTCTCTGCTGATTTACCGATTTATTCCTGTCCCAGTTTTCTTTCCGGCATTCAATTGCGAAACTATGAATTACTACGTCCTCGGAGTCTCGTCGACTATTCCTTTCCCTTAAGCTCTTCGGGAGAATTCATGCTGCAGGATTTTTGTGCTACGGGGAACTAACTCGTCTCCTTTAATGAATCATCAGTATTTAATTATTCATCTTTATTTACGGCTTGTTCCTCGGATGACTTCGAAATTAATAGTAGACATTCGATCCGTGGATTTGTTCTTCATTAATATTCCATGGATTTACACCCACTTAACTCGTCCTCTCCCTAAGATGCTAATACCATTCATTCTCTAGCTATATATGATGTTCCTCTTCTAAACATGTTTCATGCGTACTTGTAGAGGCTTAATATTCCGGATAATAAGGCTGTTTCCAACTGATAGAATATTCTCAATGGCTTTGTATACTTACTTGCCAATTTATTTTTATTTTTGTTTTTCATCGTTGATGCCCCTTATTCTACTATAGCGTGAAGTCCCTCAATACCTCCAATTTTTGCGCGATTGGGGTTATAAAATTTCCAAAATGAGGATTTTACAGATTTATTTCTATTGATTTTGTAATAACTCTTTTTATATCTGCGTTATTGATATAATATGTGGTTGGGAGGAAGATGTCAAATGCTGGCAAAAGTCCTGCGGGCCTTCATTCTCTCTAATACGTAGAATAAAAACAATGGCATCCACAAAAACATAGCGCCACGCGTGAATGTCATCCCGCAAAAGAGATATCGCCAAATTGAGGATAACTCAAGCTAATGGTTGCTGAAAAAACTCTCCGGAAAAAGTGGTTTTCAGCCGAATTGAGTCCGCTGATCCTCTGGAAAAAATTTTGTCCCTATAAAGATATATAAAAATCATCGTAATTTTGGGAAAAACGAAATAAAATTCTTAAAACTTTCTGAAACTTAAAATAGGAGTGCAGAGTTATTTGTTTCATTCAGAAGTCAAATTGTTTTGGATAGACAAGTTCTTGAATCCCGTGAGAAAATGAATTTTCAAGTTGGTATTATTTAGAAGCCCGGCTCTGATCGCCCGTGCTGCTTTCCGATCGTAACCTATATCTCGTTCTTTTCGGTCTTTAAACAACCTTATTCTGCTTCAAATAAACTACAGTTTTTATATTATTAACGTATTGGGTCACAATACTATTATTGCGGTAAGCCTCGACCCTTTCAAAGTTAATGAGGAACAGAGAAAATTGAAGACCGTTCTCTGAAATAGCCTGTTCCGATAATAGTTATTACACTTACTCTTTTTTATTATTTATATTGGTAAAAAATAATACCAAAATGTCAAATAATTTGTTTAATGTAAGACATATATTGTTGATTTCAAGGCTGTTAATACTTTAGTACGTAAAACTTACGTCTTCAAAAGTCACTTTGTTTCGAGCTTATAGCTATACGCCAAAGATATTCCTCATCGTCCCTTGGATCTAATATCGGAACGGAATTATTGGAATTATCAAAATGTAGGAATTATCGAAATGTAGGAACAGGAATATCGCACAATTGGCAGCGTAAAATAAGCTTAGGATACTAATTCCTTCGAGTCATTTCAGTCAGTTTACTCAAATTTAATGAGTTGTTAAATGGTTTTCAACTTCTTTATGTTCAATACAAGCACAAATAATTTTGCCCGACTTTATTTGCTACTAGAGAACTGATTTGAAGGGTTCACTTCACTGAGCAGGTACCATTTTAAATATTTTAATTCACTTTATTCTTTATTTGATCAGAATATCATCTTGCTTCATTTTGTACTTGGTTTTAAAATATATTTTTTTAGAAAAGCATGAGTATCTTACAATTTTGTCTCGACGGAAATTGAATGAAATGCCTATGAAATTGTGTCATGACTTAAGAAAAGAGTAAATGCGAAGAAAAAGAGACCATGTCTTTTCTGGTTTCCCTGCTCCTAACAGCGAAGAGCCAAATGCAGTCAACGGTTAAAAAATCCAACGCTTTGCTTCTTTTTACAGTGGGGAGAGTCCTAGGTCTTGCTTCAGGGTGGATGTATTACGACCTCAGATGTTGACATTTGGTCAGGAAAACAAAAAATGCAATCCTGTTCGTATTTAAACAGAATCGCCAAATCCTCAATAAATACAAAATTTTCATTTATGTTAAGACTGAAATCATAATAACATACTAGTTATTTTTAACTAAGTGTATTTTCTTTGCTGTCGGGTCAAAATTATGAGTAACCTCTTGATATTTTTATTTTTACACGAATAACTTTGTAAGGAATGCGGAAATGCAGAGTAATGGCAGTTTTAGTTTCTAATGGAAACTAAAGCTTACTGTTTTCCACTCCAATTTACTACCGACCATGGATTCAGTAAATCAATGTCAAATTTGGAAAATTTCAATAAAATATGGTCGGTAATTGTTTAACACCGTGGGTGGAGTAAACATAAAATCTTCAAATACAGTAAAATATCTTGGAATTACCTTAACTTCAGATATATCGTAGGGAATACACATACAAAAATATGCGGCACAGCATTAAAGAAACTAGGATTTATCTAGCGTATAAACGGAAGGTCCTCGAATGAAAAAGTAAAACAGAGATGCTGCTTCGCTCTGGTTAGGCCACACGTCGAATACACCGCGAGTCTTTGGGATCCTGGTCATACAAATTTAACCAAAAAAATTAACAAAATACAAAAAAAGCAGCACTCTTCGTTAATAACTGCTACGAACGAACATATAGTGTTACACAACTGTTAGAGGGATTAAGGTGGGAGCCCCTAGAGACTCGGAGGCTGCACGCTAGGCTTAGGCTGCTTCAGATATTCAGAACTGGCGATTCAGAGCGATACAGAGAATATTATCATGACGCCTCACTACATTTCTAGGTCTGACAGATGCGATTAAATAAGAGGGATACTCTGCCGAACTGATAGGTACAAAAACTCGTTCTTTCCGCGTAATATAAGCGACCACAATAAAAACTGATCTCCTCTAAATACACTCCCATAGTACATGTCACCATTTCACCTCCAAAAATTTACATCTTTAAACGGATGGTGACCTACCACCCCCTGCCATACGCCCATGCGGTGGCTCGCGGGGCAGTATGTAGATGTAGATGAAAGTATGGAAAATTCTATGCAATCTTTTTGATTGAAAATGAATTCCGCAAAGTCAGACCTGAATTAGTTTCGTACAATTTTTTTCTTGTTAACATGGTGTAAAAAAGGAAAGAAATGTTTTCTGACGTGCTAATGTGTTGTCGCGGATGTCTGGAATCGTGTGCCGTAAAAAATTGGAATTCGCAAGGCTGGAAGGGCTGTTTAATTTGAGCAAACAAGTTCATGCCAGGTATAAAGCGTAAGCACTATTTCCATTTTAATTATAAGACGTGGATTCGTCGTCATCCGTTCAGTGGGCTTGCTACATTCGGCCTCTCGTGACTAATCGAGAAGAACCTGTTCGGCTCGTATTGAGAAAAAGCGGTTTTGAGGTCCGCTGCTTAATCGGATTCCGAGTTTACCGCGGGTATAAAATCCTTTCACTCCACTCCTCTCCATCATTGTGGATTTAGTGCACTCACATCGGTAGACCTTGCCTTCGTTTCGTATTGCGCTATAAGAATTGTATGTAGCCCAATGACGATGAAATCACGGTTATAATGTTTTATTGAATGTTTCATGGAATGCCGACGCTCTTTTGTGTCTGTAAATAAATGCTATTGATGGGAGTTCCGGAGAAAAAATGAAAGTGTCCCCCCCATAGACGCCTTGAGTGACTTAATTTTTTTCTGTAGGCACCGCGAGGCTGGAATGTTCTAAAGACAGTGGTCGTTGGAGTGATATTTTTTAACGATCATCATAGGCAATTACATCATTTCTCATGAATATTTGTTCTCAAAGATCCTGAGTGTGTGAAGAGTCGGAAGGCTAAGTTATAAACCTAGTTACAATTTTGAATATTTCCCCATCTGAGAGTACAGAAATAAATACCGATCAAGTTTTCGCCTGGATTTTTTGAAGGTTGCTGGAACTGAATTCCTTGGGGAATACGATATTACCTAAATAAACTTAGTGATAAAATCTCAGCAATATGAATGATACGATGGTGTCAGTGATCATTAGTATAAAATTGGAATCAAGGAACATCGTCAAAGCTTTTGAAAATCCTTACACTCATAAGTGCCTTCAAGCTTTTGAGGATACTGGAGCACTTGTTATCCATTCCGTCAGTCATATTCCAGGTGCTTCATGATTATAATAAGAATTCGCATGAAGGAGAAAATCAAATGGATCCATAAATAATAACTGAAACAGCTAACTGGATGATGAATGTAGCTTGCGGCGCAGTTAATTTGGTATAAATGCAGTAGTTAAGATCTGAGGTATACAAAATAATTCCAAATTATCAGCAGCAGAATATTCCATAGACTGATGAACTATTTTTATGTTTGCTGTTTTACCAGCGAGTGAATTATTTAACTAAAAATGAGACATAAACCTATTTAAATCATTACAATTCATTGCTTTTGATTTGCTATCGACGAATTTCTCTAATGCAGCAACGCGACGGTTTCCATCTCCAGGAATTGTATCCTGATGCAATTTAAATATTTGTGAAGACATTCGTTTTGTGAGTCTCTTGAGTGTCTCTGATACATAGACATCGAGGGTTGAGCGAAGTTTTTTGCGTCTATGGAGATGTTGATTTACGTGGAATTGGGTGTACAGCATTTTTAGATCAGCGAACATATCTGACGAAGGAAATATGTAGAGATGTGTGTTTGACGCTGCACTCCAGAAATTCTCTACTCTTCTTAACTGAAATCCTTCAATTGTTTCTGAAAGGGTGTGTCTTCTGAACACAATTATTGGCTCTCACCGCGAATGTTTGTATTGATAACAGGAATTCATGCTGTGTTTTTATTTTAAACATTAAGAGGACAGAGAACAAGGGGTCACAAACTGGAACCAGTCTTGCCTGTGACCTTTGAATGGCGTGAAATTGCGCATTATCTCGCGTATTCCCTGCTTAGATTAGGAATTTGTAGAAGCGTTTCGGATGTATATCTTTTTCTAATATTGTCCTCAAGGGCATGGAGAAAAGGGTTTCAGGTCACCGCCTATGGAAATATAGGAAAAAAATTCGAGAGGAAAAGGAGAAAAAAGGAGATGCGTTGTGTCTGGTTAACATTTACCTCAAGATGACCTAGCCTTCCTCTTAACATTGAATGTATTGAGATCTCTGGTTTTGTATATTACATCAGACTGTCAGTTAATTAAAAAGGGTGTTAATGACGTGATAACGAACGTTTTCATTCCGAGAAAACATATATCCAGGGGCTACATTAAAAGCGGACCATAGCTTATCCATGTTTCTCTCAATTGTGGTGTAATAACGAATTATGCATGAGAAAAAAGATTTGTCGAGTCTAGATTTCCCATCCCTAGATGTAAAGAAGCATTTCGTTGAACAGTTTATTAGTTTATTTTGAGCGATATCTGATTTGGCGGTGAAGCGTGTAAGGTAACTTGTGCAGCGCTTAGGTGATTTGAAAAATGGAAATGTGGTTCTATCTAAGAGTTATGACAATCAAATACGGGTGGAGTCGCTAATGGAGAAGTCCTATGAAGAGTCATAGTGGCAAAGAATATAATAAAAATTTGAAATGTATAATGGGCAAACTTATTGGAACATTTCGCAATGCAATAGCCTCTTCGAAAAAGTTCTGTGAGGAGAAACACCTTGAAGGAATTATCGATCAAGCCAAAATATGGAGTTTCCGTGAAGGCTTCCGCGGAAGAATTTTTGATGAAACAGCTGGAACGCTGGCAGAATATTGTCTATAAAAATGGATTAACGTGGAAGGAAACCCGAAAAACAATTCTCTTCATCAAAATAGGAGGCAAATTAAGAGAGACGTATCTATTAAGAGTGTGGAGTGGAGAGGTGTAGGAAGCAAATCTTCGAAATGATGACTGCTGATGATCTGGTGAGCATTATCATCCGACATCCAAGTCCTAAGATTTGTCGAGTGCAGGTGTTCGTTCGTCTCCATCCCTCGAAAATTCATTTACTTCTCTTCTTCTTTCTCGGCTACTTCTTTGTATGTCCTCGGTATTCGTCCTTGTGAATTTTGCATCCTCCTTTACTCCGGGTTATTATTTTCCCAGCAAATTCATTTTGTCTCAGAGTGAGCACAACCTACCAGGGTTCTTCTTTTGCGTCTGTTGCTTCACTGAGCCCTTCTTTGGCTCTTGAATGGAATGTCTCACTTTGTCCCACCATTTTGATCTTTAGTTTTCTTTAGAACTCATTCTTTTCCACAATTTAAAATGTTTAGTGTTCTGCCATTGAGACACCTATTTGTATGTAAAGTTTAAGAATTTTCTATAACCGTAGTGGTGAACTGGTAAAGCTCAAGGCTTATGTATTGAGATTAAATCGCATGTAGCGACTAGCGAATCCAAGGCTCAAAAATGAATTATTCAGACAGGGTTACGATCATCTGGGACCTAAACTATTCCGCCCTTTACCGTCTGATATTTCAGGCATAAAAAGTGAACGAAAAGTTTGTAAAGTAATGAAAAAAATGGTCATTCAAAAATAAAGAGGTCGAATTTTTTTTTTCTCTTCATAAATAAAAATATTTGCCACTGGCAAATGTATAATATTTTGTATGATTTTGTTTAACTTTGTTTAACTTTTCGATGATGTTCAAGGTATATACATCGCCATATTTCCTTTTCTTTTTTAGAAAAATCTGTCTTTCCAGCAATTAAATGACACAGGATGATGCAACATATTGATGGCATTATGTAATAACTGTGAAGAGCCAGCAACCCCAAATCAAGACTGTTGTTATAATGGGGTGCCCATATTCCTTATATTCTTGTACATTGTTGCGTGTATTTGAATCTATGTATCCAGGAATAAAATTATTATCATTATATTTCACCATGATCTAAATTCATTTCATCAACTAGTCATAGAGTTTTGATTTATAACTTGTGTTAGTTTGTTTTGATACGAAAGGTAACTCATCTATTAGAAAAAAATCCAGGTCAAAAATGACATTTTCGTATTTTAATTAACTAACCTGTCTAGCTCGCCTACGCACCTGCTCTAATTTCTTGAATTTTGATCCTTTCACTCATAAATTATAAGGTGACTGTGAACTCTCAAAATATTATGGTATTTCGTTTCCGGAGAAGTGGGAGCTGAACACAGAGTTGAGAGGTGACGCTTGAAATGCAAAGCATTCACGTCGGCTAGCATTGCTTATGTTTCTGACTCAAAATACCCTCGAATGTTGAGAAAGAACAAACAAATATTTGCGCCCAAAGTCTAGGTTGAAGGGATGTATTACATGCAGGAGAGCAGAAGTATACGACGCTTTCGTTGAATCGAGAGAGAGTGGGGCTCCGGGTCACAAGTGCTCCGTCAAGGCCGTGCCCACGCGTGGTGATGTACCTGCTCGAGGTCGCGACGGTTTGGAGAAAGCCCGGAACAATTTCGAGTCCGTTGCCCGCGGGCGCAGGTAATGATCCCTGAGTGAGAGTTGATTACTTTAATTGCCTTGATTATGCGAGGGTGACGACTGAGACAATGTCAGAGTCACTCTCCTGTGATGATTTTATTACACATTTATTGCAGAAACTGTTACGCTTCCGTCTCCCCCATTTTAAAAGAGATTTCTAAAGTTTCATCAAATTGTGTGTAGCATCAAATGTGAACAGTGAGACGTACTGGTTTTCATAGAAAACACAACTCTTCATTTGAGGTTATTAACTCTCACAGTCTAAGCTAATCGATCCCAGTCCGAGAGCTCTGCGGTTGACGTGAGGATTGCATCATGTTACATTCCTGCTTTTGGCATTTATTCGGCCCTCTGTTGTGCTTGAGACAGCGAGGGCCCATGGTATTTATCACCCAGTCCCGTTGACCTTAGTGAGCCTGTGTTTTGCACTGATTGGTTCCCGAGACTAATGCGAATCAAGTGTAGGTTGAATAATGAGAGTTAGCGATTGGTTTTTCCACGACCAAGCTCACGTTTCAGGCAAAGGAAACCAGGATACGTATCCATGAAGGTGAAGGGATGGTTTTCTTATAACAGTTGTAGCTCGAAAAATAAACAAAAAAATGAAATGCCCTTTTTATGGAGAATGCGATGAGAAAAGAACAACACCGCTCTCAAAACAATAAACAGAGCAAAGTTTTCGAACCCTGTGTGGAATCGCATTGGAAATGAGATCAAGAATGAAGGAGCGAAATAATGCGATGTAAACAATAGACCAATGACACCTTGGATGAATCCTTGCAGCGAAATGAGGCCGCCGAGGGTGTGGGAAGTGACCCCTTTCTTTCCCTGAGAGAGGAAGAGAGAGACCCGAGCCCCGGGAAATGTTTTGGTCGTCGACCCAGTTTGGGTCATCCACGCGAACGGGAAGGCCGCTGCGGTGCCCCTTTTGCGCACCCGCGACCTCGAGAATGCGCTCCCCCCTCATACCTTTCCCTCTTCCCTCCGCAGCCCGTTCCCGGGGTCCAGGGTTTGGTTTTGCGGATGTAGTTTCGTTCGAGGGTTTGGGGAATTATCAAACAGGAGAGTGGGATGCTGGGGGGATGGATAGGATTCGGGGAGGGAGTTACGGAGAAGGAGAGAGAGAGAGAGAGGGTGTGGGCGTTTGACTGTTTGTGGGTGGGGCGGAAGACGCCTTCCCCCTTCGTCCGACGCGAAGAGGAGCAGGGATGAGAGTCCCGGCTCTGCGGCGGCCTTGACACACTTTCCGCCCCCGACCTGCGGCGCCAGGGTTCCTTCCCCTGACCTCCGCATCCCGCGAGGCCGCGAGCCCTGGGCGCCACCCAACACTCGTGTGAGGGAGAGGACGTGAACTTGGGCGCCACCGTACGTATCGATCAGCTGACTCGGACAATGCGACCCACATGATCCACTCCACTCACTGTCGAGGGAGCGTCGAGGGGAAGCGGTCCAGCTGCATCTCACCTCATCTCTCGCTAATATCAAAAAGTTGGAGCTGGGCGGAAAGGATTATCTGACACCTTCCCACCCTTCAGGGATCCATCTACCCACGTCTACTTCTACTCTCTAGTCTACTCACCGACTCAAGGGCGTCCTGCAGTCAGCGTAAGGTGGCCAGACGTGATAAAATAAAAGAAGGCCATTTGAACGAGTTATCCTGGGGAGTAAATCCGAGGCGTGTCCCGCGTGTGATACCCCGACCCCTTGCCGTCATTATTCTAATTATCCTCGCAGCCGTCATCTTTCGAGCGGAGAGAGCTCTCAACTCGACCGGGGACCGCCAGCGGCGTCCCGCCCGCCGTCGTAAAAATCCTTGGCGTGGGGAGGGGTGGCAGAGGTGGGACACCCCCCTGACTCATCATCAACGGAGGAGTGAAAAACATAAATGGATCGATGTTGTTTTTTTTCTCCCGGAGAACTCACTCGTGACGTAGGCCCGTCGGAGTAGTAGATACACAAAAAAGTGTAACCTGCCCCTACTCGCGCGGACTTCGATACCCATATTACGCGCACGCGGCGGAGGGGTTTTATTTCGGCGGGAGAGGGGGAAGGATACGCCCCTGGAGGGGTAAGTTGGAAGAGAGTTCGTGTTGAGGTGGGCGAGGAGGGGTTTATATAGAGAGGGGGAGCAAAGTGTTCGGGACCCCTGGGTAGTAGGGGAGGGAGTTGGCGAGAAGGGTTGCGTGGCGACGGGGGCTGGAGGGGGTTTTGGTAGGGAAAGGGTAGAGGGGAGGGGTGGAATAGGAACGAATCTGTGTTTCGGGCGTTCGCCGTCAAGAGGGGGCACGGCGTCGAAAAACCCTGCTCCTGGCAGACGCGAGAGAAAAGGAGCGGCGCCGAGCGTCTCCCCAGGATACGACGCCCCCTGGATACGGCGGAGAGCATCGCCGGGATATATAATACACATCCGTCGCCGAAGACGCCTCATTCTGGACGAAAACCCCTCCCCTCCCGTATCCAGACCCTCCCTCCTGCGACCCCCCCTCGTACCCTCACTCTCCTCCCCTCCAACCGGCTGAACCCCACAGAGTGTAAACCGACCCGACCCGTGACAGACCCGGGGTCACAAGCTAGAACCCTGTGGCCATTGTCCCCTTCGGAACCAGCTTCGGTCTAGGAATAGGAAAAGCGGGTCGCAATCCTCGGCCACTTATCGATCTATTCTCTCATTGAAAGGCTGGGAGGAGTCGGGGTTTTCACAGTTCGGGTGCATGGTCGGTACGTAGCCAGTCGAGGTAGGACAGCGCGGGGCGGTTTCCCTTCGGCAAGACGGCAACTCTAACGTTTCGATCTCGTCCCGACGCCGGCCGACAAGACGCGAATTTTTAAACCTTCGCCAGTTTGTGGGATGAACGTTGAGAAAGACCGTTGTAAAATTTTACACTATCTCCGGATTCAACGGAAGTCACCGCATCTACGGAAACCCGGCGAGTGTGAATGGAACGAGGATTCGTGAGGGCGATCAGCCGGTAATGTTGACGTTTGGCGCAACAGCATCCGGAGAGCAGGCGTGAGTGGAGATCAGCCGGTGGATCGTGATTACGTTCTCTAGCACGGGGGCGTACGTGAATGAACCGGGGAGAGAGGGTGGGTGATCTCCACGCGGCGGGTTGTTTTGCTCTTGGCCGAGGTGGGGCGCTGTGGGAGAGAGAGATTGGTATGTTCAGCAGAGGGTAGTTGTGTGTGTTTTGTTGATGAAAATATTATAAAATCGTCAATAATTCGGTGTGTATCCCTCAGACAGAACTACATCAACAGCTTGCCGTGTTTGAGGATAACATTAATACAAAATAGTCCGGAAACCGTTGTGCATCTTTCCAAAGAAACCCGAAATTCACGGATAGCCGTCTCTGGAGGTGGAGTCCTGTGTATTGTGTGACATTCTGTGTGTGTTTGAGTGTGAGTGAGTGTTTCTGTGTTTGGACGTCGTCCACCTTTTGTTTTCCTGCCCATTAAAAAAATATATCCTGCCCAACCCTCTCTCTTGATCTCTCACCATTCTTCCTCGCCCGCCGGCCGAAACAATGGCTTCCAATTTGTACCGGGCGAAATGCTCATTCCGTCCAAGCGACGGCGGCTTAACCGTCGCACCGGCCATAATGACCCGATCCACGCCTTCGTCCCCTTGCGCCTCGGTGAGGGGCCGGGTCATAGTTGAATCCGCCTCGCCTCCGCCCTCGCCTTCCTCGCTTCAAGCGGGGGGTGCTTCCCAATGCAATAACAATGGGGCGGCCGGCAAG
Organism: Ceriagrion tenellum; assembly: GCA_963169105.1. Lineage (NCBI taxonomy): Eukaryota > Metazoa > Arthropoda > Insecta > Odonata > Coenagrionidae > Ceriagrion > Ceriagrion tenellum. The sequence goes on from OY720632.1 coordinate 172,266,698, forward strand.
AAGCCGTTGGCCTCCCCGTGTCGCCATCTGCCCATGCCGAGCGACAAGCTGGAGAAGGCGAACTCGGAGCCGTCCCTCAAAAAGGCAGCATCGGCCGCCGCCAAGAGGACCGATGGCGGAGGAAATGGTTCCGCCAACAACCGCAAGAGCACGCCACTGGACACGCTCCTCTCGTTCGAGGAGGGAGATTTGTTCGAGGTAATTGATGTACATTTCAATGAGCTGCTGCTCCTGCTTTGTATTCTGCCCATGCCCTTCCCTCTCTCTTTCCCCGTGCGTCTATGGTTTTTTTTCCTTATCCTCCTCTCAGACGTTGATGGTTCAGTTTAAGATGGAATGCATAATTAATCATGAGCCCTGGAAATGGGTCGCGTTGTTATGATATTTTTTCATTCTGAAAATTTAATTGCGAGCTTCCGTGTGGCGAACGAGAGAGTTTTGCATTGTATCACGGTCGTTTTTGAGGCATGGAAGGACTAGGTAGACATACCAAGGCCCAAAGAAACTTTTTCTGAGATCGTCGTCTGAAATATCTGGCAGTGGGAGGGGGGCTGTGCCCCAATCCAATATCTGCAGACCTCATATTGAGCATGCAAACATAAATGATCATCGTGTGCATTGCATTATTTGCATTGCCTAAGCTCTCTATGTCTTCCGTGTACATATGCCGTGGCTTTTGATATGCATAGCTTTGATTTTTTGTGCTTCATGGCTGAGAATTATTTTTATTTTTTTTGCTCGCTCGCTCGCTCGCATAGGTGTTGAGCAAGGATGGCCGAATCTGGTGGGCTTGCAGAGCTCTTGGAGCAAGTGATGCTGTCGGATATGTTCCAGCCAACTATTTGCAGGTACGGCAAAAGACACATTCTTGCATGGTAATGTGTGTAATGGGCGGAGATATAAGACAAATTTCGACCCACATACATGCTGAACGATGAAGCACATCTATGCTCAAATACCAAATTTCAAGGCTCCTCAAGAGAGACGTGTCTGACTGCCTTTTCATTAATTATTACTAAATAAAGTTATGGAAATCTATGCACCTTCCAATCGTGCATTGAGATAGCATTTAAAAAGTTTTGTATTGTTATATTGCAAAATTAAGTTCAACTCATAATTTGTCATCGAGTTAAGTATTTTTTTTAATGAAATAATACTCGGTTCCACATAGTGGATTACCATTTTGATTAGTAAAAATTACTTTTACACTCCACTGGTCAGTTCATAGGTTAATTTATTGCACAATAATCACCAATTAAATAATTTTTTTCCCAATGGGAGGGCTATATTATGAAATTTGATTTTATTGACATGAGGGGATGTGTATATAAAACTATACTGACGTCCAATGGATAGATTTGGAATTCTATAGAAATATGCTCAAAGTAAAATATCTGAGCATTTAAATAATGTGATATTAGTGAAAAATAATTTTCTGTGAATGAATATTCATTTTCTTTTTTATTTACTTACAGCCAGCTCCGGCGGAAGACTCAGAAGAAAAGAAAACGGTAAGGGGTCTGCATATTTGCCTTTAGCTCGAGCCATTTGTGTAATTACATTTGGCGTACCGGTATAGTTTTGAATCGATTACCATTTTTATAGAAAGTGATCCTCTGGAGAATGGGGTCTGAATGAGTTAAAATTTAATGTTTACTTTCGTCAAACCCGGTTACTGAAAGCAAAATGCGCGGAAAGCCGATGATTATGGCCGCGAGACATTTCTCACTACCTCAGCGACAAGAACCAGTTCCATTCATTCTTGTATTAAATGTGCCGCAGGCTCCCGAATAGTATGCCTAAAAAGACAAGTCTTGCATCTTTTGCAACGTTTTAGGGAGCGTTCATCGAGATGGCAACGAACGTTCATGATTCATGAGAAGTTCTCGTGAATGCTCTGCCCATTAAGTTTCAGGCAGTTTCCCACGGGCATTGGATAGTGGAGCGAATAAATCGAAATTACGAATTTCCTTTCGCTAATCAAGGAAGACGGAAATTTCTCCGATCATTTCGACGGTGTTCCATGAACTATCTGGGGATACGAGACGGAAACAACTGCACCGTGATGCCTGCGAATGGCACTGTACCCATTCGGATAAGCCAGGAGTACAACTTCCTTTACAGAGAACCTCCGTTCTCTTCCCTCCCCCTCAGAATGTCTGGCACAAAATTTCAAGGAAAAGGGGTAATGCGATGTGCTCGCGAGTGTGACATTTCCGCTTATTTTTTTGTGTACAACCCTTCTAATTGCGGGGTGAGGACGGGCACGTGACCATGGCTACCGTTGGTTCCATTACCCTCTTCCCGACCCCCTCCCCCTCAATCCCTCAATGCACCCCCGCGACGTGTATTTTTACCTTTTCCTTCTTGAAAAGCTCCCTCTTAATTTTACATTTTGAAAACACTTCAAAGTTTTCGTCGAGTAAAAATGTCTGCAGTGGAAGAGGATTCTCGTATCTCCCATGGTGCAGGATTCATGCATCCTCACTCAAACTGTCCGAGAAGAAAGCCTCCCCCCCCTTTTATGACTCTTGCGAAATCAAGAAGTTTCTTAATTTGAGTTCAAACTGGTTGGAGTAAGCTGGCTCGTCAGACTTGCAAATTTTAATTAGTGTGAGATGATGCGAGAAATTAATTTTTCCATCGACGAGCACCTTCAGTCCTCCCATTGTCATATTTGAGCCGGGGGAGAGACTAGGAGAGTTCATTGAAGCACTAAAATGGAGGAAAATATAATCATCCATCATAGTGAGTGAAAGAAAGGGTCAAAAATACAAAATTGGAAAAGTAATAATTAAATTTATTGGAGATATTTAGCGACATAACAGCCTCTATAAATCAGCAACGCAATGAGAAATGAAAGGGAAGACTCAATGAGGACGACCAAGGGTGGAAATAATCAGGAATCTCATGAAGGACGTCTAAGAGAAGGCTTGTGCATGAATAAAAACCATAAGCTGACAGTAGAATGGAATGGAGAGATGCAATAGCCCAATATTCGGCATAATGGCTGCTGTTGATTAGTTCTTTTTGGATCGTCGTATGTGTGCAACTCTTTCCTTCAAATGGTACTTGGGGTTTAACCAGACGGCCTTAAGAATACAGCTCGGGAATTTTCGCTTTGTTCGTATTTTTCAGGGATCAAGGAATCAGGGTTACGTGATTTTGATTTTTTTTTGCCTATGACTGAATTTTCTCATCAACATCCTTGATCAAAGAATACGGCCACTGGCCGAAATAAAAATTGACGCTAGAACTTGAGAATGGAAGAGACTATCAGTTATAAATACAAAAACCACCATTTATAAATTACTACATTTCCGTTTCAACAGCAAATTGCTCACCCATTGCAGCATTTCATCTAGGTGTCATTCCGTTCCCGATTTCCGCGGTCGTTGCTTTAAATGCCCTCCTCATCACTTTAACGTGTACGAGGTTGATTACATGTTAATTACCGAAATTTCTTCTCAGATGAAATTCTCCTGCGAGTGAATTTACAATTCCTCACAATTGTAGGGACTGAGAATCCATGCTCTAGAGTGCTTAGCCTTCCATTTCAAGTTCGATAATTGCAAAATTTAAATTTTTTTATTCACTGTTTCATCTCAGTTGGCATGATTTATAGAGAATAGTTTTCGGCGGTTGGTATCGTGTACCAATATATCCATTGCCTTTATTAATACACGTTCCTTATCGTTCTTATTGTGTATGACAGCTTTGATGGGCTCTTATTATACGCCGGGGTTTCATGGCGCAAGTTGCGCCATCAAAAATTTTAAAATATTATTTTAATAACAAGGGCCGAAAAAAAAAATTTTAAAAATTTAAAAATCTGGACGGCGAGAGGGACAAACGTTATTTGAGGCATTCTAAATATAATTTTTGGGGCAAGGGGTAAGATTTGGAAATATTTTTTCATGAAATAAGGAAATAAATAAAATAGTGTGCATGAAAAGATATAGGATGTTTAGAATAAAAATAAAATTTTTTTTCTAGCCTATAATCCTTTTCTTTTTTTAAATATTACCTTTAAATGAAACTCTTATTAAATTTATTTATGATTAAAATTTAAAACAAGAAAGATGAAATCTGATTACCAGGGGATTATACGCCGGGGTTGCATGGCGCAAGTTGCGCCATAAACATTTTAAAATATATCTTACCGAATTTTGAAGGGTAATCGAAATTTGGGGGATTTTGTGCTATAGCTTTTGAGGGGGATTAGTACCCTTGCTGATTCCTACTTCTTATATACAATAGAGAATAGTTGCACATGCAAAGAAATTATACAAAATAGACGAAAAGATCTAACCTATAGGTAAAGATGGGACCATGATCTTGGGATTCACGGGAACTTTACAGAACGATACAATGCATCTCTTTTATAAAAAAGCGCTGCTTTTTTATATCTCAAATCACTTCCTTGAATGCTCAAATGCGTACATGAGAATGTTTTGTTTTAAGCAGTTTTCATCATGAATAAATGTACTCAGGTGATAGAAATTACAACTTTAATTCATTTGTAAGTAGTTAATAATCTAAGCTCTTTTCAACTCTGTATTAATGAGGAAGAAGAATAAAAAAGGAGAAAATGGAACACTACCAGAATGACTAGGTCCAGATAGCTAGGTCACATTGTGAGACACAATTGGTTAGGAACAAGACAAGGATTTGTGATGAACATAGTCTAAGGGAAAATAAAAGGGATAACCCGGCGTCGAATTCGAGGGATAATTATGGGCCGAGTGAACCGATAAATGAAATTGAAGAGATACAAGGTATTGAATGACTTTCAGAGGAGTGGCGTAGGTAAGGGTGGGTGGAGGGGGCTGTCCGCCAAGGACAGAACTTAGTTAAGGACTGGCCTTTCAGCATTTAAATTAAATTTAGTACATTATTAATGATAAGAAAAGTACAATTATCCACAATTTTGTGAATCTACTATTACGATTAATGAACGTTCATGAAATCTATCTGTATTATTTGTAGAAAATCAACTACAAATCGAAGTAGATGTTGAGGGATTTCGATTTTAAAAGCAAGAACACAATGTGATATTGTATTTTAATTCGTCAGTAAAATAAATAATTTAAAATTTAATTTTCTTATCGTGTCTAAATAAGTTTTGACCATAACGTGCTTTTCGTCACGACTATTATTCCTTGAAGGGAGGGCAGGAATGGAAATGTCGCTCCTGGCGGCTATCTGTAGCTTTTTCAATTAAGCAGGAGATGGAGAAGAATGAAGGGCAATCATGGTATTGAATATCTAATGATGTCTATATCACTGAAGATATAATTGCATAGAATGTACGTATGGGACGCGATGATAATTTGATTAACTTAGATCCTGAATGGGAAAATACCAAAATAGTAAATTGTGCGCGATAAGCCCAACTCAAATCCGTCTTTTTTTCGATGTAGCATAGAGTTTCTTGGGAAAAGAACGTGAAATGTAAACTACAGAACCATTTAGTATTATTTCTCATTAGTATAAAACCAGGGAAGAAGATTCTTCTTTCCTTATATAATTTTCTATTCCTTCAATTCCGACCGCTGTTCCCTCCGGAGGAAACAGTTCGAAATAATTACACCAGAGGGATCTGAAGCGAACCCCTGTGATGATGGCATCTAGCGGCGATCTTTGTCACTAGTTCGGTTATGAGTCTCGCCGTGCGCCTTCCCGTCTGCTCTCACATTCGCATCTCATTGTTATGGACGTATCGAAGCCGTTCAAAGGTAGTGTTGTGAAGCCCAGCTGGAGCTAGCCGGCACGCGTTGCAAGGCGAGGTAGTTTCTCAACGGTTCTGTTCTCTGACGGATTTGCAAAGTTTTTATTTTTGGCCTTTCCTGCCCCTCTCGGAAGTAAGCATCGACCCTGACTGGTAAGTACAACTTGTAAATTTACCGGTATTCCTTCAAAAATATGTCTACTGCTTAATTCCGGGAGAAATTAGTGATCAAGTTTACTGTGAAGACCTGGACTAGGCTCAAATTTTCGCCAAGTTTCTTGTAGTTTCGGCTGCGTCACGCCTGTGAATAGTGTGTGTTTGAGAATCGATTCGGGCGATCGGAATCATTTCAGTGGACCAGTTGAAAATTTTGTTCGTTCTGTGGTTATTGCCACCTAATATAAAGTTACCTGGTTTCCACTTGTAAACATTACTCGCGCCGTTCCGAAGAATTTGTTTACATTCAGGTTCTTCCCAACGCCAAGGGTTCATGTGATGTTTTCGAACGTTGGTGCGATAGTAGCGTTTTATACGGTTTATGAATTTTAAGAATAATCCTTGCTCATTCAGGTGATGTAAAAAGTGAGTCGTACACTTAGGAAAGTTTTCTGAAAGCTGATTTTCTGGTGGATTTGTAAAGTAATTGCCTGTCAGTTAATGACGAACTTGCGAAAATTTGTGCAGATCAATTAATTTTCTCGATGTTGTTGTTGCCATTTGAACTATCGTGTTAGTCTTCGTAATCAGAAATAACTACAAGCATTGATTTTCAGCTGAATTATTTGCCAATCTTTCCTTGCTTTTGATAGATTTATCTAGTACAAAGTTCCGCTGTTTATTTGTTCTAAGTTTTTTTTCGGAGTGAATTTTTCTCGCTAAAAAACCTCATTGCGACTGCACAGCGTTTTAGTAATTCCTATTGCCTCGTCTTCGTGGTTCTTCATGTTTTTGTCCCCCGAATTGTTGCCGTTTCTTTGTTGTACAGGACGGTTGCATTATTTATTTATTAGGACGAGAGATTGTGCATCAACATTAACATAAGTGGATAGTCAATTACACCAAAACCATTATCATCCTGAAAGAAGAAAGCAAGACTTTGGAAAGTAATATTGTTTTCACCAGCCTAGTGTACCAAACCAATTAGTGCACCCGACTTCACAGGTTGGACGTGAAATCACTCGTTCCAAATTTCGAACTGCAAATTGTAGTTGTGGGAATGGGAGTAATTCATCTCGCGAAGAGCACAAGTGCGTGCGTGAACCGGCTAATTGTACCGACTGATGTTTCCTTTCTTTCTCATCTGTTAAGCGAGGGAAAATGGCTTGTATTATTCTTCTGTTTGCATTGACTAGTTCTTTTTTGTGTCTGGCAGAAGAAGAAATGTTACGAGATGCTACATCGTTGGCTTGCTAAACATCGATTCTGCGGCTAATATCAGTTAAGCCAGCAGTTTAAAAAGGGTGTTATATGTGCTTCAGATGGAATTCGGCATCCGTCCGGGCCACTGCGCCGGCGTATGACACCTGTTAAGGCTGTGAAGGAAAGTTTCTTGCGAATTCAGGTCGATATGTCCACACACCTATTTGTGATGCTCTCTAGAGCTTGTGCCGTTAAGGGATTGAGTTGAATGAGATTTCTGCGTTTAAGTGTTTACATTCCTCATTAATTTCTCCCGTCTGTATAAATAAAGTTTTGAGGACGTTGGCACAGCAGTATTGTGGAAGCGAGTTGCGATATAGCGGATAACATTGATAGAGGTTATGCTTCGGCCACAATTATTCATTTGCCTCTTTCTTTTAGCGTGTAAGATAGAAATAATCCGAACCAGCTCGTAAATTGTTTTCCTTGTACTATTTGTCCGCGTCTGTCTTTTAGAAGAACTGCGGTCCTACATCTCTATTTTCTATCACCTGTGAAAATCTTGATGCCTTCACTTCTTTAGTCGTATAGCCTAGGGAGTGAGTTCCTCTATGAGAAATGCGGCATACATTGGCAACCATGTTTTTATCCTAGATAACTACATTTTTGCTGGTACGTTATTGTAGAATACTTGCCAGCTTTTAATTTAATAGTTGGCGTGGAATTCATGCAAACGGGAAAACACTTCAATCGCAATGACTCCAACCCAAGAGGAAAGACGTATCAGCGGCTTTGAATCCCATGATGCTTAAAATCACAATATTAGGCATTTAACTGGTGAGAGATCTCACTTGTCACGGGGCTGTATTCTCACCTTCCTGAGCCGTTTTTGAGATATTTACTTAGCAGCAATGGTAGCAGCAGGCCTTCCATTTGTTCCTATCTCCTCTGGAAGTAACGAGTATCGCCGGTATGAATGCAATCGGATTATCTACATTCGCAATTCCTTTCTATGACACAATGTGACGTTTGGATTATCGCGTTATTCGCCTCGAGTTGCGAAAACTTTTCCCATGAACGTTCCTGCAACATTCACGAGCTCTTGTTTCAACATTGGCGACTCTTTGGGGTTCTCAATTTGCTTCGTAATTTACGTGACTGTTCGTATGTCTTCGTGGAAATATGGGGGTGGGGGAGACCTCCGCCCAAGGTCGCGCCCCGTGTGTGCCAAGGACGACGACGAAAATGTTTGCTCCACATCCCTCATGCGCCGCTTAGCGCATTACATACGACCCTTTGGCACTCATGATTGTCTCGAGACAATGACGTTAGAAGGCCGAGAGAGCCGTCTTTTTCCTTCTTTTACGCGTCAGAGGGAATTAATGCTGATTAGTTCTCTCACAGGACAGTCTATTGTCTTTTTTTGGGAAGTCAGTATGAATTATTTGTTTATTTTATTTTTTCCCTTGGTTTAGCTCATATTTGCTTAATTCCTCTTGCAAGGACATCGAGCCAGTGGATACGTATTTGCGTTGCGCAGTTCATGCTTCCGGCAGTTGCAGAATGGCATATTTTATTTCTGATGTCCTATTAGCATTAGTTTTTAATGGCACCCCCAAAATTACTCATAATTGGCTACCAAGTCATGCGACTGCATCTTCGGTGCCGTGTGTTTTACTGCGAGCTATGAAAACGAAAGTATCTTCCTTAGAATTTAGGGGGCGAAATTAGACGCGGAGTTCTTCGGAAGTGAAAGTGGAAGATCGGTGGATTCTATAATAAATTGATACCAATTAGATAAGTTCGGGTGGAAACTTGGAAACTTCTGGTTTATTTTATTTTTATGGTAGGCTTTAAAATCTTTTGGTATTTTGATGCTATGGGCATCAACACCCGCGGCCTAAAACGATTTCTCCTCCACTAGATATCGTGATATTAGTGTTCATCGCACCATCTCGAGGTCGGAGTCAAATGACATGACGAAGTTCTGAATATCCTCGGGAAGAACTTTGTTGGATTGTGTGTTTGTTACTTGCCAGCTCAAATTTACAAAGCAAATCAGCTTTTCTTCGATCGCAAAATATTCGGGTACGCGAGAAAAGCATGCCGTTTGAAGTTGATCCCATGCGGCTAGGAGTTCGGCATCGCCTTTGAAAAACTCACTCTATCTTGGTCAGCGAGTGATGAAGTTGAATTTCTCGAGTTTAGTGGCGGAGAAAGTTTAGATGAAGACTCCAGGGTAGCGGTGGCTTTCGTGATGCGAGTATGCCGCTTCTTCCCTTTTATGTGCTTCACTTCAAGCAGGAGCACGTATAATTTATGGCGATTCGCTTAATGTTCTTATTCGTTTTGTTTTCTTTTTTTGCTGCACCATGTAATATTACTACCATCCAGATGGTATTGGTTGGAGGTTAAATCGGTAGTTGATCGTGACTTGCTCTCTCGAAAGACATTTACTCGAGGAATGCCTTTGTCTGCTTATGTGGTAGCGGCCTGATGAGCCGCTGCACCGTACTCTCCCTTCCCGATTATCCAACGAAGTGATTGGTGCTATTAATCATGGTAAGGCGCTGAGCGGGCGTTCTCTTGTCGTGGAATTGGTTTTTAAATTGCTCTCAGGCGCTCATCGTGTGCGAAAAAAATCAGTGCTCTTTTAATTACTGATAATGTTCCTGAGAATGGCAATCTGCTCATTCCGCAGAATGAAACTTCAGCTGGGTGAAAAAACATGTATTACTTATATTACGAATTACGGACACTACTGCAGTAAAGGTCTCAGTTTTCATAGAGTCTAATCTTACTGAAATGCTTACTTACTATAGCTCATACTGAAATGACCCGAGAACCAGGGCGACATTGGTTAGAAATGAAATATTTTTGTTGCCTCTCACGTTTATTTCAATGTATTTTAACGCGCCCTTGTAAGTTTTTAAGGATGATAACTATCTTTTTATATTTCACAGCCCAAAATATTACAGTTTCATTTAGTTACGTGGCATTTCTTTCTTTCTCTTACTCCTATAAGCCATTGACACCCGAGGTGGTATTTGGCCTCACTAACACCTTTCATTTGACCTTTTAAATTTTCATCGCTAACCCTCCTCTACTTCGTGTCTTGCTTAACTTGGTATTTCAATCTTTTCCTTGGAATTCCTGTGAGTATAAATCCTTCATTTCCGTATTTATTTCATGATACCACCTTATAGACGTCTAATCGAATGGCCTGCCCGCCTCAATCTCCATATTTTTGGCTCCCGCCACTTCATCTCCTGCTCTGCTAAGGAGGAGTTACGTTATATTGCCTCGCGATGGAAGAACTGCGTCATGGGATATAAAATTTCCTTGGAGATGCTCTCGTGGTGTCTCGGCCGTATCGATTGTCGTGCTTTCGCATCTAAACTTTTCCATCAGCCGCCTCACCCCTTTCACCTCTCCTCCCACTTCGTCATAGTGGTCGCGAGACGCCGAGGAGTGGAGAAATACTCTTCTTTTTTCGCTCTCCCTCAGTCCACCCACCCGTCTTGTTTACTTCCTTACCCTCAGGGACGGACGGACGGAGCGGTTTTTTCAGGGACGACCCTCTTTCTCGGAAATTCTCGTTAAAAGTGGATGAATGTTTCCGACAGATGTATCGGGCCGGCGTGAGAAGAGAGGGGGGGAGAGAGGAAAAGTGGGAAACCGTGGAGGAAAGTGTTGGTGGGGATATGCCGACGGGAAAGGAAGGAAACTCCCTATAGTCCAGTGGAGTGCAGGGCGATGATAGCTTGAGTGGGGGAGGAATTGGGCGGCGTGAGGGGGGCGGCCTGCTTAAAAGGAGTTAGGGCAGTGGGTAGCCCTGCAAGGGGGGGCTTGGGGTGCATTGAGGCGTCCTGAACCTTCGGGACCATAGAGTATAGAACAAAGTTGATGGAACCATGCCGATTAATATCACAGGAGACTTCCCTCAAGGTGGCCTAAGGCAAGGTAGTAAGAGAATTATATAAGAAATAAGCATGATAGGAGATGACCATAATTTAGCCCTTGATATAACCTTTCAATTTAAAAAAATCTCAATCTGTCTCTGTGTGTATGATTTTCTCTATATTTAAGTCATTTAAATGCACCGTCAACTATATTGAACAGATTAGTTATGCAGTCACGCTACAATGTCTTGGTATTAGTAGAGGAATTATAACTGTTCCGTGATACTTAATTTGAAAAAAGCATAAACCCCTAAATAATCCACGAAATACTGAAGTATTCAATTCTGCATTAATATATAACAAACACCTTGGGGAGACCAACTATCATTTTTTGTAAATAAAAAAATGTTCTTCACGTCTTGCATCATGAAGCCATCTGCTCTCCCCTCAATCCTTTGTATATACATTCCTGGCCTAAATTCACGTAACTCTTCGTCCTATTGTGGGAGTAGCCTCCGATCCAGCCTTCCTTGAGCAACCAGGAAATCCCACACACTTCCAAGCGTTGATCCGAAGTGCCGCCTGAGACCTATTGCTTAACTTATTCCACTTTACCACCAGTTCAAGGTTCTGAGTCCTTTGAATTGACTCTGGAAAATTTTGGAATAAATGTTCATTCATGATGTTGCTTACAAAAGACATTCTTATTTCATGAAGCGCCAATGAAAAATATACTTAGCCCAATCCGATATGGTTCTATTTTTAAAATATCATTTGAGTATAGGGTCAAAAGAATGTTATTTATTATCCCATTGTGTGGGAAAGTAAAAGATATTTTTAGATCCGTGTTTTGTGAAACAATGTCCATTTTTCCAGATGAATCTTTAAAACGTCTTTGATGAACTTTTATGAACGAATTTTAGGAACATATGAAGAGAAACATGATGGCTTACGGGATTGCTTCCGCGTTGTCATTTCTTGACGACAGTTTCGCGTGCGTTCCAGCTCACTTCTTCAGGTCCAAGTCACGTCGACCTGAAGAAGCGAGCTGGAACGCTCGCGAAACTGTCGTCAAAAAATGATACAACTCGGAAGCAATCCCGTAAGCCATCATGAATCAAGACCACTCCGTGGAAGCTTTCACAACAACATATGAAGAGAATTGTTTCCTCTATACTCATTATTTATTAGATATTTTAGTACTTTTACCATTGCCAGCAGCACATTGTATTAATTTTTGAAGTAGCCTAAACGCAGGTATGTACATTCTTCCTTTCAAGTCTACCATACGCTTCCTTTTATCGTTTCGTAAACGTCAATTTTAATTTTAAAATATGTTATTTACATTAAAAAAAAACTAGTCGCGTTCGTTGAGTTAATTTTGCTCTGGACTTAGTGTATATACATAATACAGGACGGGAGTTTGTTGTTTGAGGCGCGCCGAGGACAGTTCCCGAGGAAGGAAGGAAGGGCGGTCGGCCGTGGAGATGCACACTCGGCCAGACTGCGCTCCCAACCCAACCCCCTTCTCGCCCTTCGAACCTCCCTCAATATTTTCCGCCAGGTGTTTGTCGTTTCTCCGAGGGTGAAGGTTCTCTTCCTCCTCTCCTCAAGGGAGTCGGCCGAGAGGGGTTGAGGGCTAGGGATGGGGAGGCCCTTCAGTGGTGGGCCTTGACGGAGGGGGGTTCGGGACTAGGGGGGGTTCGGTGAGGTTGCTTGAAGATACCGTCCGCGTATCCGACGAGGGAAGAAAAAAGAACCGGGCGTGATCCGGTGGAGTCGGTGGTTCGGAATGTTTTTTTCCTCTTTCCCTTTCCTTTAATTTTCGTGAGAAATGCCTGCGACCTCGACAGAGGCCGTATCCGACGAGTGAATGCACCCGCGCACCTGCTGGCCCTAACCCTAAGGAATGCTTCCGAGACGTGCAAGTGGGTTTGGCCGGAGAACGCGGCGGGAGGCTCGTCATTCTTCTCATTTTTTTCCTCTTTCCGTTTCATTCAACTGTTTGTCATGTCCCCTTCCATCATTTTTATCGGAGTCCTTCACGGCCTCAATTGGACTAGGTTTAGGAGCCACTTGAGTCACGGAGGTTACACCACGCTAAATTTACCTGAAACATTCGCTTCACTAGAGTTTCAGACTTACCCGGAGGATGAGAGCGATGGCTGAGGCTTGGTGGAATTTTATTGCGATGGAGAGAAAAACATTGCGATTCCTCTGAATATGATCTTTATTAGCCTTAACTTGTTTCACTACCATGTATTCTCATCAGGAAATTCCTCAGAACTTTCAAGTTTCTTTACGCAGTATAGTGCAGCCCAAAAACGTACCATACTTAGTTGAATTGCCAAGTTTGTATTGGAAACTCTCTCAATAACACGGAAGATATTATTTTAACCCCACAATCTACCTGTCGATGTGATGGAAGTGACAAAATAAGAGAGATATTCTGTCGAACTGGAAGATGCTAAATTACTTTTTTCTTGGCACCGTTGCGTTGTAGTGACGACGAAATAAACAGAGAGACTAAGTCACTTGGTTGGCATTCAAGTAAATTTCGTCCTGTCCCCCCTAGTCCTTTTTTCTATCCCCTCTCTTTTCATGGCTTGTGTACTTAACATCCCCTGACACAGCACATGAGGCGACTCGTGGGGTGATAGGTGGATATAATTCTCTGCCCACGTGATTATGAAGAATTGTTTTACGCAGTTTTAGGTGTCCAATCTTTTCGTGTTGGCCAGGCTACTCATAGGGCATGTAATACATTCCTGTGTCCGGAAAGTTTGTCTTGCTTAGAATGGAAATGATTAGAATATGAGGTTGAGCGGTGTGTGGAAACAGTACCCTGAGTACCTCAAAGAAATGTCGTTACGAGACAACGCCTATATTCCTTGGTGATTCTTTATTTTCAATATTCGTAAGATTTGCTTTTTGGCTTGGGTTTTCTATTTTCGCCCATTTTTTCTTTTAATTTTCTTTTTCATTTCTTGCTCAATCTCCTAATTCATTTCTTCTGCGATAGATATTATCAGGTGGCTATTATATCTCAAAATGCATCCGCTAGGTATGTCCTTTATACTTGGCCGAATTATATTTGATCGTACGTTTACTTTCACTTGATCGTCGTTGGGCATCCTCATAGATGATTCTCTAGGTCTATTTGATAATCTTGGTCCTTCTATCACACTTTTATATGTCCTTCAACCGCCTCCTTTCCGTTTGTTCTCAACCAAGGGGAGCAGTTTCGTAGAACTGCTATCGATTGCAGCGGAAGAAATCTCCAGACGCCAGCTAAGCATTTGTCTCCGTAGCCGCCAATCTTGATTATACCGTTTAGACGTTTTTCAAATAGTGCAACGATGGCATTGGACCAGAGATATCAGCGAGCTTATTTCCTTTGCCTGACCGTCCCCTGTGTTTCTCTCTCGCCGGCGTTTTTTGTTTATTCAGGTGTCCCTTCCATATAAGGGCGCGGTCTTGCGTCCTCTGGAATATCGCCTCACACCCAGCGATTTGAATGCCTTCTTTATACCCTCGGCCCTCGGTATCTAATGAAAACAGTCCCGCATTAGCCACATGGTGACCTCAATGGTATCTTTGCCAATGCGTAGGATTCTTTGTGCGTGAGTAATGAAAAGATTCCTTCCGTTTTGGAAATGCCCAGTCCTTTCTTATGAACATTGAATGCGAAGCAAATACGGGCACTGTTACTTCAATGAAATATGCTTTGTCTACGAATAATTGATCAAGTCTCAACTAATTCATTTGAGCGGTCAATTGATCGCAACCTTACAATATTTGTTCAAATTGTAGTTTCAATATCCGATGAAATTTTGAAGTTTTTTGAGAACTCTATAGCGAGGAAAGCCGAAATGACCGTGAAAGACTGCGAGTATCATATACGGAAGGGCTAAATTTCCCTATCATTTCCTCTCTCGGCGAGTCGCAATATCGATTGAATATCGAGTAAATTGATAAGCGAAGAGATACTAGGAAGCTTATTGGAGAGAGTGTACTCCTATTTGACTTGTTGTGTGAAAAGTGCATGTATTGAAAGGATTAGAGGTGTTTAGACTCAATTACTGTTTAATGATAGCACTGAAACCACTTGGTATCAGACAGACTGTTAAACTCAAGAGAACTTCAGCATAGTGGAGGCTGTTGTGTTTGATTTATGTATATCAATTGTCAATTAAGTTGGTTTAAGTTGTTTTTTAATATTTAAGTTAATTTGGTTTACTTTAGTATGTTTATTTATTTGTGTTGAAGTTGGTTCTATTGTTGTTTGTTATCGAGAGGGACCGGGCGTTATTAATAAAGCAGTGAACCAAGAGGCAAGTCACTTAAGACTTATTATTAAAACTTAACAGGCTATGGCTTTTGACCGGCCTGGGCAAACATACAATTGAACGTCGACTCCTAATATCACCCGTTGCTATCATGAATCTCCAATTCGCGCCTGCTCGTAGTATTCGTTCGGTCAAATTATTCCGCCCAAGTCCAGGATACCGTTTATACATTTGCCAAAATCCCTCTTGTGGACCCATTTAGTTCTCCTTCCGTTACTAAAAATAGTCTGCTATTCAATTTTCATGGAAAATGTAGAATCTTAAGTGGTGGTCTCGTATGTTTTCTTGCTATGACTTTTCTATTAATTTCCCCATTTCAGACCTTACCATTTCTCACGTGGATTTTCCTGGTCGTTTCCCTCTCCGTTACCGCTTCATGTTGATATATACCAGCTTATCTTTTGTTTTAAACTTTTTATACTTTTCCTTTAAAGGAAAGGCATACTAGAGAATTTGTTTCGTATAATTTTATTTACAGGCGTATATTTGATGAGATCGTGTAATTAAAATACAGGCTTGAATTTCGGAAATACATCCAGGAACTGGTATATTTCTGGTAACGAGGGACTAAGAGAGAGTATAAACTCGATTAAGTCTGACTTAACTTTGTGAAAATCCATTCTAAAGAATTCAATTGCGATATGGTACTTTTTTCAGTTTTTATTTCAGGTCGACCGGTTTCGTCACATAGGACCTGATGATGACCATACCATAGACCTGATGATGTCGCCTATATGACGAAACCGGTCGACCTGAAATAAAAACTGTGAAAAAAGTACCATATCGCAATTGAATTCTTTAAGAGAGAATAGATCACAGCGCCGCCACGAGCAATATATCCGGCACATTTGAATGTTGTTCTTTGCAATAATGTTCATTGCCTCCTCCAGAGAACGGTCCTTCTCTAGGCTCTCGCTGTGTGTACCGTTTCTATTACCAAACTCTGCTTTTCCTCTCTCATCCCTCTGAGCGTTCTCTAGTCGGTCGGGGGTATAAAACCGATTGTGCCGCATTCAATATCCCGTTGTTGTCCTTAATCCGACCCAACCCTCGCAGCGTCCGACCGGGAGGGGTTCATCGAACTTGTCGCCGGAGACTGACTGGTGTCGCGGTGGATCCTCCACTGGAATGCTCGTCCGATCCTCTTCTTTCGTTCCACTCCAAAAGAAAAATGGTCTCGCTCGGATGTTGCAGTCAGTCAACTCGCAAGTGCTCCGCTGTCAACAGACGTAGGTTATGGGGGAAGGTTAGGCACGCCTTCGACGCTCTTTTTAGGTTTTGATGCAATGGTTGCTCGTCTCTTACATCATGAGATGACCGTTTTTCGTGTCTATGCTCACCGTTTCTGTGACATTAAATGAAAGTGAAGTTCTCTTTTGCCCGTCAAATAGCGTATATTTGGAAACTTCATTAATAAGGAAAAAATGCTGTTAATTGTTCATTACATTTCTACGTATTATTGGACGAAATATTTTTGAAGACTTATCAATTCCGTCTAACAGCTGTATATATTGCGTGCCACAGCATCATGATGTGGTTTTTTTTACACATTTTACTTTAATGTTTTGTCTCTGGATTCTCGCAGTTCATCCGAATATTTAAACAGTACCGGTATACTTTATTTGGTTTGCGCGTGGATCGCTCGATGTCATTATGATTTATATTGGCGCCTCTTGAAATATTGGCTGTCTTTCGTTCGGAAATTGTTTTCCCGCTCCGTAATTGTCAAGTTAATTTTAATTGCTTGCAGCAGACGCCCTCGATCGAGTTGCGCGTTTAAATGAGCTTGCCTCATCGGTGAGGAATTTCCTAGTCTTTTCAGAGCCTCACCTCCCCGTTCGGCGACTGATATATACATATACTGTTTATGTACTCGTTATAACTTTTTCGGAATTTTTTGATCCATTTATGGCCCTGCGTTGGGAGAATAATTTTGCACTGGTTCGCTGGATTTCGTGCCTATGATTGAAAGTTTACTTTTCCTTGTTTTCCTGCCATGTTCATTAGCATCTCATGAAAGTGAAAACCGTATTTCTATCCCTGCATATTCATGTCTTAATTGTGGTTTAGTTTGGGGAAACAGGTCTATTTACGGGCTAGGAACTGTTTGGCTTATCAGTTCCATCGATCTAACGACGCTTCACGAGACGCCTCGCTCGCCCATAATACATTCATAAGAATTTTCATCCTTGTGTTGGAAACACCGCTAGACGCTACGACCCGTGGTCTATTCGATGCTCACAGTCATTTTGAATTTTTCGGTGAAAGTGCGTATGAGGGAAGAAAGGGGGAGGGGGAGGATATAGCAGCGAGCTGACGGAATTGGCGCAAAGAATGCGGGAAGTCGTGAGGAATCACATTGGTTACAATTGGTTCGTTTCGGACCTACTGTTTTTGGCTATTCACGAAAAAAAATAAACGAGAGTTCCCATAGCGACGCCGTCATCGCTTCGCCATGGGTGGTCAGTTGTTTCCGCTAATCGACGATGGGCAGTGTGGATGTGGGAGGGGGGTGGAGGGTGGAAGGGGTCAACGTTTGACGTTTGGGAGCGGACGGAGGGGGGATGGGTTGGGCGTTCGGTCGGAGAGGAATATGGCCGAAGGGAGGGAAGAGTCGAAGGCATTTTCTTATTCGGGGGAGTCACTTTCGCGAGCGAGTGCCAGTCCTTTCTCCGCGTGGAAAGTTGCCTACGCGACTATCGAACACCTGTCCCGGGAATCCGCCTTCGGTGAGATGGGTTTCTCTTGGCCGGCCGGCCGGCCTGGGGGTGAGAACCCGCTGGAATTTTCCAGCCCTCGTAAATAAGGCTTCGTGTCTTGAATGGTGGAATTTTCGGGCGTGGGGAATTGCTTAAACGGAGGTGTTGACTTGTTGGTGATTGAATGAAATTAAGGCCTGTCGGGGTTTGATTGCATTTTGAACATCCACAATCATCATCAGCATTATCGTCATTGGGTAATCTGAAATTTTATTATTTTTGAATTTTTTTAGTGCCCATATCATGTCGTCAATTTTCCGGTTCATCTTTAAACATTCCTACTGTTAAATATTTATATTCCCTTTTTTGCGACCCTTTCGTAACAGCTTCATGCACCAATAAATCGTCCGCAACTTTGTACTGTGCATTATACCCGCGTTTACTCAGAATTCTCCCCTCTCTCACCTTTTTCAATATCTTGCCTGCTCTGTGAATTTTCCGTACACTTTTGCTGCTTTCGGATATTCGCCGCAAATACTGTTTTCCTCCCCGGCCATCTCTAACACCACCTCTTTATGTCTCCCTCGCTACTCAAGGTATTCATTATTCTCCGCGCCCGCTTCCCAAATCCTCTATTCTGCGCGCATTCTCTTCCATTTTGGTCCTATGTTAAAATACGGGATGAGATAGCCAGGTGCTTAGTTACTTCTCGATATTAGTTTCAGGCTTAAAATAATCGCCTTTGTGAACTGAGAAGCCACGATTGAGCTGATTTTACGGATAATTATTATAAGGGGGAGAATTATTAGGCTCAGAGTTGAATATTAAATCATTGGTCGTACATTATTGAGGTACGATGAGGAAAACGCGCGGATAAAGGAGGGAGGAAAAAATTAAGCTGTTACGTTAGATTGAACGAATCGTATCATAAAATCAATTTAAGGTGTATAATGAAACCAAAATTGGCGTATGATATGTCGCAGTCATTAACTGCTCATGGAGAGGTTTGGGTGAAAACTATCCCATACAAAAGCTCGCTTTAATTTTGTTGTATTCAACGTTATACCTCAATGTATTGGGCATAAATTTCCTTTCCAAGCCTCTGCTGTTGTTTCCAAGGTAATTAGATACTCTATCGTTGAATTAGTGCAAAAATGCATTATTTCAGGTTCATAAATAAAATGGTAGGGAAGAACGAAGCGTTTATGTAAATAGAATACAAAAATAAAATATTCCGTTGTACAGGTATTGGATACTAAAAATATAAGCCCGCATCGTAAATTTGATTCAGAAAATAATCAAAGAAAACCTCTGCACCGAATCCATCGCTTTTCTAAGCATACGTTGGTTAAAAAAAAGGATCCACAAAGGAGCCTCGGCTTCTCTAATGTAGCTTATTAATACACCTATTGCTAAAAGAACGTGCGCCAAATTTTATTCGAATCCGTCTTGAAGTTAGGAAGTCTGTAGCGTTCAATCAAACATAATTTGTTCTTTAGATATACTGGTTTATAAAAAGCATGTGCTTTGACTAAAAATAAATGGATGCCACCTGAATTCTGTTCGCTCTTTCGCTAGATATGTCCAAATGATCAGACTACCCACACTCGGTTTTGCTAGGAGTACCCTGACGGTTGAAATGATCCAGAATGGCAAATAAGAAAGATAATCACATCCCCCCTTAATTGTTACATTCAGAATATAACAGCGGTCCTAATGATTAATAATGCTTCCTGTGAACTTTTATACTCAATTGGATAATTTTTTATACGAATTGATTTTTGCCACTACTAAGTAAGTGCTCCGTGTGCAATTTAATATTATTTATATTTTTCGGCTAAAAAATGGCCTCATTTATCAAACGGAAAACAGAAATCACTCTTTGATTTTGACTGTAATTGCTGCATTCTGTGAAATTCTAGTCGCCTCGTAATATCTAGTTTTAAGCCTATAATATTTTTTCCCAAATTTCTGTTTTGTCGTATTTTAGGATGCTGGATTACAGGGTGTCGTGTTTAAGCCCATTTTCACAGATACCAATTTGCAATCTGTAATTCGATCGTATCGAGAGGCTGATTATGAGGATCTGTGATCATCGCCTTTGTTAGCGGCCGCGACACACCGATATGCTGTCTCCCTCGCGCGCGCTAATCACACTTGGCTGCCCCGCCGCGTTGTTGGAGGGCAGAAGGAAGGGGAGAAGAAGGGGTGGGACAACCCCCGCGCCGGTCCCCGAACGCATCAAGCGTCGCCTCGCACTCCGCCTCTCTCCCGCCACGCCTTCGCTCCAATCCCTCCATTCATTACTCGCCCTCGGGTTTCACAACGCGCATACGCACCCATCGCCTCTGCCTCTCTGCGGGCGCTCCGGCTCCTCGCGACCCCTCTCAGCTGGCTGGATCAGACGCTTCACCGCCACGGACGGCGGGGGGATACGAATCTCCGTTGCCTTTCATCCCTCGCTACCGCTGAGATTCGACTCGTCGCCATCCTCCCCACTTGTCATCCCTCTGCCACATCCAAGCCGATTCTTCCTCCCTCGATTTCCTTGGCACCTTTCCATCGTTCGGCCGGATTCAACCTCCTGCCGAAATCTCTCTGTCGAATATGCGATGGAGAGATGTCCTTTATTTCCGTCCTATTGATTTTGCACGGTGAAGTGTGGGGTTTCAATGTGAACATTTCAGCGGACGTAACTTCATGAGCCACTTTAATTCGCGCATTTTATTTGTAGTTATTAACAGTCGTAATTGAAAAAATGGTAAACATTTTATAATTGGCTCAAGAGACAACGAATTTTAACGGAGGAAGGTATAGCGTTTAGTAAAACGAGATTGATATTCTGCTTCTAGAAGCACTGACTGCTTTTCATCGTAGTAAGCTTACGCTTTAAAATGCACCACCCATGCATAAATGCCTGATGTTGCGGAAACACGAGAGTGAGCGCGAGCCGTATTCCTACGGCGGTTTTTTTTATCGCTTGCTACCGTTTATGATTTTTGAACCAACGATTTTGAATTTTGTGAAATCATCTTTTTAGGAAATGCCTCCATGTTTCTTCCTAATGTTGTGTTTATAATTTTTCAAGGGTAATTGTGTGTTGTTTTTTAATCCATACGTATCAATCTCGCCATTCTCTTTAGGGTAAGCAAATTAAAAGAGCCAGTTATCGTCGTAAGTCCTGGCAATCTGGATCCCTTTTCCCAATTTCCTGCGTGTTACCCCATCCTAACCAATCGCTTTGAATCTCTTACACTCTTACATGCTTCACATACGCTCTCCTGCTCTGAAGACTCCTCGTTTCTTCCTCTTTAGAGCCTCCTCTTTTTTGCCAAAGCCGCGGTGAGCGGCGGATGTTGTAAGAGGTTAGCCCATCAAGGGTCGGAGATTATTTTTTTTGCTTGGTAAATATCAAAGCTCTCCTGGACTTCTTGACCTATCGGCGATTCATTTGACCCTCTTTGTATACATATGCACGTGACACGTATATCCTTAATTTCTGTTTTCTAACCTCTTCTCCTCATATGGTTCGGTACCCACATTTTTTTGTATGTCTTTCCTCCCCACTGGGTGACTCGTGTTCCACGTCTCCTCGCTCTCTCCCTCCTTCCATCCTACTTTCTTCCACCCTTTGGGTCATCTGAGTCACGGAATCGCATTGCGATTTTCTGTTAGTTACCTTTCCCACGAGGTTGTAGGTTAACCGTTTCCTTCAGAGGAGAGGCGTGGCGTTTCGTGCTTTCTCGTAGAGCTCGCTCGTTCCACGTGTTTTGTTATTGCTCACTCTAATCTCACCCCGCCATCTTCGGAATGAACACTTCGCTCCCTTCGTCGCTTTTCCATGTCCGCCTCTTTGTTTTTTTTCTCTCTCGCGTCCCTTTTCTCTCTCTGCCTCGGGACATTTTTCCGCCGCCTTCCATCGCACAAATCACTTTCATCTCTCCCTCGTTTTTACTTTTCACTTTGCCGGCAACCCCTCCTCCCCTCCTCAATAACGATTCTAATTCGTGCTCACCGATCATTATTTCCACACCCCCCTCCATTCCCTCCTCACTTCTCTCTCTCTCTCTGTTTTTCCCTCACCGCCTGCGCTTACCCTTTTCCCTCTTCCTGTACACTTTTCTCCCTCTCTCCCTCCCTCAAAGTATGCACCACTCCATTCATTTCCCGTGTTCTGTGCGGTCCATCATTTGTACGCCATCCCTATCCCCCGTCCTCAACCCGAACCCTCGTCCCTGTTATTTTTTTCTGTTGATTTCCTAACACCCCAATCGTGTACGTTAGCTTCTCCGAGTTTGCATGTATGTGAGGGAAGTACATTAGTATGGTATAGAATTCACAAATTATAAAAAAAGTTTTGTGTGAGCATGTATTCATTATCATGATATCTTGTGCGTGGCCATCTTGACATTTATTTCCATTGTTGTAAGTTTCGGGAAAATCATTGCTGCTTTGTCATCTTCAGGAGATGTTTTTAAAAATGTTTTTCATGCCTTACTCGCCTAACTACCCTGAATATACCTCATATCAAAGAAGCATTTTTAGCTGCCATAACTCACTCTCCGGTAACGGGAAAGAAAACCTTGTACAGTAGTGTCCTTTGCTGGATAATGGATAAGTACCACGAAGTAACGCCTGAAGACTATTAAGTCTTACTCTCATTGCTGTGTCGAATTATCGAGGTTATCTGAATGAGAGTCAGTGCTTCGAGCGTCGGTTTTACTGCCTGCGTAAACCAACCAAGGTTATGTGTGTAGAGTTGTGGCTTTCTTCGATCTAAATGCTATCGGAAACAATCAATGCTCGTCATTATCATCATGCGGCCAAAAACTTCTATTATGAGTTACAAAATGGCGCACTTGGAAGCTTAGTTAAATATGGTAATAGAGGAGAGATGCTTAGTTACCATGGTTTGAGGCAGTTTGAGCGAGATAGTTGAATTAAAAACGGCATTTTTAATGGTGCAGTAATATGCTTTTATATGGCTGACATTCTAGGTGATTAAATAAAAATACTCCTATAAGTCTTTGATTTGACTATTTTTTTCACGCGGTACGTTCAAAACTCCTTCACAGCAGAAGGCTTTTTGCAATTATGAAAATTTACTGCGGTGACAATATGATTTATTTTCAAAAATAGTCGAGAAAACACACAAACTACTCGCTGTTAATTATGCGAAGAGATCTAGGTGTCAGAATTGACTCATTTTAAAAATAAATCTCTCTGGAGAGCGTAATTTACAATTTCCCATGTAAAAGGGCTGGTATTATTTGTCAAAAATTTTGGAAAGTAGTTTAGTAAAGGGCTGATATTTTGGTATATTAGGAAGAATAAGGAATTTTTATTAAAATGAGACCAAATTCATTGATTTCCAGGTGAAATGATATTTCGCTCAAACTACCTTAATTTACGTTGGATGTCGCCAACCAGCCGTTCGCATCCCCTTCTGAATATCTTTATCCCCATCTTTATTTTTCACCAAGCTTCTCGTTCCACGTGTGTGTACGTCCTTTCTTCCATGATATCGATTGGTGGATTTAATTCTCTTTTTTACTCTCTCCCATTGCTCGGCATTTTGAATTGATGCAAATGAGGCTGCGTGTTTTCCTTGGTCGGCCTCCGTGTTTGTCGAACGTGAGGTCTTTTGTTGCCCCACGTCGTGTCCGCAGTAAATCAGCTCGCTAGTCGAATGAGGACGCCGGTGTACGACTAACCCGTTTGCAGGGAAGGGAAAGGAAATAAAATAGTGGTTTGCCCTTCGTGAGATAGACGGACCATATTTAAATGCGCGCACAAAGTTATGCGTAACCGAGATACCAGTTCCCGTGATTGACTTCGTGGTGCAGTTTGACCCAGCTATATTATGAGCGAAACCTTGGAATGTTATTTTTGCCAGTGAGATGGTTGAAACGTGTAAAGTGTATTATTGCGGGGAGTGTATCATTTGTACCAAATGTTATCCTCAATTGATACTATTTGTAAAAAAATCATTTGTGGACTCCATTGTTATTAATCAGGTGATTTGTTTTGTATGCTTTTGGTTTGTATGAAATCTTGTAGATTTAAATTTGTCTGTTACTCAGTTTTGTTGCAAATTCCCCTCGTAAGGGAAAGTCAATCTAAATTTTATCGAATAATAAATAACCGCTATTGCTCATCTGTTTCAAGCTTCAGAAAATGCTTTATCTACCAACTGATGAATTACATCGAAGCTTAAGTCCAGGGAAATTAACGTGGCGTGAAAGTTGTAGATCAATACTGATCGTATCTAGTATTGAGGGAGGAAACAGCTGAGTGACTCCCATCTGGATGAACCCGGATTCCACCCCGTATCTTATTTCCAGTGACCTCCATTCGTATCTTTTATTTCAAGTCACGCATTGTTCGTCGTGTAAGGAGTCTATTACGGGTTAACGGGCTCATAAAGCACCACTTTCGTAATGAAGATAGCATTTTGCATTATAAACTTCAGTGTTCACTCTCAATTGATTTAGTTTATGCCACTGGGTCCCTCTGGTAACGCCGCCATTTTCTCAGTGGGAGGTAAAAGTTTATCTGGTCTTTAGTGAAGTATTTGTTTGAGTTATAAATGCTGGAATTGATTGCACCTTTTGCTTAAAAAATGCCTGTCGCATTAGAGAGTATTCGAGAAAATGATTTCTCCGCGTTATGCAATTTGCACTACAAAAATTCGTACAACCTTACATTTTCCGCTCTAGTTACTTTGGGATGAGATTCGCTCTCCTGCTTTAGGAATTAGAGACATTCGAAGGAGTAAAATGATGTATAGTTTATAGCCTTTTTAAACTATAAGTATAAGGATTACATCAACAAGGGAGATCTAATCTATAAAATCGGTGGTAATTCAGGGAAGCCTTTTGACATCTTGAAAATGCCGACCAACTTTGAATTTTACTTTATTTATTCTTCCTTAAATCCATATGCACACACTATAGTTTTTCTTTTGATGATTTGGAATAGTTCTCCGAAGTGGTATTTCTTCCACCAAGGTTGAGCCGCCGTAAATACATTGTACACCATTGATTCTAAGATAATGTATGTTCATAATTTGAACGCATAATGCCTTAAAGGAAGTAGTTATAAGTATAACTTAAAGGAAGTAGCATGTATACTTCCGTTTTAGCCTTCTCGTATACATATGTTGTTTGTCGTAGAATTCCATTGACAATACCGTCCTTAGGAATCGTGCCGACTCAAAATGGTCTTACTAAATTATTCCGCATTTCAATGCAGTCCGAATCGTTCAGGAAGGAACTTCTGTGGAAGGCTCAGGATTTTATTTTTGGTCGAGCCTCGACCCATGCCGATGAATCTCCACCCATCTTACTTAGCAATCCTCCCTCTTCCCTTCCGAGCATGCGCGTGCATCTAGATGGGCGTGATCCCCGTCGCAAACACGCCCTCCCCCTCGCGGTCAATTCCCGGAACGTATTCCGCCGAGACTTCCAACCCCGTCTGCGATTGACAGCTCACTTGCTTAAAGACGACAGCCTTTTTCCCCCCCCCTCCCTCTCCCAACCACTCGGCGCTCACCTGTTTGCGCAGACCATTTGTGATGCATTGGTCCGCTCAACCTGTCGGGGTACGACGAGTAGGCGACGACGGGGGAACGCGTGGTTGTGTGTGTGTGGGGAAGTTGTGTTGGGAGGGGGAGGGTGGATGTGGGAAATTCGTATTCCTCGCGGAGTGCGCCGGAAAAGTCGTGCGGCAAATGTCAAAAGGCGCCTCCGCCGCCACTTCTCCTTCACATCCGCGCCCGTATCCTTCCGCCCGCGCTTCGAACTCCAGCGCGCGCGAGATAGCGAAATTGTGCCACTTGTTATCGTGGAGTGAAAAAGCTGTGACTGCCCGTCTTGGAGACGCGGGTAACAGCCGCCTCGTGTTGTAATTGGAGGCAATGCGAAGGCCGCGAGTCATGTAGTGAACGAGTGTTATCCACGCGCGTATTAGGATACTAGAGAAACTGTTTTAAGACTAACTATGCTCTTTCAATGTGCCATCCACAAGCCACTGAATTTCTCATTATATTCCATTAATTCAGTTGATAATTCTATGGATTAATGGAAGGTTGTCGTGACAGTCAGAAAAAACTCCCGATTTGCTATAATATCAGGGCCCTGTATACCTCATAGACTTTCCTTCTCTGTCTCAGAATACGAGCCGCCCTTTTCCATCTCGTCCACAAAACCTATTCCCTTTCTTCCCCTTTCCCGCTTGCCCAACATTCTCCCCTCTATGGTTGTCTTGAGAGACCCAGCGCCCCATTTATTACTTCATCCAGCCACTTACTCTGCCTACCCCTGATTTTATCCAGAAGTTTCCATTCCTCGTCTACCATATTAAGCACTTCCTCGTAGTTGACTATTGCTAACATATTTGAATAATTATTTAATCATCTGTCGTGGGATGTTCTCTTCTCCGACTTATGGCAACAAGCATAATGCTTTAAAATAATAGAATAGTAGTAATAGAAGTAGAACAGTAGTAATAGAAGTAGAATAGTAGTAGAAGAATAGTAATAGTAGGGGAAATTTTTGTCTAGGTAATTTGAACATGTTAAGGGTTGGAGAATAATGATCTGTTTTGAGTATCGCATTTAGAGAAAATTTGATGATTGCCATTTTAAGTGAATATGCAGCATTCCCTTGATGTGATTACTAATTGCTCGTGTCGTGTAGAAAAAGAAATCTATGAATGTAAGGCATGAGTACATCATGTGAATGTCTCATTGTAGGTGGAAAAAAGTCTTGGAAGGAGTTATTTTCTTTTCCAAATACATTGCGTCTAAATATTTCATGGTTTATGTTTCTTGTTGTGTTTTTTGACCTTAGAATTCCTTGTATTATTTGTTTTACCACAGTCTTAACGGTTCTTGTCTAAATCTTCTCGGGAAATCATTTTTTAAACATCTCCGAGAAATCTATTTGTATTCATTTTAGCAGTAACGAATCGTCACGAAGGTAGCAGATTCCCCGTGGTGGTTTTAATTATTCTCCATCTCCTGCCTCGCGTAGCTCACAAGTTGCGGGCTGTCTTACCCATTTAGGAGTTTCTCAAGCCCTGCCATTCACCCAAGGAATCCTCTCTTGGCTCTCTCTCTCTCGAGGGTGTTAGGCGCAGAGAGAGAAGGATGAAGGATGGATTCCTTTCCTTAGGAGAGCGTAGTGGAGGGCGTTTTAATGCATTCAAAGAAAGAGAAGGGTGTATAGGCGCTCGGTGGACGGAAGTCCGCTCAGCCAATCCGAATTCACTCGCCTTCTCCTTCTTGGGAGTGAAGAGGTGGAGGACTTCAACGGTGGAGAGGGGGAGGTGAGGGAGGGACTCTGAGGTAAGAGGTAGAACCACCGCCATCCTATAATGAGCGCCAGAGAGGTTCATTAGGCCTCCCACTAAGAGCAGAGTGTGTGGAGGACGGCAGACGATTGGGAACCTTTTCTCCTTTCTTCTCTCTCGCTTTTAATTGCTGCAGTCTCAAATGAAGTCCCGAGTCTTTGAATTGATAGCCCTTATTTGGATGGAGACGTTGGTTAGACTGCGTACATATCTCGTGACGTAGTCTGGGAGTGTACCCGTTCCTATTTTGGCCTCGCACTCCGAGTCAATTGCGTCGCAGAGGAATGTTTTAGGCTACTGAGTCACAATTGGCGGCTCCATTGATTTCCCCTTTATGTTCTATCAGCCTTCGAGCGACTATTCTCCAGAAGCTAATTTAAATCTTATTTGAACGCCTCTTTTTCCGTAAAGAAACATGAACTTCTTAAGTGTTGCCGCGGTCATTACAACAGGCGCAAGAGATTTAGTTATGTCCATTAACCGCGCGTCTGGTTACCATGCCTTACAAGAGTTACTGCATTATGCGATTTAGATACACTCACAGCATGTGTGTCTTTAGGAAGTAATTGCATCATCATCTTAGTTTGATGGATTATGTATAAAAGAATTATCAAATGGCTTATAATTTGAATGACTTTGTTCATGTGTATCATTTCTCAAAACACCATTAGGCCTAAGTGTAATCTCAGTTTCTCTAAGAACACGATGTTTGAAGAAGCAAGTCAAATTATGGCTATGGGCTGAGGTGAGATTAAAGAGACTAATCCATGGTTTCTCAAGACTTTTGCTTAACTTGTTGTTTCTAAAGTAAAATAATTTATTGCTTTATGAAGTTACAATTTTCAGTTAGACCTACTCTAACCAGAGGCCGCCGATGAATGTAGTATTAAGTGCGAGCAGTGTACTAGGACGATGGAATTCGTAACGCTAGGTGAAATTAATCGGGAGATGTGATGAGCTGGACGGAGAAATAGCGCGAGGAAGGGACTGTGGAAAATTATGGAGCGGAGTAAAAATGTTCACGAAAAGGTGCTCTAACGATTTGAGCACTGTTTGTTAATGTAATTAATGTGTTTTAAATACTCGCTTTAGTTGACTACCTTTTTGTGAAACTTAATTGAGTTCGAATTAATGCTGAGAGTTTGTTCTCATTAAGCGTTTAAATATTTTAGAACTTTCGAAAGCGTTATTTTTGTCGGGTTTAGACATAACCTGCGGCGTTAAAGATGTATGGTCATTATAAAGATTCATATGAGTGACTTCTAGATTTTATTATTCGTTGTATATATTGAAGAAATGGCCTTTATTGTGGTGCTTAAATAATTATCCACGAATGGTGAAGTGTTTCTTTGTAGAGTGTCGCCCACTTTTTTTCGGCTCATTGAGAATTCCTAAATCTAGCACACATTTTATAGATTTTTTAAATGCCTAATTAAATTAAATATTAGTGGTCGAAAATGGAAGAGATTTTTAATGTTACCTTTCTAATCAATATCAGCAATTTTGAACTATGTGGTAATGATAGGTGGTTTGAGTTATCATGAGAAGATTTTTTTGAATCCAGGAAATGTTTATCACTCTGTTGCAGATATTCAGACAAGTTCAAATTTACGAATAGAAATCGTTTACCGCATCATTTGTCTGAGTGCTTGAAAAACACTGTTTGAAATCTGCATTGTCGGCGTTCAGGGAGATTTGTTTGCGAACAGAAACTCAGTTCAGCTAATTCCCGAGGAGTAATTTATCTTCTCTTTGAAATTTCGCCGTCTGCGTGTCTTCCACCCCCCCTTCCTCCTCAGTTCCCCGCGCAGTCCTAAATTGAATTCCAGTTTTCCATTTCCATCAGCGGCACTGCCGCCTTTCTTCGTCACCTCTCGTTCGCTTGTGTGTGCATGGCTCAGCGGAAAGAGATCGAGGGACAGATAAAAATATAACGTAAACAGTCACGGAGCCCTTGCTGCGTGCGCCTTCCCGCGGGACGTCAAATGTATCACTTGAATAATGCACGCTCGTGTACACCTTGTGCCAGTGTGTGCGCGCGTGAGTATGTATGGAGAGCAAGGGAGGGGAAGTGTGTGTGTGTGTGTGTGTGTACAAATGTTTTTCCCCTATCTCTCTCTGTCTTCCCTCCCTCTTTTTTTTTTAGCGTGGACCGTGCCTTCGAGGCCTCCTCGTGAGTTTTAATAGTTGGCAGAGGGCTTAAAGCTTTTGTCGTGTGACGTTCACTTTTGGAGCGATGGGGGGAGCGTTTTCAACAGGGGAAAGAAGGAACGGGGTAAGAAGGGTTGTGCCCACCCCAGCCCTTTGGCATCGCCTTCGCATCTATATACCGTGGGGGAGAGAGGGTTGGTGCGAGGGAGGCCGAGTCGGAATGAGGGGAAGGGGAGTGAAATGAGCTGAATGTAGATTAAATAAGATTAGACGAAGGTTGGCGTCTTGGCGAACCGAAGTGAGGACTGACGGATATTTGGAGGACTTGTTATTTTATTGCTCAAGTATACTTTTATTATAGCCGGAAAAGGTTTCAATTACTTTTGGCCGCTGTCAATGATATTCGCTAAGACAGTTGTTTGGTGGATCATGGGTCAGTTAAATAAAGGTTTTAACCCGTACAAAAACGTATTTCATATCACTCTTCATAAGTGATTTCCCCGAAAAAATATTTCCAGCGTAAATATTTTTTATAATATTATTTTCCCAACTAGTTTGTCTCGCGGAATATGACCAGTAACGTTACGTGTAACGCTGCACTTCTCATCTTTTAGTATTTGTTTTTTATTTATTTATGAATTAGCTAAATCCTTAATGTCTCATTCTTATTGACTTACCTATTAGGTTAAACTGCTGTTGGGTGCTTAAACATGACACGCACAACTCGGCCAATCGGGCATTTTACTGGCTGCAATATTCCCAATTATTATCATGTAGTTTGGTCCTTCCATGCTCATCTTTACGACATGAAATGCACGGAAGGATTCACCCTAGCCTCGTGCGGAGGAAGGGAGGCGAGACGTTCGTGAATTGGGGATACAAAGGGGGTGTGACAGGGAAGTAGGGTCGTTCCGAGAGGGATATAGAGTGCATGAGTGTCTGGAGGCCATCGCCTACGCAAGCGCGTGCACTTTCTCCCTCCTCTCTCCCCCATTTTTCGGAAAAGGCACGTCTCTGTATAAAATTCCGCCAGCGATTACTCCGATGCCCCACAGCCATCCACACCCTCGCTGCTCCTCCCCCATTGGCTGCGCGCTGCATCTCACCCCATTCATCTCTAAACAGTCGACGGACCGCCTCCCTGTCCCCTTTCTCTCTCCCCCCCTCCCAACCACCACTCTTGTTTTCGTCGGAAGGGGGTTGAAGGATGGTGAACCAAGGGGGCGGGAGGGATTTGAAACCTCCCCTCCCCTTGGGGGCTTGGGTTGATGCGATGAGCACGAGACCATCCCCCACTGGGGGTGGAAGGGGTCGCTGGAAGAGCGGGGGGAGGGTAAACCCGTGTGATGTGAGGGACGTGTGGGTCATTGGGGAATGTGAATCGGTGGGGTGAGGGGGAGGGATGTTGCGTGGGTGGGGGGGAGGGCGGAAGTACGACACGAAGCACTTCCGTGGCGGCGACGGCACTTCTGCTTCACCCCTCTCTTCCCATGCCGTGCCTTCCCATCGTCCCGCTGATTCCAGCCCTCCCCTTGCCCTCTTCCACCCCCCCCCTCCGAACCTAACCCTTTTCCGTTCCCCTTGATGTCAGTAGACACGCAGTACTAAAAACGCTCCCCTCCGTTCCCATGCGTCGATGGTGAGGTATTGATCGTCTTGCATGAAGATTTTATGGGCTAGAGGCTACTAAACCCAATGCTCGCTGCATCAAAATTTAAAGTGAACACTGTTTCTGATCTGAATAATTCACTGTCTTTTCGTATTTCCGTGTGAGTACCATCTATAACTCTTGATTGACATATTCTCTACAGGCTAAGAGATGTGGTTGCATGTTGAGAAATCGATCAAGGAATAAAAAGGATCGCAAAACGCTATTCTACCCGGAGTCCCGTATTCCAAAGGAAGTTCACTTTTGGAAGATTTAGAGGTACTAGCAGTCGAGTAATTTTCATAACACTCAGCATGGCCACATTGGCGCTTCAAGTAAGTCATCGTCCGTAGGATTTATAAATTATTGAAAATGCTACTTATTTAATAACGCGTGAAAAAGGGGTCACTGCGTGATTATTTAAAACGTTGCGATGAACGAGAAGGTATCAGTTGAAAAATTTTTCCCCGTCTAGAATTGAATTGAAAAGTTTTTCCGGTCCAAAATATCTCTTTTCATTGGAAATTTTGAACACATTTGACGTTCATTGCGAAGGCTGAAAAAAGTTTGTACTTATGTTTATTTATTTTCAATTTCTCCGTGCCGGCTATCGTTTGTGTTCATACGGAGCAGGCGTCGGTGTGTTTTATCCGTCAGAAATCTCTCTCTCCCTGCTGGACATTCAAAGTGGAACTCTTGCCGGCTCATGAAGGGCATCAATTTTATAATTTAAAAGCGTTTATGGGGAAATGGTTGAAATGAAAGCGATGCGGACGCCTCAGGTGTGCCGAGGGCGGGAAATCGGCTGCAGTTGATGCGGTCGAAGTGGGGAGTAGGTCGCACTATCATTCTTACGGATCGCTCATGTTGAGGTGAGGTAGCGCAATGCTAGTGGCGAGATTGTTGCATGGATGTGCGTTAACGGTCCCTCTAGTTGTTAATTTAAGTGAGTTAGCTACTGCTAATACTAGCTCATGACCCATGTGTGTCGTCTATTTAAGCCTTGCTGCGAACAAATCTCGTCCTCATGAGGAAGATGAGGCGTCACCGCAATTTGCTTTCCATTGCTCGTGTTTATCATAGGAATCGTTTTCTCCACCGCGAAGAAGTTTTTGTTGGTTTCTCACATCGTGCCGCCGGTTGATGCAGTGGCTGTCACTCTGAGCATCACAATCACTTAGCGGGGAGTGAAAAAAACACTGATTAATGACGTTAAGCCGAGAACAGATAGCTTTTCATCCGCCGGAGGGTTGTATGGCATTAGCTACCGTGAGAAACCCAACGTGCTTTCGACTATTTGGTCCTTGTTTTCAGAGTTCTAAACAGAACTTGGTGGGAATAATTCTAATGAGAAACAGGATTATGGGTGTGGGTTGTGAGAAAGCTGGTTAACTGGGTAATTCTTGGCTAGAAAATTAATCTCCCGCGATTCACAATTTTTTATACTTTCTGACTTAAGTTTGAGGTCGAAGAGTGATCAGGAACATTCCCTCTTATGTAGGATCCCTAAGAACGTAGCGATTTCAATATTTTTTCTCGTGTTGGCGACATGTAATTTTTATTCTACCGGGAAAAGTGTCGTTTTTCATGCAAGTAGATTTATCATCTGAATTTATAGCTCATACTACTCCTAATGTGTGACTGATAGTTGAATTTGGCGATTATGAAATAGTATCTTTTTATGGGATCTTAAATTGCTTTAATGTTTACATTTTTTTTTTAATATTCCCCATTTTTCGGCGGATTCTCTCTACTTTAAGCTTGTCTTCTTGCTGATGGCTAAGTTGAAAGGTTTTCAGTTTCATTTTACATACACTAATGTACATATTTTGAACAAGAAATTGTTCTTCACTCCACTTCAGTGTATAGAAATCGCTTGTAATAGAATGAGAGGCGGGTTGGTGTATGTATTCACTCGCAGTTATCGCATAAATTGGAATGAATGTTCCTGCCGCCCATGAAAATTCAGTCTCTTAGCGTGGGAATGTCAGTGGACTACTCAGACGTTTGTATCCGATGAGGACAGTCGTGGACCATTTGTGAACACTGTGATTCTGATTTATTCTTTGAAGAAATATTTTGTAGCTGCCAGCCGGGTCAGGTCCTTCATCTAACATCAGGCGAGTTTTCGACCGGTTAATCGATCCTCTCGACCTTAGACGGAGCCCTTTATACCGGTGATATGTGTCCTGTATAGGCCCTGTAGGTTATGGGCGACCGAGTCATACACGACGGTTCAGATGAAGATTCTCACCAGTTTGGCAATATCGAGAAGAATTCAACCAAAAGACTCTCTGGAGTGGAGCAGAATTTTTATCCTGAATATTATTTGCTACGTGCAATTTGGGAGCGATGGTGTTCGTGATTTCTTTTTTCCCTCCCGGTCTTTCTCTCTTTCCCTCCTTATCCATCCCGCTCGAATTGCTTGCTATTGCCAAGACGCCGTCATATAAAAAGGTATATTTTTACGGCGCCTCATAACCACGAGATAATGGTTCTTTCTGGGCCACTCGGTTTCACTCGAATTTCCATGCGGGTGCGCAGTCACGCGTACACCACTAGCGCCAGCCGAGCATCAAAAGCGAAAGAAAGAGAGAGAGATCCCCTCCCGTATCCACACCCTCCTCCACTCTGCCCATCATCCCATATCACACGGACTGCCCCCTTCCCCTGGAATGATGGGGGAAGGAGGGGATCCTCCTTCCATTTCCCCCCTTCCTCACCCTCCTACCCCCGAAGCACGCCTGAATCCGATCTGAAGCTACTCTTCCCGGCCACCCTCATCCCATTCCCTTCCCGCACCGCGCCCCTCTCATGTACATCTTTCGATTTGCTCTGTTTGTCGCCCCTTGCCTCTCCCATGGCATCCCGGGCCCAGGCAGCAGCAGCAAGTCATTCGAGTCCGTTGAGTAGGTTGGGGAAGGAGAGTCTCTCGTAGCGATTTGTGTCCTCGTTTCGGGAAGTGACGCGTTCGCGGAGTACGAGATTTGTCGCGCTCCGAAGAAGTTGAGGTGGTGAGTTGTGGGTGAGGGGGGGGGGGCGGGAGAGGGATGAATCAGGAGGCAGGGGGCAGCACAGAGGAGGAGCACTTGCGATATCATTAGCTGTGATCTGCGATGTGCCAGAGATTTCGCACTCCGATATAAAAAGTCCTGCCAAAGCGATATATCACATCGCGGCGTATTGAAACAATTGTGTGTGGTATGATACAATCCAATGTAATTGATATACGAAGCTATAAATGTGTGATATAAAATAATGTATTGGGCTATGTGATATCTTATCATTCGATGTCCCTCAGTGTAATCCGATGCAATAAGGTGGGATGCAATATGGTTTCCAATGCAATACGATCAGATCGTGCCATACGCGTCACATCGCGTCTTTTGGAATGCAAATGCAAATCGTAATACTATGCTGAAACTCTCGCTGGAGAGAGACGCGGATGGCAGTTGATTGGAGGGTTGATGATTTGGATGTAGGGCGGGGAGGGTATTAGTCCAGCCGGAATATCCGGCATGAAATGTCACTTTCGAAACGGCTGCGATATTAGCTTCAGTTCCGGGTGGGGAAGGGAGGATTCACGAGGGTTAGGGTGGAGAAGGAGTGGCTTGGTTGATGATCTGCCCACCCGCGCTCGCACTCAACAAAGGGACGATCGAGAAGTCAAGGAAAAAGACGACTCAGGGGGATGCGAGGGAGGGAGGGGTGAAGTGTTCGCTGCTGCCTGGCAGCCGAGAGACAAAGACGAATCTTCGCCCCAATCCCCTTGAGGCGTGCACAGAGAGAGAGAGAGAGATGGGGAGCGGGCGCAGAATTCGAACCCGTGACCCCGTGGTTGTCGGGAAATAATGCGGCGACTCCGTCAAGGGTGGATAAAGAGAGAGAGAGAGAGGTGGGGAGGGGTTGGCCCGTGAAGAGGTAGGGCGTAGGGGGAAGGGTGTGAGCTTTGGAGAAGGGAGTGGGTGGGAAATGGCTTGCGATACGCTGCGTCGCAAGTTTGGCGGGCGTGTTTTAAAATGAAAGGGGTTTCAACGCCGTCTGGGAGGGAGAAAGAATGCTCTCCATAGTAGCGCACTCAGTGCTTCAATTGTTTTTTTTAGGGGTAATAGATATTGCTTTCCTGAGAGCCGTTTTTGGGTGGGGTGGGGTCAGTTGGAGAGAATGTAATGGTGCTGGGGATGCTTTAAAAAGAAATGGAAGCCCATGGGTATTCTTATTGTCTGACGGTTTCGTTTCGGCGGATTCGTTCTTTTTTCCGAGAAGAAATTTTCGATATGTAGCGAGGGATGTTAGACTCTCAAGTGGTGAAGGGAAGAACCGTTAAGTGTGCATGTACCTTGGAGAATACAGTTCGTGTTACGAAGAGCCATGACTTTTGGGTTTGCTTTCAATCCTTTGCCCTTTCTCACTCCATTTTAACGGCATGCTTACCTAATTTTGATGCAGATATTGCGTGTAGATCAGTTGGGCTATCAATTTAGAGATAGGTAGGTTATGGTTTCTTCTCTTAAAATTATGCATCGTGAACTAGCTGTGCCCGGCATGTGTTGCAATGACTCCTTTTCTCAACCACAATTGAATTTGAGACCTAGTCCAATGAATTCCTCGTACCTACACAGGAATTCGCAACGCACAAATGATGGCCTAAGTTTCTATTCCATGCCTATGCTGCGGTTTCCAAGTAAATAAAATATTCTGTTGTTGAAGAAGTGCAAACATTTAAGATTTGCGAGCTTAAAAATACAGTTTTAGGAAAAACCGAAGCGTGTACGAAAATCGAATGCAAGAGTTCAAAAATGAAGCAAACGAAAAGACCACTGCACCAAATCTTAATCTATGTACAAATAAATTACCTACCTTTTAATACAAATTATGTCTCACTGATATGATTGTGATACACGCGATTTTATGTCTCACTGATACGATTTGGTAGCACGTAATTTAGCAACTCGTAAACGATCTGCTTCGGTGCTTGCTTGTCGTTCCTCGTTTGTTTGAGAAGCTCGCATGCGAACACTCATTTGTTGAAACGACTATGGCTATCCACCATTGGATTTAATAACTCAGATACATTCGCGGCGTCGCGCACAACTCACCAAAGTTTCATCGTAATTTGATGAATGGTATTGGAGCGCATAGAAGACGAACACACAAACGTTCATTTTTGTATATTAGAGATATAACCCATGTAGTTTAGGGGAGCCTTTGGTTCAGGTATTAGGATTTATTAGTTTTAGTTTAGTTCAGGCTTGTCGTATGGTTTAGCTTTATACCTCTTTCTTAAAGGCATATTTTAATATATTACGTTAACTTTTAATCAATCATTCTAGCTAGTATCCTGGGACGTACCTATCCAAAGTATGCAGCATAATAATTTACCTCAAGCTTTACGGTCTCTGCCTCTCTTTAGGAATGACTTATTCATGTTCACATCGATAATCGCCTAATATAACTACTGGTAGCCGGCTTCTTGCTAACCTCACAGGCATGTTAGCAGCTATGCTAGTCGCAGGCCCGTTATTCAAGCAGCAATTTTCTCTTCCCGCCTAGTGTGTGTATCCCGCTGGAAATGGCACATTCAAAGTATAGAAAAGGCCGGAACGTTGCCAAGTTTAATGATGGGTTCTCGCCACTTTGTATTGCCGGAAGGAGAGTGAAAGGGGACCTGCGCGCCGGTATCTCCCAGAAATTACTTCGCTCCGAAACAGTCGGCTCTGCTAGCCGCTAATGAAGGCTTTTTATTGAGACCTTTCTTTAGTTTCGCACTCGTTTGCCGTGTAGATTAGGAAGTTTTTTCCCACCAACCATGCTACTTCCTTTCCGTATGAATCCCGGCGACAATGAGCGCAGTGATACCGGTAAAATGAAGAAGGTATACAGTTCACTCAGTCTATCAAATCAATGAAACCACTCGTTTCGTTCAGCGATGCCGGTAGGTGGTATTTCTGTTCGCATTATATTTTTTTTCGTGTGGTTACGCTAATTGTGCCTTGTTTTCTTCTCGCTACCATACCTACGAAGCTACAATTGTCCTCCAATTTCGGCATTGCTGCTTAGACAAATCTTCATTTGTTTCCTGATCCATTAGTGTTCTCCAAGAAAGCTCTTTATTTATGCTGCCAGATCTCTAGCGAACCTCTATCAAGGCAGTTTTTAGTTTTAACGATCGGGTAAATTTTCCATTAGTGATGTGATGGAACTTCTTTATACTAGTGGTAAACCGGCCACAAGTCGTCGTTCATTGTGATGTTAATGTTTGGCGTACTTCGACGGGTGTGATCTAGGGATGTCACCTCGACATCGATGTATCGGACTACTCGGATGTTTTGTTTTTGCTGAGACATCGGAAACATCGAGTAGTAAAATAATCCGATGAAAATTGAGCGAGTGGTGAGTAATTTTATAAACATCGAATCATCGACTACTCGATGT
The DNA here is from genome assembly GCA_963169105.1 of Ceriagrion tenellum. NCBI lineage: Eukaryota > Metazoa > Arthropoda > Insecta > Odonata > Coenagrionidae > Ceriagrion > Ceriagrion tenellum. The sequence goes on from OY720632.1 coordinate 172,304,326, forward strand.
TTTTCAGTCAATGTGGCATCCCTAGTTTGATCAGTTCGCCCTTGAAGTCTGCCCCCTGCAGGCAGGGGTGACTGCTCGATGAGAACCAACCCTGAGAATACGAGCCAGTGACCGAGCGGAAACCGCTGTTTCCATTGTGGAAGGCTCGTCATTCGATGATGGGTAAAATGTACTATACTGTCAATTTTGTTCACAATTTTGAGATTTGCTTCATATTGGATTGGATAGGATATTTGGGAAGGCGACCGACGGCTAAGGTCATTTGCGCCATAGGAGACAGGTAAAGGAAGAAGAGTGGATAGAAACTCGGCATCGGCATTAGCCTGCTCTTAACGAAAGGCGCCAAGGGGACAACGGTTTAGTCTCTCATCCGACAGACGGAGTACTGCACTTAAGCGCCCTCCACAAGGCACTCAAGTAGGGATCGGCTTTCCCCTGAAAAAACATCCTCCTCCACAGGGATTTGAACCCTGGCTGTCCGTATGGTTAGCCAGTACTCTAGCCACCACACCAACCCAATCCCCTTTGCTTCATATTATTTCCTGTTAATTAGTATTTACGAAACCATTGCTCTTATTTTCACTCTAGGCTTACGGCATTTATACATCATGTTCCGCCGTATACTATTGGGCGATTAATATGATTTCTGCCGGAGTTTTTCTTTCAACTCTTGTATTGACATTTTTTTCATTTAATTTGTGCATTCATTGACGTTTAAATACGTTTTATTACATGTTGAATTGGATGAGTTGGTTGAAATAATTTTGTAACTTCGTAGGTAAAATAAAAGTACAAGTACATTTCAAATTAGCGAATATATTTTTTTGAACTCGACTTTCGAATGAAAATACCATAAGTTGAGACAATCGTTAGCGTTTTGTTGATTATCACGGAATTTGTTCTCTCCTAGCGGCATCCTTGATATAGGAGAGATGAATGGACTAGATGTGTATGAAAGTGATCGAAATAACTCGGGTCGAGAGTCATTTCTATCAAACTTACGAACCTCCGAGAAAAAAGTAGATTTTGAAGCGAAGAAGTATTTACTTTGTGGAAACGATTGTCAATACAAACTAACCATCACAAACAGGCGAAATTCTTGTTTGGAATTCTACCTTCGCGAAACAAATTTTACACATTAATATAAGGGATCCGTCCCAACCACCTCCGACTGGGAACATAAAGGAACACATCTGTCGCGAAGCTCGCGAGATCATTAAGGGAATAAAAAAAAGAGTCCGTTGTTGTTTAACAGGAGACTTCTGGCTTCGGCCTTGAGTGACTGGCGTCGGTCAAGTTTCAAGTAATCACGCTCTCGGCTTGCTCATTATTTCTCACTCGACGTCGCTCGAAGTGCACTCTGGGGACTTATCCTTTTTGGTTGGAAAGGGATTGGAAGTTGGATGAGGGATGGGGAAGCGGAACAGGGAAAGGAAGGCGAGAAATGCATTCAGACGGTCTGAAGTGGAGTGGGTGGAGTCGGAAGGTTTGTGGCAGACGGGAGGGAGAGGAGGGGTCGGACGGGGCAATAGTATTTTAGGTCTGTGCGGCAAAAGGAAAAATGCGAGGATAACTGGGTCATTTCGGATCGCAGGGGACGGGTGGCGGTGGGTGGGTGTGTTCATCATCAAAACGTTCCCTTCTCGGCTCCGCGGGGCATTTCCATCCTCCCCGATTATCTTCGTCCTTCTTCCACTTTTCTGCCGTCCGCCGGCCCCCCCTCCCCTCCCGGAATCACTCGAAAGCCTTTGGGCGCCGAGTCTAATTTCGCCCGTCGAGCGTCGCGCGGGGCCCTTCCAATTGCTCCTCAAGTCCGCCGCCGCTGCTGCTGCAAATTTGACGCCAATTTCATACTCATCTCCTCGACGCCCTCCCGTCTCTCCTCATTCCTCGGACTCCGCCTATTCCACCCGCCCATCCTTCGCGTTACTTCCGTCTCTTTTCTTCCCGTCGATTATCTCGCCCTCGGTGGAATGCAGACTGGAATGGCATTCCCACCTTTCGTAATTGGGCGGTATATCGATGTGATGATGAATTGTTCGCTCCTCGGACAAACGTTTTTGTGTCTTTTTTGTGGTCTCATCTTCCTCCAAACCAATGGGTTAGCGCCCGCCGAGAGGAAGTCTCTCGCCACGGTTGTGTGATTGAGAGTCTCGGAGTTTGCTGATGATTGGTTGATTGGCTGTACGTTGTACCTATACTAATGAGTGTCAGACCCTTCCAATACGAGCTCCATTCTTGAAATCTTTAGTGATATTTCGTTTTAAACTGGTCGGAAAATTTTCTTTCATGATGGGAATGTGCAGTGGGATGCTTATGAATTTTAAGACACTTCGTAAAGACAACTAGATTGGCTTTTTATTTAACACATCCCTTTTACCCTAGTTATTATTTATTTTGTTATTTTATTGTTTTATTTTATTTATCCTTTTCACCCTGATTCATATCTATCCCGACTTTCCTTCATGTTTATCGTCTCAGCCTCCTTAATCCTACCCATTCATGACTGACCAACTCAAAAGCCATTCGGGCTAGAAAGGTTTATGAATCAAACATGTGAGGCGAGGTTTTTAATTGGTTAATTTTTAGGGCATATGCTTCCTTATTAAATTAATCTTTTATTGTTCCTGCTTTACAATTTGCATATTCTTTTAGCATGAGAATAGAAGTGTCATTTTTGTCATTCATCCTCACGACGGATTGTGAATTGATCATAAGCGTAGGGCAAAAGAGCTCGAGTGCTACGAAATCAAGGTGACTAATTTTCGGAATATTGCTAATCCATGACGATCTTTCGGAACAAACAGACAAAGCGGGAATGAAAAAATGATGCATTACTTTGAGTCGATTTAAGTGTTCAACTTCTCCATATTCCTAAGTGGTATTAATTAATGTTTTGTGTAGAAGAACTATTGTGAGGAATCTAAAATCGATCGTATACAGCAACTCCAGTTTGCATTGAAGGCATTGCTGAGTCTTTTACAATTCAACAAATCGGAAAAATAACGTGATCTTCAAGTGAGAAATACATTCTGGGTATAGATTCATGACTACTTGTTTTCATTGTAGGCTTAAGTGTTAGATGCTCCAAATGCTAACGTTGCGTTGTACCATCGAATCTAATACTTAAGTCTAAAATAAATGCAGTACCTTTGTCTAAAATTAGAATGTTTCAATCTTTAGGACGGTGCGTTAACAACCAGAATGCTTAAACTCTAAGAGCACCGAAATTTAAGCAACTCCTCATACTCATAGACATGGTTTTCTGTGCATGTACTTTCTTTGCGATCACTCTTTTTTAGTAATTCAGCAGTAAGATTGGGACTGACTATTCACTATGTGCAACAAGTTGCAAAGACCATCTGAACATCTAAGTCACAAGTTACATTCAACTCTTTCGAGGTTATCGTCCGACTCATCCGCCTGAATAAATGGAAAAAAGCGTTTGGTCTCTTTATAATTTTCTTTCCAAGTTATTCTGGAACCCGATCTCATCAAATGATTTTAAAAATGCCTCGGTAATGTGCATTTTTAGAATTTCCTTTGCATCTACGGCCAGGAATTCGTTAAAAGTGAAATCTCTGTACCGAGATATTTTAATGAGTCTCATCGAATTAGCCCATCACTATCGTCATGGAGAATCGGGTGTAATGCATGGAAGGGGTTGACTTCTGTTTAATTTTTTTCTAGAGAGATTCCTGGCGAGAGAAGATAGAGAGGCGTGGGAACTCATTTCCTTTTCATAATCTCTCTCCCCACTCCACCATCCGCGGGTCCACGCGTTCTTTTCGGAGTTTTTTGGGGCGTGAAGAACGAGAACGCGGAAGAATGCAAGCTGTATAAAGGAAAAGAATTTTTTGTTAATCCAGAAATATATCCCTCTACTTTTCGACCCTTACGGCCTCTATAGTTTTAACTTCTTGCGGCGGAATTCTGACGGTCTATGGGGAAGAGTTAGTTCGTCTTTTTTCTGGTGATAATTTGTAATTATTATTTTCATATCCGGAGTGATTATTCTCAATTGCCATTTGATCGGCGCGGTCCGCATATTGCTGAAATTCGCCAAGTTTACGCTGTTGAGTAAGAATACGAGAGAGAAAAATGGTAGAATGGATTGAAAAAATATGGGAGTGAGGGAATATCGAGTGAATCAAAAAGGGGAGATAATCAAAGAAAAAGGATGGGAATCGAGACAAGGGCGGCTTTGGAGAGTGAATCGGCGAATTGAGGGGGTACCCCTTTTGGGGAGAAGGGGTTTGGCATGCATAACAATGCCAGATCAGGGCTTCCTTTATTTCCCCCTCTTCCATCCCCTCCTATTCTTTACCCCACCCCCTTCCTCTTCTTCTCCAGCTCAGTTTCTTTGTTCTTCTCCCTGCCTCTTTTTCCAATTCCATATTCCTTCGGTCCACAGGGATTGGATTGGTCCTTCTCGGGGTTGTCATGCCAATGGATTCCTTCCTTTTTTTGTAGCGTCCTTTCTCGTTGTTGAGACGTCGGTTTCTCTCTTTTTCTTCCGTCCCTATTCCATAAGAGCCCTTTGATGAGTTCCCAGAATTTGTTTCATGATGGAAAAGTGGGAGTTCTTGGAAAAGAAGCGTACTATTCGTTTGTCTCTCTAGTTCATGAGGTGGAAATACTGGGTTTGAAAATTGAAGATTCCTCTGGTAACATTTCCGTTTTCTTTCACGACAGGTGGACGGGCCCGTCTACTTCTTTTGCGTATGCGTTTTTATTTTTTTATAAATCGTGACAGAGAAAAAAAAACCTGAACAGCAATAAGGTGATGGTATCCACTGCTCAAAAGGTTTTGTTTGTGGGGCTCTAACTTCATTAAACCCCCTCCTTCGTATCACGTGAGAAACCGGCCGGAGAGAATGCTATGCCATCTATACAACCTACGAATGTAATTAATATACCATCTCGCCCCAATGGCTATTTTTCTTCGCAATGTGACGCTTCGGTCGTTTTGTTATGTCATGAAAAATGTGTTTTAAACTTTGATGATTCTTTCATTAAATATTAATTTATACATATATAAAACGACCTTACGTCGGTCTGTTGAAAAGCCTCTTTTCCACTCCATTTTCATGGTGGCGTTGCAGAAAAACTCCTATGCAATGCAAACTCCTGTAATGAGGTAAATCGGTGATATTGCACTTCCATGTTGTTTCTACACTTTTTCCACTTGTAGTTCTTTTCTTTGAGCCAGAGTGCATGCAAACTTTCTTCCTCCCCTTGATCTTAGGTAGATATTGGTGCTGTCTAAACGAAACTAGCCTCAGGACGGTTTCTCTCACTGCATTGCGGGAGGAGAATGTTATCTGATTGGTAAGGCCTATACGGAAAGTCTTCGACGATATTCCGTGTTCGAACGGGGAATAGTTTCTTTTCTGTGCCCAACTTGTCATTATAACTTTAATAACCGAGAGTAGTACCCACTCTGGTAGGCTGTGTCGACGCTACCGTTATTGATTTGTAATACAATGAACTGACAACAGGTAACTACAATTTCTTTGTTACCCTTTCCTGTTGTTCTTTGTATATTTCCTAACTTTGGATCGAGTCGCAATTTGTTCTACTGGGCACACGATATATCCCGATCATCAAGCAATTTATCAATCTTGTCTAGGAAATGACGAAGAGGAAGTTAGTTGAAGACATCGATATTAGGGCAGTCTCTTATATTTTCTTAGTTTTTTCTTTGCCCCTAAGTGTAAGAACATTTACTCAGTATATGCTGCCTCTTAGTGGAGATGGTATGGGATCTAATATTTATTGTTAATTGTAAATTTTAGTTTCACCGACCCATTGTGTTGGTTTGAGGCTCTCTCAGAGTGACCCAGGTAATGATTTTATTCCTTACTTCCTTGTTAATAATGATAAGTCTGCGTAAGTTTGGCATCTTTATATCATATCATCATCTTTGGCATCTATAATCGCAATGTCAATTAGACTTTGCATAAATATTCTATCTATTAATGACTGTTCTTGTGTAGTATTTTCTATATGATTACTTCAGAAATCTTTAACAATGTTTAGGAAAGAAGCCGATTAAAATGTCTGCCATTCTGTATTATTTTGCCAATTCTGTTACTGAATACCTTGGACTGATTTTGAAAATTCCTGTGTTCTCTAGAGGTCTATATGGGAGAGGTGGGATGTTGAAGGATGAGATTTACGAGAATAATTTCTGATTTTGGATTTGAATTCGTACTTGCCCATGGCGTAACATACACTACGAAGTTTTGCTGCTACTCACAAAGACAACGGTGTTTACTCGTCCTCTAATTTATTCTGGCTCGCCTGAACTGCAATTGATAAGCAGACGATGATTATTGGGCCATGGTTTCTCCGATTCTTGCTGCTTACAGCTTATTGTTAATGCTGAACTTCACAATTGCACGGATTTGACTGCAAAGAGACTGAGCATTATGGGTGATGTTGATTGGCCAACGACGTGATTGGATTAAAATAATTAGTATTTACATTTTCTTAAATTTGCCGCTTACCTTTCTATTGAATTGCTAATCTATGATGTGATTGGTGGTTAAGTTTGGAGTGTTTGATGTACATTTGATTTATTGTAATAAGAAAATCACCCAAAGAAGAATGTATCTCTTTCTTCAGACACAGATGTTTCTCGTGTTCGCAGAAACTCCTATCTGGGTGTGAATCAATTATGAAATGCCTTCGGCACTGTAAGAATCTGTATTCGATTCAATTTGTTTGGCTTTAATTTTAGGAAACCATTTCGAGGACCACAGTAGGTATTTTAGTAATTCAATTCATGAGCGATGTATGTAAGTGCACGGATGACTGTCATCTTATTATGGTCGTTTTTTATTATTGAAGCTGATACGATACCCTGGGCAGCTTAATTATTGAATCAGATTGGTATTCGCTTCCGATAAAAATTGTACTTAATATTATCAATAGCGTGACTTCAACGGTTGAAAATACTTGCGATTGCACGCTACGCCCGAGTCTTTATTTTACTGCTTCTTTAGTGTTTCACTTAGACTTAATGATCCCTCGAGCCAGCATCTGAACTCAGATGCAGCCATGGGTGATTTTTAACGAACGGTAACCATCCCATGGAGGTAACATTCTGAGAGAAACTCAGTGCACGGATGTAACTTATTTGTGACAAATTTACATATCACGTAATGATATCGTTATCA